>OX458318.1:2825000-4075000 GCA_949768715.1 Dascillus cervinus | reverse complement strand
TTCATTTTGCAGAATATTCTCAACTTCATTCAGAAACTGCCTGGAATGCCACGAACCTCATCACATTGATGTGACAATTTGCCCCTGAATTTTTCAAAGAGTCAATGTTATCTCAAATAAATTTTAAAAAACCCCATAATTGCCATCCGTCAATTTTTTGTTGCAAAATCGACCCAAAAAATAAAAAGAAAAATTAATTTCATTTGATCCGATTTAATTTTGGTGCCAAATAGAAATAGATGTGACAATTTGCCCCTGAATTTTTCAAAGAGTCAATGTTATCTCAAATAAATTTTAAAAAAACCCCATCCGTCAATTTTTTGTTGCGAAATCGAGCCAAAAAAATAAAAAACAAAATTAATTTCATTTGATCCGATTTAATTTTGGTGCCAAATGCAGCATAACGAAACGCCGTCCGATGAGGGGTCGCTCAAACCCGCAGAAACCTCCACCGAATCGAACACTTCCGGCGGTCATGTTTGCAGAACTCAGTTCACGCGTGAGATCACTTCTTTCCATTCATTTCGCGAGTGGGTGTTTGTAATTAGACATCGAACTGCACTTTTCGTGTAAATAATTACGATTCGGAGATGTTAAGTGTCATGTGAGTTGTATACAACGTCTCGGGCGTTTTTTGCGACGAGCCCCATTCATTCTCGAGTCGAGTTGTTTACAAGGCGATTTTGCGATACCCCCGGTCGCGCATCTCGCGCCACTGTCAGCCTGCCATTATTAGCAGGTGTTCTCTTCGGCTTATTGAATGCGTACAGCACACCCCACGCAGCAATTTGGGTCCTCTGCACGTGTCAACGTTGGGCAGGTACGTTCCTTTCTGTCCAAAATTCGCGCAATTATCCACTCGAGTCCCAGCCGCGAACTTTAGGAGTGTTCGTTAATGCAACGTTATAAAAAGACCTTTCTATAATTACACAGGGCTTGCAGGGAAAAGCGTTTTTACGGCCCGGGCTTAGAACGTTACCGCGCGGCCTTTTAATTACAGGGGTTTTCGATTTGATTCAGAATTTCTGGGTTTATTATGAGCCGTTGATTTTGACAGTGGGGGAAATTGATTTGTATTTGAATGGGGTTAAAAATATTGGTAAGCAATATTGGGCTAATTTAACTTTTTTTTTTGCTCTTATTTTAATATGCAAATTGTAATGATGTACCTACTCGGAAGAAAAACGATTGATGGATGATTGGATTGCATTTAACACATTTTCAACCTAATCTTTAATATGCATGGTAGTTTCAGTTGTTGTTTCGTACGTGCGATTTTAAAATGCCCAAAATCACTTAATGCATTTGAAAAAGTATAATTATTAACGTAGATTTTTTCTTGTTTTGTTAAAAACTTTGTTTTTCATATAAAAAATCAGTGGTGTTTCGGGGTGTTTCGTTTTTGATTCAGAATTTCTGGGTTTATTATGAGCCGTTGATTTTGACGGTGGGGGAAATTGATTTGTATTTGAATGGGGTTAAAAATATTGGTAAGCAATATTGGGCTAATTTAACTTTTTTTTTGCTCTTATTTTAATATGCAAATTGTAATGATGTACCTACTCGGAAGAAAAACGATTGATGGATGATTGGATTGCATTTAACACATTTTCAACCTAATCTTTAATATGCATGGTAGTTTCAGTTGTTGTTTCGTACGTGCGATTTTAAAATGCCCAAAATCACTTAATGCATTTGAAAAAGTATAATTATTAACGTAGATTTTTTCTTGTTTTGTTAAAAACTTTGTTTTTCATATAAAAAATCAGTGGTGTTTCGGGGTGTTTCGTTTTTGATTCAGAATTTCTGGGTTTATTATGAGCCGTTGATTTTGACGGTGGGGGAAATTGATTTGTATTTGAATGGGGTTAAAAATATTGGTAAGCAATATTGGGCTAATTTAACTTTTTTTTTTGCTCTTATTTTAATATGCAAATTGTAATGATGTACCTACTCGGAAGAAAAACGATTGATGGATGATTGGATTGCATTTAACACATTTTCAACCTAATCTTTAATATGCATGGTAGTTTCAGTTGTTGTTTCGTACGTGCGATTTTAAAATGCCCAAAATCACTTAATGCATTTGAAAAAGTATAATTATTAACGTAGATTTTTTCTTGTTTTGTTAAAAACTTTGTTTTTCATATAAAAAATCAGTGGTGTTTCGGGGTGTTTCGTTTTTGATTCAGAATTTCTGGGTTTATTATGAGCCGTTGATTTTGACGGTGGGGGAAATTGATTTGTATTTGAATGGGGTTAAAAATATTGGTAAGCAATATTGGGCTAATTTAACTTTTTTTTTTGCTCTTATTTTAATATGCAAATTGTAATGATGTACCTACTCGGAAGAAAAACGATTGATGGATGATTGGATTGCATTTAACACATTTTCAACCTAATCTTTAATATGCATGGTAGTTTCAGTTGTTGTTTCGTACGTGCGATTTTAAAATGCCCAAAATCACTTAATGCATTTGAAAAAGTATAATTATTAAGGTAGATTTTTTCTTGTTTTGTTAAAAACTTTGTTTTTCATATAAAAAATCAGTGGTAAGAGGAACTGAGAAACTGCCGCGCGGCCTTTTAATTCGGGGTTTTTCGTTTTTGATTCAGAATTTCTGGTTTGATTATGAGCCGTTGATTTTGACAGTGGGGGAAATTGATTTGTATTTGAATGGAGTTAAAAATATTGGTAAGCAATATTGGGCTAATTTAAGTTTTGTTTTGGTCTTATTTTAACATGCATATTGTTGTAATGATGTACCTACGCGGAAGAAAAACGATTGATGGATGATTGGACTGCATTTAACATATTTTCAAACTAATCTGTAATATGTAGAGCAGTTTCAGTTGTTGTTTCGTGCGTGCGATTTTAGATTCCCAAAACCACTTAAAGAATTTGAAAAAGTAAAATAATTAAGATGGATTATTTTCTTGTTTTGTTAAAAACTTTGTTTTTCATATAAAAAATCAGTGGTAAGAGGAACTGAGAAACTGCCGCGCGGCCTTTTAATTCGGGGTTTTTCGTTTTTGATTCAGAATTTCTGGTTTGATTATGAGCCGTTGATTTTGACAGTGGGGGAAATTGATTTGTATTTGAATGGAGTTAAAAATATTGGTAAGCAATATTGGGCTAATTTAACTTTTTTTTTGCTCTTATTTTAATATGCAAATTGTAATGATGTACCTACTCGGAAGAAAAACGATTGATGGATGATTGGATTGCATTTAACACATTTTCAACCTAATCTTTAATATGCATGGTCAGCTTCAGTTGTTGTTTCGTACGTGCGATTTTAAAATGCCCAAAATCACTTAATGCATTTGAAAAAGTATAATTATTAAGGTAGATTTTTTCTTGTTTTGTTAAAAACTTTGTTTTTCACATAAAAAATCAGTGGTGTTTCGGGGTGTTTCGTTTTTGATTCAGAATTTCTGGGTTTATTATGAGCCGTTGATTTTGACGGTGGGGGAAATTGATTTGTATTTGAATGGGGTTAAAAATATTGGTAAGCAATATTGGGCTAATTTAATTTTTTTTTTGGTTTTATTTTAATGTGCAAATTGTTGTAATGATGTACCTACGCGGAAGAAAAACGATTGGTGGATGATTGGATTGCATTTAACACATTTTCAACCTAATCTTTAATATGCATGGTCAGCTTCAGTTGTTGTTTCGTACGTGCGATTTTAAAATGCCCAAAATCACTTAATGCATTTGAAAAAGTATAATTATTAAGGTAGATTTTTTCTTGTTTTGTTAAAAACTTTGTTTTTCATATAAAAAATCAGTGGTAAGAGGAACTGAGAAACTGCCGCGCGGCCTTTTAATTCGGGGTTTTTCGTTTTTGATTCAGAATTTCTGGTTTGATTATGAGCCGTTGATTTTGACAGTGGGGGAAATTGATTTGTATTTGAATGGAGTTAAATATATTGGTAAGCAATATTGGGCTAATTTAAGTTTTGTTTTGGTCTTATTTTAACATGCATATTGTTGTAATGATGTACCTACGCGGAAGAAAAACGATTGATGGATGATTGGATTGCATTTAACACATTTTCAACCTAATCTTTAATATGCATGGTCAGCTTCAGTTGTTGTTTCGTACGTGCGATTTTAAAATGCCCAAAATCACTTAATGCATTTGAAAAAGTATAATTATTAAGGTAGATTTTTTCTTGTTTTGTTAAAAACTTTGTTTTTCATATAAAAAATCAGTGGTGTTTCGGGGTGTTTCGTTTTTGATTCAGAATTTCTGGGTTTATTATGAGCCGTTGATTTTGACGGTGGGGGAAATTGATTTGTATTTGAATGGGGTTAAAAATATTGGTAAGCAATATTGGGCTAATTTAACTTTTTTTTTGGTTTTATTTTAATGTGCAAATTGTTGTAATGATGTACCTACGCGGAAGAAAAACGATTGGTGGATGATTGGATTGCATTTAACACATTTTCAAACTAATCTGTAATATGTAGGTCAGTTTCAGTTGTTGTTTCGTGCGTGCGATTTTAGATTCCCAAAACCACTTAAAGAATTTGAAAAAGTAAAATAATTAAGATGGATTATTTTCTTGTTTTGTTAAAAACTTTGTTTTTCATATAAAAAATCAGTGGTAAGAGGAACTGAGAAACTGCCGCGCGGCCTTTTAATTCGGGGTTTTTCGTTTCTGATTCAGAATTTCTGGTTTGATTATGAGCCGTTGATTTTGACAGTGGGGGAAATTGATTTGTATTTGAATGGAGTTAAAAATATTGGTAAGCAATATTGGGCTAATTTAAGTTTTGTTTTGGTCTTATTTTAACATGCATATTGTTGTAATGATGTACCTACGCGGAAGAAAAACGATTGATGGATGATTGGACTGCATTTAACATATTTTCAAACTAATCTGTAATATGTAGAGCAGTTTCAGTTGTTGTTTCGTGCGTGCGATTTTAGATTCCCAAAACCACTTAAAGAATTTGAAAAAGTAAAATAATTAAGATGGATTATTTTCTTGTTTTGTTAAAAACTTTGTTTTTCATATAAAAAATCAGTGGTAAGAGGAACTGAGAAACTGCCGCGCGGCCTTTTAATTCGGGGTTTTTCGTTTTTGATTCAGAATTTCTGGTTTGATTATGAGCCGTTGATTTTGACGGTGGGGGAAATTGATTTGTATTTGAATGGGGTTAAAAATATTGGTAAGCAATATTGGGCTAATTTAACTTTTTTTTTGGTTTTATTTTAATGTGCAAATTGTTGTAATGATGTACCTACGCGGAAGAAAAACGATTGGTGGATGATTGGATTGCATTTAACACATTTTCAAACTAATCTGTAATATGTAGGTCAGTTTCAGTTGTTGTTTCGTGCGTGCGATTTTAGATTCCCAAAACCACTTAAAGAATTTGAAAAAGTAAAATAATTAAGATGGATTATTTTCTTGTTTTGTTAAAAACTTTGTTTTTCATATAAAAAATCAGTGGTAAGAGGAACTGAGAAACTGCCGCGCGGCCTTTTAATTCGGGGTTTTTCGTTTTTGATTCAGAATTTCTGGTTTGATTATGAGCCGTTGATTTTGACAGTGGGGGAAATTGATTTGTATTTGAATGGAGTTAAAAATATTGGTAAGCAATATTGGGCTAATTTAAGTTTTGTTTTGGTCTTATTTTAACATGCATATTGTTGTAATGATGTACCTACGCGGAAGAAAAACGATTGATGGATGATTGGATTGCATTTAACACATTTTCAACCTAATCTTTAATATGCATGGTCAGCTTCAGTTGTTGTTTCGTACGTGCGATTTTAAAATGCCCAAAATCACTTAATGCATTTGAAAAAGTATAATTATTAAGGTAGATTTTTTCTTGTTTTGTTAAAAACTTTGTTTTTCATATAAAAAATCAGTGGTGTTTCGGGGTGTTTCGTTTTTGATTCAGAATTTCTGGTTTGATTATGAGCCGTTGATTTTGACAGTGGGGGAAATTGATTTGTATTTGAATGGAGTTAAAAATATTGGTAAGCAATATTGGGCTAATTTAAGTTTTGTTTTGGTCTTATTTTAACATGCATATTGTTGTAATGATGTACCTACGCGGAAGAAAAACGATTGATGGATGATTGGACTGCATTTAACATGTTTTCAAACTAATCTGTAATATGTAGAGCAGTTTCAGTTGTTGTTTCGTGCGTGCGATTTTAGATTCCCAAAACCACTTAAAGAATTTGAAAAAGTAAAATAATTAAGATGGATTATTTTCTTGTTTTGTTAAAAACTTTGTTTTTCATATAAAAAATCAGTGGTAAGAGGAACTGAGAAACTGCCGCGCGGCCTTTTAATTCGGGGTTTTTCGTTTTTGATTCAGAATTTCTGGTTTGATTATGAGCCGTTGATTTTGACAGTGGGGGAAATTGATTTGTATTTGAATGGAGTTAAAAATATTGGTAAGCAATATTGGGCTAATTTAACTTTTTTTTTTGCTCTTATTTTAATATGCAAATTGTAATGATGTACCTACTCGGAAGAAAAACGATTGATGGATGATTGGATTGCATTTAACACATTTTCAACCTATAATCTTTAATATGCATGGTCAGCTTCAGTTGTTGTTTCGTACGTGCGATTTTAAAATGCCCAAAATCACTTAATGCATTTGAAAAAGTATAATTATTAAGGTAGATTTTTTCTTGTTTTGTTAAAAACTTTGTTTTTCATATAAAAAATCAGTGGTGTTTCGGGGTGTTTCGTTTTTGATTCAGAATTTCTGGGTTTATTATGAGCCGTTGATTTTGACGGTGGGGGAAATTGATTTGTATTTGAATGGGGTTAAAAATATTGGTAAGCAATATTGCGCTAATTTAATTTTTTTTTTGGTTTTATTTTAATGTGCAAATTGTTGTAATGATGTACCTACGCGGAAGAAAAACGATTGGTGGATGATTGGATTGCATTTAACACATTTTCAAACTAATCTGTAATATGTAGGTCAGTTTCAGTTGTTGTTTCGTGCGTGTGATTTTAAAATGCCCAAAACCACTTAATGCATTTGAAAAAGTATAATTATTAAGATAGATTATTTTCTTGTTTTGTTAAAAATTTTGTTTTTCGTATAAAAAATCAGTGGTAAGAGAATCTGAGAAACTGAGAAACTGTAATTTATTGCCAAGGTCGCGTGCCTACACTAAGAACAATTTTATTTGAATTTGATAACATAATTTTAAAAGTGGGAAGTTAAAAATTGTGTTTTTATATAAGAAAAACAGTGGTAAGGGAATCCCGGAGAGGTTGGGAATACAATACAATCATTTATGCCTATTGTAAAATATCTGGACGTTTGGTGAAAGTAACAAGTTCTGTAGACAACACCGCTAGCGTCAGCAAGGTCTGCACCAACTCGGCAACCCTCATGTGGACCAAGTTGTGCATTTAATGACCAACACTGTCTGCAATAAACACATCGACACTAATAGATAATACGATACAGTAGGCCTGTTTTAGTTAAATGTTACTAAAATGTTGCAATTGTGGTATTCATGGTACCTACGAGGAATAAAAACGATTGTTGAAAGATTGGATTGGGGTTATAAAATTATGAAGCTATCGTTTATCACATTTCCAAGATAATCCGACCTAACAAATGGATAAGCAGGTTAATGCAGCAGTATATGTAGGTCAGTTTCAGTTGTTGTCTCGTGCGTGCGAAATTAAAATGCCCCCAACCACTTAGTTCATTTGAAATAGTGAAATTATTTAGAAATACAAATAGTTTTTTTCTTCTGTACTTGAGCCGTTGATTGTAAAAGTGAGACAAGTCATTTTATGTTCTTGCTAGATATACAATGTATAATGGTTTGTATTTGAATTGGTTTAAAAATATTGATAAGCAGTAATAGATTTATTTTATATTTTTTGTGTACATTCAATTAGATTTTTAATTTTATTGTTCGTGTTTTCGTCTCGATGAATAATGTGGTTGTGGTCCCGGCGGCGTTTGTGTTAAAAATAAGCAATTCTTGTTTGAATGTGAATTGACAGAATCGTCACTGATTCCATTTGTCACAGTTCCAACATAACCGTAAGGTCAGTTTCAGTTGTTGTCCTGTGCGTACAATAATAATAATATTAAATGCTCTTGAAAAAATGCCTAACTGTCGGTAATTAATTTCAAAATATGTGCTGTTTATTTGGTAATTTTGTTGTATTAATTTTTGACATTAAGAAAGCTCGTCAGAATTATAAATCATACTATTTTAGTTGCAGCTAATTTTTAAATTGGAAGAGTTTATGGAATTTAGTTTGGAGCTCGCCGGAACTGGAAGCAAATATATCACAACAATATTATTTAATAACATTTTTTTGGGGGAATGTTAATATAGCTCACAAAATTTCAAGTTGCAAGTTAATATTAGTTTGAAATATACAGTAGACTAGCGTTAGTGCGACCATTCGTACTATTCAACAATGCGAACAACAAAATGTTAGATTTTTAATTTTATTGTTGTTGTCTCGATGAATAATGTGGTTGTAGTCCTGGCGCGGTTTGCGTTAAAAATTAGCAATGTTTTGTTTAAATGTGAATTGACAGAATCGTCACTGATTTCATTTATCACAGTTCCAACATAACCGTAAGGTCAGTTTCAGTTGTTGTCCTGTGCGTGCAATAATAATAATATCCAATGCTCTTGAAAAGATGCCTTACTGTCAGCAATTTATTTTAAAATATATACTGTTTATTTGTTAATTTTGTTTTGTTAATTTTTGACATTAAGAAAGCTCATCAGAATTATAAATCTTGCCATTTTAAAATTGGAAGTACCGCCATCTCTTTATTTAAATTTATGTTGGTAGTTCTGAATAATCAACAAATTTGACAGAATCCTTTTCCAGACAGAATTACATACTGAACTTTTCCAGGTTGTTTAATACCCAACAAAAAGTTTTTCTTTTTGATAGAGGATGACCATATTTCACACATTTTCAAATTTTGTTGTGACATTACTAAACTGTCAGCTGTCATTTTTATTGCCAACATAAATTTTGAAAAACTTATCACTCATCCTGCTTACTTCCGGACAGAACTTCCCAATCGTTGCACAAAATAGATAATCCCAGACGCGCCGAGTGCGTGCACGCGCAATCGGGCGCGCGATCCCGCTCGGTCACAGTCTGACGGCCGCGCAAGTTTTATTTCTAATTAAATTCGGCGGGTTTAATTCCGCAAGAGTCGTAAAACAAAGGTTTTTGCAGGAGTGGTCTCTTGATTGGCGGGATGCGGTCTGGCCGCGCCCCTTTAAAGTTATTGTTCCCGTTTTATCGCCCTGCAAAAAGCGATTCCCCTATTTTCGTCGTTTGATTCGACCCGGCGCGCTCGGCGAGGAAATCCAGTCGACTCAGACAGGTGCGGATAAGCGATTAGACGCGTTTTCAGAAACGTATTTACGAATGTAAATTAGCCCGTAGGTCAGGCTTTATTATTGATATAAACATGGAGTTATTTGAGCGATCGCACGTACACCTTTTCTGTGTTTGTTGTTTTGATGCGGACTTAATTTATACGGGTCCGGTAATTGGCTTAATTCCTGGAAGATTTGTTCACTTCAGATTTTGACCGTTTTTCTAATCGCTCCATGCGGGAACAGATTTGCACCGATTTTAACGAAAATTACCATTTTTGGTTCATTCATTAAATTACAAAACAAACAGAAAACATTTTCATGGAATTTTCCTTGTATTGAATTAAAAACTATTTTAAAATTGATTAGTTATTATCATTTTTGAATTGATTTCTAAGTATCCTGCAATTAATTTTGATTTGAGCTGTGGAACATGAATTCTCGCACGTAGTACTTCGATTTATTAATAAGTAATTAGGTAAATTAATTCCTTTTGATTACCAGGAAAGTTTCTTTCACAATAGACATTTATGGCACTCATCCATTAGCAGAGCAACGCTTCGTCACTCCTTATCCAATGAAGTTTGTTCTTTAATCTACTATTACAGTGAAACCTTTTCATGCACACGCGTGGGACGGGTTGTTTTTATTGTAGCAGCTTAATTGGTTCACTGGTTAATAGAATCAGTCGCCTATTAGAATCAAATTCATAACCAACTTCATTTGTGCATTATTTAATGTAAAATTTTTCTTTTAATTGAATCATTGCTCAGAAAAAACCTTTTTTACATTAAAAATAACAAAAGCCGGTGCTTGTAGGTCAGTTTCAGTAGTTGTATGCATAAAACATTGAAAGAAAATTGACATTTTCCTGAAATAGGATGTCTTACTGCCGTGTAATCAAAGTATTATGCCAATAACATTGAGATTATGTTTGCTAAAAATGATTGAGTACATTTCTGTGCAGTTTTTTAATGTATGAAATTTAATTAATTTTGTGGTAACAAAATGTTGTGACGACTTATTTACAATTTCTTTGAAAGCTCATAAAAAGTTGTTGTTGTGTAACTGTGGCTAAATTGAATCGCTAATTAGTTTATGTATAATTTGGTCTTTATCAGTGTTCGTTATTATCAAAGACGTTGCAGCATAGCTTTATCAGTAGAATTATAGTATAATCAAGGTGTTGTCAAATTTAAAACTGTTCGTCTCATTGAAAATTTAAAACAATATCTTTAAGTGGGGATTAATTGATGGGCTTGTAATAATTTTGAAGAGCGATTTCGTACTTTCCAATTTCTAGAACGCCCTGTACATTTCATTATAAACTTGACAATTGTTTATGATTTCCAAAATAAACAGAACTTTTTGTCAAGAATGTTTTTTTTGCCACCAAATGGCAGATGAGAAAGTTTACAAAAGTGTGCAACCCCATCTGTGGACACACTGTATATTGTAAGAATTAAATAACATAAAATACGCCAAGAGATCTTTCTAATTGTATGTAGTCAGATAATGCTAGAATGAGAAGACCCGAAAATAATTCCAATGACAAATATCTACAAACAATGATGGAGATGAGGAAAGAAATTTCTTTCTATCTTATACTTTTTCGTGGCACATAAAATAAATTCTCTGATTTTTTGATAAAATACATAATTTCCCTGATTTTGGCATACTTCTAAATTTTCTGACATTTCCAAGTTGCTGATAACCCTGTATATTTATTTTGTACAATGTAATAAGTTTATTTTTGGTAAAGTTTACGGATTCCCAACAACATTCATGAAAGTATACAGTGTGTCCCAACCAGAAAAAAATTGTTCCAGAACTAATAATTTTCTAAACAAAATTTAGATATTGTCAATACAACATATCAAACCAAAAAAATCAAAATCAATTAAATCAAAGTACCATGTATAACAAATGTCAACAATTAACGCACATCGACTCTCGTTTACTGTAAACATTTTTGCTTTTACGTTATGATTAATTTTTGACACACATTGGCGCTATTTTTAGCGGTTTAGAATCAATTTCACTTTCATTCGCGATTTCGTACTTTAAAATTTCTAGAACGCCCTGTACATTTCATTATAAACTTGACAATTGTTTAAGATTCCCCAAAATAAGCAGAACTTTTTGTCAAGAATGTTTTTTTTGCCACCAAATGGCAGATAAGAAAGTTTACAAAAGTGCACAATCCCATCTGTGGACACACTGTATATTGTAAGAATTAAATAACATAAAATACGCCAAGAGATCTTGTATGTAGTCAGAATGTAGTCGAATGAGAAGACCCGAAAATAATTCCAGTGACAAATATCTACAAACAATGATAGAGATAGGAAAGAAATTTCTTTCTATCTTATACTTTTTCCTGGCACATAAAATAAATTCCCTGATTTTTTGATAAAATACATAATTTCCCCGATGTTGGCATACTTCTAAATTTCCTGACATTTCCAGGTTGCTGATAACGCTGTATATTTATTGTGTACATGTAATAAGTTTATTTCTGGTGAAGTTTACGGATTCCCAACAACATTCATGAAAGTATACAGTGTGTCCCAACCAGAAAAAAAAATTGTTCCAGAACTAATAATTTTCTAAACAAAATTTACATATTTTTAATACAACATATTAAACCTAAAAAATCAAAATCAATTAAATCAAAGTACCATGTAAATGTCAACAATTAACGCACATCGACTCTCGTTTACTGTAAACATTTTCGCTTTTACGTTATGATTAATTTTTGACACACATTGGCGCTATTTTTAGCGGTTTAGAATCAATTTCACTTTCATTTGCGGAATGCCGCTCGCGCGCACTTTCATCCGTCCGGATTTAATTGTGAAATTTTTGAACAACGTTGGGGAATTTTTCCACCGGCGATAAATAATAACGACGTGCAATAAACCGTATATCAAGGCGCATAGGTGTCGCCCCCACTGCGATAAAATTTACCACCGCCTTGTTTTCGAAATAAATTCAATTTATTCAAGAGATTCACGTGGCAGACAAAACAAATATTCAAATGTTGTTATAAATAGTTTGGTGACAATATTAAAATGGAACCGTATTTTAATATGAATGTAATGTTGTTGGGGCGCCCCGTCGTTCGCCATGATAAATCAATTCCCAACATCGCTGCACTAATAGTGTCCTCGGATCCCCACAGAGATTTGTATTATTTATGACAAATTTATAAATCTCAACCTACGCCTCGTCCGGTTCCTCTTAATTGAAAATACACGGGAAAAAATTAATTTGCGCCTGCGCCGAAAATCCTCATCACTTTGGACGGGGCCCAAGTCTCGATGGGGCAAAAATTTAATTATCTGGCCCGCGTCCAAATTAGTTACAATTCCTGGGCCGGGAACAAAGAGCGCACAATCAATTTCCAGACTCGATTAAGTTAATCAATTTGAGGAATCGCGAAGCTGAAGTCTCCGTGAGATCGATACGGATCAAACCGTTCAGTGCCAGGACGATTCGATCATCATTCATTTTCGATTCATAACTAATTGATTCTATTCTCGAAGTTGACATCGCAACAAACGTCCCTCTATTTGGAAAAATAAACAGTTTTTTTCCGCCGATCCAACAAGACCTCCTTGCAAGTTGATTTATAAGCGGCTAATATCGTTCGTGATTTACCTATTAGGCGAATATTTTTTCTGTCATTCGCCAAGACGGATTGGACGCTATTTTTCTTATATCCAGAGAAAGTGGCTCAAAAGTAAGCTGACCAAACTTACTCCTTTAGGGAGTTTTGTACTCCTTTTTTGTGAACCGTGTAGCCCTTTTAAGACGAGTACTCCAAAAGTACTCCTTTGTATTTCTAAAAATATAAAAACTTGGCATTTAACTTTAACCTTTAACCTTTAAAAAAAGAGTTTCCATTTATTGTACAAAATAAAGGAAATGATGATTCTATGGTTAAATGTACAATCTGCAAAGGAGAATTTTCTATTGCGATTGATGGACGAAGTGCAATAACAAAGCACATTGATACTAATAAACATAAAACATCTCTTGATGCAGCGGCTTCAACGTCTCAACTAAATACATTTTTTAAAACTGATAGTTTTGGACCCAATGAAGATTGAAATAAAAAATATTTCAAAGAAAATTAATCAGTTCTATTCTTGGTTGATGAAGTTTTCCATTTTCTTGTTTTCAAATGATTACAACAAGGTAAAACTATGCAAATTGCGGTGCACATTTTCATAAAGTGCGCTCAGGTCAATGTTTTTTTTTTTTTTGAGTTATGTTAGGATCCACATTTTCATAAAGTTTGGTAAAATAATTTTTTTCCATCCCTTACAAAAGGGACGTTGGCAAAAAATTGCTTGGCATATTTGATTACCCGTTATCCAAATTTGTTTAGATTTGTTGTTTCCTCGCCTCACGGGGACTGTAATTTGATTTAAACCCGTGGGATTAAATTTTTACAATGAGATGATTTAAAGTGGGTCGATGGCCGTAAAAAATGATTTCGAAGATCTGGAAAAATAACGATTTTTTTTTCATCTGGAAATTTTATCTATGAGCAATTCCGCTAATAAAAGTGCGCGTTTCCTACCAAAATTGTGTGTTCGGAATGTCGACCCATCAGATTTTATTTAAAAAAACCCCAAAGGAACAAATCGGTGAAAATTAAACAATAAAAATTAAAAAGTAAAGTTGAAGTAGATACAGTCAAACCTCGTTTAGTGGGCATATTTGTCGTGATCCTGACTTATATTTACAAAAATTAGTGGATGAAAAAAATCAATCATTCTTGAACACTATCTTATCTGAAAATCCCCTAAAAATTCATACAAGCCTGTCATTTATCTTCATTCCCACTTAAAAATAATTTAGAGCACAGTTTTATATATTCAATGAGACGGAATCGTGACATCGTTGAAAAACTTAAACGTGCATTTAGTTACCCTTGATCGTATACTGCAAATTTACTGATAAGGTTATGCTACAACGTCTTTTAAAATTACGAACATTGGTGAAAACTAAATTATAAATAAATTACTTACCGATTCGATTAAGCGACAGTTTCACAAATACATTATACATATTTATACAGTGCGCGCCAGACAAATGGAATAAATTCCTTATCTCAATTATGTAATGTAATACAATAAAAAATATATCAATCGTTTTTATGTCACTTTATGAACTTTTTAATTATTATTTGCCTTCTCAGTATCAAGAACGAAACGCTATTAGTTTTTGATTCTTTTTTAGTATATTGATTAATTTTTTTACCCTTCATTTTTGGAATAAATTTGTAAACCATGGCATTTTTGAATAGTGCATGAAGAGACCTTTCAAGTGAAGTATCACAAACCCCCCTTTCTATTTAAAAATTTGGTGGTTACGACTGTCACTCGAAGGAGGTTGAGGTTAGGGAAGAAATTTTCACTTTACAGGATATCATGTGATAGACTAAAAATTACTTGCTTCGGTATTTTTTTTTTTTTAATATGCACAATAATTGAGATAATGAAGTTATTTCATTTGGCTGGCGCACACTGTATATCTAAATCATATGAATTTCTATATTTATTGCACAAATATTATATATTTGTGAATTTACAATATCAAAACTTTAGATATCAAGCAAAAAACCAGTCGCCTTACATTTAATTTTGTACGAATTTTAATTTGACAAAAAATTTCCAACCAAATGATATATAATTCCATCCAACCGTTAAAAACGGTGCGATTCACATTAAAAAAAAATTGTCGGAGAATTATACCTTATAAAACGCCGTGACGTGTAATTTTGTATTTAAACAATTTAGTACTCAACAAAATTTTTTTTTTTTTTATATAATTTTTATTTCCACATAATTTAAGTGTCTGCAATCGACATATAGTAATTCCTCAATTTGATTATTATTTATTTTCAATTTCCAACTAATAAAATATTTTCGTTCAACTGAAATACAGAGTGCACTTAAAGTGCACAATCAATTCATTGATTTTAATTTACAAAAAAACAAACATTCTTGCAGCAACAATGTTTTTTTTTTTAAATATCGGGAATTGAATTTGGTAGAAAAATGTGTATTTTTATAAACGAAAATCGACCGGTTTCTTGTCGAATTGGACGCGCTTCCCCAATGAAGACCGTTGAGCGCCGGTCAGGGTTCATTTCGCTAATTTTTAAGTGCAATCAGTCACAACCGATAGGATGATGTTAGACAAATAATTAGTCACCGGCCAAACTAACATCGATTCAGTTTTGCTAGAATGTAAAGTGTCGAGTGGCCGGAGGGGGGATCGAGGACAGATATTGATACGTTATATGGACCCCCTGTTGATTGCACTCTGCCCCGCTGGTTTCCCACGGGCCCGCTTCCGACTCGTGACTATAATCACACCTGACAAATGGGCCTCACTTACACGACCAGATCAACTATTTCATTCTTACCATTTATTTATCGATACAGCGGATATTTTCGGCCCAAAAAAATTAGGCACGTGACCGGTTCCTTTAACAGCCGGGATTTTTGTCTGATAGGTATTTCCGAAGATTAGCGTCACAATTAGCAATATTAATTTTGTGACGAATTAAAAAATCCGTTGCGGGGACATAAACGGGGCAGCCTTGGGTTTTATGGGATTTATACTCGCAATAAAACTGACATGTAATATTGGACAAAAAAGGACTTGTCAGTAAATTGTGTTGGGTTCATCTTCTAGCGATCACAATGGGACCTGCCATAAAATTCAAACTGGGCGAAACGAATATTGTACGCTTTACATATTATAGGAATTGTCACTTGATCGCTTTCACAAGAGGAAGTTGCTGACTGGGTTTTGTTGTAAAAATTCCGGGGACATTTAGGAGTCGTTGACTTCGAAAATTGATGATTTCGTTTGTAAATTTATTAGGGGGCGAAATTGTGCCAATAAAATGGCCCTCGAGTGCCAGATGTGGTCACTGTTGGGCGCCTGGTTTTACAATTTATAGCATCAGATCTTTTGTGATTTTATTAATTCTTCAAAGTAATGAAACTGGATTTTTTTTGAGAAAGTTGATGTGTGCCAGTGGAACGCTCATTTTTACAAAAAAAAGGTCTATCTCAATATCACCTGCGTAATCATTTACAAGGGACGTAAATGAATTCGGCGACGGTCAGTTTTTACAATCCCCCAACCGTATTATTCAATTGACTGATGTATTTCTAAGAGCATATTTATTTTTAAAACTCAATAAAAAAACGGTTCACCGAGCTGCAACATGTTTATCCAAAATAATTAAAAAAACAGTTTTTTAAACGCTAAATGGTGTAAATGTTGACTAATCTCATAAGGAAACAGTTTTTTTTTTAATGAAAGTGGTGTTTGGAAACGTTAAGTCTTCATTTTACGAAATTGCATTTTTCGAAATTCCCGATTTATTTTTTGGGGCCTTCGCAACAACATGTAACTGTAATTTATTGCCAAGATCACGTGCGCAGACTGGGAACAATTTTATTTGAATTTGATAACATAACTTAAAAGTGGGAAGTTAAAAATTGTGTTTTTCATATAAAAAATCAGCGGTAAGGGAATCCCGGAGAGGTTGGGAATACAATACAATCATTGACGCCTACTCTAAAATATTTGGACGTTTGGTGGAAGTAACAAGTTCTGTAGACAACACCGCTAGCGCACCAACTCTGCAACCCGCATGCGGACCAAGTTGTGCATTTAATGACCAACACTGGCTGCAACAGACGCATCGACACCAATAGATAATACGGTAGATAGATTTAGCCCTGGACCAGGAGGCCTGTTTTAGTTAAATGTTACTAAAATGTTGCAATTGTGGTATTGATGGTAGCTACGCAGAATAAAAACGATTGGTGGACGATTGGATTTGGGTTATAAAATTATGAAGTTATCGTTTATCACATTTCTAAGATAATCCGACCTAACAAATGTATAAGCAGGTTAATGCGGCAGTATATGTAGGTCAGTTTCAGTTATTGTCTCGTGCGTGCGAAATGAAAATGCCCCAAATCACTTGGTTCATTTGAAATAGTAAAATTATTCAGAAGTACAATGCCTAATAGATTTTTTCTTCTGAACTTATTAATTTTTTTTAACAATTGAGCCGTTGATTGTGAAAGTGAGACAAGTCATTTTATCTTCTTGCTAGATATGTAATGATTTGCATTTGAATGGGTTTAAAAATATTGATAAACAGTAATAGACTTATTTTATATTTTTTGTGTACAGTCAATTAGATTTTTGATTTTATTATTCGTGTTTTCGTCTTGATGAATATTGTGGTTGTGATCCCGGCGGCGTTTGTGTTAAAAATTAGCAATTCTTGTTTGAATGTGAATTGACAGAATCGTCACTGATTCCATTTATCACACAGTTCCAACATAACCGTAAGGTCAGTTTCAGTTGTTGTCCTGAACGTGCAATAATAATAATATTAAATACTCTTGAAAAAATGCCTAACTGTCGGCAATTAATTTCAAAATATGTGCTGTTTATTTGTTAATTTTGTTGTGTTAATTTTTTTGACATTAAGAAAGCTCATCAGAATTGTAAATCATACTTTTAAATTGCAAGAGTTTATGGAGTTTAGTTTGGAGCACGCCAGAAATGGAAGCAAATATTATTTATTAACATTTTTTTGGATGAACATATTTATATCTTACAAAATTTCAAGTTGCAAGTTAAATTAGTTTTAAATATACAGTAGACTAGTGTTAGTGCGACCATTCGTACTATTCAACAATGCGAACATCAAAATGTATGCATTCCACAACGAAACACCCTGTATACTCGAGTGTAAGAGTCTTTTTTCTGGCATATTGAATGTTTTAAGAGGCAATTCGCGTTTATTGAAACGGTTGATGTGTCGAGGGAAACGGAGGGGTTGAAGTGGTGCTTAAACAGCGCAAAAAATTGATGCGCCTTTGAAACAACTGCAAAGACTTCAAAAGAAAGTCTAAAATTAAGACGAGTCAGTCGGATTAATTTCTGGGAATTATAATTCTGCCCGTTGTAACCCTCCGAGTGTCGCATGCGTCCCTCTTTATTATGCCCACCTGAAGTCGAGTGCGGCGATTAAAAAGTGTGATCCAAGTAACAAAGAGAGTGTATAACGTGCGGTTTAAAATAGTATAAACATATAATTTTATTTATTCACGTTCTAAGAATAATAATAAGTTATTTTCACATTCTGAGTACACACACACACATCCAGGCTGGTAGTAACCGAGTCATTAGTATATCTCCGTTTGTTCAATATATGTCGCTGTAATAATTGCGCAAAAGAGACACAAATATTTACGTTGATGCCTATTTGATTAATGTACAATATAAAAAGTGTCAGTCTGGTGGGGCATGTAAGAAGTTATTTTCGGATTTATTAATAAAGACACCGAATGTTCTTGTCTATCAGACACGATGCATATGTTCCAAAACCGCGGGGGTCGGATTTCACTATTAAAAATATTTTATTTTCACTTTATAAAATTGGCCAATCCATCAACTCCCACTTTTATTAAACCATATATTCAAACACGCAGACTAATCATCGTTTAACGCAATCGTTCTTCGACCATTGTGCAATAACCACTCACAACAAAATCAACAAGCTTTCGCTCTTCATTATTTCTCAAAACTCCTAATCGATCAACGATGAGCCGGCTCACCTGCCTCCTCGGGACGCCACGGAATCGTACGCCGCAGTGATTGACGCGTTCGTTTGAAGATTAAATGCATCCCGACGCCGCTTCCGGCCGACATTTCAAACAATTTGACGATTAAATTCGACGCGATTTTAATGCACGCGCACGTGGGCGCAGTCACAATACTGAAACTTGAACTTGCCGAACAAATAAGCAAATTCCAAGTGCTCGATTTTTGACATTTTGAGCGCTTTTGAAATTTTAATTGGACATTATATTTGTTCCTTCAGAATTTTGATGGGGTAAAAAAGCAGTAACTTTCTAGTTATGAAAAAATATTTGAAAGAAAAGTTGGAGCTGTGAAGAGGCTCTATAATTTTTGTTCTAACCACGTTTTCCTATCTTGAACAGTTTTTAAATTGTGAATTTTTGAACATGGCGCATAAAACGTTTAATCACAAAAAAAACAAAATTTGTTCTTAAAAACTTTGATGTGGCAGGAAATGGCAGTAATTCTCTAATTATGGAAAAATTTGCGAAACAAAAGTTAGGGATGTGAAAAGGCTCTATAATTTATTTTCATGTAACTTTATCGTATCTCGAAAAATTTTTAACTTACGAATTTTTTAATCACAAAACACAAAATTTGTTCTTTAAAAATTTTGATGTGGCAAAAGAAACTGTAATTTTCTAGTTATGGAAAAATGTGTGAAATAAACGTTAGAGGCGTGAAAAAACTCTACAATTTATTTTCATATAACTGTTTCGTATCTCGAATAGTTTTTAACTTGTGAATTTTTAAATATGGCACATTAAACGTTTAATCACAATACACACAATTTGTTCATTAGAAACTTTGATGTGGCAAAAGAGACAGTAATTTTCTAGTTATGGAAAAATGTGTGAAATAAACGTTAGAGGCGTGGCAAAGCTCCATAATTGATTTTCATATAACTGTTTCGTACCTCGAATAGTTTTAACTTGTGAATTTTTAAATATGGCACATTAAACGTTTAATCACAAAACACAAAATTTGATCTTCAGAAGCTTTGATGGGGTAAAAGGGGCAGTAATTTTCTAGTTATGGAAAAATGTGTGAAATAAAAGTCAGAGGCGTGAAAAAGCTCTATAATTTATTTTCATATAACTTTTTCGTATCTTGAATAGTTTTGAACTTATGAATTTTTAAATATGGCACATTAAACGTTCAATCACAAAACAAAATTTGTTCTTTAAAAACTTTAATGGGACAAAAGAGGCAATAATTTTTTAGTTATGGAAAAATGTGTGAAATAAAAATCAGAGGCGTGAAAAAGCTCTATAATTTATTTTCATATAACTATTTCGTATCTCGAATAGTTTTTAACTTGTGAATTTTTAAATATGGCACATTAAACGTTCAATCACAAAACATAAAACTTGTTCTTGAAAAACTTTAATGGGGCAAAAGAGGCAACAATTTTGTAGTTATGGAAAAATGTGTGAAATAAAAGTCAGAGGCGTGAAAAAGTTCTATAATTTATTTTCATATAACTTTTTCGTATCTCGAATAGTTTTTAACTTACGAATTTTGAAACAAAATTTGCTCTGTGAAAACTTTGATGAGTCAAGAAGGGCAGTAGTTTTCTAGTTATGAAAAAATATTTAAAATAAAAATTACAGGCACGAGCAACCTCTACAATTTTTTTCTTATGAATTTTTTGTATCTCGAACAGTTTTTAACTTATGAATTTTTCAACACACAAGTGCCAGAAAGACAAAGGGAAATAACGTGCGTCTAAAAAAATCTAGCCTAGAGTGTTGCTTTAAAACGTCATATTTGTAAATGAGCGAAGCGATTGTTGCAAGCTCGCAAGAAAACCAATTAAAGCGCAGATTTGCTAAGTGTTCTGCAGTAAACAAATAATTTGTTTACACATAATTATGCGAGTTTCATTCATTGAGGTCATGTTCCAACTGTAACGGATGTTCTACGCGCTACGCTCGACTACAGATTTTTTTTGAACGCACGTTAAACGTGTACAGGTCAAAATATTACACTTTTAATAAATTAAGTGAGTTGATGTGAGTGAGAGGATTTTGTTGGAGGTGATCGGTCGTTCGAGAGTTGAAGACTTCCCACAATCCGTAAAGTCAATAAATATTGCATTAGAATTAGCGATGCCATAATGCACTCGAATACCGCAAATTACGCACCTCATCATTTCCATACATATTCGCTATTACTTTAATATCTTGCGCATATCTCCGAGCGGAATGAAGAAGCCATCTTGAATATTTGAGGTAATTGCAATTGTAAGTACTCATGATATTTAAAATGAAAACGAGAGAAATTGACGTGCACGCCAGGCTGTTGTATCAATTTTATAATCTCGCGATTTTTTTATTTCACATAATTTATAGCACGCAACATTGTTACAAATAATAAAGCGTTAAATGTATGTAAAATGCACGGCTAAGAACGTCACAACAACGACTTAAGACTTGCCACTTTATATTAAGGCATTTAAAACCGGCGCGATCTCGAGTTACAAATTTGCTGTACGTACACGCAGGTATTTATCGCTTTACTACCAGGACCACTCAACAGATTTGCCTCCGAGCGCGCCTCGGCGACCGCGATCATTATCCATCAGCGTTAAAAGATAACGCGACTTGTAAACACACCATTAGTCGTAAATGGCTAATGGAGGCTGTAATGCATATAATTAATGTTGAGATCAATTCGGTCCAGTCTTGCGTTCTTCACAAATTTTTGGTTACATTTGAAACATGGCCGCGATAAAGCCAATTTCATTAGAAACCGAATCGACATTAAATAAAAGATTGTTATTTTTTGAGTTATTAAAAAATTACTTACATTTTTCCTTATAAATTTTATTAAATTATACACTTTATAAAGTATATCACACATTTTAAAAAACTATAGTTATTTCAGCGAATGATTGGACTAAAACTTTATTACTCATTTTCAGTTTCGTTGTGTACGTGTTCAGCAATCATTGCATACTACTCCTAATTTCACGTCGAACATTTAAAAACCTATGGAATTCGTTTTGTTTTTGCCCTTGAGTTATTTTACCTTGTATATCAACTTAAAAATTGCGCTCATTTAATATTTTTTCATCACTTTTAATTTTATATATAGTCACCCTAATTATCAAACATCGTAACTCCACTTTTGGCCAAAAATTAGATTTTGGTGTCATCTGTTAGAAAAAAAAAAAATTATAATAACATAAAATTACTTTATTTTATAGTCATTAAATGTACTTTGGAGAACCCCAAAAGAATATACATAGTGTTTCAACGATATTCATCTTAGACCCTTTTTGTATTACTCTCTCAATTTTCATAGTATTTCGTATAGGACCATGTAGGTATCTTTCCGTAATCAGATGATATACAACGTGTCCCGGAAATAATGTCATTAATTTTAACCCGTAGTAGAACTCCTGAAAACAAACATTTTTTCTATGTACCATTTTTTCGAAATCGCAATTTTGTTTTGGCATTTTACCCTCCCTGAAATTGACGAGCCATCTTGATTTGATAAATCACTGACGGTGATCGTGAATATTATTTTTTGCTGACTGCATAAAAAATTATCTTTCATTGGATATTCCAGGTATGTGCGTTTTATAATAAATAACTTTGTTACTCACTTATTTAAACCACCCGCCGCACATCTAGTCTTTGTTATTGTGACTTGTAAATGCTTGTAACAATTATTTTGAACATACCATTTTTGGTAGTAAAACTTTGACAAGGACTCAAATTATTTCATTTATGTATTACCATAGCATTTTTCAATTTGCATTCCAGAACTTTACAATAACAGCAACGGTCAAATTAATGAGTTGCTGCGTCGACAGAACTAAAAAGCAGGAAATGTTTCCTTGCATTGGTTTTTTGTTCTACGCTTATCGGTGTTTAACATTCAGCATTATTATCCATAGGCGAGTAACGAAATAAGAGTCAAATCTGTCAACAATTTTAACTTGTTAATCAAAACTTTTACACCAAAAAGTTATTTAAAAAAGTTCTTGGATTTGACGAGCTCTATCATTGGTTAAAATTAATGATATTATTTCTGGGACACGTTGTATATGGTATTACTATATTATACTATATTATTATATCTGACAATTTGATAAGCTTTCTGATCTCATTTTAAAATTTTGACGTAGGGTTAATAGCTATAGTTTAAATATTGTTTGCATTAATGAAATCTTCTGTTTTTTTAATATACCTATACATATTTATTTATTAGGACAACTGCTTTGGATTTGTCTGCTTTCGTGACCAGTACATTACGGTTTTTAAATTTAATTTCTAAATTTTTAATACAATTTTGTTGCGATTTACAATTATTCCCCAATTCATTACTTTTGATATTATTATTATTATATCATTTAATTATGTTGCCAATAGTACTCACACAATGAGATCTAATCACATCTTGATTTTCTAATTATACTTTATTAATTATTGTTTTATTTTCGTTATATAAGTTATATTTAAAACCTACATTTAAAATTGCATTTTCATTCTCGTTAAACGTTAAATTAACTACCTTTGGATGAAATTTATGATTATTGGTTTCATTGTAATGCAACTTTTTATGCTGATTTAAGAGTTGTATATTTCTTGTCGAATATCATACTAATTTCCTCATCACATTTTTTATAATATAATTCTTAATTAACTCATTAGATGTTTTGAGCTGTATTTTATTTAGCACTAAATTGAAAAAATGTTTTAGACAAAAGTTGTCAATATCGAGGCACTTTACAATTCTCATTCCGAACCTCATCTAAAAATATCAGTTGCACTGTAATTCGATCGATGGATTTTAGTTTTTACGATCAATGAAAATATTTGGTTGCATATTTGCATATTTCTTGTCGAATATCGTACTAATTTTCTCATCACATTTTTCATCATAAATCCCATTTGATCTTAATTATCTCATTAGATATTTTGAGATGCATTTTATGTAGCACTAAATTGAAAAAATGTTTTAGACAAAAGTTGTCAATATCGAGGCACTTTACAATTTTCATTCTGAACCTCATCCAAAAAATCAGTTGCACTGTAATTCGATCGCTGAATTTTAGTTTTTACGATCAATGAAAATATTTTGGTATGTGTGGGCTAATTGGCGGCCCCCGGTATACACGGCTGCAGCTCGCGAGCCTCCGGGCTCGTTAGAAAATTTGCCAAATTTGCGAAATTCCCTGTGTCACGTGGCAATCAAGCCGTCGCCCCAGGAGAACCGCGCAGCTTGCGTTCCTCACATGATTGAATTGAATTTCGGTAATGAGCCGACCGAGATGAGTGTCCGCGGCTTGACCGGGTCTTCTTGACGCGGTCCGAGGCATTTAAAGAATAAATACGGACTGTTTAATTTAAAATAATACTTTCAATGTTTGATCGTTTAATTTGTACGGTGTCGGCGGAGTGGTGTCGCCGGTAGGATATCATCCGTTTGAGGTGTCAGAAAGACAAAGAAAAATATAGTAAGGGTGTGTCGCTGATATTTAGAATACCTGTCGCCGGTCTGTATTAACTTAGGATAAGTAGGGGGTCCCCTGGAGAAAAAATCGTCCGGGCCGATTTCGACCGTGGGGCATTCTATAAATGAAAGAGAGTCGATCCAATATGTGCACACGTGAATAAATATTTGCATGAAAATGCGTGGACCACCCTTTGATTATTTGCTTTATTAATTTCGGTTTTTAAGGTCCGGGAACTGGTAAGTAATACACAATTCTTCCGCTCAGGGGGCACCAATTTTGCTCCTTAAAATAAAAAATGTTTAGGCAACCAAAGAGGTATCCTAACTAATAAGGTTTGAAACTTAAGTATTGAACAGAGAAAGAACCAAAAAAAAGAGTTGTGCGTTTTTCAAACGCTCGTAACTTGATAAATATTATTTATATTATGGTCTGCGGCGATAACGACTGTAAACTCATACGGAAATAAATTATTCTATAATTTTTTGCTAATTCTTTGCCAATTTTGTGTTTTCATAGATGTACCTGCTATAATTAATCCCGTAACAGACTGCAAACACATTTTCAATTATGCAAAGAGTAATCTTTATCCCCATTTTTATACGCTCATAATTTGATAAATATTATTTATATTATTATCTGCGGCGATAACGGCGGTAAAATCATTCAATGCGATTGCTGCATTATTTACTGGTTTTCTTTTTTGTAATTTTTTGTGAATAGATGCTTCAAACAATTTTTTCTACGATGCTATTCGAATCTAATATATATTGTACAATTTAGTAGGCTCGAAAATGTTTCATATCCTTACGCGTGCAAACATGGATATTTTGCATTATCAAGTGTGTATTTTTATAAATTTTTAGAGTTTTATATCCTTACGTGTGCAAATATGGTTATATCCTAACAATTTGCACTATATCAAGTGTGCATTTTAATACAAATTATTCTATCCATGCCGTCAGTCAAAAAGGTACAGATTTGACAGGACATCTGTGAGTAAAAGGACGAACTATTTGACTAAAATTTTATGGGAAAACAACTTTTCCCCGCAAATGTAAAATTTAGACATTTATCCAATTTGGTTTACGGAAACTATTTCTTAGGTGTTAAAGGAACATTTTTGTGAAATTTGTTGACGATGTTGCGTTCGGAAAGCAATAAAAAACGCGATCAAATAATACAGTATTTCGTACCACAACTTTTAGATTTTTTTTCAAAGATATTCACCATATTAACATAAAAAAAAATGTCATACTGTACTACTATATGTTTAGTATAAGTACCCCGAAGGAATTTCTACAATATAATTTACTTCTTGAGCTGAACTGAGTTTACTGGCACACTAAATTTTCAAAAAAATATTGTTTTCTTTTTAAGTTATCAACTTTCTCGCAATAAAAAAATATTTTCTTACAAGGCAATATATTCTCTATAAGTGCTGTAAAGTGCATTGCAAAATATTTTGTAACTCTAAAGATTTCAGTAAAAAACCCTCACTACTACATTTTTGCGAGAATTGCACTTTCGGAGGTTAATTTTTGAAAACTAGGCACTTCTTCGCCAAAGCAAATATATCATTTGATGCGGTAAGATTATGTTTACAACTGTTGCTTCGCAAATTATATATTGATAAGTACTTTCTAAGCGGAACTGAGTTTCTTAAAACTCTGCATTTTTTGAGGTTGGGTTCCCTAGCCTTAAAACGAAAATACGTCGATGTGTGGCATAAACGATCCGATACTTAATGGCCTGATTACAGGGTACGTCTGTACGTACACAGCGCAGCAGACGTCCGTACAAGAGAAAATAAAATTGAATTCGCACGCGATTTTATAACCCGGTAGCCGCGCTATTTTCCCAAATAAAGCGGCCTCTCTCCACATTCGTGTATGAAATCGTTTCTAAAACGCACGATCGCTTCAGAGAATTCCGGTCACAATTTTAGAAAAATTAAATTTAATTGTAACGAGAAATGTCTGGACTTTGTTTGTTTTGTTTGATTAATTCGTGCAGGCCCCAGATTTTGGCAAGGTATCATAAACAAGTTTTGTCGCAAACGCCTAAAGCGTGTAAGTCGCCTCTGATGAATCTCAATCGGACCATTATTCACATTTGCGGAAAAAGGAGGCCGCTTCTTAATGAATCCTGTTGGCACGTTCGTCAAATTAATTAATTGAAATTTGTCACTTTCAATTTTTTGTCCTAGCGGAAATTACACTAATTTTATTACGTTCAATCCCGAGGGATTAAATTTATTTAGAGGGATTAAATACATTTATTCCCTCTAAGTAGTTGTCTACTCTATAATTTATTTGCAAAATTTTCTTCTAACGATTTAATTTGCTCAAACAAAGCTCTCATATTAAAAATCTGATTTGGTAGGACATAAAATAGCATATACAGTGTCTTCGCCGAAAGTAGTAATAGTGAATAGTCATTTTATGTTACTTGATAACAAAAAATATAGCTAAGCAGTTTCCAACAGTTAATTTGAAACATTTTTTGTATCTAGTAAGCTAAAATAATTCTCCACTGTCACCATTTTCGTTTAATTAAGATGACCAACTATTTTTTATACAAAAGGAGTACAAATCAATTTTCATTGGATATGGTGATTGGGTTTGAATAAAAACACTGAGTCTTCTCCATTCAACTGTATGTTTTTTAAACAATATCAAAATTCATTAGTTCAAAAAATTATGTGTAAAACCATGCAAATTGTAGTGCACATTTACATAAAGTGTGCTCAGGTCAATTTTTTTTTTCCTTTGTTAGGATCCACATTTTCATAAAGTTTGCTAAGGTAAAAATGTTTTCCATTTTCTTGTTTTCAAATGATTGCAACAAGGGTTGAATCTTAAGAATCGGTTTTCCTAGGTAAAACCATGCAAATTGCAGTGCACATTTTCATAAAGTGTGCTCAAGTCAATTTTTTTCTTTTCTTTTTTTTGACTAAACAGGATCCACATTTTCATAAAGTTTGCTAAGGTAAAAATATTTTCCATATTCTTGTTTTCAAATGATTACACAAATGATTGGTCATCTTAGTTTAACACACTAAGGGATAGAAGTGTCATTTAACGTTTCGTGAGATTATTGCCCTCCCAAACTTTTACCAACGAGATAAAATGATAATATTATTATATTCAATACCAAGGGATTAAATTTATTTAGAAGGATTGAATGTATTTAATCCCTCTTAAGTAAATAGGTTACATTAGTCATCTACTCCATAATATTCCTTTGACGATTTAGTTTGCTTAAAAACAGCTCTTATCTTTGGTAGGATTTGGTAGGACATAAAATAGCGTTATGGTACATGGAATGTTTTCATCGAAGGTGGTAACAATGAATAATTATTTTATGTTCCTAAGTAGATATCAAAAAATATAGCTAAGGAGTGCGTTCAATAGCTTATTTAAAACATTTTTGTATCTAGTAAGCTAAAAGAATTATCCACCGTTACCACTTTCTTTGAACACGGAGTATAACCAAGGGACAGAAGCACCTATTATTTAACCCTTCGGGAGATTATTGCCCTCACAAGTTTTCACGATTACAATAAAATGATAGGTAATGTTTTTTTGCTGTTTTTTTATTACTTCTGTATCTGATCGTTTAATTAAATTTTATTAAATTCGAAATACATATTTTTTTAATGCAACTAAAACTTTTATAACCTTTTTTTCTAATAGTCGGTATGTAAATGAACCAATTAAGTGGTTCCTGCAGAATTTTTGGGCTTTAATAAAATGCAGTTATCGATTGCGATAATTAAAAATTGATTAATGGCAAATTTTTACGGTTTTGAGTTGAACTTTTTAATTTTTAATTTTATATTCACCTGGCGAATAACATGCCATTTGATGACCATCCAAGATGTTTTACAGCCAATTAAAGACATTTTTACTTTTATAACGATCTGCTACTGTTACAATTGCCAAGGCGGCTTCCATAAATGGTGTCACAGGTTTTTTGTCAAATTTAACCCCCATGTCACAAGGTGTCACACTGTGCCAACTACTCTCCTTCCCCACGCCAGTCATGTCACAGAAAATAAAGGAAAATACAATTGAAGCTTTCCCTCAAAGAAGGGTTTATGTTGGGTTTGCATTTTTCTTATATTATTTTTAGACATGTAATTTTTTTTTTGACACAAATCTGTTTCTGAGTGTCTCCAACTGCAATGAAACAGCAAAATTGTTTTTCAAGAGTAATAAAATGCTTGTGATGTTACGTTTCCAAAAAGATCCCCTAACCCCCTGTTGCGGACTGTTACAATCCCGTTAACCCCCCCCCCCCTGCCTACGTTATGTCCTTCAATGTCTTTTTCGTATCAATCAATCTTTTGAAGACAACATTTGGAAATTTTTCGTTAAATTTCGTAAATGTAAGACACTTCTCCAGTCTCGTAACACTGAACAAGATAAATCCTTTAATTGGAGGGTTAGCATTGGTTCAATGAGTTGAAATTCAATGACTTAATTGCTGGCGTTATTTGATTTAATTTTAGCTTTTAGATTTCTTCCTTTAGATAAGAAAATCAATATCTGAATTCTTCGTTTTGGAAGAAGCAAAACTTTCTCGTTTATCTGGGGACAATAATTCAGCAGTAAAATTCATGTCACTTCAGGATTTAATTTCACACAAAAGACCCAAAAATGTGTTGTTGTGTCGTTTTTAACCATTTCGTTCCAGTGGCGTCCAAGGCCATAAAACCGTTGTGTTTTTAAAAAATTGGAACTAACATGCAGCCGATGCACTGTCAAGTTTTTGTCGACAAAGATGTCATTAATCTCCTAACGCTTTTTTTATCAGACACCTCAATTATGGCAAATGCTGGCCGAAAGATTTAATCTTTTAATCGGACTTAGTTATGTGTAAAATTCCAGAAAAAAGATGGACATTCGCGATTAGTTCCCCAGTTTTTTGTAAATGAAACGTTTGACCCAACTCGCATCGATCAAACCGAATAAAATATGTTGTCACATTTATTTTTACGCCATTAAACGGAAGTTATACAAACAACGTGATTTCATCACTTAATACATCAAGAAAAAAATTAATTTGAGGTGCGTTTATACCGTTTATCTCATTCGCGGATTTTTTGTAACGTCTCAACCGACGAAGCTACAGGGGGTCACGAAATTGTCACCGATTTCTGACCGGCACCCCTTCATATTTTATTCATAATTCAACGACATTTCTATTAAATTCTCGGTTAATTTTTAACGATTTGGAAACTTCTGGTGTGGAGATGTAAATTTCGAGGGTTGGGTTAGGTTAGGGGCGACATGTGGTCCGCATAGAAGGTCTCGTTTATGCGACACAAATCCATCCTGTCGAAGGAAAAAAAATAAATACACACAGCCTCTTTGTTTATTATAATTTATTCAAATAAAATTTCACGTAGGTTGATGAACACGAGGGTGGGGGCCAATTTAAAACAAATAAAGCGTGCAAAACACGTGCAGCTTTCTTTTTATCATAAAAGCTTTCCACCAGACCGCCAAATAATGGGATATAAAAGTGAGGCAATCCGCCAGCTAATTTTAAAATGCTAATGTCGTTATTAAAACTTCGTACCTTTATCTTAACACCTTCCGACGACACGAGACAGAAACTGTTTTTAAATTTAATTTGTGTTCGACTTGTGTTTGTGTGTGTTATTTTTTTGTAGTGCGTGGGTTATCTGTGACGTCATTTCCGACCTACCCTAACTGTAGCAGCACGTGATACGTACTTCCTAAAAACGTCGCTGTTCGAATCGAAGTTTTTGTTGAAAATCGCAAATTTTGATGGAGTCTTTTACCTGCAAATAGTGCACGAAGGCTTACCTACCTGAAGAGACGACGCGACCTTCTTCAGGTTTCATGTCTACGCTTAATTAAATCAGTTTTATAAGAATAATGCAATTTTGATAAATTGGATTAGCGACGAAATCAGATCGCGGCGACGGTGTAAGATTTCTTGAGACTATCGATTCGATTGAATTCTGATAAGTGCACTTCTTCAAGAAGTGAAGTGAAGCCGAGTTAACCGAATTTTTTTTCGATTAATTAATGCATTTTCTCTATTAATGTTTGGGAAAGTGCTACATTTTGATTGAGTTGGGAAAACTTCGACTTTTCCTAACAAGTGCGGAAATATCTTTTCCCCACTGAAAGTTGTTTTTTAATATTTGGACAACGGGAAGATTTAAATTTAAAACTTTACCTTCATCATCAAGTATGTTATATCTTCTTCTTAAGACATTTTCTATTTTCGGCTTTGTTAAAACACCGGATTTCTTAGACCTGCGTTTAATAAAAGCTGTCAAACTTGCAAATTTTTTATGTGGACATTTTTCTTCATCGATGTTGTCTTCGGCATTGAATAAATGCGCCATAATGCAGACTCTGGATTTTTTTTCGAAATATGCTAATAAAATTCCTTCATTGATCAATTTGGCTCGCTTTTCTTTACACCAATTTTCAAACTGCAGATAAGTATTTAAATACTTTGCTTTTGATGCCACTGGTAATATAAATTGAACAGTCAATATAAAAATTTTTCATAATATTTTTCGCAATTCGGTAAAACATTCAAATTAATTAAGAAATCAATTTTATTTTCAACTTTACAGAAAAATTGTTTGCTTCACAACGAATATTCCACCAATCTGGGGACACTGTAAAATTTCTACTTTATTGCCTCAAAATCGTAGGATTCTTCAATATCAACCGATCACTTATAACAGACAATTTTCACAATTTTTTTTCTCAATTTTGCTTGAGTAAAAAATTTAAACTTATTAAAACTTGTTTTTTTGACAAACTAATCTCTAAAGAAACTCAGTCAGATTTTGTAATCCAACGTTTTAATTTATAAAAGTCAAATAAAAATATTGAAAATAATATCTTATTTTCCAAACAGTAGGAAAAATTTCTCCGTGTTTTTAATCTCGGCATTCGCCTCAATTAAAAATCACAAACCTAACTTTCTAACTTGTCACATAAATGCCTATTGTAAACTTAAAAATTGTAAATAAAAACAGTTTAAATTAAATTCCTATTCCAACTGGAAGAATGGAAGTTGTCTTCGGCATTGAATAAATGCTCCATAATGCAGACTCTGGATTTTTGTTCGAAATATGCTATTAAAATTCTTTCATTGATCAATTTGGCTCACTTTTCTTTACACCAATTTTCAAACTGCTGATAAGTATTTAAATACTTTTCTTTTGATGCCACTGGTAATAACAGTCAACGTAGCTGATTCTTGAATATCAAATTTTTTCATAATGTTTTTCTCAATTCAGTAACACATTCAAATTAATTAAAAAATAGCAATTTTATTTTCAACTTTACAGAAAAATTGGTTGCTTCAGAACGAATATTCCACCAATCTGGAAACACATTGTATAAATTATAGGATTGATTCTTCAATATCAATCAATCACTTATAACAAGCAATTTTCACAATTTTTTTCTCAATTTTGCTGGAGTAAAAAATTGAAACTTATTAAAACTTGTTTTTTTGACAAACTAATCTCTAAAGAAACTCAGTCAGATTTTGTAATCCAACGTTTTAATTTATAAAAGTCAAATAAAAATATTGAAAATAATATCTTATTTTCCAAACAGTAGGAAAAATTTCTCCGTGTTTTTAATCTCGGCATTCGCTTCAATTAAAAATCACAGACCTAACTTTCTAACTTGTCACATAAATGCCTATTGTAAACTTAAAAATTGTAAATAAAAACAGTTTAAATTAAATTCCTATTCCAACTGGAAGAATGGAAGTTGTCTTCGGCATTGAATAAATGCTCCATAATGCAGACTCTGGATTTTTGTTCGAAATATGTTATTAAAATTCTTTCATTGATCAATTTGGCTCACTTTTCTTTACACCAATTTTCAAATTGCTAATAAGTATTTAAATACTTTTCTTTTGATGCCACTGGTAATATAGATTGAACAGTCAACGTAGCTGATTCTGCAATATAAAAATTTTTCATAATATTTTTCGCAATTCGGTAAAACATTTAAATTAATTAAGAAATCAATTTTATTTTCAACTTTACAGAAAAATTGTTTGATTCACAACAAATATTTCACCAATCTGGGGACACACTGTAAAATTTGTACTTTATTGCCTCAAAATCATAGGGTTGATTCTTCAATATCAACCGATCACTTATAACAGACAATTTTCACAATATTTTTCTCAATTGTGCTTGAGTAAAAAATTGAAACTTATTAAAATTTGTTTTTTGTGACAAACTCATTTCTAAAGAAACTCAGTCAGATTTTGTAATCCAACGTTTTAATTTATAAAAGTCAAATAAAAATATTGATATTTTCCAAACAGTAGAATAAGTTTTCTTCGTGTTTTTGATCTCGGCATTCGCCTCAATTAAAAATCACAGACCTAACTTCCTAACTTTTTACATAAATGCCTATTGTAAACTTAAAAATTGTAAATAAAAACAGATTAAATTAAATTCCTATTCCAACTGGGAGAAGGGAAGTTACGAATTTAACAGCCACGATTGATGTCCTTCCTATGACGCGTCACATTCTTATTCAGAGAATATGACAACGTACCGGTGCCTCATTGGTCGAATTGGCATGTTGAAGAAGTGACGTTTCTTGGGGTAACACTTAGTTGAGGATTGAATTAAATTTTTGCGTACGATTTTAAATAAGGGTTGAGATTTTTTGTGCACCGGTCGTAAAGCCTCAATTAAATTGACATTTTGGGAAGCTATTTTTGTAGGGCGACGTAGGGGTGGTCGCGATCAAGTTTAACATAAACACACCCTAAATTTGTATGCAGGCCATTATATAACACCGCCGGCGTCACTTCGTCCCACGATTTCTAATCTCCAGAGCGGTCGTTTTTATTTCTCAATTTTTCGCCCTAAAAACGTTTCAAAATTGCAAGGTTATTCGAAATGGGTTTAATCCCGCCAGCCCCCAATGCCGAGAAATCGGACGATTTCACAGCGGGCGGGCGAACCTCCCTCTGTCCATCTTTTTCATTGCGGGGCGTCGAGAAGGAGACGGAGAACGAGCGGCGGGTCGCGTTTTGCATTTCCTGATGTTGGATTCGAGTTGTAAAGAGGCGCCAACAGAACCGATACCTACTTTGATTTCAATGGCTCTGCTCAGACAGGGGCTTGAAGTGATCGCTTAGATGTTATGAAGTTAATTTATTATGTTCGGCAAGAAATTGCCTGGATTCCTTTTCCTGCCTGATTTCGGAATTTTGTTTCAGTCTAATAACGAGGACGAATTGAGCGAAGGCGAGGGTGGTGATTCCGTTCGCGAGGGAGGTGATTCCGTTCGCGAACCGGATGAAAGCTTCGAGGAAATTAGGCGCCAAGTCAGCACGGTCGGAGTTCACGCCAACGTTCTAGCCAGATTGGAGATGCAAGTACGCGACGTAAATCCGCAGGTACAGCTATCAAGATAAACCTTTCAGTACTCGCGTGGGGCCGTCCAGGCCCCACTTCAAAATTTTATACCAGGAACTTGTTCTTCAATTAGACTTTTCAGTTGATACTGACTAGCTTAGCTTTAATAATTTTTCACGCGGAACCGTACAGAAATTAAATATATGCGGCCGTTCACTTCATGGTGTCTGCCAAGCCCCACGCGAGTAGTTACGTTACTTAAAATTTTCTAAATTTTGTTGATATTTTTCGGAAAATATTAACTTCAAACTTTAGAACGAGTCGAGGTAGAAAATTCGAACAAAATTGAAGGTTGAATCATTTGAAATTTGGTAAAGACTTGATTTGTAAAAATTCAAAGATGGCAGACATTATCAACTCAATATTTTCAAATAGCAAGGAGGTTATGTTCCAACTCATTTTAAAGATATGCATTTCGTTTTTGAAAAATAAAAATTCAGTTATCCGTTGTCTAGTTATAATAAGGTGACCAACTATTTTTTTATACAAATGGAGTACAAATAAATTTTCATTGGATATGGCGATTGGGTTTGAATAAAAACACTGAGTCTTCTCCATTCAACTATATGTTTTTTGAATAATTTCAAAATTCATTAGTTCACAAATTATATGTATAAACACGTTAAAACAAACACGCTGCAAGTTATATGCTTTCATCTAGGCAAACCGACTCTTAAGAGTCAACCCTTGTTGTAATCATAATCATAAAACCTTGCAAATTGCAGTGCACATTTTCATAAAGTGTGCTTAGGTCTTTTTTTTTGACTTATGATAGAATCCACATTTTCATAAAGTTTGCTAAGGTAAAAATGTTTTCCATTTTCTTATTTTCAAATGATTACAACAAGGATTTAATTTTAAAAGTCGGTTTTCCTAGGTAAAACCATGCAAATTGCAGTGCACATTTTCATAAAGTATGCTCAGGTCAATTTTTTTTCAAGTTGTGTAAGGATCCACATTTTCATAAAGTTAATTTTTTTTCCATTTATTCTCAAATGATTACAACAAGGGTTGAATCTTAAAAGTCGGTTTTCCTGGGTAAAACCATGCAAATTGCTGTGCACATTTTCATAAAGTGTGCTCAGGTAAAATGTTTTTCCATTTTCTTGTTTTCAAATGATTACAACAAGGGTTGAATCTTAAAAGTTGCATGATTTCACCTAGGCAAACCGACTCTTAAGAGTCGACCCTTGTTGTAATCATTTGAAAACAAGAAAATGGAAAACTTCATCAACCAAGAATAGAAGTGATTATTTTTCTTTGAAATACTTTTTATTTCAATCTTCATTTGGTCCAAACCTATCAGTTTTAAAAAATGTATTTAATTTAAACGTTGAAGCCGCTGCATCAAGAGATGTTTTATGTTTATTAGTATCAATGTGCTTCGTTATTGCACTTCGTCCACCAATCGCAATAGAAAATTCTCCTTTGCAGATTGTACATCAAACCATAGTATCATCATTTCCTTTGTTTTCTACAATAAATGGAAACTCTTTTTTTAAAGATTAAAGGTTAAAGTTAAATGCCAAGTTTTTATATGTTTAGAAGTACAAAGAAGTACAAAAGAATGCAAAGGAGTACTTTTGGAGTACTCGTTTTAAAAGGAGTACGGTTCACAAAAAAGGAGTACAAAACTCCCTAAAGGAGTACGTTTGGTCACCTTAGTTATAAGCCCTTTTGTCTACAGTAATATCCATAGCAACGCGTGCGAAACCATAATTACGAAAGGAACGTTTGAGGCGCGCATGCGCAATGAATGCCAATGTTGATGAAAACGCTTGTAACTTGATAACAGATGATTGAATTTTCATTTTTCTAAAACAGGTCGATAGAGGATTGAAATGCAACATGATTACTATTGATTTCTGAATATTTTGAGTTAATAATGCCTGTAGCGCCATCTTTAAATTTACAAGAATCAATTTATAACCAAAGAATAATTCATTAAGTAATTAATTATATAATTAAAAAGCTAGAAGGAGAAGGGTGTAATTAAATTAATAATACATTTTTAATACAATTTAATTCATTTTATAACGCAGTTTCCCTCAACAATTATTTATTTTTCTTTTAAACTGATTTCGTCGATTTTATATTTATTGTTGTAGTTTATAACGCTTCACTCTATTACAAGATTTAAATATCTACCACTTGGATGAAACTGTGGATTTTCCTCATTTTTAACTAACTACAAGGTTTCTTAATTACCCGGTGATTTTCCAGTTTTGTAAATATATGTCACAAATAAGAACTTCCTTGCGCTTCCTGGCTTTAAATAAAGTTTCTAAATTGTCATTAAAAATACATAATCTGTAAAAGGAATTATGTGTTGGGTATAGAAACTAACCGTAACTGCACTGGGGTCTGTGCGGCCCTACGCGAGCACTTAAGGGTTAATAGGAGACTAGATAAGGACCACTGCAGGGTTACAGTAAACAGATGTACAGGGTAGTCAATTTTGAATAACATTTAAGATTTATTTTCAATTAAAACAAACTAATTTAAAATAATCTCAACGATAAGGGTCACAAAATTATCTCAACAACTTGTTATAAATCTATGCAAATTTTTTTCATCATTAATTAAAATTAGCAAAACTGTTTGTCGAAAAAATGCAGTAATCACGTGCTCAACACGTTGTATTACCGTTGACAACCCGATTTGTACTGATGAAATATTCATAACAGCATTTGTGTTTGTGTAAACGGGACTTCTACCGAAAACGTCAAAATTCCTTCAACCAATAGAATTTAAATGTTTTATGTTTTGTTGTTGTTTTTGTGCAATTTCAATAAATTTTAATCGTTGTTCAGAGGCCATTAAATCGAAGGTTGAAATAATTTTTGTTTGCAATTAATATTTCGTGCATTTACCATAAATGTTTACATGAAATGCATTTCCTTTTCAATTGTGAATTTAAACTCAATGACATCTTTATTTTCTCATAAATTTACTTCGATGTCAGTTTCAAAAGATTGTTTAGTCGCGAGCCAAGTAATTTGACGTGAAAATTAATCACAGTCTGAAACTAATATTGTTTGTTGAAAACATAGTTTGTTTTGCAGCAGTTTTACTATGCAATTAATTTAAAAAATTGCAGTTACAGATTTCCGTGTTTAAATCGATATTGAGGGAAAGTAATCGCTTGATATTAAGTGAGCCTTAAGATTGTCACTTAAGTAAGGTTTGATTAAGGATTGATTGTCAGTTTTGTAAGTTGTAACAACGAAATTCAATTTTAGATGGAAAATGTGGAATTGAAAATTAAGTTAATTTGAAATTATTGGCAAGAAAATTTAATTTTCCTTGGTTAATATCAATAATTTTCCTACCATTTCACTTCTATTTTCACAAATGCAACCAAATCACAGAAAGTAAATTTCAAATAAACTGTAAAAACGCGTTTAATATTTAAGGGCCCCTTTAAGTAGAGGATTTTTAACACTTAAATTTAAGAACCGGTTAGACGTTTAAAGTTAACCATTAAAATCGCGCATTGCAGAGATCTGTCACTTAGTGGAGAAGTTAGTGTTAATAAAATGTTAATGTTTGATTATCAGTTTTGAAGGTTGTAACAGCGACATTAAGTATTAGAGGAAAAATGTGACATTGTAATTGGAAATTAAAGACAATTTGAAGTTAAGAAAATTTAATTTTTCACAGTTAACATCAATAATTTTTCCACTATAACATTTTTCAGTTCGATTTTCCCAAACTCACCCAGATCACAGCAAATTTAAAATTTGTGTCTTCTAAAAAGGTGCTTAACATTTAAGGGCCACTTTAAGCAAAGGATTTTCAACACTTAAATTAAAAAACCAGTTAGGCAAATTTCAAATTTGTATCTTCTAAAAACGTGCTTAACATTTAAGGGCCACTTTAAGCAGGGGATTTTCAACACTTAAATTAAAGGACCGGTTAGGCAAAGATCAGTGACTTAGTGGAGGGGTTAATGTCAATATAATTTTTAACGTTACATTGCCATTTTTGAACGTTGTAACAGCGCCACTAAGTATGGAATTTCAATTGGAAATTAAATGTAATTTTAAGTTGGGAAGAAAAATTAATTTTCCATAGTTGACATCAACAATTCTTCTACAATATCATTTATTATTTCGATTTTCACAAACTCGCTCAAATCACAGCAAATTTCAAATAATACATTTAATATTTAAGGGCCACTTTAAGTCTTCAAGGCTTAAATTTAAGGACCGGTTAGACGTTTAAGGTTAACCTTTAAAATCGCACCTGTCACTTAATGGATTAAAGTGGCACTTAACTTTATGTTGTTTTTTGGCAAATGTGAGACTATTCGAATTTTAATTGAAATTCTGCTTTCAGGGAAATTTTGATAATAATCGGCATTTAAATTATCGTGCAATGCCGCTGGCTCGAAATTTCGGGGCACCGGCGGAAGCTCTCCTCGCCCCATTCATATACCCGGTTGTTCCGCCGTTCATGAACCCACCGGTGCCGCCGCCACAGCCGCAACCAACAACTTCTTCAGGAAGTTCGCATTCAGATGCTTCAGATGGAAGTCAATCGTCGCAACAGGCTACGTGGTCGTTCGAAGAGCAATTCAAACAGGTGCGTCAGGTAGGTTCGTTTGGTTAAGGCTGCATGCTGAATTGTGTCACAGTTGTATATGTTTGTGTTGAATCAGCCCAGTTTCTATTTCGGCCGAAATCAGACAAAGCACCGCGTTATTCCATCGGTTAACTATTTTCAAAGTTCAACTTATTGAACATTTATGAGTTTCGCAGCGGACCGAGCGAGCGACCGGAACGCAGATCCGGCCTTAACGTCGAAGATTCGCTTGGTCGCCCTAAATATATAAGTTATACTATTCGCCGGTTTTATGGCGCATAATTTCATCAGCGAAGGAATTACAGTGCATTTTTAAAAGTTATTTAATCGTAAACGTCTGCAGTTCGCGTCCTTGTCTCTATTATTATTGCACATTACAATAAATAAAGAACGGCGCACCTAAACGGAGTTTAATTTGTACCTAAATGCGAAATTGTATTTCTGCATTTAGTTCGCTGAGCGCTATTATAATTTGGCGTAATATAATTTGAAACTTTATAGCCCTTTCTGAAGATTTACAGTTATTAAAAATTAGCGCGAAATGTCTTTTTATTGCCGGCCGCGTCTGGGGCCTTATTGTGCCAGTTCCGTCCGTATTATTAACTCGGAACTTAAAAATACTTATTAGTCGCGTTTTTTTTCTCCGCCGATCCGGCTGTAAAAAGCGGGACGACTGCAACGAAAAAAGTTTTATGATGATTCGATTGTTGCTACTTTTATTGTTGTTACACGTAAATTATAATTTACTGCCGTTGTTGGGAGTGTTTTAAAAAATTAGATTTGCTAATTCGATGAAAGGATTTAGGAGCGCCGAAACCATTAACGTACACCGGGTGTTTCAACTATCCGCAGCCCGTTTGTTGCATGATATGTGAGTTTCTTAATCATTTTGGAAGCGATCGTTTCATTTGAATGGGTCATCATCGTTAATTGACGTTGTAATTGCAAATAATTAACATTAAATTTGAGCATCATTTATAACAGTAATAAAACCTGTTTGGTGGAATTATTACAAACTTATCTAATCGCTAAAAGTTATTGAAGAAATCGTTGTGAGATTTCCTGATTTGGAATTTTTATTCGGGATGATTTTTCCAATCAGGAGATTTTTTTTAAATGAGGGACGTGCAGTTTGAGAATTACATTTAATTTTGACAGCAAGTTCAGAATGAATTTCCCAATTAAATTTTTTTTTTTAGTTACAGAATAAAAAAAGTTGATCTAATAAATCCCTCTTAAAACGTTCCTTGTAAAAGGATTTTTGAATTGGGCTTTTTATATTTAATTCGGAATGAATTCCCCAATCAGAAAAATATTTTTCAGTTGGAGAATAAAAAATTTAATGTCCATTTGTAGTACTGATCTAATATATTCTCCTGAAAAAGTTAGTTGTGAAAGAATTTTTGTAATAGGAATTTAGTTGTAAAAGAATTTTTGTATTGGGATTTTTATAGCAAATTCGCAATGAATTCCCCAATCACAAAAATATTTTTCAGTTGGAGAATAAAAAATTTGATGTCCATTTAGAGCACTGATCTAATGAAGTCCTCTAAAAATGTTACTTGTAAAATATTGTTCGAATTGGGATTTTTATATTTAATTCGGAATGAATTCCCCAATCAGAAAAATATTTTTCAGTTGGAGAATAAAAAATTTAATGTCCATTTGTAGTACTAATCTAATATATTCTCCTGAAAAAGTTAGTTGTGAAAGAATTTTTGTAATAGGAATTTAGTTGTAAAAGAATTTTTGTATTGGGATTTTTATAGCAAATTCGCAATGAATTCCCCAATCACAAAAATATTTTTCAGTTGGAGAATAAAAAATTTGATGTCCATTTAGAGCACTGATCTAATGAAGTCCCCTAAAAATGTTACTTGTAAAAGATTGTTTGAATTGGGATTTTTACAGTAAATTCTGAATTAATTCCCCAATCAGAAAAATATTTTTCAGTTGGAGAATAAAAAAATTTGAAGTCCATCTGAAGTACGGATCTAATATATTCCCCTGAAAAAGTTAGTTGTGAAAGGATTTTGGAATAGAAATTTTTACAACAAATTCGAAATGCATTCCCCAATCAGAAAAATATTTTCCAGTTAGAGAATCAAAAAAGTTCATGTCCATTTGGAGCATTGATCTAATGAAGTCCCCTGAAAAAGTTACTTGTAAAAGGATTCTTGAATTGGGTTTTTTATAGCAAATTCGAAATGCATTCCCCAATCAGAAAAATATTTTTGAGTTGGAGAATAAAAATTTTTATGTCCATTTGGAATGGAATACTGTTCTAATAAATTCCCCTGAAAAGTTACCTGTAAAAGGATTTTCTAATTGGGATTTTTATAGCAAATTCGGAATGAATTCTCCAATCAGAAAAATATTTTTCAGTTAGAGAATCAAAAAATTTGATGCCCATTTGGAGCATTGATCTAATAAATTGCTCCCGAAAAGTATTCGTTAGGAATATGTACAGAGTGTTTAAAAAGATGTTATTTTCGTGAATATCTCAAAAAGTTGACATTCGATTGCTTTTTTGCTTTCACCAACGATTCAACAAATTGTCAGATTTCTAAAACCATGTTACAACAAAATCTAAAAATTAAAAATACACCACATCAACAAATAAACGAATAAAACCGTTATTTTGTTAAAAAACGCAGACGATTTTCGAGTGTTGTTTTACAGTAAGTCAAAGTTGTTTGTGATTTTGTTCGAATTAGTAAATTCTTGTCGAGATTGCTAGTTGAGCTTTCGGTGACGATGGCTCATATCCTCACGTCGTAAACGTTACCATGTGAATTTATTTGTGGAGTAATTGTAAATTTGTAGCAAAGGTGACACGAATTTAAAAGGTCTGCCGAAAATAGCGACTTTATGCAGTATAAATTTAAAACCGGGGGAAACACATCGGCAAATGGTAACATTAGTTTCAGAAACCCCTGCGACAAAATCTATCAGAAACGTCAAAGATTTAGAAACACGACCAGCTTGCGCTATATCTTACTTATTTTTGGAAACATTAGGGGCGCTTAGAAATACTTAATAAGCAAAAATCGATTTTAGAAGACGTTTGCCCCCTCATTGATGTAGCCGTTTCGGATGTGGACGGATTTAAAGCGGTATTTACAAGAAGGGCGACGCATGAGGGCGGTAATTATGCTCCTCGTTCTCCGCGCCGCGTCTTATATGAATTAAATCGCAATAATTTATTTATTTAAAATACAAATTGCATGTTAAGAGCCTCTACATCACGGTGGACCCTTTATATTAAAATATAATGACACCTACGTTTAAATAACTTTCCGTCTGGACCACAGGAGTGCATTGTATTCAGTTATAGCATGATATATGCCCAATTCGGCTATTTCGTTTTTCGAAGAGATCTTGTCGAGATTGAGCGCCAAGGTGGGGAAACACATGTACAATAAAATTTAATTAAGATTACCCAACAGGCGAGCTGAAGTGTCGCTCTTAAATTCTAATAGCGCACAATTTGGAGCCAATTAAACGCCATAAATTTGAGCCTTTCAGGTCAACGATATAATTCGATGGAGAAACGGTGGGAATGCTTTCTTCGGCCACTTAAAGGCAATTACATCGAAAACGTTGGAAATAATTAATTTACATAAAGATGATCCCGTGCTAGAATGCGTGAAATGAGCCGTTCCCGTTGCATGTTCTCCAATCTAAATTGCTAATTCAGTCGGCGCATTTTTTTCTAAATTCCTAAGATAAAAAATTGTCAAATTTGTTCGTACGACTGGTAAAAGCCTTAATTTAGGCCCGCGTATATTACCCTTTCACAACAAGGGCGTGAGGTTAACCGAGAGGCTTGACTCGGTTTAAGTCCCTAATCTAGATTTGGGAAAATGATGTTGTCTCGAAGCACATGCCTGAAACATTAATTTTACGGTGGAAACACAACGTTCTAGCGCTTGAAAAAATCTTCGGTGGATCTTCTCGAAACCGCCGTAATAACACAGCGGAATTCGCTAATTACATTACGGCGTACGTGAGAAATAACATCACAAAGGAATTTTATCAGAAAAGGCAGCGGTTGCAAAAATTTTGAAAATACTAAAAATACTTTGCCCCAATATTGATAGTCATCTGAAATATTTAGAGGCATTCTTCGTTTTGTTGATAAAAATAAGCTACCGTAGAGCACGGTTTGGATTTATTGGGAGGTCGTAATCTTTAAATCTTCAGATTTTAAAGTTACGGTCTACTCGAGAAGTACATAATTATTGAGTCGTTTTAGAGCTTTAAAAATAACTGCTGGCAATTAACGTCATACAGTGTGATCAGAAAAAAAATAAAACCAAAAACGAACCAATTAACAAAATCAACAAGATGTGATATAAGCTATTTTCCTGATGGTTGAATTGGGGGGAGGGGGTGAAAATGGTATTATGGCGATTTCCGGCGACAGTTAACGTCGGGGAGAAAAGTGTCAAATAGAAAAGTTGTAGATGGTAAAAGAATCTACAACTTTTGTATTTGTCACTTTTTCACATAACCTCAAAATGTCCGAGAAAAATGCGATTAAAAATTGATTGATGGAAAAAACGATAAGAAATGGTTTGTCGCATTTTTCTCGAACATTTTGAGGTTATGTGAAAAACTGATAAATACAAAAGTTGCAGATTTCCTTATGGTGTATAACTTTTCTATTGGGCACTTTTCTCTCTGACGTCAACTTTCGCCGGAAATCGCAAATTCCATCTGAGTGAAGGAAGTTAAAAGGAATTGAAAACTCATCAAACTTTTCTAGTTTCACAGGTTCAACCAATTAAAACCTTTTCTGAATGGAGCATTCTGAATCTACCGTAAAAATCCCTACTCACAAATCCTTTTACAAGTTACTCTTTCAAGGAAATTTGTTAGATGGACATCAAATTTACTCTTTCACGGAAATTTGTTAGATGGACATCAAATTTACTCTTTCAGAGAAATTTGTTAGATGGACAACAAATTTACTTTTTTAAGGAAATTTGTTAGATGGGCATCAACTTTACTCTTTCAGGGAAATTTGTTAGATGGACATCAAATTTACTCTTTCAGGGAAATTTGTTAGATGGACATCAAATTTACTCTTTCAGGGAAATTTGTTAGATGGACATCAAATTTATTCTTTCAGGGAAATTTGTTAGATGGACATCAAATTTACTCTTTTAAGGAAATTTTTTAGATGGACATCAAATTTACTCTTCCAGGGAAATTTGTTAGATGGACATCAAATTTACTCTTTCAGGTAAATTTGTTAGATTGACATCAAATTTACTCTTTCAGGGAAATTTGTTAGATGGACATCAAATTTACTCTTTCAGGTAAATTTGTTAGATGGACATCAAATTTACTCTTTCAGGGAAATTTGTTAGATGTACATCAAATTTACTCTTTCAGGGAAATTTGTTAGATGGACATCAAATTTACTCTTCCAGGGAAATTTGTTAGATTGACATCAAATTCGCTCTTTCAAAGAAATTTGTTAGATGGACATCAAATTTTTTAAGAAAAGTAGCATTTCTTAAACATTAATGCTATGTCCCCAAAACCCCAACAAAATATGAAAAAATAAGCTCTCCCATAAACCAATACAAAAGAACAGTTTTTGTAATTCGGTGGTCGTTTCTGGGGGCCAAAATATTCGATTCAACCAGTCTCGTAATTCAGTTTAACAACCAACTATTGAACAACTTTATATTCATTTAAACGACTGGTTTAGATCGTCGTGTCGTAAAACGTGTCTCTCGAAATTATTAATTTAATTTTTTCCACTAATAAAACCCAGCACGACCAGTTTCAAAAAAATTACACGTTTTATTAGTTATTAATAAGCGGGATTTTTTCTGTCTCGTTTTAGATGGGTCATACGCACAAGACGCAATAATCTTTGTGAAATGAATCTTTTGTTTGAGTAAAAAGCTTGTGGTATCGTATTTAAGAGCGGTGTAAGTTTGTTTGTACGGGTCGGCTCAGATCAAAGTCACTCACGCTATTAATCCAATATCAAAGGAACTATCATTAATGAATTAAGACTTTACTACAGGATACAGTTGGATCCTGTCTACCAGTTTGCTTTGATTTCGTTTGATAATATTTTCATATGTTTGTACAACATGCTACCGATATACGTGGTCCGGCTTTTGAAAGCATAATGCAAACGCTATTTTTTACAAAGCCTCGCGGCGTACGCCGCACGTTTTTGCATCGTAAAAGAAACAAAACCGCATGTTAACTCCTGGAAGCGGACATCGGCGGTTTTTATGTGATCGAATGACAATTTTTGGAGAATAAAAAAGTTACAGTTACTTTTGAGCGTGGGACTTTCAGTGAGCAAATTAAAAAAAAACTCGAACCAATTTCCCATGTGAATATAATCATTAATTTTAGAAAAAGTATCAGATTTTAGGGTAATGTTTTGAGATATTCAGGAGAAAAAAATTTCACATAACAGTTTAGTTCGGTGTAATGAATCTGCTTACAGCAGGGTTCACAACAACCTAGAGAACCTGGAAAACCAAAGAATTTTGAAGTAAATCAAAATGTCAGAAGAAAATTAGGAAAAAAAATCAGGAAAAAAAGTTTAAGAAATTTCTTTGCTATCTCTATTATTTGTAGGAATTTGCTACTGGAATTATTTTCGGGTGTACTCTAGAAATTAGAAAGTACAAAAGCGACTTTGAACAAAGTACTTTTATTTTTCATTTTTGTGAAAGATGTTATTTTACAAAGTTGTTTCTCAATGTAACAGAAGCTTGAATACAAATAATAAAAATAGAGTGTCACTTAAAAAAACATTTTATTTATGTCAATAACTATTCAACGTAGAAATTTAACGCAACAATTCGATATATCTGAAACTGTTGAGTTTTGACCAAAATTCAAAAACAAATAAATGTTTAAATTTAATTTCACATCTTCCAAAATAATTATATCTTTTTTTTGAAATAGCAATTTATATTTTTTGTCATTACTTTGAGAGGTTTTTTAATTGTCCAAATTATAGTAAACATTTTTTAACCCATTACTTGCAATAATTATGCTGACTAAACAATAATTTTCTCTTGAAATTATTCACAACAATATTTTGCATATTTATTTATTTTAGTTTTGCTCCCTGCAATAAGATTTTTAATTATTTCTACTCTTTTGATGGGTAGACAATTTTTGGAAATTAAGAATTGTCAAAACAATTGTTTTTATTTAAATTTTTGATGAAAGAATTAATATATGTTTTGATTAAATAAATTAATTACTGTATCAACTCTTTGTGTTCATTTATATTATTTTAGTTGCCAATCAGTAAAAATAAACCTTAAAACTTCAGCCTTTCACGGTTTACAGTTGGCCACTACAAATACCCTTCGAAGCAAAATCAATGTGAGTAACAAATCGGTTACTTCTTCAACTTTATGTCACATAAAAATTACCATACGTTGAGTAAAATATAGACAAATTATAATTAGATGTACTAAAATCGTGATAACTCGAAAATGTATAAATCGCTTTATTTGTATTACATACCCCAAGTATTATAATTACTATAATAAATGACTTTGATATTATTTTCTTTACTGCAAGGCCTAATTTCGCGAACATCCCAGGTCATTTTTTATGCGGTGTGTTCTTATGCGATTTTCATCTATTTTTTAATTCGTTGCTTTGGTTTTATGCGGTTTTAGAAAAGTATAGAACCTATCCCTATTTTTACCAATGATTTTTTTTAAAGACATTTTTTTTATCCGATTTTGTGTGGAACTTATCTACCGCATAAAAAAAGACCTAGCTGTTATCGAATATAAAACATAAACAAAAGATAAGTTATGGCTTTCCTCTATCCCATATAATAACACAACTACCATGGCCTCCGACGTTTAGAAAACACCACATTTAAGTTGGTTAAATTCCCTTAAAAACAACTTCGATGGCATCCGTCAACCGCACTGTATATCTGTTTCTGCTATTTTTTATACATCACTAGAACAATTTAAACCATCTCATATAACTTGAACTGAAAATTTTGACTGGTTTAGTTAAAGGTACAAATTACTAGAAAAAGGCCAGGGAAAACATTGGAAAAGAGTCATGAAAAACCTTGAAAAAAGGGCCACTTTTTTGAACCCAAAATAGCCGAATAAAAGCTTCTGTCTGCAGTTTTTAATATCACTGGTTTGGAATCGCGATGAAACTGCACAACTGGCAAACATGTGACCAGATGAGAGACCGGATGTTACTTGCCAACGATTGATGTGATGGAATTCACATTGAAATATCCGAACGGCCTTTGATTTGGTTTTCAGTCCAAATGTTCGGTTTTCCCAAATGGGAAAGACGCCCCCTTTCCCGCCCGAAAAAATAATGAATCCACTACTAATTCGTCTCGTTCGTACTTAATCAAAACGAATGGCAAATGTGTAGAACAGCTGTGTAACTCTCATAATCCCGTACGCGTTCATCGACAGGGGGTTAGAGGTTAAATTTAGTCTCCACCTCAACCCCAACGGTAGGTTTGTTTCTAATTTTCGTCATCGATTCGGGGCGATTTTACGGAATTACCACCTGGTCCGGTCGGTCCGGGGTCCGGAGGTGTTGCGTATTTTATATCGTTACCAACAACACATGTATTAATCTCACATGAGGGGGAAGTAAATGACTCAATCAGCTCAATAATGAAGCGGTTCCGGCGATTTGGAGTAAAGCAATCGAAATAAACGAGTCTTAAAGGGCTTCCAATACTTCTTATCGACGATAGATTTGCCCGGAGCTTCCAACGCGGCTTGATTCATTCACTTATATATCCGCAAATAGAGCCGTGTAATCCACCAACTAAAAGCTTTTTTCCCGGGCGCTTCGAATCGAATCCGCGGTGTTCGAAAATTTTCATTCATAACAGTCGGTTAAATTTAGACGATTTAAATATAGCCTTCGAACAAAGCGATCGAATCTCTTATTGCAGCCGCGAAGGAGAGTACGAGAGACAGAACAGGCAGAATCGTAAAATGCCGGCGTTTTTGAACATTCGTTGCACTCGAATGCGGTTGACCGTTTTGCTGCTTATGCTCGCAATACAAACATTTTATAGTACACACACTCGAGAGGCGTCCCTACTTTATTTATTTCAGCGTTGTTACCGCGGTTGCTAGTTTTCTTCTTTCTTGAAATTTCCATGTTAAGGCTGGGGAACCCAACCTCAAAAAAATGCAGAGTTTTAAGAAACTCGGTATCGCTTAGAAAGTACTTATCAATATATAATTTGCGAAGCAACAGTTGTAAACATAATGTTACCGCATCTAATGATATATTTGCTTTGGTGAAGAAGTGCCTAGTTTTCAAAAATTAACCTCCGAAAGTGCAATTCTCGCAAAAATGTAATAGTGAGGGTTTTTTACTGAAATCTTTAGAGTTACGAAATATTTTGCAATGCACTTTACAGCACTTATAGAGAATATATTGCCTTGTAAGAAAATATTTTTTTTATTGCGAGAAAGTTGATAACTTAAGAAAAAAATTGGTAACAATATTTTTTTGAAAATTTAATGTGCCAATAAACTCAGTTCAGCTCAAGAAGTAAGTTATATTGTAGAAATTCCTTCGGGGTACTTATACTAAACATAGTAGTTTAACATGACATGTTTTTTTTATGATAACATGGTGAATCTTTTTGAAAAAAAATCTAAAAGTTGTAGTACGAAATACAGTAATATTTGATCGCGTTTTTATTGCTTTCCGAACACAACATCGTCAACAAATTTCATAAAAATGTTCCTTTAACACCTAAGAAATAGTTTCCGTAAACCAAATTGGATAAATGTCTAAATTTTACATTTTCGGAGAAAAGATGTTTTCCCATAAGATTTTAGTCAAATAGTTCGTCCTTTTACTCACAGATGTCCTGTCAAATCTGTACTTTTTTGATTGACGGCATGGATAGAATAATTTGTATTAAAATGCACACTTGATATAGTGCAACTTGTTAGGATATAACCATATTCGCATACGTAAGGATATAAAACTCTAAAAATTTATAAAAATACACACTTGATAATGCAAAATATTAATTTTCGCACGCGTAAGGATATGAAACATTTACGAGCCTACTAAATTGTACAATATACATTAATTTCGAATAGCATCGTAGGAAAAATTGTTTGAAGCATCTATTCACAAAAAATTACAAAAAAAAAACAGTAAATAATGCAGTAATCGCATTGACTGATTTTACCGCCGTTATCGCCGCAGACAATAATATAAATAATATTTATCAAATTTCGAGCTTATAAAAATGGGGATAAAGATTTCTCTTTGCGTAATTGAAAATGTGTTTGCAGCCTGTTACGGGATTAATTATAGCAGGTACATCTATGAAAACACAAAATAGACAAAGAATTAGCAAAAAATTATAGACTAATTTATTTCCGACTGAGTTTACCGTCGTTATCGCCGCAGACCATAATATAAATAATATTTATCAAGTTACGAGCGTATGAAAAACGCGCAACTCTTTTTTTGTTCCTTCTCTGTTCAATACTTAAGTTTCAAACCTTATTAGTTAGGATACCTCTTTGGTTGCCTAAACATTTTTTATTTTAAGGGGCAAAATTGGTGCCCCCTGAGCGGAAGAATTGTGCATTACTTAGCAGTTCCCGGACCTTAACAGCGACTTCTAAATTGAAACCAGATATAACTAAACTTGTTTGCTAACTTCTGTTGCGTTCTTGCTAATTTTTTATTGGGCCAAATTGGATCGTCAAATAAATATCACGAGGCCGCCGGTTGGAAATTCACAGAGTGCCTCTTTTTATTTAATTAGTTTTGTATTTTAGTGTTCGTTTTCGTCTCGATGAATAATGTGGTTCCAACATAACCGAATGGTCAGTTTCAGTTGTTGTCCTGTGCGCGCAATAATAATACTATTAAATGATATAATTTAAAATGTGCGCTATTTATTTGTTAATTTTGTTGCATTCATTTTTGACATTAAGAAAGCTCATAAGAATCATAAATCATACCATTTTAGTTGCAGTTTATTTTTAAATTGGAAGGGTTTATGGAGTATTTCGGAGAACGCCATAAATGCATGTCAAACTTGAAAGAAATTAAACAACAATATTATTTAATAACATTTTAACATTTAATTTCGAGTTACAAGTTAATATTAGTTTGAAATATACAATGGACTCGCGTTAGTGCGACCACCGCCAATACGAACTACAGTGCGAACTCGATAATCAGAACTAATTAAAACCGTGGTGATCTGGATACTTTTAAAAGCGACAGCTCATTTATAGAAAAATTTCAAATTGTTTTATTTCTTATTTTCAGTTCATGTCCAGTTGTGTACAGACGTCAATTGAATTTAAATGCTTAATATATTTTTAGCACAATATTTCAAATAACTACATTCAGTTTAATAAATAAATTAAAACACTTCAGGTTGCAATATTATGTTTATTTTATAAGTATAACAATATTTATAAAATTTAGTTGATTTTTATTTGTCCTGACTTTTTGAGCGAAATCTTGGCAAATTCAGACGATTTGTCCTAATTATTTAATTTGGAAGATAAACCATCACCAACATTCGATTGGAAACCAATTTCGCTCTTTGCAAATTAAATTTAAAAGTGTTACCCTTCAAACTAAGAAACGGTTCGTTAAATAGTGAATAAATTTAATTTCAATAATAATAAGCACGCCATTTACCTTAACTGTATGTATTTGAGTGTAGGTCAGGGCGTCTCGTTGTAAACACTGCATTTTAAATTAAGTGAGACCTTGACGCTTACCTGTTTCAGGTCTAATTCCAGCGTAACTTTGCTAATTAATTGTCAACTAAAAATAAAACTGTTATGATGATTTTTAAAAAATATGTTGATCCAACATGGTCATAATTCCTGGAATTATTGCTTTGTTTGTGTAATGTCGATTGCATTTCACATTTTCCGATCGTTTCCTTCAGCAATTCTACAAAAGACAGTTCAAACTAAATTAAGTCATATAGCAGAGCGTTAAATTAGACGTGTACTCCATCTCTTCATTTTATGGCTGCATTCCAATTTAGAAAATATATTGAACTAAACTTCAAATCGTTAAAGACTAACAAGGTCTTTTACAGCGTCACGATTCGTTATACAGTCAAACCTGCACTGCTTGGCACCGAAAGTGTGATACGTCTTATCCAGATTTGACTGTATCTTGCAAAATCAGTTTAAATAGTCATAATTTCAAAAGCGATCAAGGTACAGAAAAATAATTAGGACATAAATTGTACAGTTTTTTTGCATCTACAACTTTTTCTAAATACATTTTCTTGTAACTCGAAAAATAATGTAGTTTTTTGCTCTTCAAAGATTTGGTAGTTGGATATACCGTGTGATTGAGTTATACAAAAGAAATTCAAGCGGTTTCAATTGCGCATCGTTTATGAATGTGTGAGCGATACATCACTCGCCTATTATACCACCAAAGGAAGAGGATCAAACGACTCGGAACGGAATGACTCAACGCGACGAAGGAAAAGTGTGAAATTAATTTTTTAATCGCACCGTTGCCCCCAAGAGGAAGGTAGGGAGTGGGAGGGGCAGCGTTAAATAAATAGATCCTTTAAATTTATCGCGATGTGAGATTGTATCAGGGTTGAACTGACTTCTAAACGGCCACTCAACCTATGTTCAAATATGATAATATGAATAGCAAATGAGCCTGTCTATGTGATGAATTACAGGGCTCCACACCTCCGCGCGCCATAACCTGTAAATACTTTATAATTACACACCGGTCTGCTTTGATTTCTTTCTCTAATGAACGCTTTAATAGGTATTTAAACAACTTACCCTTTCTTGATTGCGCTTAAACAAACGCTCCTATTGTGCAGATCGGTTTAGAAAAATCAAGCGCACGATTTCACTATTACGGAATGGGAATGAGAATCGTTGTGATCGCGGGTTCGGGGTTGATTTTTCCGTGTTCCTGCGAGAGGTCAGTGTAATGTAAGTGTTTAACACCTCGGCCTGTTCATTTTAGTTAGCGATCTGGTATATGAAATGAGGCTCTCGTTAGCGCCTGGTCGTTAACAAGTAATATATACGCAGGCAATACAAAGAATTATTTCTCTTTTTTTTATTCTTTACAAATGCATTTCATAAACAATATGGCCGGTCTTGTTTGCATCATAAGTGATTTTAGTTCTTAAGCGATTGTTTTTTAAAGTACACGGGATGGTATAGAGGTCATGCGTTTATTCGTTTGTTTGCCTTTTTTATTATTAAATTCATCGTGTGTGGTATTCCATTTTATGGTTATTTATAACGTGTTAGATTCTTTTATACGGCAGCGATATTTCTCGTTGGGCCATTAACGCAATATTGACGCAAGTGGACGTGCTAAAAAATGATTCATCGGAACGTGTTGCATCGAATCGACGGCCACTCTTGATCATTTCGTGCTCTACTTAACAGTTGATTCTATTACGATTATATAAATAACAGCATTTTTAATCATTGAAATTGCAAGCGAACAAGCAATCGAACATCAATTTTTCAAATATTCACGAAAATAACATTGTTCTAAGTGGAACACCCTGTATAGTTTTACATATTTTGAAAGAACATTAAATTCGGAATTAAAAAGTCTTAATATGCTGATCGATCAAATGAAATATCTAGAAGTTACAAGCAATTAAAGTTTTTACTGCCAGTTAAATAAAAAAATCAAGTAGGCAATGAAACAGTGGAAGATGTATTGTTAAGATAAATTTATTATCACGACTGGACAATTTAATGGCTACATCAGCGATAGAAAGGAACTCTTTTTGAAATCGAGAAATAATAAAATTAAAATTTGAAGCAACTAGGTTACCTCATGCTTATTTGTCACCCCTCCCCCACTCTACAAACTCTTAGATGATTGAATATTAACTGGCAGATTTATTGAACTGTTAAACTAATTTTAATTTTCAACTGTTTCATTGCCTACTTGATTTTTGGAGTTAATTTTAATAATAATAACTTATTGCAACTTTTAGATATTGAACTTAATAGTAGAATTATAACCTTCGAAATTTGTAAGAATTTGTAGGGACTTGAAAGAATGTTCTTTTTGTGAATATCCCAAAAAGTGACGTTCGATTGTTTGCTTGCTTGCACCATGGTAATCACTACAAAAAACATCAGTTCCTTGCTAATTTTGCCGACTTTGCAGCTTCAAAACTAGCAAAGTTGCCAATGATAAGCGTAATATAAATCAACTTGTATTTTTCTCATTTCATTTTTCAAACTGTGACGAAATGATATCTTGATCTATTTTATAGGATTTATATGTATTTATCTGTCTTGTTTACTAATTTGGAAAAAACTACTTATCACACGGTTTTAGATCTTCTGAATCGTTGCGAATTTTGCTTACTCGACAATGCTTCACGCGCCTCGTATCTCAAAATTCACTTCTCGCACGATAAATGTTACTTTCGGAACAATAATAACTATTCTGAACTTACACATCTGAATTCGAGTTTGATTATTTGAAAATAAATAACTACACAAAAGAATATAAATTTGCTGAAACTGGAATGGTGTAAACGGCCTTCCATCTCCTTCAAATGAGTAATAAAATTTAATCATCGGATTGACAATTATGAAGCAGTAAACATTATGTGTGGAATAGCAAATTTCAGGTTGTATCGTTCCAGATCTTCAAGGTTTCTGTACTTGTTACAGTAAATTCACATGAGAAGAAAAAAAATTGATCGAAATTTTCAACGTTTCAGAGATTTTCGGGGCGGTTTTGAATTCTTTTATTGACTGCAATTTGGCACTTTTATAATCAGTTTTGTTGATAAAAGGGCAGAGGGGTCATCGGCTAAAATCCTCGAACGAATTCAATTGGAGGGTTAAAATGCACCGAAACAAGTCTCGCAGGGTGGCAGCTGAAAGATTTTAATGCGATCCGAACGCAGGAATTGGTTCCAGCAATTAAAACCGAATTTCAATTTTAATTGCACTGTTTAGAAACGACATTAATTTGGCGCCTTTCTTCAGTTATTAATATCCAGTCGTTTCTGGCGTATTTAATGTCAACGGCGATTTTTATTTAATTGCCCGATGTTTCCCTTAATAAAGCGCGTTCCTTTATTGCTGTATTAACTATGGAAAACGGAATGGCTGTATTTATTTTAATAGAAAAATTTAATTGCCACGGATTAAAAAAAAAGGTTTTTTCGGCCTCTTTGTAAAAGCTCGCACCGCAGTGAATTTAATAACACAATGCACTGATATAAACTCCAAATTGGTATTTAAAAGTTTTACGATTCTAAGAAACATATTTCATATTAATATTCGATCTTTTTTCTCTTATAAACGGATCGTGTGAACGCGATTGTCCCGATCAAAAGCGAACCTAGACAAAACAGCCTTCAATTCGGCGGTGTTGATTTTTTCAATTTTCACTCGTTAAATCGCCTTTTTCGGGAACACCCAAACAGCGGAGCGACACATCGAATAAACGATACGTCGATGGCAGCGCGCGCTTGCGACATGCTTGCGGTTTAATTAAAAAGTCGGTCGTAATTCTTTGGGATGTCACATAATTCAATCTCTGAATCCGCCACCTTGGGTTTTAATCGCTGACGTCACCGCGCACTATCCGTTGGCATTAATTTTTTATCGAAGAATTCGGTGCGAATCGCGTTTAGATTTAGTAATTGAGGAGTAAATCGGTAGCGAAGAAAGCGATCAAAACGATATTATTTTTTTAAAATAATCATTTATGTGTTTTTTTAGAAACCAACCGATTTCAGCAAAATTAATGAAGGTTATAAATCGGTAAGTCACTTTTACAGTTATGTAGTTGGGAAGAATAATCATCTCGTTGAAATTTAGATTATTTTAGTAACTAATATGTGGAAATTTAATTTTGAGTCGAATAAGCGGCTGATTTAATTAAGTAGTGTTAAATAAAATTCATTAAATTAGCTGTTGATTTTGAAAGTGGGGCAAATCTATTTTATGAAAAAATAGTTAAAGGCTAATTTTTTGTTAATCAATCCACAATAGATATCTTTTAATGTCAGTATAAATTTGTTGCTACAGTGCGACCTCGATAATCCGAACTAATTAAAACTGCGGTGATCAGGATAAGTAAATAAGATTACTGAAACGGGACAGTTCTTTTATTGAAAAGTGAAACATTTCATACAAAACAACTAGAAAATAGTACATAAGCAAAAATTATTTAAAACGGAAGCACACTTATTAAATTTTATATTATTTTGTGAAGTACTTTGTCATTGTTGTTTTCTTGATCCTTTCAGGTTCATTGTAAAAGTTGTTTTTTTAATCTTTGAAGTGCAAGAACATATTAGTTTCTTCCACCACTCTCTGCACATATTGAAACTTTTAACTGCCTCGTCATTCTTAACAGTCTGATTTCTATTATTCAACTCTGGACTTTCATCGTCACTGTTATGATGTTTGTCCCACTTATTATATAAGACATGCCGATACTTATATTTCACATATGCAGCGAATTTTTCTGACTATGCGTTTTAAAACCTGATATCCCGAGAAAGAGTCAGGATGGCTTTCTATTTTGTTATACTTCAATGCGATATCGCGATTTATTTATTCTACATAATGAACCTTATCAGATAGGAAATAATAATTATTGAGTTGGTTAAAATCAGTGGCTTCCAAACGTATCTTATTTTAATATTGAATGAATTACTTTAAGAGTACATTTTACGAAGCACTGAGAGGTATAATTCACTTCGACTCTTGAAGTAAAACTGACTTAAAAAATGGCGTCTACCACAGCAAAATCTAATTAAAAACTTAAAAAAATGTACATGAAATAAAACCACGAGAAATATAAAATAACCAAGTCTACCAATATTTTCAAATCCATTCAAATGCAAACCATTAAATATCTAGCAAGAAGATAAAAAGGACTTTCTCCGCTTGTAAAATCAACGGCTCAATTATTCATTTCATAAAACATTAGGAATTCATGTTTTCCAATTAGTTTTTATTAGGCAAATTAATTTGATGAAAATGAAATATTCATATATTACAAAAGTAATTAATTTTAAGTTGAATTAATTAAGGCCGGTGTTCAGTGACGGAGAAAAAAACTATGCAATTGTGTTGGCAATGCCGAAAATTTTAATTATTGCCAACTTCATTTCATAATGCCACTTAAATGAAGTTAACAATAATTAAAATTTTCAGCATTACCAACACAATTACCTAGTTTTTTTCCCCTAGTTTATACTTATTTATTTTGGTTTTTTTTATTGAAGTAAAATTTTTGCTGTGAGAACTTGTGCAACAATTTCAATTGAATATTAATTTAACGGGTTCGTAGGTCAGTAGCGAGGCACGTTCCGAATTTTGGAATGTTTTGCAGTTCGCGCACGTAATCGAATTAATCAATTTGTGGGATCCGTGTAACCAATTTTTTAGACGTTCAAAATGCATTGCCAGGAATAATTTTAAGTGAAACATCAAATGTCTTTTCAAAATCGATTAAATTGATATGTCAGTCGGGGCGATTTGTATCAGGAAAAAAAATGGCCTTTTGATATGCATACATTTATTCCAATCGCAAACAAAGGCTCGATGATAAGTGCGGAATACGATTATAAATCACGGAATACATTGTATTCTTAAATATCAATAAATATTTTTTCAATCATAATATATTATCCGTTTTATAATTTATTCTTTACATCATCAACCCGCCTGTCATTATTGTGTACAATCATTAGAAGTCTTACATCACTGAAATTTATTAATCAATACATTCGCCATAAAAATTTTAATAGTTTAATTTCAATACCCGGCCTCACTCTTCTACAAACGTACATCTTCATATAACTCAACACACATACACACACACACACACAAGACAAGGTTGCACTAACTTAAATTTCCAATTGCAGTGTTTTCGAGCGGTTAATTTTTTGCTCAACACTTTATAAATCAAAGGGTCGGATTTCATCCCTTGGACCCGCGTCCGATCCGACACCCCACAGCGAGACTTGTTAATTAGCCAAACCTATGTATTTTAATTTCATATTACTTTATAAGAAATGTAATCAAAGCGTTTTCACCTCAGGCGCGAGCGTTTCGCCAAATCGACGGAGCGCGTTCGGAATTTTATCGAACCGGCGTAGGTGCCGCACGCTTAATAAATCGCCGATAACGTACACGACTACAGGTTAGTGTTTTTAATTTAGAACGTGTCAACGATAGGTATGATAGATGATTTGGTGTGGGCTGCACAATCGTTGGTAAAAAAAATGGAATTAATTGTTTCTAAAGGTGTGCTGTAGTACTGTGATGATGGTATTCCGATTAATTTCGTTTTGTTTTAATCGATTTATGATGTAGGTGTTCGATCAGATGAGTTATGGACAGACCAGGTTTTTTTGCCCCCTTTCCGGATAGCATTTTTGTAGAAGGCAACGCGATTTTTGTTGTTTTAAATCAAGAAGCGATTTTTGTTGAGGAAACTTTTCCGTTCGAAACTCGAGCGAATTTTGATCACTCGTCTTCGCTTCGCCCGACTCGTTTCCACAAAATCCACTCCTCGCGCGATGAGTGCAACGAAAATAACTAAATTAAGTGAAAAACCAACGAGCCCTTTTTTCAAAAGACTAGACGAGGTTTAGAGGCTCAAAGTCGCAACACTTTTGCACTTGAACTTGAGTTTTAGTACTGCGATGATGGTATTCCGATTCATTTCGTTTTGTTTTAATCGATTTATGATGTAAAGTGTTCGATCAGATGAGTTATGGACAGACCAAGTTTTTTTTGTTCCCTTTCCGGATAGGATTTTTGTAGGCAACGCGATTTTTGTTGTTTTAAATCAAGAAGCGATTTTTGTTGAGGAAACTTTTTCGTTCGAAACTCGAGCGAATTTTGATCACTCGTCTTCGCTTCGCCCGACTCGTTTCCACAAAATCCACTCCTCGCGCGATGAGTGCAACGAAAATAACTAAATTAAGTGAAAAACCAACGAGCCCTTTTTTCAAAAGACTAGACGAGGTTTAGAGGCTCAAAGTCGCAACACTTTTGCACTTGAACTTGAGTTTTAGTACTGCGATGATGGTATTCCGATTCATTTCGTTTTGTTTTAATCGATTTATGATGTAAAGTGTTCGATCAGATGAGTTATGGACAGACCAAGTTTTTTTTGTTCCCTTTCCGGATAGGATTTTTGTAGGCAACGCGATTTTTGTTGTTTTAAATCAAGAAGCGATTTTTGTTGAGGAAACTTTTTCGTTCGAAACTCGTGCGAATTTTGATCACTCGTCTTCGCTTCGCCCGACTCGTTTCACACAAAATCCACTCCTCGCGCGATGAGTGCAACGAAAATAACTAAATTAAGTGAAAAAACAACGAGCCCTTTTTTCAAAAGACTAGACGAGGTTTAGAGGCTCAAAGTCGCAACACTTTTGCACTTGAACTTGAGTTTTAGTACTGTGATGATGGTATTCCGATTAATTTCGTTTTGTTTTAATCGATTTATGATGTAGGTGTTCGATCAGATGAGTTATGGACAGACCAGGTTTTTTGCCCCCTTTCCGGATAGCATTTTTGTAAAAGGCAACGCGATTTTTGTTGTTTTAAATCAAGAAGCGATTTTTGTTGAGGAAACTTTTTCGTTCGAAACTCGTGCGAATTTTGATCACTCGTCTTCGCTTCGTCCGACTCGTTTCCACAAAATCCACTCCTCGCGCGACGAATGCAACGAAAATAATTAAATTAAGTGAAGAAAACAACCAGCCCTTTTTTCAAAAGACTAGACGAGGTTTAGAGGTTCAAAGTCGCAACACTTTTGCACTTGAACTTGAGTTTTCACAAGCGAAGCATCCTTTTAGTACTGTGGTGATGGTATTCCGATTAATTTCGTTTTGTTTTAATCGATTTATGATGTAAAGTGTTCGATCAGATGAGTTATGGACAGACCAGGTTTTTTGCCCCCTTTCCGGATAGCATTTTTGTAAAAGGCAACGCAATTTTTGTTGAGCATCTGATTCTTTTCCATTTTAAATCAAAAAGCGATTTTTGTTGAGGAAATTTGTTCGTTCGAAACTCGTGCAAATATTGCTCACTCGTCTGCGCTTCGCCCGACTCTTTTCCACAAAATCCACCCCTCGCGCGATGAGTGTAACGAAAATAGAGTAAAACCCCATTTTTACGTTTGTGAAAGGACCGACAAAAAAAAAACGTAAATGGAGGGCAATGAAATTCTTTTGTACATGCGTTTTTTATCATGGGACGATATTGTATGGCACTTGTTTTAATTGATTCACGATTTTTTATTATTGTTGAATTAGTTGAATTTATTTACGCTAGAGTCGCATGCTTAGCTTGAATTGCCTATTGTAGCCAAAGTGGTATATCAAAATTACGCGCGAGCGAAACGAGTGAGCTTAGGTGTTCTTTCCCTTCTTCGAGAATCAATACCGAATGAAATAAAAAATTGTCCACCTAATCACGATCACGAAACTTTGCAAAGTGTAGACGTGTCTAAAAACTGCTAACATATTCATTTCAATGATTTCCATAGATTTAATCGAATTTAATGGAATTTTTAATTTTAATAAATTTAATAACTGCACTTTAAACGTAAATTGCAGGAAAAATAAACGTAAAACCGGGTATTATCTACATTGAAACGAAACAGGACTGCAAAAATTAGACTTAAATAACGGGAAAACGTGAAATGCAAGGACGTAAAAACGGGGTTCCACTGTAATTAAATTAAGTGAAAAAACGACCAGCCCATTTTCGAAAAACTAGACGAACTGGCGAGGTTTAGAGGCTCGAAGTCGCAACACTTTTGCACTTGAACTTGAGTTTTCACAAGCGACGCATCCTTGGCAACGGGAATCGTCGTAAAGTGGCCAAATGTAGGAATCGTAATTTAATATTTCAGCCAGGAGTTCGTTGTCTGTTCCGAATCGATTGGTGGTCATCCATAAAAGATCGGATCCATTGTTATTTTGATTTCCTGATTTTTACGGCGATATCAATCTTTTTTTACGATTTCTAGCTGACAGACTTGTGGTTTTCGAACGGTTCGCGTTTTCCTTATTTGCGCCAGTTAGTGAACAATAAAATTGGACTTCTGGAAGGAGACCACCGGCAAGTCTGATTTGCATTTGAGATGACGTTATTTCCATCGATGAAGCTGTTAGGTTATTTCAGTCTTTAGCAGGTCCAGTGAGATTCGGTTATCTCTAATCGTTGGTTAAAATTGATCGCTGCGCAGAACTACCAGCAAAATGGACAATGTTATCGGCGGATCTTGGTGTAGATATCGGTCGCTGATCTTGATTGTGTCAGCGTGTTTTGCATTAACTGAAAAAAAATTCTGTGTTCAACATTGTAAAAAACCCGTTGATTGATAACGCTAGTTTCAGTTGTGTTGTACAAAATTTAGAAAAAAATTAGGAACTTGAAAGTTTAATTCAATTTTCATTTTCATTTTTTTTAATTAACGAAAAATTCTGCAGTTCGCACTGTTGTAGTTTGACAGTTGAAGAATATTACTTCCCAGTTATCAGAATTTTTCCACTAGTGGAGAAAAGTTTCATCTCAAAAATTCCACAGTTAAGATGTATTAAAAGCTTGTACTTGAATTATTTTTGCTTTTTTAAAATCCGTCTGTCCGGATTAGTGAAGTTGCACTGTAAATGGATTTTTTCTTTGGAAATGTGTCGATAATGAAAGGAACAAACGCAAGGCCATTAAAATTTATTTTAAAAATTTACAATTCTTCGCCAGTGCCAAGTAATAATTTACATCAAAATCGGAAAATGCCGTTTGGAAGAATTACAGTCTTCTTTTTAAATAAATAACTCGTTCAAGACAATCATCTTTTTGACTTATTTAATAATCTGTCTATTTTAGATTTGGTAAAATAAGGTTAGGTTAGACAAATGAGGTTAGTTTAGGCGAAAGAAAATTGGGTTAGATTGGACAAAATCAAGCAAGTAAGGCAAAATAAGATTAGTTTAGGCAAATAATGTTGTTAAGCAAAATGAGGGTAGGTAGACTGGGTAAAATGAAGTTAGGTTAAGAAAATGAGGTTATTTTCGACAAAATAAAGTAAGTTTAGGCAAATAATGTTAATTTGGGCAAAGAGATTAGTTTAAGCAAAATGAGGTTAGTTTAGACAAAATAAGGTTAGTTCAGACAAAATAAGCTTAGGTTAGATTGCGCAAAATAAAGTTCGGTTAGGCAAATAAGGTTAGTTTGGACAAAAAAGATTATGCTTGATTGAGCAAAATTAGCTGAGGCGAGTTGAGACTAGATTAGGTTAGGTTTTGCAATTAATAATGAAACTTAATCATAAAAGGAACTTAAACTTTGAACGAAATTAAAAACGTTGCAAAGAAACTTGCTTTATACACTTATAATTTATTCATTTTGGATATTGCAGAACGAATCTTAGATAGTTATTATTCCTATAAAGTTCGAGGACAATCTTCAATTTTATTAGCTAATTATTTCCTCATTAATTGCGACGAGGTAATTAAAAAATGATATTTTCTTGGAATCATTTTATTGGATAATTTAATAAAGAAAAACAATTAATGAGAGTCTTGCAGTTAACCTTGCGGTGACATTAAAGTCGAGCAACAATTTTAAAAAATGTGGAGCAGATAATACCGGGTGGCCCTAAATATCTAAAAGGAAAATGACGAATCCAAATTGGATCATTTTGCTCGTTCAGAAGGTATTTTTAAGGCCTGTATAATTTTCTAGTTAAAAAAATAAATGAAACCAATTACGTTCAGCGCGGTTTAACAAATATTTTATTACACTTTATGCAATAAAGTAAACGCATGTAATGTTTTCCGCCCGCATTATGTCGCGATAGCGAGTTTTTATCATTTTCCAGTGAATAACTTCGGGCACTATTATTAAATGACAGTTATAACAATTAATTGTGTTTATAACCGCGTGGAAAACACGATTGTGGACTTAATTCTTGCCGGTGCGTCAATAAAATATACCCTTGGATTACACGCCATCAGCAATAAAGTTTATCGCGAAAAATGTATAATTCATTGAAATTCGTCGTGTGCGCTTCCGTTGCTACGTTTTTTCGATTTTATTAAGCGACGTATCATCGATGACACCTCACGATAGTGTCAAAGAAAAATCAAGTCACTTGACTCCTGTGTACAAAGCTATTTTGACCTCATCGTTGATAAAAGGCGCCCTCGAGGTGTTAGAGGGCGCGGGCCCCGCTATTGTAGGGGACCCCTTAAATATACAATGGCTCCCTATTCAATATGATGTTTACATGCATTGTCAGTTTACAATGGCTCGATACAATGCCATTGACGGCACGGTGGTTACTCTATAATTAGGTCGATTATCATGCATCGACGCCTTCCCAAAACGATTCTGCGGTTCCGTCTTTTCTTTTCCCCGATTTTTGCGTATGAATGAGCCACGCATTTATTAATGGATTCGTTTTATACAAAACTTGCGACATTCTCATAGGGATTATCAATCATTTAAATATTACACTGTTCTGGACAAACATAAAAACGAACCCCCTCGTTCTTCGCAGCGCATAAAATATTTCAAAACCGACACTTTATTCACCAACAGACACGCATCAACTCAGAAATACTTATTTATGTACCAAGTCAGTAAAGTGATTCTTTATCGAACTAGTCTGAGATTATGAACCGAGCGAGCAAAGCGAGCTAGGCGAGTAACAGACGAGTTCGATAAAGGCACTTTATTGAAGTGGTGCATACAAAATTTTATCGCCAACCGTAAAAATTTATAATTAGCAAAAATGGAGATATAACTTTACACATTTTATTATGACAAAGTAAACAGCGAATACAAAACAAATCTACTTATTAGTTGTATTAAACGTGAACGTAGAGGAAAGTCGCCTAATATGGGGAGTGTTTTTTAAAAGCACTAAAAAAAAATATAGGAATTAGTCGTACAGTCATGAAATTTGGTAGCAGTAACCCATTTTTCTTAAAAAAACGTAATATGACGAAAAAAGTTAAATTTTATATAAAATGCCTTCAATATAGAGTGTTAAAAAAAAGGCACCTCCCCAAATTAGAAACCAGTGGTAGCTTAATATGGAGAGACAATAATTACTATGTCCAATCGTATTCTCATAATTATTAAGATAAGTAAATAGTCTAAAATATTTGTTTTAGATATGTATTATTAAAAAAACGAAAAAGTACAATGAAAAAAGATAATTAAAAAAATTAAAATTATTTTTTCTTCTGCAGTTCTCTCGCACAGCATTTTTTACATTTATAAATTTTATTTGCTTTATGTCCTAGACCTGCACATAGTGTATGGACCCACATGTAACATTTACCGCATCGTATCTAGTCTTCACCTTCAGTGTCCTCTGAAAATAGTCCCGCACAGAAGATGCATTCTGTGTCCTGCTCTTCATCAGACATTGGGTCATTATCAGAATCACCATAATCTATGTGGAATTCTTCTTCAGATGATTCATCTGAATTGTTTGCTTTTGAACGTTTGGCTGGCTTAGTAGGTTTAGTAGACTTTGCAGCTGAATTCTTCCCAAAACTACTTTTGGTTTTGGATTTTTCTTGTGTGATTCTTCTAGTTGGTTCTTATATAGTGACCCCGTAATCAGTTCTGCTGATCCAGAACAGGTGCTCTTTTTTCCGGGATTCAACCGGGAAGGAGAGCTAATTTTAGATGGGCCCACAAGTTTTTTGTTTTTGGAGTGGAAGTCAATGGCAATTTTTGTAGATGAATTTTAGTTGAATAAGCAACTTGCTGTTGCTGACAAGAAGATGAACCAGTTTGCTCTGCATCATGCTGCAGCTGCAATGGAAAATCTACGGAATTCTCGGACACAACTACTTGATTTTCTTGTTGCTTAGTTTCAGTCATGGTAAGAAAGTCATGAGCTCTGAATATGTTACGGTTGCAGGGAAACAATTCAGCCATTTTAAAACCATTAGCTGCTATTTCAGCGGTTGCTGCTCTTTTGTAAACAGTGCCAAAAAGTTTACCAATTTGATAGACAGTCACTACCCCCCTATCAGCATTAGTTTTCAGCCACGTCTCTCAAATTATTTCGTTTCGCCAATTGGTAAGCCATACAGCGAACATCTCTTCGCGATAACCCAAAAAAATTCTCTTCCATTTGAAGACAGTAGATTACAAGCTCACGTTCAAGTTCATCAGGTAGAACTGGCTTCCTGTTCATTTTGGTTTTTATCATTTCTTGAGAATCATTCTCCTCTTTCTTCGCATAACGTTCTAAAGTCGTCTGGGGTACATTGAAAACTCGAGACGCTTTATAACTGCCCATCTTCTTACTTCGCATAGCTTTCATGCGATCTTGGTCCCAACTCTTTTTATTTGGCATCTGCATAACTAGATGAGAATATAAAAATATATTAGGTTTCTAATATGGGGATCCCCAAATTAGGGATCTGGAGTGTCCCCATAATAGAAGCCAAACATTGTTTGAATTTATAAAGCAAGAAAAAAATCAAGTATGATGTTAATCTCGAAACCAACACATTGGTATGAAAGATTGGCCTACATAGAGAACACCAGTTACATGGAACTTACAAAAATCACTTACCTTTACGTAGTAGTTGACAAATAACGTAGCGCGGATAAAAAAAAAATTGTGATCTAAACACGCGTCACCTACAGCACCATGTTATCGCTAAATTGTCACTGTGCTATTGGTAAAGTATTCAACTAAACTAAGAGTATCAGTTCCGTTAGGTAGCAATGGGTAGCATCATCTCCTTATGGGAAATATTTGACCTCCCCAAGTTAGGACTACTCCCCGTATTAGGCGACTTTCCTCTACACCCTGACCCATTATAAAAATTAATTCCTGAAGTCGAAGGAGTTTGAATTGAAAATGTTTGAGGATTATTATCTAGGTTAATAATTTGTAAAATTTTATTTGAATTGTCATTGGTAACAACTATGTTGTCAGTTTGATTTTCACCTAAAATCGTCTTTGCAATTTTTGTTTTATTGAGCACAGATTCCTCAACATTGGACTCTGCAATCGTGTCGCTTTTCCACCCTACATGGCGTTTTAAATTTTCCTTACTACCTCCTGCGTTGGCAAAGAGAGTGGCGGACGTTCGGCGAAAATGTCCCGTATAAAGTGATGGTTCTGGCAAATGCAGATAGTTGGCAATTTTGCTTGGTACATTTCCAAAAGTATGGATTCCAACTGGCTGGACTGTTCATTTGCCATTTCTATAAGTTAGGAAAAATCGATCGTGGGGCGTCTGCTTAGGACGCAGAGTTAAATATTTGCTAAATAATTCTATGGATTTTATTTTTCCTTCAAACTCTGAAGTGATTACAAATAGTCGAGGCCTGTTGGTCTTTGTTTTAGGTATATGTCACTTACTTTTAAATTCAAAAGTTCTTCATTACGTAAAGCTCCAGCAAAGCCAAACACAACACAAATCTAAAATAATTACTATATTTATATCAAATTGGTTTTTCAAAAGTTGGCATAAATTACCTTCATCATTAAGTACATTGCATCCGGTGCATTTAGTAAAAATTTAAGTATTTCTTCTTGTGAAAGAGTTTTGGACTTCTTTGGAATATAATTTCTTCCTTTTTGCTTTAAAAAAGCCGTAAGTTTTTTTGTATTTACTAATATCAACGTCAGTTCTTGCTGAAAGGGTTGCTTTTACCATTGAATAATACGACCACATCGAAGAAGGAGAATACTCTTTCGATAAATCGAAAAAATACGCCAGTAAAACATTTTCACTATATTTTTTAATTTCGTGTTTCTTGCACCACTCCATGAATATGTCATACTGGCAATTGTATTTTTCGACTGATTTTTGAGGCAGAATTTCCAAAGACGTTTCTAACGACTTCTTCTGAATTTCAGACGGGCGCACTGAGGCCTTCTCCCATTATTTTCTACAAATAATTTGCCACAAAACTGTTACTGCTGGAGCTGTGACGTTGACAAACGATTTCTGTTTAATGTCATGCAGTTTTTTTATAAATATTTGCGGCAGGTAAAATGCTTGATTTTTACAGTAGGATAAAGTGTTTGTTTACTTCCGAAAAACGCTATGGTAATGCACGGCTCTATTGACGGTTGGCGATAAAAAAAATTAAAAATTAACTCCATCAAAGAAAAGATAACATTATTACTTTACATTATTAAATGATCTCAAGTTTATTTCAACTTTTATTTGACTTTCGAATTTCGATTTTTGTCGATTTTGATGTAAATTATTACTTGGCACTGGCAAAGAACCGTAAATTTTTAAAATAAATTTTAATGATCTGTCTTTCGTTTATTGCCCTCATTATCGATTCATTTCCCCAAAAAAAAACAAACATTTACTATGCAAAACTTCACATTTGGGACCGATAAAGGTTTCTTCTAGCCGGATTAGTTTATTTTCGCTAGTGCAAACTTATTTACCTAACCTAACTTTATTTTGCGTCATCTAACCTAACCTTGTTTTGTTTAAACCAACCTCATTTGCCTAAACTAATCTTTTTGCCTAAACTAACCTTATTTGCCTAAATTAACTAATTTTGCCTAATCTAGCCTTATCTGCCTAACTTAACGTCATTTTTACCAATATAACCTAACTTTGTTTTGCCTAAATGTACGTTATTTGCCTAACCTAACCTTATTTTGTCCCATCTAACGTTAATTTCTGAATCTAACTTTATTTTACTCAATCTAATCTAACCTCATTTTGCTTAACATAATATTATTTGCCCAAACTAACCTTATTTCCCTAACGTAACCTTATTTGCTGAAACAAACCTTATTTTGCCTAACTAACCTTATTTTGCTCAATCAAGCATAAGCTTTCTTGTCCAAACTAACCTTATTTGCCTAACCTAACTTTTTTTAATTACTTACAATTTTTTTCCCTTTTTCCATAACAACATTTTTAATTTTTTTTTCACTTATTACAAATTTAACACTTCACAAACATTTTAAAAAACACATTCCTTAAAACATTGTCAATTGTTTTTTAAAATGTTTGTGAAGTGTTAAATTTGTAATAAGTGAAAAAAAAATTAAAAATGTTGTTATGGAAAAAGGGAAAAGAATTGTAAGCAATAAAACAATTATTACATAACAAGGGAAACTTGATTTAAATTAAATTAACCTAACTTTATTTTGCACAATCTAACCTAACCTTGTTTTGCCTAAACTAACCTCATTTTGCCTAAAGTAATCTCGTTTTGCCTAAACTACTCTTATTTGCCTAAATTAACCTTATTTTGCCCAAACTAACATTATTTTGACCAATATAACTTAACCTTGTTTTGCCTAAGAGTACGTTATTTGCCTAACCTAACCTAATTTTGCCCATTCTAACCTTATTTTCTGAATCTCCATTTATTTTACCCAATCTAACCTAACCGCATTGTGTTTAACATAATATTATTTGCCTAAACTAACCTTATTTTCCCTAACGTACCCTTATTTGCCTAAACAAACCTTATTTGCCTAAACAAACCTTATTTTGCCTAATCTAACCTTATTTTGTCCAATCTAACCCAATTTTGTTTCGCCTAAACTAACTTAATTTGCCTAAGCTAACTTTATTTAGTTTAATAAGTCTCATAAGTCAAAAAGATGATTGTCTGGAACGTGCAGTATAGTTATTCGCTTGAAACAAGTCCGACTGTATCGCATCAGAATTTTTGACATTCTGGGTACATTTCCGACGATGATGGCAATCCGTTTAGCAATCAAGATGAGTGTTCATCATCATCCTCGCGCGCACGCTGCATCAACAAAAGAATGCAATTCATAAATTTGTTATTGTAGTAATCGAGTGCACTGAATGTGCGTCGCTCGAGGCTCACTAAAGTAACTTGTATAAAGATAGATAGCTACGGCAGACAGATTAGTTAAGCAGGGTTATTAATGACCGTGTTTAACCTCCGCAACCCCACCTCGCAACAATGGCCGATGTTTTAGCACCATATTACAAGCGATTACGACCGGTTGCATTCTACATGCGAGCGACCTGTACCTACACACCGCAAAACGCATCGAATTGCCATATCTCCGGAAAAATTAATTCCACCAAGTAAAAACTCGCGTGGATTGATCACTGTCAATTGTCGATTTGGAGAGAATAAACGAGCCTCGTTCTGTTTCACTGATGAGCGCCAACAGCAGTTTGATTGATGCCGGGGCACCGCCCCGGCTCTCCGAATGAAAATAACAAATATCGCTATTAATTACTCTTTTGTGCTCGAAAAATTTTATTGGCCGAAGTTAATTAAAAAGCGGAAAAAATCGCCGCTGCGGTTATGCGCCGCTTCCTGGACACTGTGTCTGTTTTAACTGTTTTAAAAGTGCGCGCATGCAGTTGATAATTTTACAATGTTTTTACCGGTTTGCGATGTAGGAACGCGCGCGCGTACAGATAAAACAAGACGTTTATGTTGTTAATAGAAATGGAACAAGTTTTATTGCGGCGAACGTGTTTTATGTCAAATTAGTATCGCGCGGAGTTAAATGCACCTTCGCGCTATTTTTGCGCGCGTTTTCGATTTTAAAATATTCGCGGCGGGTTATTTCGGCGCGATTTGCGTAACGCGGGCGGTAAATTTAGAAATTTTTTCGAAAAGTTGGGATAATTAAAAAAAGTTACGCCTGAAGAACGCCTTCGATGTAGACCAGTCGACAGGCCAATCGTTAAATAGGTGGGCGATTTATTGCTATTAAGCGTTGGGACGATCCCGACAAACCGTTGCCTCGATTCGGCGATTTCTAAAGATGTTCAAAGTCGTCAGGTACAATGCGATTTCTTTCAAAAAAGTCTGTGCCAAATTAATAGAGATTTCGTCTGAAAAAAATACTCAAACTCTAAATTAATATTTGATTATGATTTATCAATGGTAGATCAAAATTGTAAGTGTAGCAGGTTATAGACATCGACGATATTACATTGACGTTCGAAAATGTTTGATAATGCAAATATTGCATCTTTAAGTTAATTTTACTAGCCCCATACTTTAATCGATTTATTAAACATATTACATGGCCCAGAAATAATGTCATTAATTTTAACCAGTGATAGAACTCGTCAAATCCAAGAACTTTTTTAAATAACTTTTTGGTGTAAAAGTTTTGATTAACAAGTTAAAATTGTTGACAGATTTGACTCTTATTTCGTTACGCGCCTATGGATAATAATGCTGAATGTTAAACAACGATAAGCGTAGAACAGAAAACCAATGCAAGAAAACATTCCCTGCTTTTTAGTTCTGTCGACGCAGCAACTCATTAATTTGACCGTTGCTGTTATTGTAAAGTTCTGGAATGCAAATTGAAAAATGCTATGGTAATAAATAAATGAAATAATTTGAGTCCTTCTCAAAGTTTTACTACCAAAAATAGTATGTTCAAAATAATTGTTACAAATACAAGTCACAATAACAAAGACTAGATGTGCGGCGGGTGGTTTAAATAAGTGAGTAACAAAATTATTTATTATAAAACGCACATACCTTGAATATCCAATGAAAGATGATTTTTTATGCAGTCAGCAAAAACTAATATTTACGATCACCGTCAGTAATTTATCAAATCAAGGCGGCTCGTCAATTTCAGGGAGGGTAAAATACCAAAACGAAATTGCGATTTCGAAAAAATGATACATAGAAAAAAATATTGGTTTTGAGGAGTCTACGGGTTAAAATTAATGACATTATTTCTGGGACACGTTGTATACAACTTGTACTTTAATGATCCATTAAGATACAAAGTTTTAAGCGATGGAAATCCATTTACTATCAGTTCATGAATTGGAAGGACAAAAATAAGGTTCAAAACTTTTCAGAAAATGTCTTGTTTTCTGTGTTTTCTTTGTAATAAAGTTTTTATAATACAGTCGAACTTCCATATAACGAAGCGTGGCGGTGACCTTAACAAAATTCGTTATAGAAAAACTTCATGTTGGAAAAAAAATTCAGTTTAACCCTTGTAGGTCCACAAGAATTTTTGAAGTAATATGATTTTATTCATTAAAATGACTAGGTATCTATTTAACATAAAACAACGTACTTTCAAAATTTACGTAAGGACACATTATGTCGCAAGATCGCAAGATCGCAAAAGTATTAATATTCAGTTACGTAGTTATTTAATTAATTGAAGAAATAAGACCACCCCAGTGTAATAAAACAATTTTTAAAAGGCAAGCCAAAGTATGGGAATAAAATTTAAAAAATTTGACCCAGCCAATCAGCCAATGACGATAGCATTACTGTGTCAGCCAATGACGATATCGTTATACGTAGAGTCTGCGCTATTTCAGATTAGGTATTGCGATTCATCATCTCTACATAGCGTTGCTAAACTAAGAAAAAAAGAAAAAGTACGGTGCAAATTACGTCAAATTACACTTCTCCGTGTCGTGTGTAACTTTTTTGACTCGTGCGTAATATGTTTCTTACAAACTGCGGAAAAATGTAGATCGAATTTGTTTATTATAAAGTTAGTTTTCATTTAATGACGCATTTAGTCACTAAATGCTGAAATCGTTCAATATCGTGCATTGATAGGGGTTATTAATGCATGATTTTCTGCACATTAAACAAACCCACAAAAAACAGAAAAAAATTAATTGTTTTGTACAAGATTTCAAACCAGTTTTTTTCGAGTCCAACTATGTCTACTTTTTTATTGCAATTATTTTATTTTATACCTTTTAATGTATACAGATGGATTGAAAAACTTGACTTTATTTGTAAAACTAAAATTTGAATTTTCTTGTGACAAAAAAAATTAAATAAAACCAATCTTCATAGAAAATCGATCATAGTTTAGGAAAGTACACGTGGCAAGATTATAAGCAATAAGTCACGCAGTTTTTGATTCAATTAAGCGGCGGTTATATAAAAAAATCTCTAACAATAAGCAATAAATTACAATAAATTGCGGCACAATTCGAAATTCGATTGCAAAATAGATCTTTGTCTTAGCAATTCGAATTCCGATTGTGTGCTGAAAAGTTTGAACTACACATGCGCAGTGTGTTTTGAGATGTCACAAACTGTAACTTGTAAAGATTTTACGTTATATTATTGTCTGTTTACAATAATTGCGTTGATAATTTTACTGAACGGGTTGTTCTGTTTTTTACTGTTACTATCAATATTTTACTAATACACAACGCGTTGGAATAAAGAATAATATGTTGGCGCGCTAGCGAAATCGCAATTCAAATTAATTTTGTAAATGCTACCAAAATTCAATTTAAAAATTTCGGCACAGGTCGCAATCGAATTTTGAATATTATATTTTTCGTAGCTGATTCAACAGAATGGAAGTTTCGCAACACACATTTTAGTTACAGTAGAAGTAGTTAAAGTAGTTATTAAGTAGAGATGGGCGTTCCAATAAATCATTGTTTAGGTTGTTATACTTTATTAACCATCGTGAATTTCACCGAACTGTGAAAGTCTATAAAATTAGTTAACATTTAGTTTGTAAGATTAAAATCAGAAAATAGAATACTGAAGATGATGGCGTAGATATTGAAATTTATTTGTATTGTATTTTGTAGTGTAATGTTGGGATATTTATTTGTTAAAACAGTGGCAGTTAGTGATTAGTCGGGTAAGGGATACTTGTACATAAATAATCGATTACTTTGATTTTCAATCCAGGACTCCACCCGCCCTTGTTTACCGTACCGAGCACAGTTATGAAGCAATGCAATAATACAGCACTTAAAACCCAGCAATATTGTTATTAGAATAGCAATGAAAATCTAAATAAATCAAGAAGTTACGAAACAGCCATCAATCAAAACCACACAAAACTCAATAACAATCTAAACTCTTTGTATGAGATTAAGCACGCAACAAATCAGTTGCATCACACTAAGACACATGTGCGCGCGAGGCGGCAAAAAAGTCGCGGCCTCGCCACCCTGTATCCAGCAGGGTGATGCAACTCTCACGACACAAAAGAACAACTTTTTCGCGAAGTCAAACACCGTATCCATATCCTTAAACAAACTCGCCACTTAAGTGGAAACATTAATGTTTCATACAAGTTGTGTCCACAATGTACCGGCGAAGGAAGAAATTAAATCACTTAAATTATAAATTCAAACACAAAAATAGTAATCAAGCTGTGGGGCGTGGAGATTTTTATTAATTTTTCATTTCTTGAAGGTTAAATTAAAAGGTGCTGAAGAGGAAGATTAACACTGATGATCCTGTGTGTCCGAATAAATAACCCAAAAAAAATCGTTCCTATCTCGTTAATTGTGAATTAAAATCGTTGTTTGATTGCAGCTGTACGAGCTCAGTGACGACCCGAGACGGAAGGAATTCCTGGACGAATTGTTCTCCTTCATGCAGAGAAAAAGTAAGTGCGATTTTTTCCAATAACCGATTTCCTTTTAAAAAAAAGCCGGCGCAGATGTGTTTCAAATAAGCGATTAAGCTCCATATTTAATTTCAAAAGTAAAAACATCTGTAACAAGCCATTAAATTGTTCCATATCCGAGTTGAATGTTTTTTTTTTGTGCTAAATAGAAACTCTATCGCCATACAATAAAACCAACAAAAGATTAGCATGCGCCCTAAGGATTTGACCGATTGCCACTTTTCGGATGAAACAGGCCGATCTGAATTGTTAAATCGGCAATTCTCAGAACTGAAGACCCTTTTGCCAACAACATCCGACTTGGGGGGGCGTACCCCCGCACTAAATCTGGCGTTATACAGTGCGACTCTTGACACATTGCCAATTTTAAAATACCTTTTGTCTTAACAATAAGAAATTGGCCGATATTAAATAGATGATTGATTTGGTATTTTTGTAACGCAAGGTTGCCTCGTGAGTCATCGTGTGAATCACGCAAGATGTAAACGAGGACGCGAACTCTACGTTTCGAGTCATGGACTCAACCACCCTCAAGGTGCAAGAAATTAAATTGCGGTACCAATCAAATTTGAATTGGCCGTAACTCAATAACGGTCGGATTTATAAAAAAATGTCAACAACAAAATTTGTAGAGAATATCGGCGCGTACAAATTTCAATTTGAACATTTTTTTGTAACTCGAAGGATAACGCTTTTTAGTTTTTTTTTTCTCTAAAGGGAAACAAATTGTTTTCGCCATCTGTTGGCGGCCAGTTAATAATAAAGCTTCATCAACCTTAAAATATTTGAAAGTTACTTAATTATTAATTTTCGCACTCTCGTTTTTTAATTAAACAATGCTCGAAATGATTGCGATGGTATTTCAGAAAGTGAGAAACGTCTGAAGTTGTTTTTAATTAGACAGAAGGCAGAGTCGCAGGGGCGGCCAGGGAAGGGGTGGGTATTGATCATCGAACATAGAAGCGAAAATTCCGGCATATGTTAAATAACAGGTTAATTACGGAGAGCCTTAAGGGAGGTGTGCTACCTAAAAAATTACAATTTTTAATGCAGTAATTACTTTTATTTTTTTGCACCGTCTGCGAATGACATCAGTCCTCGCGGCCATCACAATTAAAAATGGACGCGGGCAATTTATATATGTATATAATTTTTTTCCTCTAATTGAACGGTAAATGGGTAAAATTGATAGATAAACGGGGCGCGCAAAAGCCAACTGTCTGTTCCATATCCGGTTTTAAAAATGTAGAAACGCGGGTTGAGCCATCACTGTCTTATTCACAGCCCTCTATAATTAAATTAAACCCTTAAAAAGATGTGAGGCAATTTTGTCGAATCATCCTTATTTATAACCGAGTCACTATGATTTGTATAAATTAAACAGTAGCAAATGATAATCACTTAATGGTAGAGGATCTGATACCGGCAATTTATTATACCGGGTGACGCATGACGCTTGATTTTTTAAACGGGGAGCTATTTTCTCGAAAATAATTACAAATTAAATTCAATAAACATATTTTTACTACAATAAAGAAACTGTAGTTTTCCTTGACGCAAGTATTTACCACAATAAAATTCTCGAAAATATTTAAACTAATCTTTGCGAGTTTTTACAATTTTCCAATTTACCATTGTTTCAAGTTTCAAGCAGTTTTTCAGTTATAAACAATTTCATTTAATGGCATTTTTTGGTGTTTAATTTTGAAATGAAATCGATCAATCAATAGGTCTCGTTGCTAGTTAGGGGCGACATAATTAATCGAAACCCTGAAAAAAGGAGACGGGAACTCGCGAGGTTAATAAAAACCGAGAGTAGTCTGATCTAGTCTAGCGGAAACGAGTTAAATATAACCTGCAAGTATCAAATGTCGAAACAGTATAAACTGGCATAACAAATGAGAAAGTTCATGATTAATATAAATGCACCTTTCATCAAAAAACGATATAACTGGAACCGACAGTAATAAATTACTGCATTCGTCAAAATTTCAGAACATTCCAATCTTTAAAAAAAGAACAATTTTGAATTAACCAGTTAATTAATTTGGAAGCATTTTCGTACCGGGTGACTCAAATTTTTATTTTGGCGGTGATGCAACTTTTACAAGACAAATTCAAACAAACCGTAAAACACAACGACATTAGAGAGTTATAGCAAGACGTATTTTTCATTGTCGTAATAGGTCTTACTTTATTTTTTACGTCATTGAAAAATAACGTGTAAGGTCAGAGTTATAGCAAGACATCAAATTGGTACACAGGTTATGTTGTTTAAACATTTATTGAAATGCAAATGGAAGGTGAATTTGAAACATTTACAGAATATTATATGTTAGAGTTGTTAAGTGAAAGAGACTTCATTGATGTATTAGAGTCATACGTAACATCAACTAATAATGTGCAGCGAAAGCGAAAAGCCGTATCACTGTAAATACACACGACAACCGAATGAAGTAATACGGCTTTAAGAAATACGGCAAACCTTTACGTCAGCATGCGCTCTAGTTTCTCAGGGGACGACAATGAAAAATACGTCTTGCTATAACTCTTTAACGGTAAGTGTAGTCTTAAAAACAAATGACTGTTGACAATAACTAGCGAAACGAAATTCAAGAACACTTGTCACACTGAGCGAGTTTTTACTCTAAATAATATTTTTTTCTGGCGAAAATTCGGAAATTTTACAAAATCACCCGATATTATGATTAGGAAACTGAAAATTAAACAAGTTCCTTCTGAAATGAAAGGAAAATGCCATAGTGACGAGGAAACCTGCCGTGAATATTTTCAATCGTTACATTATAACGAAAACCGCGTTAAACGAAACCGTGCAAGAAAGAGAGTATAGCCGATTGAATATAATAGTGTTCAAATAGCGGTGGAATGAATAATGCGTGCAGAAAGAGGTACGGTTTTTATTTCACGGACCACGTTATTTGAAAACCGTGTCAAAAAGATCCGCGTAAAAACTAATTTGGATTGAATCAACGAATTTGTTTAGTTTCGCGAAAAATATCACCGTAATAACAATTTGAAGCGTTTATCGAGGAATTAAATTAATTTGCAGTTAGTTTTTTTATTAAACCGCAATGCATGAGACTTGTTTTTGCAAAATTCACCCCGTCAGACGGGTATAAAAATTTGTAGACTGCAAATTGTCCTAATTATGTCGTGACCAAAAGGAATCGTGCCGTTATTAAAATTATTAAAATACTAGTAAATGTAATATTATTCGAGTTGTTTGCATTTCTCAGAAAAGTTTAGGATGCAACCCCGGCATAGGCGTGCGGCGGTTGCAATCCGCTCATTTCCGCACGCAACTCGATCAGATCCATTAATTAAAAGCTCGCGATTACGTGAAAGGCGTTGATTGTTCCGGCAATTAAATTGTTAATTAAATTAAACGATCGCTGGCTAGAAAGTGTTTCGAGCGGACGCACGCCCCTGAGAGTGCATTTGCCTCCTGCAGCAAGGTGCAGATCCGCGAGGCGGCCGTGCACGCAAAGGACGACGCACACACGATAGGCCCGTCGCAGACGGTTTTAATCAAATTTTTGAGATTGTGGGGATGCTGCGACCGATGAGGGCGAAAACGTGTCGCCGTTATGCAGACAGCAGTATTTCATTTCGGCGGAGGGAACACATGCCGCAGAGAAAGCGCGTGCTCGAGTTTTAATAAGGTGACCAACTATTTTTTGTACAAAAGGAGTACAAATGAATTTTCATTGGATTAAGGCTGGGGAACCCAACTTCAAAAAATGCAAAGTTTTAAGAAACTCAGTATCGCTTAGAAAGTACTTATCAATATATAATTTGCGAAGCAACAGTTGTAAACATAATGTTACCGCTTCTAATGATATATTTGCTTTGGCGAGGAAGTGCCTAGTTTTCAAAAATTAACCTCCGAAAGTGCAATTCTCGCAAAAACGTAGTAGTGAGGGTTTTTACTGAAATTTGTAGAGTTACGAAATATTTTGCAATGCACTTTACAACACTTATAGAGAATATATTGCCTTGTAAGAAAATATTTTTTTTATTGCGGGAAAGTTCATAACTTAAGAAGAAAAAAATTGGCAACAATAGTTTTTTGAAAATTTAGTGTGCCAGTAAACTCAGTTCAGCTCAAGAAGTAAGTTATATTGTAGAAATTCCTTCGGGGTACTTATACTAAACATATAGTAGTATAATATGACATGTTTTTTTATGATAACATGGTGAATATCTTTGAAAAAAAATCTAAAAGTTGTGGTACGAAATACAGTATTATTTGATCGCGTTTTTTATTGCTTTCCGAACACAACATCGTCAACAAATTACACAAAAATGTTCCTCTAGCACCTAAGAAATAGTTTCCGTAAACCAAATTGGATAAATGTCTAAATTTTACATTTTCAGGGAAAAGTTGTTTTCCCATAAGATTTTGGTCAAATAGTTCGTCCTTTTACTCACAGATGTCCTGCCAAATCCGTACCTTTTTGAATGACAGCATGGATAGAATAATTTTTATTAAAATGAACAGTTGATATAGTGCAAATTGTTAGGATATAACCATATTCGCACACGTAAAGACATAAAACTCTAAAAAAATTTAAAAATACACACTTGATAATGCAAAAATCCATGTTCGCACGCGTAAGGATATGAAACATTTTCGAGCCTACTAAATTAGCATCGTAGGAAAAATTGTTTGAAGCATTTATTCACAAAAAATTACAAAAAAAAAAAGTAAATAATGTAGCCTGATTTTACCGTCGTTATCACCGCAGACAATAATATAAATAATGTTTATTAAATTATGAGCGTATAAAAATGGGGATAAAGATTACTCTTTGCATAATTGAAAATGTGTTTGCAGTCTGTTACGGGATTAATTATAGCAGGTACATCTATTAAAACACAAAATTGGCAAAGAATTAGCAAAAAAATATTGACTAATTTATTTCCGACTGAGTTTACCGTCGTTATCGCCGCAGACCATAATATAAATAATATTTATCAAGTTACGAACGCATGAAAAACGCGCAACTCTTTTTTTTGTTCTTTCTCTATTCAATACTAAAGTTTCAAACCTTATTAGTTAGGATACCTCTTTGGTTGCCTAAACATTTTTTATTTTAAGGGGCAAAGTTGGTACCCCCTGAGCAGAAGAATTGTGCATTACTTAGCAGTACCCGGACCTTAAGTGATTGGGGTTTTTAATAAAAACACTATATGTTTTTAAAATAATATAAAAGTTCATTAGTCCTGGGAATAATATTTTTCTGTCGCATGATTTTTTTTTAATAATTCTGGATTTAAATTCTTGAGACGAATGCTACTAATCTTGCTAAAATTGGGTATAATTTCATTTCTTTATGGTTCGACACGACGCATCTGATAGAATAGATACAAATGGATCTCAAATCAACTAATAGTATTTTTTTGCAATATTCATTAAACACTTCGGTTATTATTGACTCACATTTAGTTCTTGCACAAGAACATTTTGCATTATGAAATTATTTTTAATAATTTCATAAAATGTGACCTTCATCTCTGGCTCTACGTCGGTAAATTTTGTAAATAGATACATAATTAAAGAAATTTACAAACCTTTGTTGTAAATCATTGAATGCATGAATTGAAGGGGTCAGAATAAAAAAGGGTATAAATGCAGTTTTGAAAATTATGAGATAAGTACATGTTGTTAAAGGTGAGGTGCCTATTTACTGCACCAAACACAAACTTATAATTAAAATTCTATTCTCTTTTAATTAACTAATATAAAATGAGATTTTATTAAAAAAACGTCTGGACTGTTTTATAGTTACATAACTTCAAACTCCAATATATTCAAACAATGTAAATTTTACTTGTACTCTTTTTATTCTAACCCTTTCAATTATTATTATTAGTCATTTAATCATTGACGTGCATTATTATTAAATTGGGTACAATTATTTATATAAAATCATATTTTATTTCAATTATTATTTTCGATAAAATAAGATTTTATGTGTTCAATAAATTCGTGACAACACAATAAGTAAATTATCGAAACTGAAATCATTTGCAAAATATCTCAAAAATAAATACTTTGCGAAGAAATAATTTACGATTCAACTCGTTTTAGGTAAACTTTATGGCAGTCAATAAGTGCCTTTGTTGGGGCAATATATCTTGTTGACACTTTACCCTCCAGCTATGAAAAAATGCGCTTTCAGCACAACGAACTCAAACAATTTTAATTAAATTATGACCAAACTATAAAATTTGAAGAAAATCGATGCCGATACAAAAATGCGTTTAAGTGTCAGCAATAAGCTCATATAAATTTGAAACCAAAATTTTAAATATTTGGAGACTTTATGAGGGATGCCAGTTTCGATTTTTTTTTACATTTTAATTAATAACTAGCTTAATCGAGACACCATCAAAAAAAGAACCCCATAGAAGAATGCGAACCGATCACGCTTATAAAATGCAATAGCGACCTTGTCTTCAAATCTTAAAAATGTGGCTAAAACGAGTGATGCCGTTTTCCATTTAAATCACATTGCGCCGATGGTTAGCCGACGAAAAGATCCAAGACCGTTAAAGAAGTTCAACAGGCGTTTTATGTATACTGAGCAATTTGAACTAGAAATATTTGATTAATTAAAGGTTATAGTTAAATGCCAAATTTGTTTATTTTTAGAAGTACAAAGGAGTACAAAAGAATGCAAAGGAATACTTTTGAAGTACAAGTATTAAAAGGAGTACGGTTCACAAAAAAGGAGTACAGAACTCCCTAAAGGAGTACGTTTGGTCACCTTAGTTTTAAATATTTTCCTGCCATTGCAGAAATTTCTTTAAAAATCGCCCGGTTATGAAACGGCGCTGTCGACGCGTCCCCAATACGTCGACGCGTCCCCGATACGTCGTCGCGTTTTTGTCTGCGACGATTTTTCAAGATAAATTGATCGCGATATTCGTACTGAAGCTTTTGATATGAAAAACTTTTTTTCCTTGATTAATTACAAAAAGGATAGTTCAACACGATTTTGGCAAGGCTTTATAATGTTGGTAACGGTGAGTGACACGTCCACGGGAATGCCAAGACAAACAGACAGGAAATGTCCGCTAATTATAAATGAGTTGTCATCAATCAAAGAACGAATCTGACATCGTACAGACCCACTATCATATGATATTTACTTAAATTTATATCTTAACGTTATTTATACATCTTTTCAACAGGCAATGCCGATTATTCATGCCGATCAGAACGCTGGGGCATATTGGGTCATCGCTTGCGCGCTAATACGTCCCCGCTGGAACGTTTCAACGGCCCAGCACGTTTTATAATCGGCTATTAATAAAAACGTCTCAACATCTCAAACGCATTTTATGAAATAATGAAACCGCTGCGAAATTGGCCAAGATTGTTTGACGCTCAAATTAGCGTTTTGGCAGTCCAGCAATAATTTCAGAGACAATGTGCAAGTTGCAGAGTATAATTTTGCTAATTTTGTTTAAAGCTGTTTAATTTTTAAGAGATTTCACGCATATTGGTCGGTCTCAATAATGACCGTTTTAACCGAGTTTGACTGTATTTTAAAATAATTGATTTTTATAACATTTTAAATTATTTGCTCTTTTTTTAGAAAAAATTATTAACACATTTTGACTGATGGATAGCTGAGGATAATTTGAATTAAAAATTTCATGAATAATTTCACCTCTGGCTAGTTTTAAGCTATACAGGGCGTTTCATAAGGTTCCTGTATTAAAATTATCAAAAATTGTTAGACGAACTGAAATTTTGAAATTTATTGTTAACATCATTTAGAGCAGTCTTTGTAGGCATTCTACTTGAGTCGTTGATTTTTAAAATGAAGAACGTCCACTTTGTATTATTGCTGGGTATTTAATTTAATTTAAGAATTACCTTTAACTATTTTTTTCACAAAATAAACTCGCCCCATTTTGAAAATCAACGGCTCACTTGTAAAATGTCAGTTTAGACGTCGCAAATTATAACAATAAATATTTTCTTAACTAGTGAGTAAAACAAATTAGTTTCCTCTCAAGTGAGGATAGGGAATTTATTTTATGTACGCGGAAAAGGTTTAAGATCTGATAGAAAGAAAGTTCTTTGCCACTGAAATTATTTTCTGGTGTTTTCTTATCATCTGACTACATAGAAATAGAAAATAATTCCGACAATATACAGTGTGTCCATGAATGGGGTTGTGCACTCTTGTAAAACTTACTTATCTGCCATTTGGCGACAAAAAGTTATTCTTGACAAAATTTATAATGAAATTAGAAATTAGAAAGTACGAAATCGACTTTAAGCAAAGTATCCCTATTTTTTATTTTTGTAAAAAAAGTTATTTTACAAAGTTGTTTCAAAATGTAAGTTTAAATACTATCTGGAACTTGGAAAATCATGCATGAATTAGGTCAAAAACTAATTGAACGTTTTGGCACCAGTCTGGAAACAACGTATGGACAACAAGTACAACCTAACCGTTTGTTGACTTTTTAAAAAACGAATTGAATGATTTTCATTTTGAACTCTGACGTGTCAGGCGCCTCCGTGGATTTTTCGGTAACTGGGAAGTGCCATTTACAAAGCGAAACCAGAGCTAATAGTTTTATTTTACAAAATTGTATCGATGGTGAAATAGACTTCACAATTTTCAAATTTGTTTTATAATAGTTTGTTGAACACTCACTACACGTATTGATTTTTTTTTCAGAAATTACCCGGCGCAACAACGGTTTTGTCTCCCAAAAATGTAAGTTGGAAAGAGAAAAAAATTAGTGCCATCTAGCGGCAGAGAGAAATGACAATAATTAATGATAAAATAGTAGCAACCAGTCCTACAGAGAGGAAAATCTTTTCGTACTTCCACGTTTTGGTTGGCGTTTTGACTATGATTTTTGACTGTACCTATACCTTAAGTATCCTAAATATGACAACAAAACTTAGAAAAAACAAACAGCGAGGCCAATACACCAATAAACACTGTAGCCACTGGAAACCTTCGAAAACCTATTTGAGTCATTAATGAACTCACAGAGGCGCAAACAGGTGACTATACGCCATTCAAGAAAACACAAAGTAAACAAACCTAATGAAGCAAATTTGTCTTGGCTCGTTGTTTTAATGAAACGTAAAAGGAATTTGTTTGCAAGTGCTAAAATCGTGACTCACATTGTCGCAATTTATTCCAATCTTGCGATTTTCCGAATCTCTCCCCCGTTTCTAAATTGAACCGAATTCGCACAGAAACTTTAGACGGATCATCCCCTAATGCCGGATTGCTCGAGAACGTTTTTGTGTGCGCATGTGGCTATTTTTAGGTGGCAAATCATTGAGCCGTAAGGTGACGCGTCTGCAATCGAATTAATTTCCTTGAATAACACCGTTTGTATAACTGTGCAGCTGTTTCGAAACAACGCCTTTACAATTTTAAATATAAATTTTGACGTTTATCAAAGTAACCCCACCCACGCACTTTTAGCGCGGATACGAGGGGGTTGATTAATTTATCCGACCGCGAAACACCGGCCACATTTCTTACAGCATAAATTCGCGCATTTTTAACAAAACACGTTCCAAGGATTACTCACACCTAAACTGTCCGTTTATAAAAAGTTATGCGATAAACAACGACAAAGTCACACATTCGGACATTAAAATTTTAAACGAAACTTATAAATCCATGTTGTTATTATTCAATGATAGCTTTGCAAATATTTTTTTTCCTACGTTCGTTATTCGAGGTGCCACTGTATTTTCACCAAGAACGGTTTAAAATATCAAAATGTTGTAAGAATAATAATTATAGAGAATGCTAGTATCTGCAACTTTTCTTATATGACATTTTTTGTAATTTGAAAAATAACGTAAGTTTCCGAGGCATACGTCCAATGCCCGAGACCCAATATTCAAAAATCACAAAAAACATAAACCTATTTAAATTTTATATTTTTAAAAACCCCTGAGAGAAACAACAGTCAAACTGACAATTTAAATTTTCAAAATGTATTGAAACGAACGAGTGGATATGTTCATAATCTAAGGCGAGTGTCACAAAAATGCAGTTGTTGTAGCTAGATTATATAGGCATCGTTATCCTGAGCGTAGGCACCCAACCGACAAAACATTTATTTTATCGGTTATGACACTTAAGGGGGCCACTTGAGAAGCAAGATTCACAAGATGGCGCCACCGTAGTAAAAGTAGCAATTTTGTAAAAGCTCTTTTCATTAACAAGCTTTTTTATATACAAAACTAGTGGTGGATATAAAAGATAAAAAAATGATCTAGGTATAGACATAAATTTGCCATGGAAAAACTTGAAAAAAGTATTTATTCAAAAATGTCACACTTTCCGATGCTTTTTGACTTAAATACTGACAAATGTGATTAGATAATGTACGAGTATACTTATGATTAATGCTACCAGGGTGTGATCAGCAAGATTTTCTTTACTTTTAACAAAAAATTCAAATATTAGTGAAAGTTTGAATAAATACTTTTCTCAACTTTTTCCATGGCAAATTTATGTCTATACCTAGATCATTTTTTTATCTTTTATATCCGCCACTAGTTTTTTATATAAAAAGGCTTGTTAATGAAAAAAGCATTTTACAAAATTGACACCTTTTTCTACGGTGGCGCCATCTTGTGAATCTTGCTTCTCAAGTGGCCCCCTTAACTTAGCACGTTTGGCTGAGACGACACAATAAGGCGCAGTGAAAAATAGGCTTTTCACCATATATTTTCATAAAATAATCCGATTCAATTTAATGGAAAAAACTCCTAAATATGTCACCTCAGACACAATTCCCCGATGAAAGCAAAACTGATTAACCAACCGTCTGAATTCAATTAATCTCGACCGGCTATATTTAGGGCCTCTCTCGGACTCTTCTCGGAAGCCCTGGAGTTAATTCCGGAATTCCGAGAACAGATTATATTCGTAATCCATTATCATTGCATCATTTAGTTTCTTTTCAACTCTCTGTTGTTAATTAATTTCGACGATTTTTTTTCTCCAACGGCGAATCGCGCGTGCACTATCGAGAATTGGGTCTCTAAAAATTTTAATTGGCCATAATTCAAAAATAACCAGAGGTGCACGAAAAGATCAAAAACGAAAATCGCCAAAATTAAGACCGGAAACTTTTATAATCTAGATAATTCATCAAGAGGATCCTTTTGGCCCAGATTAAAAGTTAAGATGTTTTTTTATCCACTTCATTCAAGTTATTTCGGTTGCACATCGTATCATTGCAAAAAATAATTTGAGTTTTTAAATTTAGCTGAACTAACTAAAACTAGCTAAAAAGTGTCAATGTTCGTTTGGGTCGTGTTGTAATATCTATTTTCGTTTATGATTTATGAATTTCAAACGTTCATTGTTGTGTATATAAAGCTTATTATAGCCTTTTCCGCACAAGTGGGAAAAGTAAAATTACTTTCATCACAAGCGAGGAAAGTGCTTACTTTCGTCACTATATTTATAATTCAAAAAGTGGCAATTGCGATTCAGAACGTAGCGTTTGTTTCAGTACAATCACATCAACATTTAATTAAAAAACATGAAAAAGAAAAAAGTTACAAATTTATAAAAATGACAATGACTAAGTGGATAAGGCCTGAAGCTGAATTCTTCAGAACATTTAAATAAAAAAACTGAATTAATTTCTACAAGTTTCGATGTTGCCTGCAATAAATCAGCCGATCCGATTAAGCGAATGTAAGTTCAGTTTCGATTTGTTGAAGAATTCCCTTCATTTGAAACGGTTTCCATAAAGCACGCTTTTACAAGCACAAGCGAGCTTGCGAAGGCCAACCCGTATGCGGCAATAAATAACCTCCGATATAAATAAGTCCGATCAGTAATTACAAGAAGTATAGTCTGGCCTAAGGTGTGCCCATTTTAATAAAACGTGACATATGATTAACAAGTGTATACTTCAATATCTCGTTCCTTTTATTGCGCTCGTCCGTCTTTTTCGCTCTCGGAACGTTTCGGAACGTTAAATTGGAAACAAATCACGTCTAGCCACGAGGTTGATTGGCCGCTACATTAATATGCATAGATCTACGAATAATCTCGAGGAGAGGGTTTCGAAAAAATCGTATTAAAAGTACATTTAAATGTTAAACAAACGCAAATGCTAATTCGGTTCTCACCTGAAACGCAGGAGGCCACCTGCGAACCGCTGCCCACCAATGAAGCCGTTCGGAATCAATTAAAAACAATGCGAAATGAATGTTATGATAAGTGCTTGTCAAATGTCGACGATGAATACGCGCGCAATTAGCGTAACTACTCGCGATCACGTATCGGGAAGTATAAATTTCTGATTATTAATCGCGCAGTTTTACAATTTTTTAATCGTTTCGAGCGCAATGTTCCAAGAAATGTTGTTAAACAGTTCAATGTTGTCGTAAAAACGTATTTCAGAAGAATTTTAAAATTTGGAGACAAATTATTAGTTATTATACACCGTGATTCGCAAACTGACAGGTTGAATCAAAAGTTAAGGAGGCCACTTGAGAATCAAGATTCACAAGATGGCGCCACCGTAGTAAAGTGGCAATTTTGTAAAAGCTCTTTTCATTAACAAGCTTTTTTATATAAAAAACTAGTGGTGGATATAAAAGATAAAATATGATCTAGGTATAGACATAAATTTGCCATGGAAAAACTTGAAAAAACTATTTATTCAAAAATGTCACACTTTCCAATGCTTTTTGACTTAAATACTGACAAATGTGATTAGATAACGTACGAGTATACTTATGATTAATGCTTCCAGGGTGTGATCAGCAAGATTTTCTTTACTTTTAACAAAAAATTCAAATATTGAAAGTTTGACATTTTTGAATAAATACTTTTCTCAACTTTTTCCATAGCAAATTTATGTCTATACCTAGATAATTTTTTTATCTTCTATATCTGCCACTAGTTTTTTATATAAAAAAGCTTGTTAATGAAAAAAGCATTTTACAAAATTCACACCTTTTTCTACGGTGGTGCCATCTTGTGAATCTTGCTTCTCAAGTGGCGCCCTTAAGTCAAAATGTATTCAAACGATGAACGAGTGGATATAATAATAATCTAAGGCGAGTGTCACAAAAATGCAGTTGTTGCAGCCAGATTTAGTCTATGACATGATACCTTGTAAAGTGAAAATTTCATTCCTAACCTCAACCCCCTTCTAGTGATAGTTGCAACCCCCAAATTTTTAAATAGGAGGGGAGGTTGTGACACATCATTGGAAAGGTTTAAAAATTTATTGCAAAAATTAACAGAAAAAAAATTAATATGTTAAACGAAATTCGCTACAACGCACTAAAAAATCAAAAAGTAATAGACAAAGCAAGCAAAAACAATTGAAGCGTTCATAAAGTGACAACTTGTCAACATTTTTCGTTAGTTGACAGTGGTAGTTTTGTTTAAAATGTCGATTGATATATTTTTGATTGATATATATACGCGGAGTCGTGCGTAACTTTTTTGACACCTGCGTAATATGTTACTTACAACTCTCGGTATGTAATATACTGTAACAGCACACCAACACTAATTTTTATTACAGCGTTTGATTTATTAATAATATACAGTAGAATCCGGTTATAGCGAACCTTAAGGGACCGTCACAATCGGTTCGTTATATCCGAAGTTCGTTATACGCGTTAATGAAAGAATAAATGCAAGAGTGTTTTATGAGACCGTTATTGTCTAATATAAATATGCAAATGTATAAAACCGTTATAAATATAGGGACTAAACTTAAGTGAAACAAAGCAAAATGCAATAAGTAATTTTATTTGAAAAAATTGTTATTTTCGATTGAACTGTCGTATTTTTAAATTATAAATTGTCCACACATTTTCAATAATCGGCGCATCATAATTCTGTAAAAAATTACGAATGTTGTTAATACTTCTCACAGCTTCCTGTGTACATAAAATCTGTAATGCTGGTGGTTCCGGTTCATCCTTATTGGCTTCTTCGTGGTCATTTTTGTCTACCACAAATACCCAAATATTCTAGTTGTAAGTTTTCGAAAAAATTTTAATTTTCCAATTGTTGAAATTCACGTTCCCTTTGTTTCTCTTTTTGTAACCACTCATTTAATGACAAGTTATCATCAGATTCAAAGGTTATTACGTGTTATATACAATGCAAAGTTCGTTATAGCCGATTAAAATTTTATTAATAATATTAATTATTAAATAATAGTTCGTTATATCCGAGTTCGTTATAACCGATTGTTTTTTACATTGTTACATAGGGGAAAATGTCGGGACTTGGAATAAAGTTCGTTATAACCGGTGGTTCGCTATAACCGGAGCCGTTATAACCGGATTCTACTGTAAATACCGTGCGAATGTTAGAATCCAGTGGTTACCAATACCAAACAGAAAAGAAGTGTCACTTTTAGGGGTTTGGGAAAGACCATCTTACCCTAATATGCCATCTCAGGCCCAATTTTCTTGGTTGAACGGTTGAAAACAATTAGAAAAAAATTATCGACAGTAAATCACCAAGGAAGATAAACATCACCGTCTAATCGCATTGATTGATGGTTAATTTTTTGTCCTGAAAGTGGCCAAAGCAGGAAATTAATCGGCGAAAAAAATGCGGTTTCTGATAATGGGCGCCTTCTAATTGTTTTGGCAACAAATCGATTTGTCCAATGAACCGCGAATACCTGTTACCCGATAATTAATTCATAGTTGAAAATAGTGTCCGCGGCCCGAGGCGTCCATTAAGACGCCCCGTCGATCATGTAATTGTCTCGGTATACGCGATTAACAGGCTTGTCAACGCATTGTTTATGCGTAGTCGGAATCACCAGGTCTCGTAGCGGAAAAGGCGCGATTTTTCCAGCGACGCTATTCATTACGGAACGGGCAATAAATGCAAATCAGAAACGTGCAAAAACAATAAAACGATAAAACGCAAACAGAAAATAAAATCAATTACACATAAAATAAAACACGGCCGGAATAATATTAATACTCGAAAGTAATTCGCGGAACGTGCTTCGAGTGAAGGTGGCTTCAAGAAATGGACAATTACGCTCAATTACATTGTATGTGATTTCACACTTATCGGCAGTTGGCGAGAGTGGAGCAAAGGTGGAGAGACCGGAGCAAAAAATCGGCAGGGCTCTAAACGCGCCAAGTCCGGCGAACGGCACGTTCGTCGAAAACGCCGAATTGATTCGTCTCGAATTCGAAACGACACATCTCTAAGGCGGAGGCGCGGCCGAGTCTCGACCGAGTCCTCAACCGAGTCCCATTGAGAAAATGCTCCGAATCGCGGAGTTCGTTCCAGCGGCGGCTCGTGGTAGTGACGAGTGAGGAGGCTAATATTTATGAAGAACAAATTATTATGTTTTATTTTTGTATCACAATTTACCGTCCAGCAACAACCATCAAGGAGGTGTAATAGTATATTATTACATGAGCAAGTAAAGAAGGTTTTTATCCATGAAAATGAAGTTTGCTGCAAGAGCCGAAGGCGAGTGCATGTAATCATTTGAGTGGATAAAAACCTTTACTTGCGAGTATAATATTATACTTTATCTACGATCATCCATACAAAATAATAAAACAAATTCTTAGTTCAATATTTTTAATTTTTGAACATGACACTACTACAGTTAGTTTACATTGTCCAAAAAGAAACACATGCATATTTTTCTGCAAGCATCACAAATTAACTTAATACAATATTTTCAGAAAATAAAATACATAGTATTTTTCTCTGCTCGCCATTTTAAAAAAAGTTTCATAGACACATTCATATTTGTGCCGTGATTTTTATGGTAAAAGATTTTCTATTGCAGTCGTTGCGATACTGCGTACAGGACATTTCATTTTCTTCCAACATTTAAAAATTTTCGGTTACGAAAAATTACTTCACAAATCACGAATTTCACTATTAATACACTTTGGTACGATTTGTTGTCAATTACTTTAGTTTTGTTTGGTTATGTTGTTGCAATTAATGCAAACTGTTACTAACGTGGCAATGTTGTAAAATAAAAATCCCAATAGTTTTAATTTTCATTGGTCGAAGTCCCGATGGATAAAATTTCTGTCAATTTTACCCATGGCTGGCAACCAATAAGAAGCTCTCTTTAATTTATCGATGGATAAAATGACAATTTAGAGTAGAGGTGTTACATCAATAATGGTTATATTATATCATGATCGTAGATAAAGTTATTTCTTGCTATGACTGGACTAGGAGTTGAAGGAAATGCATAGGGTGGAATGATGAGATATGACCTTACAAAATGTATTTTCTCTTATTTAATAATGAAAATAATATAATGTGTGATTCAATAAATTACCATTTTAGTTTAATGGTAGCAAAAAGTCGTGCCTTAATTTGCACAATATTATTGATAATGACTGTTAAAAATCGGCAAATAAATTAGTAAATAACAGAATGGGATTAAGCTTGTAACAAGTGCAAACGGAAATTCATTCAATCGCATATTATAAGCCTAGGAACAAAAACAAAAATTCTAAAAAATAAACTAAAGTGAGAACAGAAAAGCTCTCAGAAAAAAAGTAACAAAACGAAAATTCTTTAAAAGGAAACAATATCCTCACAAGTTTTAGAAATACATTTTGTAGTTCTACTTCTATATCGTCATTCATGTTGAAACAATGAAACCCGCAAATTCAAAATTTTATACCCGAATTCAATAATTGCAGTAGACCTGTCGCACCCAGTACTAAGGAATAATTGGTACTTTGTCCGGCAAAACGTGATCAGGGCACGTGTTCGGGTGGGGGTGGAGCCGTAGCCTCCGCTGCAATAGTTTTATGCTTTCTAACTCAAGTATAGCATTTCATTTCTTTTTAACGTTCAAGGTCAAAATCGTCTCATTCTATTGAATTAAAGTAGGTGTTTGGAGTCTAATGTAGCAAATTGCTTCCGACCCGGTCTCGACCGTATTTCTGGCGCTTACATTCAACCTTCAAGTCCTATATTGTAAATAGAAGATCCCCTTTAATAAGGCCGTTCTGGTATGGTGAAAGAAAATTATCTACCAAATAACTATTACCATTTATTTAATTGAGTACCTAATAATTGATTTCATACTGAAACTTTAATGAAAATCAAATTTGATTATGTAATTATTTATTTATTTCAATTGTATCATGAGGAGGCTCAGCCTCCCTTGCCTCCTCTGACAAGCCGCCACTGGTTCGTTCCATGGCGCTCATGCAAGTGACCGTGTGTGACAGACTGTAAATAAACGTTCCACTCAACGTAGCGAGACGGCTTGCTGCCTTTTGACCCGACGTAAACTACCAACCTCCCAGACGACGCACCTGTACGCGCGAGAATGAATGGGCCGATCTTCCAGATCGAAAATCGTTTCCACATCTCCGATAATCAACTCGGGCAAACAAAACCGCTAGAGCAAATATTAAACCGGCGCAAATAGCGACTCAATGTCAAGTCAATAATTCGACGTATTATTGTGGGATTCTCCAATCCGATTTTTTCAATTTTCCGATTGCACAATCGCGTCACTGCAATCAAAAACGCGCCTTTGTTTAAATTTTGTCACTTTTTATTGCTGGGATGGCGCGTTTCTCCTTGAATGAATTGAAGGACTCAATTAGTGTGATTGAGGAGTTTTGAACGACGAGAACGCCCCGGTTAAATGTGCCAAATCTTCGAATTTATTCAAACAGCTTGTGGTGGAATCAGTGGCGGCTCGTACATAACTGCTGCAGAACTGCCAAAAAATTAACGCCAAAAAAATTAACTTCGTTTGTACTTAATTTATAAAACGTAATATTGAAAAAAATAATTTCGTCACAGAATTTTATTTTTTTAATCGCAACAACTCGCACCGAGTAACTCCATGTCTTCATGCAATCGAGGATCCAACATTCCAACAAACCAGTTAAGTTTTGTCGTGGTTTCAGCGGAGCGGACCATTGTTTTTACACTGGGACATTCGAGGCAGTGCACAGAACTGCTTGAGACACCCTCACTATCCCCCTCGCGTCCTGCACATACCCAAGCTCTTTCGCTACTTTAATGCTATTTGTGTGCTGCATTTCACGCAGTTCTGTCATACCCTAGTCACTCAAATATAATGTCCTTGATTAAATGTATTGTAAACAACAATTGTATGATGGCGCTTTCAACGGTCCCGAAAACAATCGAGAATTCCCGTATTTCGAACTTCAACTTATCTTCAAGTGCGTGGGTTTTAATTTTCGTCAGTTATTATTTTATGTTTTATTATCTGTGCAGTTCTGGTTCAAATTTCGGAACTTATGTTACGTGCGGTTTTTCGCTTTGTGGCTTTGTCGTTGTAAACTTTGATTTTGTACTTTCGTGTCCGTGTATTGTATTAGTACTTTTTTGACAATGGTTGTTGTGGACAATTTGGTTAACTTTAAGCGATTTGTGAAGTATAGTTACGAAGAAAAAATAGATTTGAAAAATAAAGGTCGACCGCTGCCGGACATTATTATTGAAACAAGCGGTATTAGTCGTGAAAAACCATATAAACGTCAGTTCAACAAAGAAATTTATGCAAGGAATAACTGGATTTGTGGCTGCAACAAGAAAAATGCTCTTGTTTGCTTTTCATGTTTGCTTTTTGGTGGAGATAAAGCATCGACACAGTGACTGATTTAGTACACTTGAGTGAAAAAATAAAAAGCATGAAAACTCCAAAAGTCACTTTCACAATTCAATGGATTTAGCAATATTAGGAACAATCAACATCCAATCTCAGTTAAATTCGGCATATTGGAAACACATACAGCTGCATAATGATAATGTGACAAAAAATAGATACGTTCTATCAAAAATTATAAATTGTATAAAATTTTGTGGATATTTTGTTGATAAAAACGCGACCCTGATTACATGAGATACAAATTGCAGAACGCCTGTTTTATTGTATCACGAGCCGCTACTGGGTGGAATTGAGGTATTGCACGCCCGCCCCTAATTAATCTACCAAGGAATAATTGATTAATAGCGATGATTTTATTTTCGGTTGTGCAACTTTTTTTGGGAAATTAACAAAGTCGAATTTTTACTGAATGAGCCATATAATCTAATTTATTGATCGTGATCGTGGTGGTAATTAAAGATTGTTGCGCAAAAAATATTCCCATCAGTTTTCGAATTACAACGATTTAATTGACTATTAACGCCGAGATAAATTAAACTTCTTCGACATTCCAATGAAATGGGACTAATTTTTTAATTTGTTGGATGTTTTTACAAATGTTTCATTGAGTATTTTAATCAATTTTTTTCCTGCAAAATCGTTTATGCGTGACTCTTATAAAATGCTGTTTGTGACGGTTTTATGGCTATAACGTTATACCTACAGTATGTTCACAAAAAGTGGTAACAGTGAATATTCCTTTTATGATCATATGTTGTACAAATAATAAACTCAGTAAACGTTTTCTTACGCACCCGTGTGTTATACAGTAAAATCGCACAGTTATGGACTTTTATCAATATTGTGTTGGTAGCGTAATTGACAGTGACAATGACAGTTCGATTTAATTATGGTGCCCTTACTTGATTACTTACTTTCTATTTCAATTATCATTAATAATTTTTATTCATCATCTCTCAACATGTGATATTTTTTTTAAATGTTTTGCATTTAGGAATTTTTTTATCTAGTGAATCTATCGAAATTGTATTGGTTATGTTATTAATGCCCGGTTTCTGAAAGATTTCGCTATCTGTTCATTAAGTACAGTACAGTCCGTTAGAGATATGTATCGATTGGAACGAAAAACGGTTTCTGGAAGCAATATAGCCATAACTTATGGATTCCACAATTGTTGGTTACTTAACCGCTTGCGTTTTATAATGGGAGATGGCGACAGTATCTGCGGCAAATTTCCGATCATTAAAATTTCTGGCAAAATTAAAAATTTTCATGTAGACTATGCACACGTGCATTCCTAATGGTTCTGGCGTAGAATTAATTGTCGGTTGCAACATTATTTATTATACGTTACAAAATACTTATAAAAATTTTCTTATATTTATATTAGCATAATCAAATGATATTTCTTGAATTTTTACAGAACCAATAATATAATACAGGAGGTGGTACTTTTACCCCCAAAAGTATAGTGCTTGATGGAAAAATTGTGGTAATCTTCAAGTCATAATTTGAACCATTATGCAATATTTTCAATTTAAGTGCAGAAGTTATGTGCCGATATCAGCTGTTACGAATCGTTCTTGCTAAATTCCTGTGTAAAATACTTACCGCACATGCGTCAACTAATTTAAATTCTGCCAACAGCTGCGATAAGTTATACAAGCCACTATCGAATCGATAAGTCTATTTGCCGTACCAAAAACACTTTCTGTTAGTTATTTGCACTTTGTCGAACATATACCGCTATCGAACCGATATCTACGCTAAGTACTCATTACTGCCGACATAAATAAAATAAAACAATAATTTCATAGTCTTCCAACGCTCCTCCTGGTTTAAAAATGGTTTTTACCCTTCGTTGTAAAGAAGGCGTATTTATGGAAGAGAAAATTAAATTTGTGATACTTTTCACACAACGCAGATGCAGTTGTGCAACATCTTCCTTTATTACAAACTTGTTGGCCATTAAAAACGATGCCATTTCCGCTCTATCATTTATCACACCGACAATGCAGTCAGTTGAATGAAGACGGAACGTGCGCCCGTTAAACGCGTTAAACGATTCGTTAATTTCGTCGTGATGGCACTACAAAAATTGTTCTTTATGTCTCGCTGGAAATTTTGATTGGAACGATTCACGAGTTACGAGCCGATAAAATTCAGCCAGAGATTCAAGTCGGGAAAAGTAAGCGTCGCGCCGGTCATCAGGGATCTTAAAAATCTATTGACGTCTTACAGTGGGACAGTCATGTTTACACAGTGCTTTTTGTTACAGAATTCATGTCTTGTAACGTGTAATAAAAACAAATCATCAGAAACGTTTTCGGTTCGTCACAATAAGTGCCAGATGTATTTCGGTAAAAAATTCGTTTCGACGTCGAGGCGAGCGCGTGCCCGCAACATTGAATTAGATCGATTACCGATCGAAAATTGTTAGAAAAGAATTTTTCTCGATTTTGTGAAATGCGAACGGTCCGAGAATAGAAATCCGTTAGCTCGAGACCGTATGAAATATAAATCAAAACTTTAATGCTCATTAAAGTGTGTATATACTTAAATTTTAGTTGTTTAGTGGCCAAATCAAAGCCCTAGTTTATTTTATAACGTTTATTTTTAAACTGAATCACTTGTTTTATTATCTAAAATTTAGTGGATGTGTGCTTTCAATTTGAGATTTTTTCCAGTGAATCGAATACGATAATAGCGTTCACTGCAATTATGTATTTTCAAATTTCCTGATTTTTCATGGTTTTGTATGGCCCTTTTCTAATAATTTGTGTCTTTAACTAAACCAGTCAAAATTTTCGGGTCAAGTTATATAGGATAGTTTCAATTGTTCTAGTGATGTATAAAAAAAAAAACATAGTAGACATATACAGTGTGTCCACGGATGAGGTGGCAAATCCGAAATTTCTATACTCTCATGCGGTAGACTTTAGTGCAATCCAAAATTTCCACATCATTACGCAATCCGAAATTTCTATACCATCATGCAATCCGAAATTTCTATACTATCATGCAATCCGAAATTTCTACATCCTTACACAATCCGAAATTTTTTCTATAGGTACCTTCATACAGCAATCTGAAACTTCTATACCTTCATGCAATCCGAAATTTTTATACTCTCATGCAATCCTAAATTTCTACATCCTTACACAATCCGAAATTTTTTCTATAGGTACCTTCATACAGCAATCTGAAACTTCTATACCTTCATGCAATCCGAAATTTTTATACTCTCATGCAATCCTAAATTTCTACATCCTTACACAATCCGAAATTTTTTCTATAGGTACCTTCATACAGCAATCTGAAACTTCTATACCTTCATGCAATCCGAAATTTTTATACTCTCATGCAATCCTAAATTTCTACATCCATACTCAATTGGAAATTTTTTCTATAGGTATCTTCATCCAATCCGAAATTTCTATACCTTTATGCAATCCGAAATTTCTACATCCTTATGCAATTCGAAATTTCTATCCTCTCATGCAATCCGAAATTCCTACGCTCTCATGCAATTCGAAATTTCTATACTCTCATGCAATCCGAAATTCCTATGCTCTCATGCAATCCGAAATTTCTATACCTTCATGCAATCCGAAATTTCTATACTCTAATGCATTCCGAAATTTCTATACTCTCATGCAATCCGAAATTTCTATACTCTCATGCAATTCGAAATTTCTATACTCTCATGCAATCCGAAATTCCTATACTCTCATGCAATTCGAAATTTCTATACTCTCATGCAATCCGAAATTTCTATACCTTCATGCAATTCGCAATTTCTATACTCTAATGCATTCCGAAATTTCTATACTCTCATGCAATCCGAAATTTCTACATCCTTATGCAATTCGAAATTTCTATACTCTCATGCAATTCGAAATTTCTATACTCTCATGCAATCCGAAATTCCTATACTCTCATGCAATTCGAAATTTCTATACTCTCATGCAATCCGAAATTTCTATGCTCTCATGCAATTCGAAATTTCTATACTCTCATGCAATTCGAAATTCCTATGCTCTCATGCAATTCGAAATTTCTATACTCTCATGCAATTCGAAATTTCTATACTCTCATGCAATCCGAAATTTCTATACTCTCATGCAATCCGAAATTTCTACATCCTTATGCAATTCGAAATTTCTATACTCTCATGCAATCCGAAATTCCTATACTCTCATGCAATTCGAAATTTCTATACTCTCATGCAATTCGAAATTCCTATGCTCTCATGCAATTCGAAATTTCTATACTCTCATGCAATTCGAAATTTTTATACTCTCATGCAATCCGAAATTTCTATACTCTCATGCAATCCGAAATTTCTATGCTCTCATGCAATTCGAAATTTCTATACTCTCATGCAATTCGAAATTCCTATGCTCTCATGCAATTCGAAATTTCTATACTCTCATGCAATTCGAAATTTCTATACTCTCATGCAATCCGAAATTCCTATACTCTCATGCAATTCGAAATTTCTATACTCTCATGCAATTCGAAATTCCTATGCTCTCATGCAATTCGAAATTTCTATACTCTCATGCAATCCGAAATTCCTATACTCTCATGCAATTCGAAATTTCTATACTCTCATGCAATCCGAAATTTCTATACCTTCATGCAATTCGCAATTTCTATACTCTAATGCATTCCGAAATTTCTATACTCTCATGCAATCCGAAATTTCTATACTCTCATGCAATCCGAAATTTCTACATCCTTATGCAATTCGAAATTTCTATACTCTCATGCAATCCGAAATTCCTATGCTCTCATGCAATTCAAAATTTCTATACTCTCATGCAATTCGAAATTCCTATGCTCTCATGCAATTCGAAATTTCTATACTCTCATGCAATTCGAAATTTCTATACTCTCATGCAATCCGAAATTCCTATACTCTCATGCAATTCGAAATTTCTATACTCTCATGCAATCCGAAATTTCTATACCTTCATGCAATTCGCAATTTCTATACTCTAATGCATTCCGAAATTTCTATACTCTCATGCAATCCGAAATTTCTATACCTTCATGCAATTCGCAATTTCTATACTCTAATGCATTCCGAAATTTCTATACTCTAATGCAATCCGAAATTTCTATACCTTCATGCAATTCGCAATTTCTATACTCTAATGCATTCCGAAATTTCTATACTCTCATGCAATTCGAAATTTCTATACTCTAATGCATTCCGAAATTTCTATACTCTCATGCAATCCGAAATTTCTATACTCTCATGCAATTCGAAATTTCTATACTCTCATGCAATCCGAAATTCCTATACTCTCATGCAATTCGAAATTTCTATACTCTCATGCAATCCGAAATTTCTATACCTTCATGCAATTCGCAATTTCTATACTCTAATGCATTCCGAAATTTCTATACTCTCATGCAATCCGAAATTTCTATACTCTCATGCAATCCGAAATTTCTACATCCTTATGCAATTCGAAATTTCTATACTCTCATGCAATCCGAAATTCCTATACTCTCATGCAATTCGAAATTTCTATACTCTCATGCAATTCGAAATTCCTATGCTCTCATGCAATTCGAAATTTCTATACTCTCATGCAATTCGAAATTTTTATACTCTCATGCAATCCGAAATTTCTATACTCTCATGCAATCCGAAATTTCTATGCTCTCATGCAATCCGAAATTTCTATACTCTCATGCAATCCGAAATTCCTATACTCTCATGCAATTCGAAATTTCTATACTCTCATGCAATCCGAAATTCCTATGCTCTCATGCAATTCGAAATTTCTATACTCTCATGCAATCCGAAATTTCTATACCTTCATGCAATTCGCAATTTCTATACTCTAATGCATTCCGAAATTTCTATACCTTCATGCAATTCGCAATTTCTATACTCTAATGCATTCCGAAATTTCTATACTCTCATGCAATCCGAAATTTCTATACTCTCATGCAATCCGAAATTTCTACATCCTTATGCAATTCGAAATTTCTATACTCTCATGCAATCCGAAATTCCTATACTCTCATGCAATTCGAAATTTCTATACTCTCATGCAATTCGAAATTCCTATGCTCTCATGCAATTCGAAATTTCTATACTCTCATGCAATTCGAAATTTTTATACTCTCATGCAATCCGAAATTTCTATACTCTCATGCAATCCGAAATTTCTATGCTCTCATGCAATTCGAAATTTCTATACTCTCATGCAATTCGAAATTTCTATACTCTCATGCAATCCGAAATTCCTATACTCTCATGCAATTCGAAATTTCTATACTCTCATGCAATTCGAAATTTCTATACTCTCATGCAATCCGAAATTCCTATACTCTCATGCAATTCGAAATTTCTATACTCTCATGCAATTCGAAATTCCTATGCTCTCATGCAATTCGAAATTTCTATACTCTCATGCAATTCGAAATTTCTATACTCTCATGCAATCCGAAATTTCTATACTCTCATGCAATCCGAAATTTCTATGCTCTCATGCAATTCGAAATTTCTATACTCTCATGCAATTCGAAATTCCTATGCTCTCATGCAATTCGAAATTTCTATACTCTCATGCAATTCGAAATTTCTATACTCTCATGCAATCCGAAATTCCTATACTCTCATGCAATTCGAAATTTCTATACTCTCATGCAATCCGAAATTCCTATGCTCTCATGCAATTCGAAATTTCTATACTCTCATGCAATTCGAAATTCCTATGCTCTCATGCAATTCGAAATTTCTATACTCTCATGCAATTCGAAATTTCTATACTCTCATGCAATCCGAAATTCCTATACTCTCATGCAATTCGAAATTTCTATACTCTCATGCAATCCGAAATTTCTATACCTTCATGCAATTCGCAATTTCTATACTCTAATGCATTCCGAAATTTCTATACTCTCATGCAATCCGAAATTTCTATACCTTCATGCAATTCGCAATTTCTATACTCTAATGCATTCCGAAATTTCTATACTCTAATGCAATCCGAAATTTCTATACCTTCATGCAATTCGCAATTTCTATACTCTAATGCATTCCGAAATTTCTATACTCTCATGCAATCCGAAATTTCTATACTCTCATGCAATCCGAAATTTCTACATCCTTATGCAATTCGAAATTTCTATACTCTCATGCAATTCGAAATTTCTATACTCTCATGCAATCCGAAATTCCTATACTCTCATGCAATTCGAAATTTCTATACTCTCATGCAATCCGAAATTTCTATACCTTCATGCAATTCGCAATTTCTATACTCTAATGCATTCCGAAATTTCTATACTCTCATGCAATCCGAAATTTCTATACTCTCATGCAATCCGAAATTTCTACATCCTTATGCAATTCGAAATTTCTATACTCTCATGCAATCCGAAATTCCTATACTCTCATGCAATTCGAAATTTCTATACTCTCATGCAATTCGAAATTCCTATGCTCTCATGCAATTCGAAATTTCTATACTCTCATGCAATTCGAAATTTCTATACTCTCATGCAATCCGAAATTCCTATACTCTCATGCAATTCGAAATTTCTATACTCTCATGCAATCCGAAATTTCTATACCTTCATGCAATTCGCAATTTCTATACTCTAATGCATTCCGAAATTTCTATACTCTCATGCAATCCGAAATTTCTATACTCTCATGCAATCCGAAATTTCTACATCCTTATGCAATTCGAAATTTCTATACTCTCATGCAATCCGAAATTCCTATGCTCTCATGCAATTCGAAATTTCTATACTCTCATGCAATTCGAAATTCCTATGCTCTCATGCAATTCGAAATTTCTATACTCTCATGCAATTCGAAATTTCTATACCCTCATGCAATCCGAAATTCCTATACTCTCATGCAATTCGAAATTTCTATACTCTCATGCAATCCGAAATTTCTATACCTTCATGCAATTCGCAATTTCTATACTCTAATGCATGCCGAAATTTCTATACTCTCATGCAATCCGAAATTTCTATACTCTCATGCAATCCGAAATTTCTACATCCTTATGCAATTCGAAATTTCTATACTCTCATGCAATCCGAAATTCCTATGCTCTCATGCAATTCGAAATTTCTATACTCTCATGCAATCCGAAATTTCTATACCTTCATGCAATTCGCAATTTCTATACTCTAATGCATGCCGAAATTTTTATACTCTCATGCAATCCGAAATTTCTATACTCTCATGCAATCCGAAATTTCTATGCTCTCATGCAATTCGAAATTTCTATACTCTCATGCAATTCGAAATTTCTATACTCTCATGCAATCCGAAATTCCTATACTCTCATGCAATTCGAAATTTCTATACTCTCATGCAATCCGAAATTTCTATACTCTCATGCAATCCGAAATTTCTACATCCTTATGCAATTCGAAATTTCTATACTCTCATGCAATCCGAAATTCCTATGCTCTCATGCAATTCGAAATTTCTATACTCTCATGCAATTCGAAATTTCTATACTCTCATGCAATCCGAAATTTCTATACTCTCATGCAATCCGAAATTTCTATGCTCTCATGCAATTCGAAATTTCTATACTCTCATGCAATTCGAAATTCCTATGCTCTCATGCAATTCGAAATTTCTATACTCTCATGCAATTCGAAATTTCTATACTCTCATGCAATCCGAAATTCCTATACTCTCATGCAATTCGAAATTTCTATACTCTCATGCAATTCGAAATTCCTATGCTCTCATGCAATTCGAAATTTCTATACTCTCATGCAATCCGAAATTCCTATACTCTCATGCAATTCGAAATTTCTATACTCTCATGCAATCCGAAATTTCTATACCTTCATGCAATTCGCAATTTCTATACTCTAATGCATTCCGAAATTTCTATACTCTCATGCAATCCGAAATTTCTATACTCTCATGCAATCCGAAATTTCTACATCCTTATGCAATTCGAAATTTCTATACTCTCATGCAATCCGAAATTCCTATACTCTCATGCAATCCGAAATTTCTATACTCTCATGCAATCCGAAATTTCTACATCCTTATGCAATTCGAAATTTCTATACTCTCATGCAATCCGAAATTCCTATGCTCTCATGCAATTCGAAATTTCTATACTCTCATGCAATTCGAAATTTCTATACTCTCATGCAATCCGAAATTTCTATACTCTCATGCAATCCGAAATTTCTATGCTCTCATGCAATTCGAAATTTCTATACTCTCATGCAATTCGAAATTCCTATGCTCTCATGCAATTCGAAATTTCTATACTCTCATGCAATTCGAAATTTCTATACTCTCATGCAATCCGAAATTCCTATACTCTCATGCAATTCGAAATTTCTATACTCTCATGCAATTCGAAATTCCTATGCTCTCATGCAATTCGAAATTTCTATACTCTCATGCAATCCGAAATTCCTATACTCTCATGCAATTCGAAATTTCTATACTCTCATGCAATCCGAAATTTCTATACCTTCATGCAATTCGCAATTTCTATACTCTAATGCATTCCGAAATTTCTATACTCTCATGCAATCCGAAATTTCTATACTCTCATGCAATCCGAAATTTCTACATCCTTATGCAATTCGAAATTTCTATACTCTCATGCAATCCGAAATTCCTATGCTCTCATGCAATTCGAAATTTCTATACTCTCATGCAATTCGAAATTCCTATGCTCTCATGCAATTCGAAATTTCTATACTCTCATGCAATTCGAAATTTCTATACTCTCATGCAATCCGAAATTCCTATACTCTCATGCAATTCGAAATTTCTATACTCTCATGCAATCCGAAATTTCTATACTCTCATGCAATCCGAAATTTCTATACTCTCATGCAATCCTAAATTTCTACATCCTTACACAATCCGAATTTTTTTCTATAGGTACCTTCATGCAATCTGAAACTTCTATACCTTCATGCAATCCGAAATTTTTATACTCTCATGCAATCCTAAGTTTCTACATCCATACTCAATCTGAAATTTTTTCTATAGGTACCTTCGTCCAATCCGAAATTTCTATACTCTCATGCAATCCGAAATTTCTGTACTCTCATGCAATTTGAAATTTCTGTACTTTCATGCAATCCCAAATATCTATACTTTCATGCAATTCGAAATTTCTATACTCTCAGGCAATCCGAAATTCCTATGCTCTCATGCAATTCGAAATTTCTATACTCTCATGCAATCCGAAATTCCTATACTCTCATGCAATTCGAAATTTCTATACTCTCATGCAATCCGAAATTTCTATACCTTCATGCAATTCGCAATTTCTATACTCTAATGCATTCCGAAATTTCTATACTCTCATGCAATCCGAAATTTCTATACTCTCATGCAATCCGAAATTTCTACATCCTTATGCAATTCGAAATTTCTATACTCTCATGCAATCCGAAATTCCTATGCTCTCATGCAATTCGAAATTTCTATACTCTCATGCAATTCGAAATTCCTATGCTCTCATGCAATTCGAAATTTCTATACTCTCATGCAATTCGAAATTTCTATACTCTCATGCAATCCGAAATTCCTATACTCTCATGCAATTCGAAATTTCTATACTCTCATGCAATCCGAAATTTCTATACTCTCATGCAATCCGAAATTTCTATACTCTCATGCAATCCTAAATTTCTACATCCTTACACAATCCGAATTTTTTTCTATAGGTACCTTCATGCAATCTGAAACTTCTATACCTTCATGCAATCCGAAATTTTTATACTCTCATGCAATCCTAAGTTTCTACATCCATACTCAATCTGAAATTTTTTCTATAGGTACCTTCGTCCAATCCGAAATTTCTATACTCTCATGCAATCCGAAATTTCTGTACTCTCATGCAATTTGAAATTTCTGTACTTTCATGCAATCCCAAATATCTATACTTTCATGCAATCCGAAATTTCTATACTTTCATGCAACCAGTTGTTTTTATCATAAAAAGTTCTGCGTATCTTGGGAAATGATAAACAGTTGTTTCTAGAAATTAGAAAGTACGAAATTTCTTTCTATCTCGTCCTTTTTTCCAGGGACACAAAATAAATGTACTGATTTTCCCCTAACATTTTGACTTGCTTTTAAATTCTCTGACATTTTTAGGTTTTCCAGGTTGGTGTGAATCCTAATGTTTTCATGTGAAGTTTTTTCCAAGGAATACGATAAATAGCCCGTTTTAAGCGGACTCACGTGGGGGCAAAATCACTCGGGATGCTTTTAATTACGGTGGTGGCATTAACTGAAAGCTCTCGATTTTAGAAACACTCGATTGTATACCAAAACGCACATTTTTATAAACAAATTTTATACACACGCTATAAAACCGGGAACATTGATTTATGTGCAACAGAAGTGTGAACTGAATTCACTTAAATAAAAGTCGGGAAGCGAAAATTAAGGACGCGACACGAATTAAAAAGCCTCATCGTTCTGAGACAATTGCCATTCTTCTGGGAACGCGTTTTCTGATCCACTTTCGAACGTCGAGGAATTCGCTGTCGACGAGTCTTCCGTTTTTATTGAATTTTTTGTTTAGACTCAATTTGATAAACAGGAAATATGCAAAATTTTACGACGTTTTTTTTAAATGGTGCACCGATTCGTAATTTGTTTATTTGCGAAATTGAATGGCGGGCCAATTCGGTTCGAATTTCGACTTCAATTAACGAAATTTTTTGTGTCGTTGCCATTAAAAATTTATTTACGTTTATCAAAAGGCTTACAACTGTTGAGTAATTAAGTTTTTTATTATTTCTTATATTGACTGATGCGTAAATTAAAAAACGAATTTAACATAAATTATTTATTGCTGGCTGTTTTATTCTCTCGTTTCGATGTGTTTTTAAAATAGCTTGTACATTTTTTGTAAGTTGTGCGTCAAAGGAAATTAAAAAATTGGAGTTAATGAGGATTCAAATTTAAAAAAACATTAAATGATTGACTTAATAGTAAATTTAGTTCAGCATGCAGGCGTTGTGGTAGATGGCGCTTTACGGTACTTTCTCCCGCCGCGCCGGGATTAAATATGATTTTATTCCCTGATTGGAGTGATATGGTTTATGGTTTCTTAAAACACAAATGTAGTTTGAATAGTTTTACTTAGTTAGCAACTTTTATATTAAAAATATGATTTGGAAAGGCACAAACTGGCATATACAGTGTGAGTTCACCAGAAATGGTAACAGTGAATTAGGCAACTAATTTTAAATCATAAAATATATATAGTGGACCCTGTGATGTCGATAATGAAAATAAAAACAAGAATCTTTAATCACAAAAAATTTTATATAAAATAATATAAAATTACTCACATAGACGCGTTTCGGTGGCTATGCCACCATCTTCAGTACATCTACTCAATGAGTAGATGTACTGAAGATGGTGGCATAGCCACCGAAACGCGTCTATGTGAGTAATTTTATATTATTTTATATAAAATTTTTTGTGATTAAAGGTTCTTGTTTTTATTTTTTTTTAATTTTAAATCGATAAGATTTTTCTCTAATTATTTCTTTTGAAAATTCTATACATAGGATAAAGGCACCACTTTCAGCCACTTTTAAATACGTATTCATAAGGTTGTATTTCTTATTTAAAGTAGCAAGTAGAAGTGATGCTATGCCAAATTTGGTTGAGAATCGAGGTAGGACTAATTACGGTTTAATTAATAAAATACACTTGACAATGATTCGATATAAGTTTCGTTAGTTACTATAATAATGATGGATCATATTTTTATACATGAAATAATTGCTTCACTTGAAAAAGCATAATAATCTACCTTGGCAACAATTTTGATTTTAATTAATCGGCTATTTTAAAGGCACGAGATAAAACGTTGTACATTACTTTACAATGGAAATAACTAGAAGTCGAGACAAGAGCTTTTACTGCATCACGTCAACTGACTTTAGACAAACTGTTTTCATTAAGAATCATATAGTCAAACCTTAGAATATTATTCTACACGTAACAATCGAAAATATAAACACTTGTGCTTCAGAATTATTACGCATGCGCAGCAGAGTCAGTGCGCACGTCAGAACTGTCATTTTTTTTAACATATCAAATTATTGAGCCCTAATTACTGTCCACTTATTCCGACACATACTTCATAATATTTATCTGCATAAGTAGCAAGTTAGTAAAAATTAATAACAATTTAATCAGTGTAAGCAATTTATGACTCATAAATTGCAGTTTTCTCACTGTAACAAATCGGATATTAACATCAGCCAGACTTCTTAGAAACGCCATATAAAAATGACATGACTTTAAGTAGCCATATTGCGAGATTCTCAGAAAATTAATGAAATCTCGATATTTTAATCGAGCGCACGCCGCCCGAAAAGCCACAAAGTAAGGCGCAACACTCCGAAAACCCTTCAGCGAAATTAGACGAGCAATAAACTCAAAAGTGTCGGCTGTTTCAATTCCGAGCGAATAAAATGTATCATCGCGTATCTGCATATAAAAGTTATAGTCCCAAACGCCGGTCGTTTTTAATATTTCTTTTATTGCGTTGTTGCAGTAAAAATAACAAGAGCCCTCCATGAAATTTCATTAGAAATTACAGCACTTACTCCACACCTGGCGTTTTATGTTTTTTATACTTTATGGCTCCGGATATTTTCGACTGTCTTAAAGCCGATCGCCGTTTGTTGTTCGAAATTGTATCGATTTTAAAAATACGTTCGGACGACGATCGAACGACCCAATTCGCGAAAACACGTCCAGGAAACTCGACAACACTTCAGGTTTGATTGAAATCTGTCCGCTGGAAGTTGTCAGGCCTGACGCATGCGAAAGTCGACGTACAGTCAAGTCCACGTTAAGTGGATCGTATATCAATATTAGTTAAAAACTTGTTTCTATATTAAATTAGACGTTTTATGACTCTGGATATTATTTATGAAAAGGACCGTTTGGAGGTTTATATTGGTGCATTGAAAGTATAAGTCATCATTATCGTCGCCGCCGTGTGGGCGTCGAAAATTGTTTTATCTTCATTGGTGTTGATCGCTCTTGTTTACTGGTGTTTTAGTGCTGTTTTAGGGAGTGAGAATTAGAAAATAAAAATTGGATATCGACCAACTCTTGCGACATAATAGACACTAATCAGCGGAGTAAAATGTAGGATACTTCAGACGTCTTGTCAGTGTTTTTCAGACTATTAGCAGACGACAAAGAGTAACATTGTTAGATGAAATTAAGGCTAAATTTAGCCCCCGACAAGAGTCACAAGCCATAATAAAAGAATCGTTTAGGTTGTGGTATGATTTTGGGATAAATTGCGATTTTATTCCCTCTTCCGGAGACGAAGTGGCTTATTTAATCCCGAGGGATTAAATAAATGTATTCCCCGATTTAATAAATTTAATCCCTTTAAATGAATACCAATTTTATCTGCGATCACGACATAATACGTTCGTTTTATATGCTAGCCATGGATATGTCGCAGCCATATTGCAAAGCAGATCTGTTCTGTAAAACGGCTGATTAACGTTTAGGCAAATTGTTGTTCAAGAATACAGCGACCCACATTTAACCGGAAAGTTGACTACTTATAAGTGCGTTTGTTTTAACTGTTGCCATAGGGAATTGCATGGTAAAAATTGTACCCCGTGTTAACTTTTGTTCTGATGAAAATATTTAAACCATTTTTGGAACAAAGTTGGAAGATTCTTTAAACTATCGAATAGATTACAATTCAATATCCGAAACTGTCGAAAATGTTTTGAAAAAAATATTTTAGTAAAAGCGTTTTCTTGTCACTGTCATTTCTATCATTTTAAGCTTCTTGTTAAATTTAAGAAATGGTCATTCTTGATTTTTAAGAATGTTCATTTTTCTTAAATTTAAGAATTGGTCATTCTTGAATCTTAAGGAAGTTCATTCTTCTTGTCAAATTTAAGAATTTGTCATTCTTGAGTTTTAAGAATGTTTGGTCTTGTCAAATTTAAAAATTGGTCATTCTTGAATTTTAAGAATGTTCATTCTTGTCAAATTTATGAATTGGTCATTCTTGAGTTTTAAGAATGTTCACTCTTGTCAAATTTAAGAATTGGTCATTCTTGAATTTTAAGAAAGTTCATTCTTCTTGTCAAATTTAAGAATTGGTCATTCTTGAGTTTTAAGAATGTTTGGTCTTGTCAAATTTAAAAATTGGTCATTCTTGAATTTTAAGAATGTTCATTCTTGTCAAATTTATGAATTGGTCATTCTGGAGTTTTAAGAATGTTCACTCTTGTCAAATTTAAGAATTGGTCATTCTTGAATTTTAAGAATGTTCACTCTTGTCAAGTTTAAAAATTGGTCATTCTTGAGTTTTAAGAATCTTCACTCCTGTCAAATTTAAAAACTGGTCATTCTTGAGTTTTAAGAATGTTCACTCTTGTCAAATTTAAGAATTGGTCATTCTTGAGTTTTAAGAATGTTCATTATTCTGGTCAAATTTAAGAATTGATCATTCTTGAGTTTTAAGAATGTTCACTCTTGTCAAACTTAAGAATTGGTCATTCTATCATTTTAGAATGTTCATTCTTCTTGTCAAATTTAAGAATTGGTCATTCTTGAGTTTTAAGAATGTTCATTATTCTGGTCAAATTTAAGAATTGGTCATTCTTGAGTTTTAAGAATGTTCACTCTTGTCAAACTTAAGAATTGGTCATTCTATCATTTTAGAATGTTATACTTCTTGTCAAATTTAAGAATTGGTCATTCTTGAGTTTTAAGAATGTTTACTCTTGTAAAATTTAAGAATTGGCCATTCTTGATTTCGGAAATGTTTAGTTAGAAATGATAGGCTGCAATGTCAGTTGACCTTTGTCAAAAGTCACCTAACATTTCAGCCTGCTAGAAATCATAGTGGCAAGAAAACCCTTTTATAAAAATATTTTTACTTTTGCGACAGTTTAGGATATTGAATTCGATAGTTTAAAGAATCTTCCCACTTTGGTCCATAAATGGTTTAAATTCGCTATGACAACAGTTAAAAAAAAACGCACGGTATGTAATGTAGGGCGAAAGTTTTAGGTGTTTTATGAATCGCTAAATAACTCTCAGGTCGTTTTGTAAAGGAGTGAACAATTGTTAGACATTTTATTTTAAAAAAACTTTTACATTGAGTTAAACCTTTTCCTTATGTGGTGACTTTTATATTTGTCAGGTTTAAGAATATTAATAAAATAAGAACAATTAGGCCTTGATCGAAGATAAAAAGCCGTATTTTTCTCGCACATAAACTCAGACGTCTTCGACTCTTATTTACAGACTTTATCTTAGTTAATAATAGCCTACATTATGTGCTCGTTAAATAATATACTGTTATGGTTTTGCAGTCACCATTTCTCCGACAATTTATCTCCAACAAAGTTACAAGCGCGTTTTGGCAATTCGAAATTTAGCCAACGTCCCGAAAATCGTTGTCTTCATTTCAGCCCTCATCTATCAGAATTTCAGGAAATGCATGAAACGAGCTGTCGCGGAATTAGTTTGTGTGTAGAGAGGATCGTGACAACATGCAACGAATGAGTCGTTAAGAGCGCCGAAGATAATCCCCGGTGAAGTCGGCCGGCTTCAACTCTGACCCCAGAATCTTTAAACTTCCACCATTAAAGGCATTTACTAGTTACCGTAAATTTTCCGCGTACCAACCGAGTTACGGTCGCGCCGATTACGCGCACCGACCGCCAATCAGCGCGAATTCGCCGCTTTTTATCCGAGCGGTTTTAATGCGAACGGGCAAAACAAATCGATGGGGGTTTCGTCCATAAAGAAGTCGGTTGTGCACTGGCTGAAATCAGCCGTGATAATAACGAATGAGAGATAGACTCCAAATGCAATTATGAAAATGTGACTTAATGTTCCGGAGATTTATGGTCCAACTTAAATATATTAATTTACGAGCCTATCCTCGCTCTCGGCTACGAATATACGCGCACGGCTTTTTATTATTTCGACTTTTTATTATTTGTATTTGTAATTTATTGCGGCCCGTATTGACTCCTCGATCTCGACGGATGCGACCATTATAAGTAATTGATGAATTTCCGCGCGCGGAAAAATTTTCTCAAAGAGCGCACCTGCTTTTGGCACATTACAATCGAAATTTCACTGACGCACTCCGTCGCTTTTTCATTATTTGATATATTTGACGCTTTATGCAAGATTCGTTAAAATAACAATTTAAAATATTGTCAAAACACGTCGCGAAGAAAAATCATAAATTCAATTTAATCAGCCAAATGTGTTTTTCACGTTGAAATGCGCGTTTCATCACTTGGGTTCCTACTTATAACTCGCCGGTTTTTTAGCGATTATTTTATTCATGGCAATTCGTTATTTGAGGAAGGAAAACGGAATTACAGCGATTATACCACTCATAGTGCTATTTTTCCCTATCCTAACGACCGCTTAATAAATGATAATCAGCACTGGTGAAAGATTAATAAGTGATAATCCCACGTGCTGCTCCGCAAATCTAGTGTGTCATATTGACTAGAATGTGATTAATAAGTGATAATCCCGCGTGCTGCTCCGCAAATCTAGTGTGCCGTGCTGTCAACTGAAATGTCACAGTTACAAAAAATAGCGCGTTTCGGTGATTGTTCGTTAAACAATATTGATAAAAAGGTACAAAATCATCCACCGTATAACATTGTAAAGTCTCACAAATATATTTGGGCCCAATTTACCGAGTTCTGCGACTCTCGGAATTATATTTTGTCCGAAAAAGTATTAAATTGTTCATTCGTGATATAATCTGACGAATACAATTTGTGGAATGGTGATTATTGATAATCACAATTCCACTTGTTGTATTGTATATGATAATTCTGATAAAACTTCGAGTTTCTTTATATCGACGTTACCTAGTTTCCACCAACAAAAAATTCTCAAACAATTTTATTTGTGTCAAATTTTATACATTCATAAAATAATCTAATCAAATACCATTCAAGCATTGAATTTCTTCTATTAATTAACTCAAACTTTCTGCACAACAACTTTTAAATCGTGTAAATTTGATGATAAAAACGCTCCAACTTCGTTGTCGTGTTTTTAATACTCATCAAATTTACACTCTTTTAAGTTGCTACGCAATTCAAAGCTTTTATGGTATTACTAGCGATAAAACGTTGTAATAATAGTTATTTATATTATTAGGAGTATAAGCAAAGCTTTATGTGCTGTGGCTGATAGGTTGACTGCCGATCGTAGTGAGGCAGCCAAATCAGCCGAAGCACATAAAGCGCTTATACTCCGAATAATATATGTTATTTTTTCTCCAAACGTAAAATTATAATACAAAAATAAGCATCTAATTAACAAGGTTATTTCGGGAAACATTACACTTGTACAAAAATAGCATTGCCTGATAGACACTTTCTAGATATTACCGTAGCAACCGCCAAACAACAAATTATTGTTTGAGAAAAGTCAGTCAATTTTGTGGCAATGTCTAATTCAGACGAAATTCAATTAACTCCACCTGAAATAGCCGAAATAGCAAGAGCCGAGATTGAAAATCTTCTTCCTACAAAGTCAAGCGGTGTTTATGAAGCAGCGTTCAAGAAATTCATTACATGGTGTTTGGAAAAAAATGTATTCGTTTATTCAATCAAGTAACATGGACTTTATATGCTTAAGCATATAAAGTACTTTATCTGCTTAAGCATATAAATGAAACTTCTACTAGCAACATTCTGTCATTTAAATGCCACTTTTATGACGTTTGGAGAAAAATAAATTTTCTCGTGACTATAATTGTAATCAGGTGCGTTTAGCCAATGATCCATTGTTATGGTTATGATTTCCAATCTCTCGGATTCTTTAAACACATCAAATTAGATATAACGGTCTTTGTTAGTTGAAAAAGTGTTGTCCATATTGTCTTAAAATCAGTTGAAGATTTAAATATTGATTATCTATTTTTAATAAATAGTTTCAAACAAATTTGCTACAAAAAAATCATGAAGATCGATTTTGAAAGTAGGCTCTTGCAACAAGCGTGAGGTAAAAACATTTCCGCACGCTAAATGTGTGCGGAAAACTTCTAACAAAAACATTACCATGACAACAAACTTGGTTACTTGATTTTTTTTGTAAGAAAACAGTTTGACATATTTTTGACATCTATAAATAATTGATATACAATCCGTAGAAAGAATAGTACGAAATATACTTCCGGAACTGTCGGATTAATTAATTTCAATATTTCATAATTTTAAAACTGCATGCGGGCAATATATATCACAATCTCTCGGGACTGTTTTGAGCAATTACAGACAAATGTGAAACGACAATAAAGACAATCGGTTCAGACGAAAATTGTGTGAGGTTCACAGTAAAGAGAATTCTCAATTATTTCCGGAAATTTCTTTGATCGTTTTGGTGGTGCGGCGAAAATGATGTTGGCATGCAGCATACATTCGGAAAACAAATGGACTTGGCATACTTTGTCTTTGAAGCGGTAACATTACACCACAATTTATAAAACAAAAATCGCTTTGGCGTGATGTGTGTAAGCAGTCGTGAAATATTCTTCTTTTTATCGAATATTTATAATTATTGTATATTTTGACAGTACGAGATTTTTCTTAAGTAACCTTGTCCACAACAAAATAATATTTCAGAAATTGTACATAAAAAAAATACAACGGCATTGTTTACATGAATCAGATTTTGTGTCTTTGTTTATCTTGAATTAAGAAAACAACAGGCGCGGGAAACATTATTTCTTGTAATACAAATTAGAGCAGAGTGTGCTACTTCTAATTAAAGTTAAGTATCACTTACATCGATTAAGTGACAGATGTTGCCACGAATGGATTTGTAATGTTAACGGTAACAGTCGAACTGACCTTAAATTTAAGTAATGGAAATCTTCAACTTAAAATGCCCCTTAATTATTAGATCAATTTTTCGCTGAAGTCCTTTTGTTAATTTTGAAAATATAATGGTAAAAAAATTTTGTGCGAAAGTTTGTAGAACATTCAGACCATTGTGCCATCTTAAACATAATTCCCCTAATATTTAATTTCGCTGTCACAACTTTCAAAATTGAATTGAATTTAAATGGCAATTCGTTACGACTTTAAGCTTCATTTTAAAATAAGTGGTACTTAAAAACAAATTTATTCCTCCCAAAGAGTAAAGAAAACTAGAGGTTAGTAGCAGAAGTGACAAAAAAATGGAGTACACATTCACAAAAATAAACGAATTGTAAAACAATAAAGTTGGATAATAAGTAACTATTTTTTAAGTTACAAAAAAATGCATAGAACAAAAGTTGCCGATATTACCAAGTTCTACAATTTTTGTTCTAACCGTTTTTTCGTATCGTAATCTGGGAACCTTGGAATGATGAATGTTTAAGCAAATCGCCGCATAATTGCAAAGTTTGACATTCTTTCGCCCACAGTCGGAATGTGACTGTTTAGCAACAAAACTTGAGGTTAGAAAATACCCTTGTGCCATTTTACCCTTAAACACAATTCTCCTAATATTTAATTTCGCTGTCACAACTTTCAAAATTGAATTGAATCAAATTAAATGGCAATTCGTTACGCCTTTCGTTACAAATTTATTCCTCCCAAAGAGTAAAGAAAACTAGTGTTTAGTAACATAAAAGGCAAAAAGATGGCGTACGCATTCACAAAAATAAACGAATTGTAAAACAATAAAGTTGGAAAATATGTTACTATTTTTTAAGTTACAAAAAATTGAATAGAACAAAAGTTGACGATATTACCAAGTTTTACAATTTTTGTTCTAACCGTTTTTTCGTATCGTAATCTGGGAACCTTGGAATGATGAATGTTTAAGCAAATCGCCGCATAATTGCAAAATGTGACATTCTTTCGCCCACATTCGGAATGCGGCTGTTTACCAACAACAAAACTTGCCTTATTTTCCGGCTAAAACGGCGCGATTTGTGACCTGTTCAAAATTGACTTCAGGAATCTTCAAGGCGATAATTATATCGAAAAATTTCGATATAGGAAGGATGATGGAAGCGTGTTTCGCACAGCTGCATTCGCTTTAATAAGCAGCTTCTGCTTCAAAATTGCATCGTGCCTGCTTTCAGCAAAAAAATCCGATAATTGCCGCGCCTCGCCGTTTCGAAAATGGTGCATTACCCTTCCTGAACTCGCGCGCTCGAAATGTCACCCACGCTTTTAAAAATAATGCCAGAGAACGACCGTTTAGCAGATCAAAAAAGTTTTAGACAATACCTGCGTAATTCCAGCATCAAAATAACTTGAATGAGTGACAGACCATGACTGATTGCCGAACACGTGATCAGATTAACAAGAGAGTTAGATACAATTAAAAATATCCTTTCAAACTGTATCATTTATAAATAGTCCCTATTACCGTTCCGATTTCACCTAAAGATGATACACGTGCTGTCACTTTTTTCCTGGTCCTTAAACAGCGTCGCGATCGAACCGGCACCTGCTCAGGCGTTATTATTTTTTTTTGCTGCATTATCTCCCTTCGGAGCCATCGAGAGCGTTACATAAACCCGAATTGTGACTGACAAATCGGTGAGATCGAAAACATTTGTCGGAAAACACATCAAGTATAATTACCGGTTCGAAAATAGCCATACGAATCATAATCTACGAACAAATGCTAAAATTAAATAAATCATCAGCGCATTCTTTAGATGCGAGCCAGAAAAACAAAACTACCTCAGCTTGTCATATGATCGTCTATTAAAAGATTTCGGCGTCATTAGTGATCTATATTCACTTCGTATATCAATCATTATGTATATTAATCCTGCAAGGGCGTTACATATTTTTTTAACCGCGTTGTCCAAATCCGGCGCCCCAAAAACGGCGCCCGAGCGTCGGTTTCTCGCCCCGCGGTCTACCGGACCGGTCAGACCGCCGGTACCTCACCGGTTTGATTCATAAATGTCACAATGCGTAAGTTATAGTTTCAGTGTGCAGTCTCGCACTCCTCGAGTGTTACTTTTACGACCCCCGCCCGGCGGAATGCACATGAAAGAACACTGTGTGTGTTTTATGTATCATTTGTTGCTATGTCGCTGAATTCTCGTTTCGCTGCGATTTGATCAAAGGCTTCCAAACCATTACGGCTTGCACTTGACTTTGATGCTCTCTTCGCCCGAATTAGCTCTCCTTTTCCGATACAATGTTGCTAGAACTGAAGAACGCCGATTTCACTCAAAAATCCGTTTGTTTGTAAATGTAACGTAAGACTACATAATTCTGGTTGATTGGATCGCTGCCAGCTTGTTTATAAACTCGATTCGTTTAACTGACAAAAGCTGTTTTTTTCAGACTCTCCGATAAATCGGCTGCCCATCATGGCCAAGTCTGTACTGGATCTCTACGAATTGTACAACTTGGTGGTAGCACGTGGGGGACTCGTCGATGTTATCAACAAGAAACTGTGGCAGGAGATCATTAAAGGACTTCATTTGCCGTCATCGATCACATCGGCCGCTTTCACCCTCAGGACTCAGTGAGTATCGTTTTTCATTTAGTAGTACCATTTATACGAATATGTTAACAAATTTATAATAAATAAACAAAATTGTATATTATACACTAGGTAGAAAGGTGTATTTTATATTACCTGAGGGCTGTAGGGATGTAACACCCGAAGGGTGTACTAATGTTGCTCTAACGCTGTAAATTAGTTGCAGCCATATTGCAGAATCCGCCCTAATACAAAACAACTAGCCGCTTTACAAAACAGATCTGTTTTATATAACGGCTGATTAACGTTTAGGCAGATTGTTGTAACAACACGTTGCTGGGAAGTTGACTATATACAAATAATGTCATTAATTTTAGCCCGTAGTTGAACTCCTCAAAACAAACATTTTTTCTATGTACCATTTTTTCGAAATCGCAATTTTGTTTTGGTATTTTACCCTCCCTGAAATTGACGAGCCGCCTTGATTTGATAAATCACTGACGGTGATCGTGAATATTAGTTTTTGCTGACTGCATAAAAATTATCTTTCATTTGATATTCAAGGTATGTGCGTTTTATAATAAATAATTTTGTTAGTCGCTTATTTAAACCACCCGCCGCACATCTAGTCTTTGTTATTGTGACTTGTAAATGCTTGTAACAATTATTTTGAACATACCATTTTTGGTAGTAAAACTTTGTCAAGGACTCAAATTATTTCATTTATGTATTACCATAGCATTTTCCAATTTGCATTCCAGAACTTTACAATAACAGCAACGGTCAAATTAATGAGTTGCTGCGTCGACAGAACTAAAAAGCAGGGAATGTTTTTTTGCATTGGTTTTTTGTTCTACGCTTATCGGTGTTTAACATTCAGCATTATTATCCATAGGCGGGTAACGAAATAAGAGTCAAATCTGTCAACAATTTTAACTTGTTAATTAAAACGTTTACACCAAAAAGTTATTTAAAAAAGTTCTTGGATTTGACGAGTTCTATCACTGGTTAAAATTAATGACATTATTTCTGGAACACGTTGTACCTATATAATGTAGGGCTACAATATGGTTTACAATTCAACTGAAAATTTTAGGTGTTTCATGAATCGCTAAATAACTCTCAGTCTATCAGGAAAAGGTTTAACTCAATATAAAAGGGTTTTTTTTATAAAATGTCTAACAATTCTTCAGTTCCTTTTTACAATAAGACTGAGAGTTATTCAACGATTCACAAAACACCTAAAATTTTCAGTCAAATTGTAAAGATTCTCCGTTCATTCTGTATTTTACAAACTGCCCAGTCATTTAAAAAGCGACTGAATTTAGCCGTTTTGACCAACCGTTTTACAGAACAGATCTTCTTTGTAAAGCGGATAGACACTTTGAATTGCGGCGGATTCTACAATCCGTCTGCGACATAGCTATAACATAATGCTGTATGGCTAGTAATGGAAAAAATTTCATACGTCGCATCCGTTTTATATTGACTGACAGTATACCACGATTTTCCAGAAAACCGTAATTAGCCAATATTTATTTAAACGTATAATCGCCATCTGCTGCAACACATCACAAAATTTTAAGAATTTATGAAACGGTTTTATATTTGCTTACACAATTAGTCGATTACAAAGTGTTGTAATTGAAACATTTTAGCCGTGCATACTATTTGGCACTATTCAACGAATTTCCAAATGACACTTCTTTGAATGAGCAAACTAATGATGAATGAATAGCCGCGAACCATCACAAAACCTTCACTGAACGTGGCATAACTTCAGATATTACACATTTTTGAAATTCCTGTGTTTTCGGAAGTAATAGAAATAGAATCGTTTGTTGTACCAACTGCCAATATTATTTGCTCGCAATAATACAACGCATTTAAAATGAAATGATGCATTTCGAAACAATTGTTAATAATATCTCCAATTCCTTTGTGAAATTCCTCGTCGATCAGTGAATGTATTGTAGCGTATGCAACCAATCGTACTCGCTCTTTTATTTCTAAATTTGCAAAAATGGCCAATCTTTTCTATGAAAAAGGATTGCTGAGATATTTACTACAATACCTTGACTGATTAACAGTGAACATACAATATAAATATCTCTATCTTCAGTTTAAAAAAAAGATTAAGCCAAATTTGACATTTATGTCAATTTAGAAATACACAATTTGATTGTTGAAGTTTAAGTTTGGAATTTAGTTATTGAATTGTATTCAAAAGAAGAAGAAATTAATATGGTGAATTGTTTTAAAAATAACTATAGCTTCAGACAAGTCAGCGATTTATTTTCCATCAATTATCCCTGACAGATCGATACCATCTGTCGGAACAGTAATGAATTCAATCCCATTTATTTTAGAAATGCTATGCAGGATTTTACAGTCGTTTTTACTTAGAATGTGAAGGAGGACAATTCGAAAATTTATTGTAATTTTTCTTGTAACGTCTTATAATTTAATAAGTTGACGTAAAAGTACGATTGGTTGCAGACATTGACTGATTAACATTATTTTGTTTTTAAATTTAACATAGAGATACAGTGGTACCTCGGATAACAAACTTAATTCGTTCTTTGACTTCGTTAATAGAAGCGTTCGTTATCCGAGGTACCACTGTATTTACATTGTATATTCAATTTTAAAAAATTATTTCTATTAAAACATTCAGCTAAATTAATTTAAATATTAATTAACTATTTAAATAAATTTAATTAGCTACGGATTTTACGTTTTACATAATTATTCTAGCTGATTTATTTATTAACCAGTAAACGACATCTGTTGTACAATATTTGCAAGTTTTCCAGGAATATAGCCAAAGATTTGTTTGAATTCAAACAATTTGTTGTTAAAACAAAATAATTAAATTTCGGACAGGAAAGTTGCGTTGAAATTATTTAAAGGTAAATATTAATTAGCCGTGTTTGTACTTCCCGCAATTATTTGTCGTTGTTTTTAACACAAACTATTAATGAAACCGAAATGTGTCAATATCATTCATTCTAATTAATTTTTTTGCAAATGTACCGTGCGTTCAGCAAAAAACTCATTAAACGCATTCAAAATTTGAAAACACCGCCATTACAATGTCGCGCGTTGCCAACTTAAATTAAAGCAACATCCTACCCTAACTGCGTTTTTTATTGACTGCACGGTAAGTCTTCCAATTATTAGAACGGATGTTTTAAATTTTGTCGCGACATTAGTTTCAAATAACCGATAAAAAATTAGTGGCAACCGATTTTTAGGTCAAATAAAAAACGTTTCGCTCGGGAAAATCGTCGAAGACATTCAAATTAAAATCGGCGGATTTGTTTTTTTAATCGGCAAGATTTACGGCCGCGATTTTATCGTCTCGAGATTTAATTAGGGCGCATTAATGTGGGTGTCTCAGCGGGGTAGGCGCATCTCTTCAATTAGTTTTCGTAATTAAGCCATGCGTGCCTTGCCATGCGATTCTGTGAATTTGTCACGCTATTAATTCTTTTTCGGTATTAATTCCCCCAGTCGTAAATAATACCAATTTCGAGTTTAGATTTCGTTTGTGGTAATAACAGAAAATTTTATTGGCTCCCCGATTTCGACTAGCCGATATTCGAACGGTTATTGCGGCTTTTTATGATTGACTCCCAATCATTTTATAGCGTATGATTTAAATTTTTAGTAACGTTTAAGTCGTAAATCACCGACGAGACGGACTCGGTTTTTATGTTTATTTTAATGCTCCAGGTATTGTTCGCCTTTTTTTACTTTCATTTATAATTCACTCCGACTTTTTCGATTAAAAATTTCTTTGTTCCAAGTCTTTCTTAATCTCATCCCCACGCGAGCTCCACAAAAAAGGCACCACCTCCGATCATTATTTAAACATACTCTTTGTAACCAGTCTATTATTAATTCGAAATGAAGTAGAGCCGTCTATAAAGCAATCCGTCAGGCCGCCATTCGAGGATCTTAATATAGCACTGATCATTTATCTAAAGAGGAATAGCTGTCATCTGAGTCGTTTAAATTGAAGACTTTGGTGCAAAAACCGGATAAGTCCATTTTATTAGTTTCGGAGAAAATTTAAAAAAACTGTTTATATTCTAGTTGGTCAAACAGAATAAGCTCAGACTAACACTGAAGTTTAGGGATATGATATAGAGTAATTAAGGCATAAAATATTACAATTTCAATCAACAATCTTCAAAAAAATTAATACAAAAAATTTGGACTTAACTGTTTCTTGCACCAAAATCTTAATAAAAAACGTCGAATACACGACAAAACTTAAAAAACCTCTTTAAAACATACATTTAGGGTTACACAAATGAAAAATCAGATTCGTAGGCAAGGTCTTCATGTGAATTTGGCATTTCGTCTTCGTGATTTTCTAAATCTTCACCTTGTGACTCCCTCAAAACCTTCCGCCAATACCATAAATCTATTGCCGGAACGTACTTTTCTGCCAAAAGTTTCACATCGATAGCTTTTTTCTCATTTAGAGGTAGTGGATACGGTTGGATCATCTTTGAGTTGGGCAGAGATAATTGAATACTTTCTTTGCAGGGATAGAAACTTGAAAAAATGGGGACACCAGTTGTAATACTGCATTCAAAATAAGTACAGTCACGTTTATATTGAAAAAGTCTGTATGTAGAAATCGCAAATTTGTGTTTTTCTTGGTTGCTTTAAAATAAGGTTTGAAGTGAGTTGTGAAATCCAGTATCATATCTTGTGTTACATTTTCAATAACCCTAAACTTATTTGAAGTTTTTCGAACTAGTGTCTTCCACTCATCTGGTATGTGAACTCTTTCCTTGCGCCTTTTTGCCTTTTCTATTAACGCAATAATAGTTTCGATGCCCTTGTTGCTTAACTTTGTAAATGTATATAAATATTTGACCAACGTGTGATTTTTGTTTTGGGCAAATGCATTATCAGAAAATAGGTATATTGTCTTTACCGTCTCTGGCAAAAAGTTATTCAGGTATTGGTCTACGAAGCTAATGACTTCGTTGCTGCCCTCCTTGGAAGTGACCTCATCGTATATATAAAAAGTTGAAATGCCACTAGTAGCAGAATGAATACAAAAGTTGTAAAACCAGATTTACCTCTTGTAAAATACATCTCCAGCTGGTATGTGGGGCAATGCCAAATTTTGTTGAAAGTCAAAACTTAGTACCTCTATTGAGGGACCATTTTGTGCTAAATTTGTCTTTTCTTTTAAAGAAGTGTAAAAAGAAACAGATAAGTCCTGGACTTATCCGATTCCTGCAACCAAGAGCTGTTCAGTTAAGTCCACAGTAATAAGAAAACACATTTATATGGCTTGGATTTAACTGATTCTTGTACCAAACGATCGGCGATATTAAATATAACAAGATAAAGTTGGAAAGTAGGTTTTGATAAAAATTGGACTTATCCGGTTTTTGCACCAAAGTCTTCAATTTATGGCACAATAACGCTCCTAAATTGGACATTTTTCCTACTTTGCAGATACATGAAGTACCTCTACCCCTACGAGTGCAACAAGCTGAACCTGAGCAATCCGACCGAGCTTCAGGCGGCGATCGACGGCAACCGTCGGGAAGGGCGCCGCAGCAGCAGCTTCGGTCCGTACGACAACGTCCCCAGAGGTCAAATTCCCTCATCGCAGATGTCTCCGATATCGCTGGTCCAGCAACAACACCAGTTGGCCGCTCGAATCTCCTCCAGCATGCACAATGGGGGGCCGCACCATTCGCAACCTGGAGGATCTGGGATGAATGGAGGCGGGGTCCACGACATGTCTCGCCAAGAAATGGAAGCCCGGATGTTGGAATACATCAAGCAAATAACGAATCCGCAGGTGACACCACCGCAACTAACTTCGTCACCCCTCATCCCTCAGCCCCTCACCCCATATGAACTGACCCGCTCTATAGCTATGTGGTCTGCGTACAACAGCACCACCAACGGCAACGGCAACGGCAACAACGGCAACAGCCACGTCGACCAGCTCGAGCCCCAACAAGAAGCGTTGAATCTTTCTGAGCCCTCCACCTCCTCCTTACCACCGTCGCGGATAAAGCGCGAAATTGAAGCAGATGTGTTGCCACCCCCTAAGAAGTTCATCAAAGATGCCGCAGCTGCAAGGAACCACGTTCCATCCAAGACAAGCATCAAAATCGGAAGTACAAGTAAGAATCTAATTTTCAGGGATTGTGACGTTGATACCAAGAATGGACGCTTATTATGTTTTTAAACTTGGCAGAAATGTATAACTATTCAAAGGTAAAAATTAATTAAAATTTCACAGAATAACACTTTAATTTCCTCCTATTAGTTTCACACTCTTCGTGGCATTGATTCCAGTAGGTGGTCGATATCCTCTTGAGGTGTGTGTAATGTTTGCGGGGCATTTGCTAAATTCATTAGTTTTTTCCCATAATCTCTCACAAGTGTTCAATTGGGGATAGGTTGGACCAGCCAGGTCATGGCAACATATTGACATTGGCCTTTTCAAACTGGTTTAGAGAAGTTCTCGCACGTGGGAACGGACACTATCATGTTGGAAAGTAGGTTTTCACTTCATAAACTTACCTTTGGGCGTTTATGGTGCCTCAAATGAACACCAACTGAGACTTAATCCCATTTGCTGTAGCACCCCATAGCATAACTTCCGCGACTCAGTGCACACTCTGTTCAGCAGGAACAAGCAGGAGGAAGACGAAGACGTGGGAAACGTCTCGATATTCAATTTTATGTTGAAAGGAATGTACATCGAGACGCAGGAGTTATGGTATGGGGTGCTACAGCATATGGGAGTAAACCTCAATTGGTGTCAATCCGATCCACCATGAACGTTTAGGTGGTGGAACCCCAAGACCCACTTTTTCCGTTCCCACCAACCAGATTTTCCGATCTATCGCCAATTGAACACGTGTGGGGTATTATGGGAAGAAAACTGAATCCCCCCGCAAACTGTAGAAGACCCCATACTCCTTTGAATAGTTAAATACGCTTCTTGGCGTTGCAATTTCCATGTCGTTTAGTATATTTTCTTCGTTCAAATTAAGCCTCTTAATGATCTGAATGATAAATGATTTGGATTCGTTTCTTTTTGAAGGTGACGAGGAGAAGTCCATCGTTGTGTCAATGGAGTTGAACGGCATCCAATATGAGGGAGTATTATTCGCACCAAATGGTACATCATAATGGGTCAACTCGAGAATATGGGACATTTTAGTAGTGAACCTACTACGTGGCACATTTATCTCAGGCGTACAGTTTGTCCAATGTAGCTGAAAGTTTGAAATTTAGAAGAGAAATTGCTACTTGTCGAATCTCAGTGACTTAAGATAGCGTTTTCTCACCTTCTACAATCACGACACCACTGACATTGGACAAATTGTACTTTCGTTGGTGTCCGTATCGAGAATTTATATGCAGAAATTATTCATATGAAGCAGGAAATCCGACCAACAAATCAAAGATACTGATTGTGTTTGGTCACACTTTGTCCTAGCAAAGCGATTGCTCCAACGAAGTAAAACGGACTTGAATGTGTTCATAGTATTGTAAGTTTATTGATAGGCCAAGTTGCATGCGTCGAATTGTACATTTTCCCGCACTCTTTCCAATGGAAAAGTGCAAAATTTAGATCTCGACCTCATAAAATTGTTATCCATTTATTAATAGTGTAAATAAACTTGTCGGAAGTCTGTCCCATGAAAGACACCATGTAATTATTAACGCACTATGTTAATGTCTGTTATTCTATCGTTTGTTACATTGCCATTGCCCAAGACAAAACGAACGGTTATATCTATTATCAGATAGTTCACTAAGTGCCATTTTTGTGGGACAGACTATACTTCAAAATTAGACAGTTATTGTGGCATACTTTTAAAACGTAATGTACAGTGTAAATTTTTTTCATTTAATTTGGCCCACTGTAATATTGTCCAAAGCAAAGATAGTAAATGCCGAGCCTAAACTGTCTAAGAAAAAATAGCTAAATTTTTGGGAACAATAATATTCATATTGGAATTGAAACTTCGAGATTTTTAGAGACATTGTGTCTGAGTGGCATGTTGGTATCTTTTTTACTTGAACACTCATATTTCATCAATTTCAAGTTTTTTCCTTTGTATATATGTACATATGTATATGAATATGTATAAGCCGTCTCACCCGTTCGCGCAACTTGTTCTTCTGCTATTTAAATATGCCCCGATTAAGCCACACACTCGCTACTACTTGCCCTATTAGCCTCCGCCGCCTCCGCCTCCTACTCTATCGTCACCGCTGTGACATAGCTTCCGTTGGCGATCTTTCTTTTACCCCACCGTCACCGATGAAATGAATTTGAGGTCAATTGGACTTCCAGTCCTTTGCAAGCGACATCGGAATCCAATTTTCCCCCAATGTGCCCTACGACAGACACAATATGGAATAATTAGATCAATTTTTTTATGTGTTAGTGATAAGTTTTTTTTATTTTGAAGCATCCTTTCCAAGTGTGAATTTATTATTAGCCCAATCGTATATTTAATTAATTTGTAAGTTTTATTTTTGCTCTTTCGAAATTTGCCTATTAGTGAACGTCCATGTACTTGAATGGGTTCAGTTGTTTGTGGGGACAAATTCGTCATGAAGATATTTGCAATTTGTAAAGAATGTGGCTTTTTGGAAGCCGGTTTTAGTTCATCGTGTAAATATTATTAATAATAAGTTAGAAAACAGTATTTTAGCGATTAGTTATGTGTTGTTTTTTTACTATTTTAATAATGTTTTTGTATATTTGTGAAAAAGACTGTTATTTTAAACGATTTTAGTATTAATGGTTTAGTTTCTAAGTATTTAGGTTTTTTTTTTGTGAACATCTTGTATTAAAATTTAATATAAGTATTTAAAGAAGTATTTATTGAACAAAGGGTGTAACTGGGAGTCTTTACCATGGCCATTGAAAAGATGTGATCGCAATTTCGACTTGTTACAGTTAGGTGTTGAGAGGTAGAAGCAACAGTAGCTGACCAGTGAAAGACACTTTTGTTTCAGTAGTTTTTAACATAGGTATTTATAAAAAAATGTAAATTGTGTAGCAATATTAGGGTATTTATAGACTGTAAAAATAGCGTTATTCCAACTGTAGGATGGTAGTCGATTTTTTGTTCGTAAATTATCCAAAAAAAAAAAAAAAAATGTTGCGTTGGCTTGATCTGACACGTTTGATCTGATTATCTCAGGGACAGGATTGCTTAGAATATACTGAATGCGCAAAAGCGTTCTCCCTTTTATTTAATGTTTTTACTTCCTTTTTACATAAACTTAAGTGAATAATGAATGTTGACTCGTTGTTGAATACCTTCTTTAATAAATAAATCTATATAAAAAAAATTCCAAACGGTGTTTTTGTCCTTCCCCACAAAGCTTACCAAATAACATCGATTTTTTAGGATATTGACTGATTGTTTAATGACTATTGTTTATTAGAAATACCGGATGAAGACGTTTTTATACCAACACACACAAAACGTCAGTGAATACAATGTAACTGTATTTTCGTTAATAATTGAGCAAATCGTATTGATTTTGGTTGAGGGTTTTTCTAGTGTGTTTTCTTAGTGTAATTTGTGGTCGAGAAATCAGAATATGATAATAGAACACCAAATGAGCCGTTGATTTTGAAAGTGGGGTAAGTAAATAAGGCGAAAAATGAAAGAAAGGAAAAAATTAATAAAGAAAGAAAAAGTTTAAAATTAAAAAGAGCTTAAAAATGAAAGAAAAATTGTTAAAAATGAAAGAAAAAATGTTAAAAATGAAAGATAAAAGGTTAAAATGAAAGATATTTGGTTCAAATTGAAAGAAAGGGGATGAAAAATTAAAGAAAAAATGTCAAAAACGAAACAACAGGTGAAAAGTGAAAGAAAAAAGGTTAAAAATGAAAGATAAAAGGTTAAAAATAAAAGGTAAAAGATTAAAAATGAAAGAGAAAACGTTAAAAATGAAAGAAAAGTTGAAAAGTGAAAGAAATAGCTTAAAAATGAAAGATAAAAGGTTAAAATGAAAGATAATTGGTTCAAATTGAAAGAAAGAATATTAAAAATTAAAGAAAAAACGAAACAACAGGTGAAAAGTGAAAGAAAAAGGTTAAAAATGAAAGAAAAAATGTTAAAAATGAAAGAAAAGGTGAAAAGTGAAAGAAATAGCTTCAAAATGAAAGATAAAAGGTTAAAATGAAAGATAATCCGTTCCAATTGAAAGAAAGAAGGTTAAAAATAAAAGATAAAATGTTAGAAATGAAAGGGAAAAGGTTAAAAGTTAAAGAAATATGTTAAAAATTCAATAAAATTTGAAAAGTTAAAGCAATAGCTTAAAAATGAAAAATAAAAGGTTAAAATGAAAGATAATTGGTTCAAATTGAAAGAAAGAAGATTAAAAATTAAAGAAAAAACGTAAAAAACGAAACAACAGGTGAAAAGTGAAAGAAAAGGGTTAAAAATGAAAGATAAAAGGTTAAAAATGAAAGATAAACGGTTAAAAATGAAAGATAAAAGGTTAAAAATGAAAGATAAACGCTTAAAAATAAAAGATAAAAGGTTAAAATGAAAGATAATTGGTTCAAATTGAAAGAAAGAATATTAAAAATTAAAGAAAAAACGAAACAACAGGTGAGAAGTGAAAGAAAAAGGTTAGAAATGAAAGGTAAAAGATTAAAAATGAAAGAAAAAATGTTAAAAATGAAAGAAAAGGTGAAAAGTGAAAGAAATAGCTTAAAAATGAAAGATATAAGGTTAAAATGAAAGATAATCCGTTCAAATTGAAAGAAAGAAGGTTAAAAATAAGAGATAAAAGGTTAGAAATGAAAGGGAAAAGGTTAAAAGTTAAAGAAAAAATGTTAAAAATGAAATAAAAGGTGAAAAGTTAAAGCAATAGCTTAAAAATGAAAGATTAAAGGTTAAAATGAAAGATAATTGGTTCAAATTGAAAGAAAGAAGATTAAAAATTAAAGAAAAAACATCAAAAACGAAACAACAGATGAAAAGTTAAAGAAAAAATGTTAAAAATGAAATAAAAGGTGAAAAATTAAAACAATAGCTTAAAAATGAAAGATAAAAGGTTAAAATAAAAGATATTTATTTGGTTCAAATTGAAAGAGAGAGGATTAAAAATTAAAGAAAAAACATCAAAAACGAAACAACAGGTGAAAAGTGAAAGAAAAAGGTTAAAAATGAAAGATTAAAGGTTAAAAATAAAAGGTAAGAGATTAAAAATGAAAGAAAAAACATTAAAAATGAAAGCAAAGGTGAAAAGTGTAAAAAATGGCTTAAAAATGAAAGATAAAAGGTTAAAATGAAAGATAATTGGTTCAAATTGAAAGAAAGAAGATTAAAAATTAAAGAAAAAACGAAACAACAGGTGAAAAGTGAAAGAAAAAATGTTAAAAATGAAAAAAAAGGTGAAAAGTGAAAGAAATAGCTTAAAAATGAAAGATAAAAGGTTAAAATGAAAGATAATCCGTTCAAATTGAAAAAAAGAAGGTTAAAAATAAAATATAAAAGGTTAAAAATGAAAGGGAAAAAGGTCAAAAGTTAAAGAAAAAATGTTAAAAATGAAATAAAAGATGAAAAATTAAAGAAATAGCTTAAAAATGAAAGATAAAAGGTTAAAATGAAAGATAATTGGTTCAAATTGAAAGAAAAAAGATTGAAAATTAGAGAAAAAACGTCAAAAACGAAACAACAGGCGAAAAGTGAAAGAAAAAGGTTAAAAGTGAAAGATAAAAGGTTAAAAATAAAAGAAGGTGTTAAAAATGAAATAAAAGGTGAAAAGTGAAAGAAATAGCTTAAAAATGAAAAATAATCGGTTCAAATTGAAAGAAAGAAGGTTAAAAATGCAAAAGAATTTATAAACGTAATAGAAAAAGAGACTGAATGTTGTCTTAGTACCGAAACACGTTTATTCTTAGTTACAAAAACAACCAGCTTATCTTCCAAAAATGGTATTAAAATGAGGTGTTTTAAGCCGGCTAGAAAAAAACAACAAATCGTTCTTAATTTAACCAGCTTTGTAGGCCCAATACTAATTAAGTGAGCACTTAATATAAATCAACCTGTAAAAACAGTCCCAACGAAACATTTGATGTAATCTGGCGTGGGACGCGAGAAACATCCACAGAAATCTGCGTTATCCGCGGTCGGCGATGCAACAACTGCGCAAGATCCCCCCATTCAGGCGGGTTGTATCAATTTCAGGCGCTCTTAAAATATCATTCCGATTTCGACGGACGTGCTAGACGCTTTATTGCGGGTTTATATAGTCTTCCGTGTGTTCTGTCACATGTCACGAGACACAGAGATTTTTCTAACATAAATTTTGCGTACAGTATAAACCGATGGTGCGTTTTACGGACCGTTACGAATGAATTATAAAGACACGACCGCCGGTTTCTCTAGTTTTACAAGAATCCAATTGTTGTTATTTATGTGTTAATTAATGTAAAAGGTAACTATGTTTGTTTAAACAATTTTAGAGCTGTTTTAAATTTCTGTTTACATTTGTTCTGTGTTTGCGAGGCCGCGCCACAATTATCGCAATAATTCCAACCCCAGTTCGGGGGCTTAAAGTTGCATTTCGAAGAAATCTGTTTTCGCATTTTTACGACCCGGTTTATTGATAAGCGTCACAGAAAAACGAAGGTGTAATTGCGATATGCCGTAAATAAACAAAACGTGCGAATAACAAGTTGTTGCCAAATTTAATTTTTTTCGCCAGTTCGGTCGAAACGGGAAAAAAGTCTATTTCCAGAGCTGGATTACAACCGCGGCCCGCGCGTGTTTATTATTTTTGAATGGTATACAGGCGACCCTCGACTTTCGCACAATTCGCTATTTCGCACATTTTTAAAAATTGAACTTTTTAAATATTTTTGTCAATAATGCAAAAATTGTTGCGCCCGTTCACACGTTGCCGCCTAGACAGCGGACTTCTCGGAATCGTTATGCCATCACATCTGACAAATTTATTACTTTTTTATTACTTTGTGCTTATAAATTTATAACATGAGTGAAAAACGGAAAAACTGTAGTGTTGATGCGAAAGAAAGGAAGAAATTGAGGACAATACGTTCTGAATTGTGGAAATGTGTCTTCAAAAATTGTTTCCAAAAGACATGGTATAGTGATGGATGAAATGGATGATCAACATCAAAACGGTGTCCCTTTGAGTTTTCCAATTATTCAAGCTAAGGCTCTTAGTTTGCATGAAGTTTGAAAGACTAGATTAACTGAAGATTCTAACACAGTGTTTCAAGCAAATAATGGCTGGTTCGACGAATTTAAATAAAGTATTCTTTGCATAATATTAATTCACTGGAGAATCGGCTGATGCAGGTCAAGGTGCTGCAAAAGAATTTATTTTCTCGTTGTCCAAAATTATTGTAGATGGAGAATATTCTCCTAGCCAAATATTTAATGCAGACGAGACAGGTTTATTTTGGAAGGAAGAATCAGCCCCTGGACAAAAACCTTCTAAAAACCGATTGACATTGCTTCTTGGTGGAAACTTAGCTGGCGATTTAAAATTGAAGCCAATGTTAGTTTATCAATCAGAAAATCCCAGACCATTGAAAGGGAAAGATAAAGAATTTCTTCCAGACATTTGGAAATCCAATAAAAAAGCCTGGATTACTGCATTAATATTTAAAGATTGATTCACTTTTCATTTCGTGCCTTAAGCAATATTGTATAGACAAAAATCTTCAATTGAAAGCATTATTAATATTAGACAATGCTCCAGGACACCCGAAATCAATGTTGTATTTCTTCCTCCCAATGCTGTCTCATACAGTCCATGGACCAAACAGTGATAACTACGTTTAACCGATATGATATGAGGACAATAATAAATCAGGTCATCAAGACAACTGACAGGGAAGGTGGGAAGAGATTTTTGGAAAAACTATAATATATGGAATGCAATAAACAATATTGGTGGGCTGAAATAAAGGAGTCAACAATGAAAGGTTCCTGGAAACAATGCTCATAAATGATGAATGCTTTTATAAATCCCGAAGAAACTCCGGAAACTATCACAAATGAAATAGTTAACCTAATGAATGAACTAAACTTGGACGTCAGCAACGGAGATGTTAAAGAGTTGATTGGATCTCACTCAGTATCTCTATCAAATGAATACTTAATTGAGCAACAAGAGTTAAATAAAATACACAATAAAAGTGAGGAAGAAGACGCTGATAAAGTCGTCCAGACTTTGACAATCAAAAATATGAATGCATCTTGACAAATTTTTGACTATCATGGAAGAATGTGATCCCAATGGAGAACGTATATCTCAAGTACGTAGGGCGATTGAAAAGGACACAGTATGCTATAGAACCCTTTCCAAGAAAAGAAAAAAAAAAGGTAGTATGCAACTAACCTTTGACAAGTTTGCAAAGAAAACACCTGAAAACATTTAAACACGCCTTGTTATTATTATATTGATAAATATTGATGTTTTTTTTATATCCCTCTACTTTCGAAAATTCAAGATTCGCACACATTTTCAGGAACCAATTATGTGCGAAAGTCGAGGGCCGGCTGTACGCGTCTACCGGGCGGTTATGCGGCGGTCTCTTCGAGTTACGCCATTTTCGGCGTCACCGAAAGAGAGAGATTAATCTAAAGATAGGTTGTGCAACAGGAGCCTGTTTTTGTCAGGTGTATCGGTTTGTTTACATGTAACGTCAGCTTTTATATTAATTTATCTCTGTGTAGACAGATTGTTTGAGACTTTTTTTGTGCTGCTTTCCGAGCCCCGATCCACTTCAATGAGATTCTTTTTCGGCTCCGGCAAGAATGTAATCGTAAAATTTTCGAAACGATCCGCTGTTTATTTAATAAATTATGAGCGTTTTACGCACGAAAATTCTTCACTTTTCGCCTCGTTGTTAATAAAAAAATCGCACGGGCGAAGAATTCTTTTCAAGCTTATCGCGAAAACAAGCGGCCCCTTCCTAATTGAATTCCTCCAGTCATTATCTCAAAGATACTTCAGATTCTTTTAATTCAATCAATTAATGAACGCAAGCTCCACAAAAAATTACCAGCGAAGGAATTAAATTTCAGTCTTTTTTGTTGAATTATAATTTTCAAGCTGATTTTTCCATTTAGGGGAACATGTCCAACAGTGACATACCAGAAACGATGATACAGTTGCAATATTCGGTTTATTTCCCAACGAATTCTGTATAGGTCATTTATTAATTCGAGAAGCAGATTCAAATAGATCCCGCCAAAAGGTAGATGTGTGATTGGCTCTTGGAAAGCCTTTTTTACACTGATGAAATTATGGAAAATGGGCAGTCGCCATATTGCCGAAACAGCTGATTGTAGCTGTGTGTTTCATTAAATTAAAGAAGTTCTTATCAGAACTGAGTGGCTTCAGTTGTGTGCTTTTATTTCGTTTGGCTTCATTTATATTTTTTCCACTTTTGATTCTATTACATACATATTATTGTTCGCACGTGTTGTGTCCACTTTACGAAAGTTTGTGCTGTCATAGCAATCGGTCCAGATGACAACACAAGCACAACAGAAAGTGACTGTGACGACAATGAATTTGAATTATTTGATTAATAAATGCAGTGGTGTAAAGTGTGAAATTACTGAATATTGTGTGCCACACTCTTTTTGTATTCGTTCTCCGTTCTCTTTTATTGTTTTACAAAAAAATCTCAAAAACTAACAATACAATGAATGCAAATTATTTGTATGTAATTTTCCTAACTTTTTACCAACATGTGTTATTTTTGAAATACAAATGTTGTTGTAATATAATCTACAATGTAATATAATTTTGTGAATTAAAAATACTAAAATTCAAATTTGCCGCCAAAAAATATTTACCAGAAATGTTCCACTGTAATTTGTTCTTTTTATTTTAATTCGCGAATTAATAAATGAACTATAGCTATCTGGCTTCATTAACCCTTAAGTACTCGCACTATTCTTCCGGCCATAAGTACTCGCGTGGGGCTTACCAGGCCCCACACAATACACGGCTGCAAATTATTAATTGCTGTACGGTTTCATGTGAAAAATTATCAAAGTTAAGTTAGTCAGTATCAATTGAATAGTCTAATTGAGGAATGGCAAGTTCCTGAACCTTAAGGTATAAGTGGTGTAACATTTTTAAACAGACGTGGCGCCACGCGAGTGCTTAAGGGTTAAGACTTGAAACTTGAAGAATTCTCTCTTACGTCCAACTCGCGCCACTGTTTACAGTAAACAGTCAACGTTTATGTTTCGCCTTTCCAATATGTAATTTGCTATTGTTATCTCGAGGCCATAAAACATAAATCGGCAATCAAAATCGCGATAAAATGACCTTTCGTTGGATTGTGATCGTAAGTTTTGCATCCATTTCATTTCCAAGAGCGGATTTTTTTTTGCAAATTTTAAAAGCGTTCGAATTCGAATCGATCGCTTGATTGAATTGAATGATTGACGTGATCGGTAATGGTTCGGGAGTTGTAACTTTATTGAATGGGAAATATCAGGGATATCGGTGTGCGATATGTGTTAAATTTATGGTTTTAGGTCACTTTGAATTTTTCAATGTTTGAGAAAAAGTTTTTTGTGTATAAAAAATTGCAACAAGGTGAGTTTGAAAATTGCTAACTAAATTTTTTTCATAGATTGTTGACATTAAATAGGGGAATTGTGACTGAGATGAAATATTTATTTATTTAAGTCTTTCTATGAAAATCTATATTTATATATCTAAATGACTTATTTTTCACTATGCCATCTAAGCCTGACTGTGCCGTTTCCATCAAATGCTAAAACCCCAACATTCTTTTTTAATTTAATTGCTTTGTTGTCCAAATTATTAAGTAAGGTGTAATAAAAGTATCCTAATTACTTATTATTTATAATATAATAACGGCTTTATCAAAATGTTCAATTATTATTTTCAATAACTTGTTTAGACAAACAGCTTTGCAATCAATTTTATTTACAAATAGTTTTTAATCGTCGAATTCTTCCGGACTGTCAACATGTTATTTTTGCTTTATCTTTTAGCAAACCTCGTTAAAATATTCAGGTGCAGACAGCCAAATCAAACATCATCCTTTGGACGTTTTCACAACATTAAATTAAACAGTGAAAACTGGAAATTCTCTGAACTTAAGTTCCACATTTTTTTTAAATACTCGGTTAACTACCCACTTTTCCGGATAATGTCGAGCGGCCATTATTAAGTTTTACTTGTCTGTTTAGCCGAAATTCAGAATTTTTTTTATCAAAATGGAAAAGTTTTTTTGAATTACGATTAATGCTTTTTGAATTACATTTGACTATTTTGAAATACAATTGATGTTTTCTGAAAAATAATTGATTAATCTTAATTTCAGTTAACGACTTTTGAATTACAATTGGTGTTTTTCGAATTACCATTGACTATTCTGAAATACAATTAATGTTTTCTGAAATACAACTTACTAATCTGAATTACAATTAATGTCTTCTGAATTAAAATCGATGTTTTTTGATTGACTATCCTAAATTACAATTGACTAGTCAATTGTAATTTATAATATTGTAAATTACAATTGCCACCTTATGAAGTACAGTTCATATTTTCTAACGTATATATTGACTATTCTGAACGACAATTGACTAATCTGAATTATAATTGATACTTTCTGAATAACAGTTGACTATTCTGAAATACAATTGACTATTCTGAATAACAACTGAAGTTTGCTGAAGTACAATTGATATTTTCTGAACTACAATGGAGTATTCTGAAAGACAATTGACTAATCCGAATTACAATTGATGCTTTTTGAATTCCAATTGACTATTCTGAAGTACAATTGTCGTTTTCTGAAATGTAACTTACTAACCGGAATTACAGTTAACGTCCTCTGAATTGCAATTGATGTTTTCCGAATTATAATTGACTAGGTATTCTGAAATACAATTGTCTATTCTAAATTACAATTTCCGTCTTTTGAACTACAATATCGATTAATTTAATTTATTCAAATTTCTTTTTCCCTTGTTATGTAAAATGTATGTTTACTTACAAATTTCGTTCCTTGTTCATAACAATTTTTAAAAATTTTTTTAACAGTTAACAAATCACAAACATTTTAAAAAACACATTCTTTAAAACATTGTCAAATACACATATTACATTTTAAAAAACATATTTTTAAAAAGAGTCAACACAATGATTATAATCATGTTTTAAAGAATGTGTTTTTTAAAATGTTTGTGATTTGTTAACTGTTAAAAAAAATTTTAAAAATTGTTATGAACAAGGAACGAAATTTGTAAGTAAACATACAATATTGATGTTTTCAGAAATACTATTGACTGATCTGAATTACAATTGTTACTTTCTGAATTACAAATTGCCTATTCTAAAATACTGTATTTTCTGAATTACCACTTACCATCTACAATACAATAAAATTAATGTCTTCTGTTATTGGAAATGATGTTGTCCGAATTTATAATTGACTATTCTGAAATATAATTGACTATTCTAAATTACTATTGCCGTCTTCTGAATTACAATTGACGTTTTCTGAACCTCAATTAACTATTCTGAAACACAATTGACTGATCTGAATTACACTTGATACTTTCAGAATGATAGTTGACTATTCTGAAATACAATTGACTATTCTAAATTACTATTGCCGTCTTCTGAATTACAATTGACGTTTTCTGAACTACAGTTAACTATTCTGAAACACAATTGACTGATCTGAATTGCATTTGATACTTTCAGAATGATAGTTGACTATTCTAAATTACAATAAATTGATAGTTTCTGAATTACAATTGACTATTCTGACATACAATTGATTATTCTAAATTACAATTGCCATCTTCTGAATTACAATTGATGTTTTCTGAACTACAATTGACTATTATGAAAGACAATTGACTAACCTAAATTACAATTACAATTACGCTTCTGAACTACAATGCTGTTGCTTATTTTTGATTTTCAGCATTTCAGGATAAGATGTGTTGACGGTGTTGGTGGGCTCGCAGGGGGATGGGCTGCTCCCCCAGCGTCCTGCTGGATCATATCCACAGCGATGGCAATCAAGACAAGACATCCGTCGCTAAGAAAGCAGCACAACGCTACGCCAAAAAAGGTAAAACAGCAATTTAATTTTCTGATTGATGCACAAACGACTTTATATCCAATCCTACATTGTATAATTAGCGGCTATATTTGTAATCCTTATCGTGTGCAAAGTTTAAACATGACACAAGCAAACATTATCGTATCGATTTTGTCCCTGGCAGTGTTGTGCTTCACTTAGTTATTAAAACAAAACAGACATCCACCACGGCTATGTTCACGTTGGGGATAGTAAACACGGTGTAAATTTAATATTCAGAAACCCTGCAACTTTGTGAGGGTTGAAGTCTTAAATCCGATTCGAATGGTGTCCAATTTTACTTTGATGTCCTAATCTTAAAATCGAATTTCCCAAACTGTATTCATCGATAAGGTTTGATTGGGGTTAATTAATTCTTGGAGGACGTCCCTTAATAATTACGGCGTTCATTAAACGTTTAAGCCTCGAGATCGACTCAATTTCGAGTCAAAACGTTTCGCGAATACTTACTTGGACGGTTGCCCAATAATATTTCATGGGCCGTTGATATCCTCCAAATGAAATGTATTTTCAGATTGCATACGCGCGATTTGCTATTTTTTCGCCGGCGAAAACAGGTGTTGACAACTTTTCAGCGATTTTTACGTATTTTATGTATTAGCGTTTGTGAAGTATACGGGGTGTCTCCAGGCGAGCTGAAACAGAGGAAAAACTGTTTTATTTTCAAGTGATTGTTTGTTTCAAACTATAATAATTAGGACTAAGAATTAATTAAGGGTGGTAAGGCTTTTGATGTCTTACAAGACTTAGAAACGATAATTTCCGAATTTAAGAAAATTGGTTTGGTTCTTAATTTCAATAAATGCGAACTTTTCTTCCTTAATAATGTTTCGGAATTAGACAAGTCTTCAATTTTGGAGAGACTCGAATTATTAGCTCCTTGTATTCACGTTTGTAATGTTGAAGACCTTTTTATTCTTGGTTGTCCTATTTTCGATGCAGCAAATCCTCCATTAATTTCTAAAAAAAATGATTCATTCTCTTTACTTTCTTCAAATCTGTGTAAAATTAATTCTCATATTAGTTTATTTTTACTCCGCCATTGTTTTTGGATACCTAATTTCACTTATAATCTCAGATGTTGTCCTTTTTGGAAATTTAAAAATGAGTGTCTTGAATTGGATAATATTGTTATTTCTTCTTTGGAAAAAATTTTGAATATTAAATTTACAATAAGATCTTGGATTCAAGCCAAATTACCAATCCGTTTTGGTGGATTAGGTATAAGATCTATAATTGATATTTCCTCGCCTGCCTTTTTGTCTTCTATATTTTCTAATTCTGAACTTATTATGTCCATTCTACCTTCTAGCTTTTCTAATTTTGATATTACATCCCTTAACGAGGCTGTTGATTATTGGAAGGAAATTTCTAATTCGTCTTTACTTCCGAAAGAGCTTTCTATTCAAAAAAATTGGGATTCACCTATCTGTGAGAAAATATTTCAAAATTTATTATCTTCCTCAAATATCACAGAAAAAGCTATCTTATTAGCTGGATCTGAACTTGAATCTGGAGCTTGGCTTGAAGCTCTTCCATCTTGTAAATTAGGTATTCTTAGAGAAAAAAAACTTTTTACAAATTGCAATTTCACTTAGATTGGTCATCAATTTCTGTCATCCTCATATCTGCTCGTGCGGTTCTTCTGTAGACTCGTTGGGTCATCATGGTTTATCGTGCATTAAAAGTGCTGGTAGACCCTCTCGTCACAGCTGTATTAATGACATTATTAAACGTCCTTTCTCTTCTGCCAACATCCCTTGTATCCTTGAACCTAGTATTCTGAGGGATGATGGCAAACGTCCAGATGGTATTGCAGTTATTCCATGGAAAGTAGGTAAATCTTTAGTTTGGGATTTTACTTGTACGGATACACTTGCCCCTTTTCATTTGACTGATTCTTCATTTTCTGCAAGATCTGCTGCACACTTGGCAGAAAATGTTAAGAAAAAAATATATAAGGCAATTTCTGGTGATTATTTTTTCGTCGTTTCGCTGTGGAAACTTTGGGTCCTTGAAGTGCTGATGCCTTTTCTCCCCTTGAAGATTTGGGGAGGCGTATTGTTCAAACAACGGGAATTCCTCAAGCCAAAACATATTTGAAGCAACGAATAAGTTTGGCTATACAGAGAGGCAACGTTGCTAGTGTTCTTGGTTGTTCTTCTTCTCTTAATGAGTTATTTTATTTATTCTAGTTATTACTTATGTTATGTTATTTTATGTTATCGTTAAGCAAATGTGCTTATACTTATACTTATACTTATACTTATACTTGGTAATTGTCTTGTATACTAAATAACTATTACATTCGTTAGATATTAGAACTAAGAATTAATTAAGGGTTAAACAAATGTGTAACAGATACAATCAATTTGCGGGGCCGGCCATTAATAACTTTTAATTGCATTTCTGAATAATTGCCACAGTGATAATTCGATGCCTAAACTTCGAAATTATTTTGGGCCGCTTGTTTGTTACTTGAAATTGAATGAATATGTAAAACCGTCTCAATGCTGGAAAGGAATTAGCTCGGAGTTGCGCGCCCGAACATCCCTAATGGAAATGGTAACTCGAAACGATTTCTCAATTTGCGTGTCGCCGTTTTCGGCGATCGATAAGCCACATTTTACAAACGGCTGAGTAATATATGTTGTTCGAAAGGAAGTGGGAAGTTCATGAGGAAGTTTACAGTTATTGTTAGGGAGGGAGCATGTGGCGGGTGGGTTTCGCTCGGCGCAACAGGTAAAGCCCATGCATAATATAACGTTACACGACCGGCGAAATTTTAAATTATAAACGAAAGTGAATTTCGACCGAATTATTCATGAAAAATGATTTTTTCCTCGCTCGCCGAATAATGGCGCCCCCGCGACAAAAATTTATTTTTACATTTTGAAATGTCGTTAATACATCTTTTCTGCGTCCTGTTAAATGTTTCATAAGTTTTTGGGCGTAGGTGTCGACACAAAAAAACAACTATAGCAAAAGTCTCTTAATCGGATCATGTTGGCATAAGCTGCTTTTGATTCGATTAAGCGGCGGTTATACAGGGTGAGTTAAGTTTTACCGCCCCGACCATAATACCTATTAAAGATTGAGGGGAAAGTATGCAATTTACATGTTACATCAGTTGAAGTTTACACTTTCGATTAGTGCTACAAATTTTCTAAAATATTTTTATTTGATGCCAAAAAAGTAAAACAAAGAGTTTTGGGTAAAATTTCTATGTTTGGTTTTTTATTTCAAAATTTGTCAAATTATTCGTAGCATTAATATCTGCAATTTGATTCGTAAAAAATGATTACTTTTTGAGTTAAATCAAATTTAAGATATAGCACAAAAAATGCTTCTATTTATGACTTTCTAACAATAGATAATGCGGTTTACCATCCTAACAATAGTTTATGATCGACCCATCAAACTGGACGAAACAGCTTTTCAGTTGCGGATAGACCTGCATTCTTAAGTTCAGTTTAGTGATCGCCATAAATAATCTTTCAAGCACCCCTACATCAATACCATTGTCTGGTAAATTAGTCTACTTATGTCGTAAATCATTTAAAATAGCATACTGCACTTTTTCTACGATAACCTCTGCTAACGCGTTTAACATACTTTGCGTTTTGATCTCCTTTCCACTCCAAAAAGAGGTTATAAGCGCGTTGATACATTTTCTTAGACGTTTCCGGTAATAAATTTAATGTTGTGAACTTTGCAACTTCAGTTATGTTTGGAGGTGTTAATTCCAAGTCATTATCACTATCACTTTCCATATTAATTGTAAGAGTTATCGAAAATAACTACGAAATTATTATCTGCAACGTACAAAAATGTTGACAGAAGCAAACTGATGACATTCGATTTTCTAGGCCGCCTTAATATTTGTGACCAAAAACAGTGAACCTAACACGAAATATTTCATTTCGCATTTGTTGCCTAGCAACCGATGCGAAATGAAATTCTGTACAAAATGTAGTTGTTTATGATTGAATTTACGCTCGTGAAATAACATATTTCGATGTTGTCGTAGAAAAAATACCTTCTTATACGGATATAGCTTTATTTAATAAACGCAAATTACTAAAATTATTTCAATTACACTAAATTGTGTGAAAATATTTTACTGTTCCTACATAAAAAAAACTAATAAATTGAACAATTAGTAATTGAAAAAAAGCCAAAATTTTACTTGATTAAAAAAAAGATTTTTTCTTAGTTTCTATGTACCTTAAGGCCAATCGGGACGATTATTTAATGTGTTTCTGATAAAATAGAGGGCGCTGAAACTATTTAGCTGTTTCTACACAAACCAAGCAAAATATTTTTAATTTAAAAAGAAAAATGTTTCGAAAACAATAATTGAAATTGCGCCAACGTTTTATTTTCTCAAATTTTTTTTTTCTTAAATTTTTTTTTTATGTAACTTTTTAATAAAAAAGAAAAATTAAAAAGTAGCCAAGGGCGACGTTTAAGCTACATTTTCTACTATTTAAGCAATTTTTCTTTTATTTTTTCCATAGAAAATAGCGTCCGAAACGGTAAAATACGTTTTCTCCTTTGATTCCGCCGCGCCGCCCCGTAAATGCGGAGCATTTTAGTAAACTTTGGCGGAACTACTAACGAAACTATTAAGATAAGAATATATTTATAAAACACCGACAAAACATAAACATAAACTTGCAATTTCGAGAAATTTACTCTCACCATCTGCAACAGACCGATGTTTTGTATTCAATAGATTTCGTTACTTGAACCTTTTAACGTTGGTGAGTTCAGTTGTGTTTAGTACCTGCATAATTAAAATGGATTACAGACACTCCACGAAAGGGAGTCCGAAGAACTCGCAAATGAAGGAAATGAATTTCTAAAAAGTCTCCAGGTATCTGTCGAAGAAAGAGATCTGATTGAAAGAAAGACCAGAGGACAGAGTGATAATGAAAGTTGGTTCACGGAAAGGAAAACCCGTTTAACATCATCAATGTTTGGACAAATAGCGAAACGAAGAAAAAGTACCAAATGGTGTAAACTGGTTGAAACCTTTTTATATGGAAGGCCATTTACAAATGCCGCCGTTCAATATGGCAAGGTGAACGAAAAAAACGCTATAAGTTCATGACTATATGGAACAAACAGGCGAAACAGTTACCAATTGTGGTTTGTTTGTTCATCTACAGTATGGCTACTTAGGCGCTTCTCCAGATGGACTAACCAACAATGGAGGAATTATTGAAGTGAAATGCCCCAAAAAAGCAGAAAATTTAACAATTGTCGAGGCAATTCAAACTGTTAAGGGTTTTTGCTTGGACAAAAGTTCTAGATTGAAGAGATCGCACAACTATTATTATCAGGTGCAAGGGCAATTACATATCACCGGTAGGCAATATTGTGATTTCGTAGTGTGGACTCCCCGGGACATTTACATCGAAAGGATTTTGCCTGATTACGACTTTTGGAACCAAGCATTGCTCCCAAAGTTGAAATTTTGTTTCGAAAAAGCGGTCTTACCAGAAATTGTAGACCCCCGAAAATGTAGAAGCATGAAGATTAGAGAGCCACAGGAAAATATTGAAGAATTAAAATAGTAGAGGCGCGGAGTTCCAAAACTGTTCTTATCCACATTGAAAATTCATGTTTTACAAAGTTAAAAAAATAAAATCTTTTTTTCTATTTATAACTGTCGCAGCGAAACTGAATCATTTTTGTCGTACCGCACGTCCCACCACTCTTTTGTAAATAATAACGCCCAGTGGACTGTCGGTATGCGATTGTCAAAGGAAAATGCATTTTACCGCTACGGCCGTTATTATCCAACGAAATTCAAAAATAAAAAAAAATTTGCCATTTAGAAATCGGTTCCAACATTTGCCGTTGAGCCGATTTTTTGTAATTTTGTTAATAACAAAATAAAGAACAATATCTTTTTTACCAAACCAAAAATTAAAAAACTAAAACGTTGGCGCAAATTCAAACAACATTTTAAGACATATACACTTTAGAATTTGAAAATCGGTTGTGCCGTTTCTTCAGAAATCGCTCAATACTTTTCCGATGTTTGAGTCTCTCTTGCACACTTGTTCGTCCCGATTCGCCTTAATAATATAAAATTACTCATGCAATTTATGAGAATTAATAAATTATTTTAAAGGTCTATTTTGCCACGGGCGGTAAAACTTAACTCACCCTGTATAAAAACTATTTTTTTTATGAGCTTTTTAAAGAAACTGTTAGTTAATCATCTTAAATGTTAATTAATTGATAGATAGATAGATTGATTGATTGATTGATTTTATATAAATTTATAACACATACATACAAATCTTAGTTTACAAACAAAATGTACTTAGTCAAGCACATAATTTTTATCAACACTTAATCCTAAAGTTATTGGCACAATACTTTGATTACATGGCGATGAGTCATCGTATTTTATTAAAATATCACTTTTTTGAATGGCATAATAGCAAAAAACTACACCTGACCTAATTATTCGAACGAATGCAAATACAAATTATTTTGAGGCTTAAATAAACACCCAAAATCATAATCTCAAACATCCAAAGTAAAAAGCGGCAGGATTGAACCAATTCAGCAGCGTCTACTGTATTTATGGATAATTTTTTGTGCACTGGCGCTTGATTATTTTATGCCGCGTTTTATTCATTGCGTTTGGTTCTTTTTGGGATTTTCGGTTCATGCATTTATAAGGGACGGATTGACGAGTTCATTTCCTATCCCTTTTCGATTCAGACGTATGCAAATCCGATCAACCTCACACATACCGGTGGATTGGCGCTTGATGGCTGGCTGCCGCACTTTAGACGGCCGCTCCAAATTGGGCGTGAAAAAATTGGGGCACATCTGTTGTAACCCATATCACACGCCGAAATCACATCGGCGTAAAGTTTGATCAAAATCGGATTGCATAAAAATTATTATTACAAATTTATGACTTGTAACATACAATGTTACAATTCCTAAAGTGAAAATTTAATTTTCATGAGTAAATTTTGCAAACAAGACTGGCTCTAGAATCGCATGCGATTTTCTTCATTCAAAAATAAAAATTTCCATGCTTTTATTTTTTCAGACACTGATTATGTTATTTGTGGAAATAACAACAAATACTAATGTGATATTGATGTGTCATCGCGGCCGCTGATAACGCATTTCAACACTTCATGAGTGACACCACAACGGTCAGCGCTGAAAAGCTTTTTTTGCGGCTTTCAGGAAAATCGATCATTCGCTGCAAGCCAAATTTAAAAATGGCAACGGCGAGATTGAAGTGTTTTAAGAAGGGCGGTTGAGAATCACTATTTTTGCTCTTTCAAATTACATAACGTGCGTCCAAAAAATCTGCCGGCAACGTATATGTTGTAGTTGGTTGGTGTCTTCTAGTGTCAACTGTCAAATGTCATGTTATCAAGACAAACCCAAATAAATAGAAATAAATAATAACTAAACAAATAATTACTTGTCACAAGTTTCTACAAGTAGGCTTATGTTCACAAATGTAACAGATGTTCTACGACCTACGTTTGGCTACAAATTGTTTTGAACTCACGTTATTAGAAAATGTTTTTAAGTAACATTAAAATAGTAGACTAGTGAGAGATATTGAAATATACAACGTGTCCCAGAAATAATGTCATTAATTTTAACCAGTGATAGAACTCGTCAAATCCAAGAACTTTTTTGAATAACTTTTTGGTGTAAACGTTTTGATTAACAAGTTAAAATTGTTGACAGATTTGACTCTTATTTCGTTGCCCGCCTATGGATAATAATGCTGAATGTTAAACACCGATAAGCGTAGAACAAAAAAACCAATGCAAGAAAACATTCCCTGCTTTTTAGTTCTGTCGACGCAGCAACTCATTAATTTGACCGTTGCTGTTATTGTAAAGTTCTGGAATGCAAATTGAAAAATGCTATGGTAATACATAAATGAAATAATTTCAGTCCTTGTCAAAGTTTTACTACCAAAAATGGTATGTTCAAAATAATTGTTACAAGCATTTACAAGTCACAATAACAAAGACTAGATGTGCGGCGGGTGGTTTAAATAAGTGAGTAACAAAATTATTTATTATAAAACGCACATACCTTGAATATCCAATGAAAGATAATTTTTATGCAATGCCAAAACAAAATTGCGGTTTCGAAAAAATAGTACATAGAAAAAATGTTTGTTTTGAGGAGTTCTACTACATTATTTCTGAGACAGGTTGTATATTTTATAGAATTTGTTTTTTTTTTCTTTTGTACACTTTTTTATATTTGATATCCGTATCACTTTACCACCCTCCTTTTTATAGATATGTGATATTCTGTCCCAGTGTTACATGAGTGATTCTGCATTTGAACATAAACTTGAAATCGATCGTTGATATTATTTTTAAGTGGAACGAACAGACCACGCCCAGAATTAACACTAAATTAAAATTTAGGAAATCAATTAAGTCCATTATGAAAAGTTAATGAAACGTATTCGCGGCCCCAAGTATAACCGGTCCATAAACTTCATTTTACAATAATTTAGATAGAAATCAGTTTAGATATAATTAAGCCATTTGAATATAGTGCGCTCGGCAGCCTTCGACTGCTCATAAAAGGTTCCTATTAACGCAGTTGAGCCTGTCAGATTGAGCGAGACGTTTCGTTTTTGAGCCATGTACGGCACTGGGAATGTTAATTATCCTCCATAAACGAAAGTCTGCATCGACGTATCGATGGAGCGAAATTTAATTGAGCGACGTTAATCAAGGGGTTTCGCTTCTTTTTCCTCGAAAAGAACCGAACGGACGGGAAAACAAAACGCAATGGAAGCAATCCGCGTTGATTGATGCAGGAAAATGGGACAAAAGTGCGAAATTAAGTTTACAAACACTTTTTCTCGTTCGTCTCTGCTGCCGTTATACTCATGTGATTTTTTGTTTTGTTGATGTCACACGCGTAACTAAAGCCAAATTAACACCTGTGCCGTTCGTGACGGCACGGTATCAAATTATCGGCGGATTTCCTTTTTCGCACATCTGTGCTAAAAATGCATTCAAAATACATTTGGGTATCAAAATTCAAAAGTAAAGTTTAGCTAAAGTGCGTCCAAAAAAGTCTGTGGAAAAATGCTACAGTCACTATGTTTATGCTAACTTTCAATGCGCATTCTAGAATGCGAATTGCCTTAAGCAGATCTGTTTTGTAAAATGGCTGATTAACGTTTAGGCAAATTGTTGTATCAACACGTTCAATAATACGGCGGACCACGTTTAACTTGAAAGTTGACTATATGTAATGTATTCATTTAGAAAAAGACTGAATTTACAATTCCTCGCCGACATAGATATAAACTCCTTATACATAATATAACATGGCACGTCACTATATAATAATTACTATTTAATGTTTTTAACTTATTTTATTAAAAATGACAAGATTATTTACTGAATAACGAATAATATTATAAGGTATAGTAAGGGTATATTTAAATCATGGAAATCAAAGCTATTTATTTATAAATGAACTTTACTTGGTTTTAATCAGTTCTTACAATGCAGTCTTTTGATTCAAGTTCACAGTCAAGTGTAACTCCTACAATCATAGAAAGAAAAGTTATGTAAAACAATCGAAAATAAATTCTGAAACAAGCAAGTTAACTTTGTAATGACTGACGCGTCATTGCAATATGGCTGACCAACTTGTAGCCGTTTGGACCAACCGTTTTACAGAACATTTCTGTTATGTAAAGCGGCTAGCCGTTTTGAATTGCGGCGGATTCTACAATCCGCCTGCGACATAGTTATAACATAATGCCAAGCCAGCCCTTTTGAGTACAGCCTTTTTTGAACGCACGTTATGCATGTTATAATTGCTGCTGTTGTTGATTCAATTTTGCGCAAATTAAAAGTTGTTAAACCCGTGTGATTTTCGGTTAATATCACGAGTTTCGCTATCACTAAAACCAAATTAACACCTAATTCTTAAGTAATGTTTCAAACGACAAGCTGACGACATTAAGAGGAATCTCATGTTTGAAAAGCGTCGATTTAATTCGTTAAATTTGTAAATCAAAAAAGTTATTATAAAAGTTGCAACGGTGTTAAATGGGGGAATTGCAATAAATTTATTGCGACCGCCTAATTTGCATAATTAATGGGCAGCGACGCTTAATTTGGATCTGATTATGCAAAAGTAGCAGTTATTAATTATAATAATGTTGAGATGCGCGATTAAATCACTTACGCGCGCTTTTTCGCCGCAAATCGTTACTAGTAAAGGATAAATTTCATCAAAGTCGACTTATCGGATTAAAATCAAATTTAAATTTAAGCCAGGTGATGCTTTTAATCGGAGCTCGCACCTACAGTGAAATACGATACGTCTACCACTTAAAACAGTTTTGTTAATGCGATTTTGCTGCGATTCGCAGAATGCGACCGCGAGATTATGTTAAAACTTTGATTAAAATCAGTTCAGATTGGAGATATTTTTAGTAGAGTGAAATTGTAGCAATTTATGGGCAATTGTATTATAAAGTGATGTTTATGGTACAGTTTCGCGGACGTAACGTACCTCTTTATAGTACTAGTGAAATAAAGTAAAATATTTTACTGCCCGGATTATAAATTAAATTAAAATAATTTAAAGAATGTTTGGTAAGGCTCGGATTGCCTCCAGTTATTTAGAAAAAACGATCCGAAACTTGATTTAAATTTATATCTGGCAGACATTTAAAATCGAAAAGCTATTAACGGTTTTTTTCCTTCTTCGTCTTTGTTCCAATTTGTTCCTTGACACAATAGATATCAGTGCTTTTCTCTGCACTCGAAAATACAATAAAAAAATCAGGTTCTTTCAATGAAACAGAAATTTCATTTTCTAAATTGATTCCACTGCTAAAATAATGTACGACTTTCCCCAGTTTTCGGGGATCTCTATAACCAGCGAACCATACTTCCTACAGTTCAGAAAGTGGTAATTTAATAAACGACCTACGGCACTACAAAATCAATATTCAAACTTGAGAAGCTTGAGATATTTATTTCTCAAACGTAACGGTTGAAACTCGGATATAATCTCTGATGCAATCTGCGCACTAAAATTATCTCAAATACATCAATTTATTTCCTCGAGCGTGATTTGGTTTCGGACTCGCCTTAAAAAATATTCAATAAAAAATCATTCCTCGCAAAAACGCCAAGTCGTCAGGTTTGATTAAAGTCGGCGCGTTCTAATTAAAAGTGACTTATCTCGACAGACGTTTAATTTATCGACTTTCCAATTACAATGAGTGTTATTCTTTGACGCGTAAAAACATAAATTCATTCCCATAATTGGGCCAACAAATGTTACAAAAGTTTGTCTTTTAATTAATACAGTCAAACTTCTCTATAACGAACTTCCATTTAACGAATTTCTCTATACAGGTTGTATTATATTAAGTGTCCACCATTGGTAATTTTGTTATTATTGGAGCTACAAAATCGGTTAAATTAGCAAAGAATTGTTTTCTTCGATTTTCTGAAACACATGGATATAAATTAGAGCGGTCAGACCTGTCGCAATGTAAACAACAAACGCGCTGGCCGCAAGAAGTCTGATACATTATTTCTTATGTAGCCTCAATAAATTAATGCATTTGTGTACATGTATAACTTTATAAACATACTGCTCAATGATATGGTTTCGTAAACATTATCTTGCACTTTTTCTTGCTTCATTGATTTCTTATTTTTATTTCAATGCACCAAGGATATAAGGAAGCTTTCATTCATACTAATTTATATTTACATAGTTCACCTATCAAATTCCAAGTTTTACTGCGATACACTAAAATTATATCGGGAGGTCAATAAATTTTTAAAAATGCAAAAAAAAATGTTAAAAATTCAAATCAAGTTCAATAATTTGTAAATAACTGTCCTTGCATTTTTTTTTTTGTTGCAAGTCAAAAAAGTAACTTTTACTCCAAATGAAAACATGCTATTTTTTCTCAAGCCAACAATATACGGCAAAGTACAAAATTTATAATTCTAAAGTAATGATATTCAAGTAGCCTAACTTCATTTAGTTATGTCATTGCTTTCTGGGGAAAAGGGTATTTGTCAACTAAAAGAATCGACCAAGAATTTTTTTTTTTTTTTTTGAAATGGGAAAACGAAGACCAAAAAAATTAAGCATAGGATTTAAAAAAAAATTAAGCATAGGATTAAAAGTGAATGTTGCCTTAGTGGCGAAACAACCAGTTTATCTTACAAAAACGGTATTAAAAATGAGGTGTTTTAAGGAGGCTGGAGAAAAATACATTTTCTCACCTTATTGTAACAGTTAGTCTTACTTCTAAGTCAATGGAATCTCTAAATACAGTGTGTTATTTTGGTAGATGAGGCCTCATGAGAGCAACAAAATCGTCAAATGAGCCAATATTCATTCTGTAGTAATAAAATTTTTTTCTGGGTTTTCCCTCAGTAGCTGGTAAAGCATCCTGTGGTAAAGGTACCGAAATTGGCGTATAGTCTAATGTAAAGTATTATTTATGGGATGGACCCAATATCTTCTTTTTTTACGTCGTTTTTCCAGAGCATAAATGATGCACACTGCCTCTTCCAACGTAAGTATGTTGATAACTAAACATCTTTCACATACATCGAATAAATTTCGCGGTTATTATCTTTGTTTACAACAGAAACCGCTACCGCGTCGTATGACGCTACCGTAAGAGTGATGACACATTAGGCGGTAACGGTTTTCGGTTGGAACTGGCCTTCATAACCGCTTTTCTGAAACACATTGATTGAAATCAGAGCGGTCACACCTGCGGCAATGTAAACAACAACCGCGTTTCTGGCCGCGTCCCGTCGCGGTCTGATACATTATTTATTATTTATTATTATTTCTTATGTAGCATGTCAAACTAGCCTTGCGGTTGGCAATAAATTACTGCCTTTGTGTACATGTATAACTTCATAAACATAAACTGTTCAAAGATATGATTTCGTAAACATTATCTTGTTCTTTTTTTTTGCTTCGAATATACCTACTATTTAATTCATTTCTTATTTTTAATTTAAATGAAACAGAAATGTAAGGGAGATTTCATATACATATTTATAATTAGTATACAGATCGCTAATCAAATTTCCAGTTTTGCTGTGATGCACTAAAATTATTCTTCACAGAATTCGTGTTAAACTCGAATATTTCTTGTAAGGTTGTGATATTAAGTATCAATTAAAGGAATATGGGTTTAAAAATAAATGAATAACTCAGATTTAAATCCAATTGCTTTATTTCAATGTTAACTTAAATAACATGAAATGGAATAAATCTAGTCATCTGTTTTTAAAAATCGCGCTGACCAGACATGTGTAACATAATACCTGGCTGGCTAAGGGTTGTTTTTAACGTAAGGTATTCCCTCAATCGGTGGTAAAGGCATTGAAATTGGCCTCCCGTTTTACGTAAACTATTATTTATGGGGTGGACCCAATACCTTCTTTTTTGACGTCGTTTTCTCAAAACATAAATGATGCACACTGTCTCTTCCAACGTAAGCATATTGATAACTGAGACATCTTTCACATACATCGAATAAACTTCAGGGAGGGGCATAACCGCACGGTTAGAACCGCGTGTGTGAACGCTGCAGCGCGGTTTTTGACAGCGTGTTTACAATCAAAACGAAACCGCGTGTGTGACATCGATTTGCGGTTATAATCATTATAATCTTTGTTTATAACCGCAACCGCTACCGCGTGGTATGGCGCTACCCTAAGAGTAGCTTGCGCATATGGTCGTTTGAAAAGTACATTGTAGTGCGTTATTATTTTTGTTTTGCATGTTGCGCGTGCCTTGACTAGATAAATCGTGGCCCGAGATCGCGTGGGCTTAGCGCGCTAATGGCCGTAAGCAAATTTGTTCCTTGTAAAATGAAGAACAATTTACGCCCTTACAAATCATTCTAAATGTGTGCCGTTTACGAGTTACAATCCGTTAAAGTGGCTTAGTTATCTGCACCAATAAAAAATATTCCCGGCAATTTCGGCGCGCTGCATCCTGCAAATAATTAATGGCTGTTTATTTTAAAAACATATTAAAAAGAGAGAGATCCGGCAATCCATCATTAAATTAAGGTAAACAAGCGGGGTATTGAAAAATTGAGATAAAAATTATAATTCGGAAAACAAAGACGAAAAATCCGCGGGCGGAAAAATGAATTAGAATCCCAACATTAATCAGGCTAAGTGAATGCCGCCCCCGACGCGCTCTTACTCCCAAAAGAGTACGTTAATTAACGGAATAACCACCTCTCATTACTGCACATCCCGCCGCGTACACTTTTCGCCAAACAAATCCTCGCTCGATAACGACTTTTAATTAGAAAATGCGAAAATGTTCTTTAGGATCGTTTCGATGTTTTTGCGCTTACTTTCGGCTCCGCCCTCGCGCAACTAGCGGCCCACGAGATTCTGAGACTGCTATACGCGCGCACACCTGTTAGGTGCGAACTTTATTAGGCCGATGACGAAATTGATTAAAAAAAGTTTATTGCCGTTTTATATCCAACGGTAGTAAAAATATGTTCGAATCAAATGGCAAGGTTTGCGCTATTTAATAAAAACCAGCCAACTGTTTTTCGGTGCTTGGAATCGGCGCCGAAATGAAAGGTCAACAGGTGATTAGCGAACGAGACCGTTTTAACAAAATGTTGATGCCTGAAATTTTTTCAGCGCCGGCCTGTAGGCGTAAATTGTTTATTAATGCGTATCAATCAGGCTGGTTCGTGATTATCTTCACTTGTTAGAGCTAAGATCCTCATTGCATGCATGAGGTACTGGCAAGTAATTAATTCACTGCAGGAATGGATTTTACTTAGCGACCCCTTAAGCCTCTCGGTATTATAATTAGCCAACAAAATCGGAGAGGTCGGGGAAAGCGGCTGTTAACAAAATTGAGGAAAATTCTCCCACGAAAGATATTACAAAAATCGTGATTTACCAAGTTAAATTTTGCTGGCTGTGAATTAAAACGTTTGGTATGTATATTTTGTTAATTTAGGATTTTATGTATATTTGTTTACACTAACTTCATCGTTCAATTAGTCTACTAAAATAATTTCACATATACAGGGTGATGAAAAAAAGGCGCCTACGATTGATATTGGAACAATGCTTTCTGTTGAACAAAAGTGCTCCAAGTAAATTTAAACAGTTTGTCTGCACATTTTTCTTATTCTAAAATAATATTACATTCAAGTACTTCTTGTATCTAAACCACCAGTACTGACAGATACATTTGACTTGTATCGTTCAAATTTGACAAAAGAAGCGACATTGCAATGTGAATTATTGATAAAAAATTTCGGAGCCAACGGTACTCTACAATCGGTAATAAAGTTGATTTCAATACATTTTTTACACTTATTATAAAATTGTTAATCGTATAGATTTTTATTGTCTTGGTGAAGCGAAAACAAATTCCATTTCGGCTTTCAATTTCGCGTTTTGTTAGAAATCATCTATAACTCATGTAGCTTATCATGGGCGCCTTTTTTCATCACCTTGTATACAAATATTGTGTAGTTAAGATGTACTAAAAGTATATTTTCTTTCAATTATTTTTCTTTTTTAAAATCTTTTTTAAAATCCGGAGAAAAAAATCTGTCCGGATTAGTGCAGTTGTACTATAATCTCATCAATTTGACCCAACTAAAAGTTTGAGATTTAATAAGCGAAATGAACGAAAAAAATCGAAATTTCCCATAAAAGGAAAAGCAATTTCACGAATAAAACTGTACTAAATACACAATAATTTCCAGCGAACTGATAAGAACAAGGTTAACAAAATATCGATTACCACTCACATCGATAAGTAAAAAACGGTTACACAAAAGTAAATAAACAAATCGGAAAATTGATCCCCTAATTCAAACATAATCGATCCCGTCATTTTTTTTATCCGCCTGAATATTTTCCCATTTCCTCCCCACACTGACGGATCCATTTCCGTGTACAAACTTGCGTTCATATTGAAACAGGAACAATACATTTCTCGAAATAGCGTCGTTTGAGCTCAAGAGAAAACGACTGGATGCGAGTTTTGAGAGATTAAACGGGCATTTTTGTAATAAGCTTTTTTATGTTTGTTGAAAAGCGAGTAAAAGCTATATTTTTAAATCGGGTTACTTTGCCAACTTAGCTTAATCAGTATTTACGAAACGGTACATCAAGTGGAATTTTATTCGAATAATAACTGCTTTTAAGATTTAAGTCTGTTAAATACAGAACATCGTTTGTAAGCAGTTCTTAGAAGCAACAATATTTTTTATTTGAACAGCTGTTCTCAATGGAAGTGATTAAGAACGCGGCTACAAGAATTATTTCATTTGACGTTGAGTTAATCAGGAAAAAGTAAGATTTAGTTGAAACACAGTACGATTTTTTAAATTACTTCATGGAGACTGGAACAAAAGTTGGAAAATTCGAAATGTGGCGCCACTCTGTATAAGTGAGCGTGAGTTGCAGCCACCCGTAAGCAAACCCAACCAAAAAGTGAACAAATAAAATGTCACAAGAATTAATAATTAAAATTAACTTGCATTCAAGTGCCCCGAAAACAAAAAAAAACAATCAATCATAAACTTATTGGATTTATTGGGAAAATAAAAATTTCACAATCAGGTTGTTGTGCCATTAAATTTCCACTTTGTTGGCGACAAAAAAAAATTGATTTCGATTCCGTTACTTGTTAGCATCGCTAAGAGTCAATACGGTGTCTATTATTATCTCGGGAACGTAGTCCATTGTGAACTTTTTGATTTGATGTTTCCTTTTATCAAATTTCTAACTAAACTGAAAGCTTTTTCTTATTTGTCTGAATAAGAGCATATGGCGTGTGTGTGTGTGTGTGTGTGTATTGGAGAACTGATTTCAAAAAGAAAATCATTTCAACGGAATGAGACGAGTTGTGATTATATCGACGGCGAGTCATGCGGAACGGTAATTATTTGTAATTTATTTACCTTTTCAATGCCACGTTTATTTTATTTGAGGTTTGTTGATCGTTTAGTTGATGTTAAAAAAATACTCGCACGCCGTAAACTGATTCAAGAATTTTTTTTACCTTTGTAACTCAATTTAGTGGCGACTTTCCTGTTATTTAATGGCAACCCTGATTCCCCAATCTGTCAAGTGCTAGAAAAATCACCCGGTACATAATAGAGATTTTGTTCGACAGAATCGTAAACTGGGATTTTTAAATGTCATTGTCAGGGTCAAAACAAATCGTTATTTTTGATTCAACAACACTGCACCAGGTTGTTTATTTTTTGCGACGAAATCGCGTTTCAGGAACAATCAAACACCTGGCGATGCAGTGCGAAGGCGGAACTTGTTTAAATTTAAAATTAGTTGGAATTGTGTTTGGAGCCTGAAATGTAAAGTACCCTTAACGGACCAAAATCTAATCGGGTCTAGACAATCTGGCCAAACCTTTAAATATTAAATGTGATGTATGTCGGAATTTACATTGTAAAACGGTTCTTAAAATAGACTTTATGAATTCTTGTTTACACATGCGGAACCCAAATTAAACAACCAAAAAAATTAACCCTTTGATTTTGAAGCAATAAAGTACAAGTTTATACAGTGTGTCTCCGGTGGAATATTCGTTTTGAAGCAAACAATTTTACTGTAAAGTTCAAAATGTAATAACTATTGTTTAATTAGTTTTAATTTTTTACAAAATTCAGAAAATTGTGAAAATTGTCTGATATAAGTGACGTTGGCTGCACTCAAAAAAATGCCACCTTAGAATTTGTTAAGAATCCGCTTCTAACATTTAGCACGCTAATTCTTGTCCAGCGACCTCAGTCCGAGGTATTGTTTGCGGCCAGCTGTGGAACGTTTTTTAGAATACAATTGGATGGAATGTTGTTTATTGCTTTATGGCCGATATTTTTTTTCTCGAAAGGACGTTTAAAGTTTTACTGACAATAGATGAATTTGACAAGTAGAATAAACCTTCTTGAAATCAACAATGAACAATTCTTGGGCCAAAATTAAGAACGCGCAATTTTAAATTTAAGCCCGAATTTTCTTGCCTATGAGAATTTTTTTTCTGAGTGTGGGGAATCTATATTACCAGTGGCATCAAGAGAAAAATATTTAAATACGTAGTTTGAAAATTGGTGTAAAGAAAAGCAAGTGAAATTAATCAACGAAGGAGTATTTCGAAGAAGAGCTTTATATTGTGGAGCATTTATTCAATGTCGAAGACAATATTATCGACATCAAGAAGTTTGTAAGTTTAGTAGCTTTTATTAAACGAAAATCAGTGGGGAAATCAAGTGTTTTAACAAAGTCGGAAATAGAAAAATACTTACAAGAAGCAGAAAATACAACCTACTGGATGATGAACTTAAATCTTTCCATTGTCCAAATATTAAAATTTCTGTTCGTTAGGTTAGTGAAACGTAAAATATTAGAAAATTAAAAAATACGACATGATTACTTTCCTTTAATATAAAATAGGACGCAAACGAAATTTAATATTTTGTTAAAAAAATATAAAAGAAACAAATTGTCCCAATATTTCGGAGGAACTGAAACTTTGCAGTCCAAATTACTGTTCTTCTTGGAGAACACATGTCTGGCATATCGGTACTAAATGCTCCAAGCACATAAATTTTGGGCATTTCTGGCATTTGTATTTCGATTTTCTATTTTTCTTGCTGCAGCAATAACATCTTCCATAGATTGGGGTTTTCGGATTAGGATCAGAAATGTTATAAATTTCTTGAATACGTAATTTAATAGTTTTCGAAACGCCGGTACTAGTAACTCGATTTTTAATATGCTCCTCAACTAGCTGGTGTCCAAGAAGTTCTAAAAATTTTCTTCTTAGAATTTTTTCTTCCGGGTTATTATGTTTATATACAGTGCTTTCGTAAAGTATGGAATAAATTCGATAAAACATTTTAGAAGAATTTTCACAAAAAATCCTCGTCCGGTCAACTTTAGTTTTTAAAACTGCATCTTTTTTAATATTTGTAATTTTTACGATGGTCTTTTGTTTTCGCACTATGACGTCATCATCAATTTTTTTAAATAGCACCCCATACTTTTGATCACGAATTTGGAAGCAGCACATTTTCTGAGTAGGAATATGTCAAATTCGTATGACCTTGAAGAGGAAAGTTTTCGAAATAATCAGTCCTAAAGTTTCGAAAATGTATGGTAAATTTATTAGAGTCGAAAAGTGTTTTCTGTACTTCCTCACCAGTGCAGGCAGCCATTTTTTATATACTGAAGGAAAAGTGAAAATATTACACCTAACGAAACAGCATAGAACTTATTTCAACAGGTGAATAATTATAACTAAACTAGCAGCAACGCAATGAGTTGATAAAATATTGTTTAGTTGCAAGAAACATTTCCAAGAATAATCTCGAATAAAATAATATATTAATGCTAGCAAAGTACCGTTGATTAAGGTAAATATAGAGTTACAGACGAACTTAGTTAATTAGATAACTAATAAACTAACATCGGTCTGTGAGACCGAAAGCGTTTATAACTTAAGAACTGTTCAACGCTCAACTCTGACAACTTGAGGGCAACTGACTCTATTTGAGATCGAAAGGTACTGAGGACGGCGGAAATTTGCCTCAACTGGGGAAAAAATGCTTGGCAAAAATCGTAAATGTCGGCCTCTGAGACCGTATTGTTAGCTCCGGAAGGTTAATAAAGAGTCATCTTATTTTAATTAATATTGATTTCAACTCGGAAAAAAATATTACCGCACTTGTGAGGAAAACTAGAACTTTTCCTGCTTCGAAATATAGCATTTTTTTCTCATTTCATCTGGTGACACACATCTATTGCAAGGCGGCAGAATTTTTGCGTTTGCTTGATTTTAACCTTGTGATTCAACAGCCAAATTTTTCTAAATTAACGAACCTTGAACATCTTCCACATTTATCGCGCCACGTGCGATTTCAATTCACAAAACCAAGAAACGACGTTTCGTCCGTTATTCATCAAATTCGAAATGACGACAAAACTTTCCCCCCATTCGCTGGAGAATTCCCCGATTGGCCCCGCCAATTTTCTAATTAGCAACAGTTTTTGGCCGCGGGGCGACAACGGCGGGCCCCGTAATTAATTTCAAACCTGTCGCTTCCGATAAATCAGATCACATTCAAGATTCGGCGAGAGTGGAAAAAGATCTTCGATGAGCGCTTTTTCGAACGGCCACCACGTGATCTGCCTACCACTTAAATCGCTGGGTCGATTCAAGGACCATTTTGATATGCAGTAGCAAATCGCACACACTGACAGAAAGACGTTGCGCCATTATGCAAACGGGGAACAATCGCGTCAGCCGAACCGACAAAAGGACGGTCGCGTGTGAATAAACGACAGCCAGTCGAGCAGTGGCACAAAACAAATCCGTTTTGTTGATAGCATCGCGCCCGGTTTGCTGGCGGTGTGTTACTGCTGTCGACGGCTACACAACGGTATCTTATCTAAGGACGTGCATGTGTTTATCCGGCAAAGTGCGAGATGTTAGTATTCGAAGTGTGTTCACAGTTTCACACGTCAGGAGTCTTGTGATTGGATTTTAATACATTCGCGCCATTAAAAATCAGTTACTACAATCTCTCCGATTGAATTAAACCTGAAGCGGGTTCGTTAGCGCGCGCTACCCGGATTTTTTAACAAACATGTGTCGACTAAGTCAATCCAGTCGCTTAAGACAATTTAAGCAAGATGGTGATTATTAATTCCGTCGAGATTTTTAAAAATCGCCTCTTATTTCGATGGTAAAAGCAACGCTTCGAAGGTTGAAATTTCGAATCAGTGCTCACCGGATTTTGCTTGCGCGTTTTGTGTGGGTTCGCACAAATTGGAGGCGTTTTAGATAAAATTTGATAAAAACGTTTTAGTGACAGGACAATATAATTCGGCCTTCGCTTAATTTTTTCGTATTTTTTAAAATGAGGCCAAACGGAAGTTTATTAATATTTGTTTTCGTTTAACTTCCTGAAAAATTTAATTTAGGAAAAGTTTGTTATTCATTGGGCCAAGTGAAACTTTAATCAATTTCGAGGACCCGTTTTTAATTCCGCAAAAAAAGCGAAAACTAACATGAAGAGAGCCCATAGTAAATTTCATTGAACATACGATTTGTGTCTAAATATTTGATTTAAGTTTCAAGCAGAGTGCAATAAATTTTAAATCCGCGGCGAGCTTGTAAACGAAGCTTCTGCCTACGTCTAAATGTGTGGACATATATTCAAAACTCTCACGGAATAACATCAACACCAGTCTGTTATGATTAATTGGACCGGCGATTTGTATGGGTGCAATGTGAAATTAATTATTAAGTGCAACACGAAGATAACCCGAGATAAAATCATCGCGCTAAGATGATCATTCAAACTAATGACAAGGAACCGGTGGACATGGAGACAGTGACGGATGACTCTGTTCAGGCCGAATTCAACGGTATAACTTAAATTTATTATTTTTTGCGCGAAATTGGCTATGATTAACAAACGCCGTTTTAATTATCCGATCAGGAGAAGTTTTATCTTTCGGATTTTAAACAGTTTTTTTATGATGATAAATCAGCGACACGGGTACATCTGTTTTGCGGCCATAAATCTGTCGGTGTGTTCAGGAAATTATTTAACTGATCTTTTTTGAATTTGGTGACTGTGACTGGCGAGAAGTATTTATCAAAATACACTTTTACATTGGGAATATCTTACTTTTACATTTTTCAAGTTTGCTGTACCAAATCTTGTTGGTAACATTTTTAAAAATTTCATCCTTTTCGGTTTTTTTTTAATCACTCCGTAAATATTTAAACAATAATACACATTTTTTAAAAACTGTCGCAAATAAACAATTTTTTCTACTTTGGTATCATAAGTGAGTCTTTGTAAAACTAAAAGTAGTGTCACAAAGGAACTTTTTGTGAAATTGTTTTTGTTTTTTTTTTGTACGTATTACGTTGGTATTGCTGTAATAGAACGCTGACCGGCGTCCGGCATCTCTAGCGAACTCTTGTTAAGGTCAAACCAAATGTAGAACTTAATTCTTCCATGACTGTTTCCCAAAAATATCAAACTCGAGATTTTAAATTTGAAATCTTAGTTGACATATGACACATAACAAATACCAACACAACCAGTACCTAATCCTAAAAATCCTTAGAATATTTAGAAAGCAAAATTTTCAAATTTTCATAAAACTAAGAGCACCAAAGTAGAAAAAATAGTATATTACACTCGTTTTATAATTGTCGTACGAGTAAGTTTGGGGCACGACGAGCAAAGCGACGAGTGCTCCAATGTTACGAGTTAATCGTCGATAACGTCGCGAGCCGTGGAACTATAGAAAAGCTGACTAGTGAGGTTGGACAATTTACAACATTATTTCTTCCACCAAATTGTACAGCACTTTTGCAACCTATGAATCAAAATGCCATCAGACTAACGAAATTATTTTAACGGAAAGGTTTGTTAGCCCATATTTTATCTAATAATGAAGAGAACGTTGTTAAGTTATTAAAAACCATGAACTTGGAAGCGTGCTTTTCTATGCAATGCTTGAGAAAAAGTCTGCCCTGAAGTCTTGCAGAAGTGCTGGCACAAAATTATGAATCATGTGGCAAATAACGATCCAAACACTGAAGATCTAATTCCTTTGAGTCAATTGCGGCACAATTGGCTTTCCTTGATTGAAGAGATGACAGGTAAACAACGTACATTTGCTATTTGTTGTTTTGTTAATCCATAAATATTTAACAGATGTTTCAGATATGCTGAATGTTCTCACTGAGCAAAATGTGGAATGTGGAAATACATAATTAGCTTGACAATGATGAAGATTTGTTACCACTGGAAGACATAGATGGTACAGACGAAAATCATGATAGCGACAATGAAAATCCAGAGTTGAATAACAGAAACGAGACTGTTAAGAATGACGAGGCAGTTAAAAGTTTCAATGTGTTCATAAAGTGAACAGAAGAAACTAATATCCCACTACAAGATGTTCTTGTACTTCAAAAATTAAAAGAAACGACTTTACAATGAACCAGAAAAGGATCAAGCAAACAACAATTACAAAGTACTTCACAAAATAATATAAAATTTATTAAGATGCTTCCGTTTTAAATAATTTTTGTTCATGTACTATTTTCTAGTTATTTTGTATTAAATGTTTCTCTTTTCAATAAAAAAACTGTACCGGATCTTGGTGGTTTTAATTAGTTCGGATTATCAAAAAAGCACTGTAGTAAGTTGTTATTATTGGTGTTCCATTTTTTTGTCTACCAGTGTAGTAATTAGTTTTAAATTATTAGAAAAATAGGTTTTAAAGAACTAAATGTCCAGATTTATTGAAAATTAATAATCTCATTAAAACTTCTTCAAAACACTATTATCATGCAAAGAGAATGAAAAATTAAAAAGTAGGGGAAAACTTTTATAATTAGCCCTCTTAGAATTGTAACAACAGCATTTCAGTTAATTTTTTCCGGATCACAGGCAAAAAAAACCTGTGGCGCGGTTATGATATTGATTGCCTCGCATTTCGTTAATAAATTAACGAAATGTTCTGGCCGGCCCACCTTTCGTTTTAATTTCGCAAATTTTATGCTTTGATGAAGATTCAATGGCGCCGCAGGCTTCCCGATAAAACCTGCGTAATGTGTCAATAAATTCAGCGTAATGCGACACATATGGCTCATGCATCACATTCGGTATCGATTGCGGTGAATTAAGAAATCTCCGATTGCAACATTGCAACAGTTGACCAAGTGGGGAGAAATTTAACTTATTAATTATTATTACATCGCTGTTTTCTTGTTTGAAAACAAGCAACGATTTTATTTGGTGAAATCTGTTTTTAAGTTTCTTTCCAATGAGAGCGAAAGGTTGTTCAGTGGGAGATCGTAAAAAAATAATGTCAAGTGTTAACATTCGGAAGAATCGCGCGCAAGTTTATTTCTTAATTTCCTGTTTTGATTTGGAGTTTGATTCAAAATTCGACGAGGGTGCAATCCCGACCGCTATGCAACTTTTTTTAATTCCTGAACAAGGCTGTGAAAAAATATTACAAACGTAGTTTTAAAATTAGAAAATATAGCACAAAATTGTTCTGTCCAAAGAAGCAATATAGCTATTTTCAAAGAAATTCCCAATGAGGAAAGCTTTATCTTCAATATTTTGTAACATAACATAAAGTAAAAAAAAAATTTTTTATAGCCTGTTAACCGCGTCTGGAAATAAAAAATACACTATAGTTTTCGCCAAGTGACCGCCGCAATGTGGCCCGATTTGCGATTGTAATCAAATTGGTTCCGGTTGATTGGTCGCGGTGGAAAAAAAAACAATTCGCCGCCGACAAACAAATTCTGCGCTTATTTTTAGCTTTATTGCACTGCATTAGATAAGTAATAAGTTACGGCTTCTTGTTTGGAAAAAAATCCGGAAAATTCCAGAAGCCGGATTCGGATTTTATTGTACTTGTTTAGCGCGCGGCTCAAATATTTGTGGCGCTCCGGTTTGTGCACGGAGTCGCGATTTAAGATGAGTTTGAAAATTGGGGCTTTTTAAAGTCCCAGAAGGCCCTCCAGCGTCTCAGTTCCGCTTTAATGTCGATCGCGAGATTCATAAAAAATACATAGAGTAAAGCGAGGTTGACACTAATTTGTTGAATAGCGACCAAAACGAGTGGTAAATTGCCTGCTTGTTTCGCGTTTCAAGAAAATAGTTTCTAAACGCGATTCAATCAGAGAATTATATTAGCTGTCGCAAATGCAAAAAAAATCATAAAACCATTTCTTAAATCAAAATTCGCTGAAAATGGAAATCTACAACCAATATTGTAGCAGTATCTTCAACTTCGTTGCGACATTTTCTATCTAGGGGAGAGTATCGTGAGATGGGACACTTTTAGTTTGATATTTTTTTGAAGAGACAAATTAAGCCTTGAAAAAAATTTCTTTACAAACGCCTTAAACTTATTTATTAATAATGGGTTAAACAAAACGTTGTAAATGTGCTGTCTTCGGTATACCGATACCAAAGATGGGACAACGAGAATCTTGATATGGAACGGTACCTTAGGCACCATCATCACAGACTGGCAAGTAAAATGTGAATTATTCAAAAACCCACAGGTTTCATGAGCCCATGACGAACATTGAACATATTTGTACCAGTTTTCTTTCGAATCTTGATGTTCTTCTTGGCAGACAAATGAATCTTTGCTTTATGCCTGTTTCCTAATATTTTTTTTTGTTTTGTTTTTCAAAAATTGTTTTTGTTACTGTTTTCACAGCTGAAGAAGAGGTTTTTGCCTCAAGTTTTGCTTTATTGGGTGACTCGGTTAAAATAGTAATATCTAAAGTTTTCCTCTTCTTTGCAGCTATTTGTTCATTGGCATCTAAAAAGGGAAAGAAAATTCGGACATTTTAAAAAATTTAAGTTAAATATGGTAACCATACCATTCTTTGTTTACATGTGTATTGTAAAAAATTGAAACAATCTCAATTAACAATTAATCTAGTAATATGTGCTGTACATAAATATAATAATTTCTTACCTTATGACTCTCTAAGCAAGAAAGAAAAAAAAGTTTTTTTCTTGGTTTGGCCGTTCTATCTCTCTCTCTTTTTTTTCTTTTCTTTTTTTTAACAGTGCAATTGTTTATTTAGAACAGGTAAATAATCACAACATAACAACAACAGTGTAAAAATTCTAAAATATCCCCGAAAGAGAAACACGAAAAGATAAACCCGGTTTGGTTAGGTTAGGTTCTTACCTTTGAACTGGAGATTGACAATAGAATACTAACTTCATATATGTATGATATATGGCGATAGTGGTGCTTTTTGAAAGTAAAATTGGTATGTCCCATCTTAGGATACTGTCACGGCTGTGGTTACTCTCCCCTACTTTAATATCAAACAAACCGCCTATTCTCTGCATTGATGTAAGACACTTCTTCAGACTCGAAACACTAAACAAGATCAATCCTTTTTCATGTTCCAGCTTCATTTAATTTAAAAACAAACATTTAAGAAAGTTTATTTTGTCCTAAATCCGTGAGTTTAATTTCAGCCGATAAAATCAAGCGCCAATAAACTTGATACTGTCATTCTGTATTGCAGTAAAATGGTCATAAAAGTTATTTCAGAGAGGCGGCTAATGCTGACGGTGTAAACTCCCCTTTAGCTAAATTACCCGCAAATAATGTGTAATGGCCGAGTTGGGGAAGTGGCCTAATGTGCCAATTTTGCACAACCTTACCCCTCGAGAGAGATCCGCATTCAAAATTTAACTTAAAAGCGTTTCCAAATCGTTTTGTTTTAATATAAAGGGCCTCTGGTGTGTGTCGGTTACACAATACTATATTATGTAGATGACTGCAGACCTTGCACCAGTACAGCAATCGTACTGTGTAGTATAGTTGAGTCACGAACGTAACCCCAATTTGTTTTATTCTTTAAGATTTTTCAGTCAGGGTCACGCGGTGACATTACAATAATCATAAATACCATCCGGCGGCGTTTAAAATCGTTAGGAAACACTTTCTAAGTGGAGGAAGTTTGGTGTGTGTTATCCTTCGGTGCTATATCTCACCTTCACAACCACAATACCGCATCTAATTACTGTGTTTCGTATTATCGATTATGAGAACTATTCGATGAAAGGGAACGTTATGGACGACTGGGTTGCTTCGGCTCCAGTCAACCCTCTATCACTGTCGCCGTGCGTTAATTCCTGCAAAATAATCGGTTTTTATTATAGGAAAAACGAAATGATAAATGCCGGCAAACTTGAAAAAAGCGATTTTGAGGGGAGTTTCTCGCCACGCGAGATTTATGACAATACGTGGCCGAACAGGCGATGCACTTACGTTGCGGCTCTGCTGAGGTTGCGGTTCAGAACCTTCGTTAGAAATTTATCCGTGCCGCTGCCCTTTTCGTTTTCGGGGCCGGCGATAATGCTCCCATCTACACTGCAATTAATTCACTTCCTGATAATCGATTTAATATTTGCGGAACTTCATTATTAGGCCCCAATATACTGACGGATCGAGTATACAGGGGGCTTTAAAAATGTGGTAAATGGGGTCGCAGAATCCCTCATTGGGAACAGAAATGCTGTCCATTAACATTGAGTTCAAACTAAATTTTCAAAAAGCTTTAAAACTTGAGGCAAGTATTTATTTTCTTGTCAACAATTCACTTTTGTATTTAAGATCGAATTCAGTTATCGTTAAGATGTAAAATAGATAAGTGAATAAATAAAATATTTAATTTTTGTTGAAAGAAAATCAACGTTTTCAAGAAATCGTTGCGTTTGAAAGTGGAGTCAGTCCATTTTATGTTACTTTATATTAATTTGTAATAAGAATTAGCTTTAATTTTCATGAAATGGACTTGCCGCACTTTCAAAATCAACGACTCAAGTTTTAAACTATTGCGTTTGGAAAACAATCCAAATAAAGTCAATTTTTAAAGACAATTTCAATTATTTTGACAACTTTTTTGTATATACAATTAAATGACTTATCAAAATCATTGCAAAAAGATATTATTTGCCGTTTCAAAAAATTCGCAATGATGTCATTACTTTGACAAGAATCACCCTGTATATGAAATTGTTATGTTCGTAGATGTGAAATTAAATTTAAAAATTGACCTGTTTTTAGATTGTTTTCAAAACTCAACAGTTTCAGATTTTCAAATTATTGCGTTACTTTTGCCGCTCACTGTATACCAGGGATGGCCAACCCGCGGTCTACTTGAATATTTTTCCGGCCTGCAAGATTCATCACACTTTTACAAAATATATTTATTTTCAAATGATTACAACAAGGATTGAATCTTAAGAGTCGGTTTTCCTAGGTAAAACCATGCAAATTGCAGTGCACATATTCATAAAGTGTGCTCAGTTTTTTTTTTTTTGTTTTACTTATGTTAGAATCCACATTTTCATAAAGTGTGCTCAGGTAAAATATTTGTTTTCAAATGATTACAACAAGGGTTGAATCTTAAGAGTCGGTTTTCCTAGGTAAAACCATGCAAATTGCAGTGCACATATTCATAAAGTGTGCCCAGGTCAATTTTTTTTAAAATTTTTTACTTATGTTAGAATCCACATTTTCATATAGTGTGCTCAGGTAAAATATTTGTTTTCAAATGATTACAACAAGGGGTGAATCTTAAGAGTCGGTTTTCCTAGGGAAAACCATGCAAATTGCAGTGTGTTTGTTTTAACGTGTTTATTTAAAAACTGTTAATGATAGAATATTGAAATAAGTATTTCACAGAAGAATAACCACTTGTATTCTCGGTTGATACAGTTCTCCATTTTTTTTTTGCTTTCAAATGATTACAACAAGTGGCCCGCAAGATCATTTGGGTTGGCCACCCCTGCTGTATACAGTGCGCCCCCACTTTCTTATTTAAACCTTTAGAGAAAAATGTTATTTTTTGTTAACAAAACAAAGTAAGATATAATTTTTTTCAGTAAAATAAAATAAACAAGTTTTTCAAAACAAAACGAAAAGCTCCAATCGTACAAATAACAAATTTTACATCTAATTTGCAAAACGTTTTCCGTGCGATTCAACATCCTGAAACCCGGAATTTATTACAACTAGAGCGGAAACTGACATTCGTTAGAGTACTACACACAAATCCCAAGAGTGAAAAAAATAGTTTTGTAGAAAATCGACAAAATGCCTCATTTAGAAATTTCTCCACTTGGCTCAAGTTCTACAATTCCCTGACGTTTACGTGCAAGTTGGTAATGTCAAATCAACCGCGACGTTTTTTATGTAAAAACGTAGATCCACCACCGGCGCAATTTTAACCTATTTATTTAGCTTAATACCATTGTGATGTTTATAGCAACAACAATAAAATTCCATATCCTTCAAACGTCGTAGACACTTTTTTTAAGCGAGTTGTGTGTGCACGCTCCAAATATCTCCAGAATTAGCTACGCATTTCAACTGTCACAACACGCATTTAAATAACCAGATTAAATAAAAACGGACACCTTGAAGTTGGATATTTGATACGGTGATATCAATTACACTCTCACGTTCTCCTTATAAATCGTATCGAAGACTCCTTTTTATTAACAAGAGCAATTCCGAGGCTAAATTGAAAGCAATGAATATGTGACAGTGAATCGATTGTGAAACAAATCGGGATCGCAGTGCCGCAATGTCGTCAGTCAAGCTGTTCGAGTGTATGTGCGCCTTTATTGTTTATTAAGGTGGGTTTGGTAGGTCTAGAAGTGAGGTTAGAATTATTGAATTTTCAATCCAAGTTAATTTAAAATGTACAGTGCAGATAAGCTTCAAAAGGTAGAAATCGCAAACCACTGGCATGAAGGTATGATGACATATACTTTTCATAATTTATTATGTTATATTAAAATATTTTCAAGCAATTTTGCTCATTACCAAAATTTCTCAAGTATGTCTGCTCATTCGGTATTAAGTAGGCTACAGTGTAACACTGAGTAAATGTTTCTTAAAGTTGTAATATTTAAATTAACTTGGATTGAAAATTCAATAATTCTAACCTCACTTCTAGACCTACCAAACCCACCTTAACCTTTTTGTCTGTGTATTTGGCGAATTTGCCGGAATAACTTTTGTGTCCTTTGTATAGGGCGACTTGATCGCCTGTGAAGTTGATAAAATGATTATTACACGTTCGGAATTTAATTAATGAATCTTTTAATTAATTGCGTCCGAGGGAGATTTTTGAAGCTTTATGTTCTCTCCGTGCGTTTTAATTAACAGGGAAAAATTGCGCGCGAGAGGAAACGAAAAACCGGCAATAATGTGCCTAATCATATTTTTTATGAGGTTTGCTTATGTTAATTTTGGTTGTCGTAAGTAATCTCGTTAGTTACAACATCCAGGGGCGCATTATAACTGTGCACGGTTTGATACACCACATCGAAATTAAGTTGTGGTTTTTCTAAAAAAATACTTCGACAGGTAAAACAGGTTTTTTATTGGAGATCAAAATTAATTCGGATGTTTACCTTGTTTGCTTTTTAATATCATCAATTAATTATAAGTAAGTGCCCCGCACGGTTTGTTTTGTTTTTTCTGTTCCCCGGTAGATGTCGCTGACTTGGATTACGTTGGTGCAATTCGTTTTTGATCCAATTAAGCGGCGGTTATGTAAAAACTAGTTTTTGATGAGAATTTGAAAGAAATTTCCAGTGAGTTCGCATCGGATCTGTGCAAAAACCAATGAAAATTTCCCCAAGGGTTGGCTTTCAAAGAACTCGTTAAAATTAATAATTTATTTATTCATAGTTTTCATTAATGACGGGACTTTAATTACTTTACATAAAACCAATTAAAAATTGTTACTTGTGAAGTTCCTTTTGTGACGACATTGTGGCATGTATTCAGAAACTCAAAGTAAAATACAAGTTTTAATAAGAAGTGCCTTGTTTCGAAACTGTATCCATTCAAACTTGGAAGTAAACAGCCTTAAACAAATACATATTATGGGGTTTTTCTTATCTCGACTTTCCACACTATTTCCATTGCCCCGATCTGTTTGATTTGTCAATATATTTTATGTGCCCAAAAATCATTTAAACAATTAACCCGTTACTATGAAAATGAATAAACTACAAATCACGGCAAAAAATTCCTGTTTTTGCATAAACAGTATGAACCGTTAATCCGTCTTGTTTACTACCGCAGATTATCTTTCTGCGATTTGCATATGCAAAACGAACTTTTTCAAGCGATTCGTTAAAAAAGTCAACATTCGAGCAGTCGATAACCAAACGAGACGACAATTTCAGCGAAATGCTCTAATAATAGTATTTGCAGTTAAAATTTGCGACTTTTTAACAGAAATCTTTTCAGGTCAGATATTATTATTCTTTCCCGACTCAAGTTCGTAACAACAATTAACAGGTGGCAGTTATAATTCATTCGTGTTTTGAAACATATCCGAGCATAACAAGCGTGATTTATTAATTTTTAACATTCATTTTAATTTAAACCCTGTGGGTATAATTTGATTGCGCAACTTCTAAATTAAACGTTTAATTGTTAAGAATACCCTTGGGACTTGTGTGTAGCACTCTAACGAATGTCACTTTCCGCTCTAGTTGGAAGATATCGCGGTCGTTATTTGTACTATTGGGGTTTTTTGTTTCTGAAAAGCTGTTTATTTACTTATTTTATTGTACAGTAAAATCTCGATATAACGGACTAATTGGGGGGAGGGGGTATCCGTTAAAGCCAAAAGTCCGTTATATAAAAATAGGTTTAAAATAAATCAAAAAACTTTTTTCTTGAAAATACACTGTATTTAGATATAAATAAAAAATACAAAACACAAACAAAATTCTATTTAATTGTCTTCGGACACTCATCGTGAAGTGACGTTGCTGTTCGATATCGACGCGCTTGCTTTCGGTAATCCTGCTTTGAAAAAGGAATCAAGTTTTGTTTGCACTTTTGATGTTTGCTGTTTTTTTATAATCAACTCTCGAAAATTACGAAAATGCGTATAATATAGTTGAAATTCGTTATCTGACGAATAGTTAATAAATGTTATTAGATCGTCGAGATGTGATCTTATCACTGATAACTTCATTTTTGGCAGTGTTGTTTCTTCTTCTTCGCTATCTTCACTTCCATCCTCATTTTTTAGGTTCATAACTTCATCTGCTATTTCACGTTCAGTCATGATATTATACTCAGGGTCACCTTCATCTACTTCTAGCCATTGTAAAACATCTTCCTCAGCTACTTCTTCTCCCGCATTATTGAGGCCCGTGAGGGGAAGCGCAGCCCGGTTCTATTCCTATATAAAAAGCTTCCCCTCAGCGGCCGGTCTTCCCCTACTACTCGACCACTTTCGCGGGGTTGGCCGTTTTTACTCATATTCACGACCGTTTTCCAGCTAATTCTCTGCATTTTATGGAAAATCGAAAATGAACGTTTTGTTGCTGTGTATGTCTAGTTTCCAATTCTATTTTTAAAATTTAAATCGGACAACTACAGGAGCAAGAAGCCCTCCGCGAAAATATTGCAGAAAAAATTGAAATGGTGATTGTGCAATAACCATTAGTCCGAGAGAATCTGGGTTTTGCATACATGAAATACATATAAATAGCTATCTGTGTGCAAAGTTTCAGTTCTTAGAATTAAAAAATGTCGGAATTGTGTATTTTTTTAAAAAACACTGAAATATCCGGGTTTTCCGGGTTTTCTCCGGTTCTAATTATTCGATCGGGACATTCAACCTCTCATTCTCTTCGTAATTTAATTCTCTACAATTCGTATATTGACAACATTAAGATTGCTTCATTAGTTTCCATTTTACAAGCAAGGAACTAAAAAAAATCTATTTTTTCTTGTAAATTGTTGATAACAAATTAAAAATTATGGTCCTCGAGTGGGAAATTATGCAGAATTCATCTACTAACTGTCCTTTATGTAATCGCACAGTCGGTTTCCGGGTAGTATTTATGGCATGAAAAAGTGCTTTATTGCTTGGCCTACATGTATAATATTAACAGAAGGTTTTTATTATTTTTACATTTGACCGGATTTTTTGTCCGTTATATCCAAAGTCCGTTAAATAGAGGTCCGTTATATCGAGGTTTTACTGTACCAAAGAAAAATTATTTAATTGAATTATTTAATTTCAAACAAATAAAAACATTTACAAGAGATAACATTTTTCTCTAATGAATTAAATAAAAAGTTGGGGCGCACTGTAAAAGTGAGCGGCAAACGTAAGGCAACAATTTGACAATTCTGAAACTGTCGAGTTATGAAAATAATTTAAAACAGGTCAATTTTTAAATTTAATTTCACATCTTCCACATAACAATTTATTATGCAGGATGATTCTTGTCAAAGTAATGACATCACCGATTTTTTTAAATAGCAACCAATATTTTCTCGCCTTGATTTTGATAATCAATTTAATTGTGTATAGAAAACTGTTGTCAAAGGAATTTAAATTGAATTTAAAAATTGACTGGGAGTGTCAAAACTTCGGAGTCTGACGTGGCTCGCAACAGTCAGTTTTGTCGCAACGTGTACTTTTTCGAAATCCCCGTGAAAATGGCACAATCGTTACGTGCACGGCGTGGATTGATTCTGACGTAAGTTGGAAAATTTCCAGGCGGGTCGTCTGTTTACTCCATTAATTTAGGGCATTGTCCGTTGATTAGCGCGGGCAAATCGCATGCACGTACTCACTTTTTTAACAAACTAATTGCATTACCGCCGACTCGAGCCAAGTAAAAAAAAAACGCCGAATCGCGCCCCCGTTATTTTCCATTATTCCGCGCTCGTTAGAAAAGAACAAGAGAAAAAATATCAAGATAAGTGGCTTATCTTAAAACAAACAAAAAACTCAAAGGTAATAAACTGACATCGTACCATCAAAAAGTTACTTTCGTATAATGAGAAGAAATGGTCGCTTTTACTTCGTAACGACGTAAACAGCATTTTTTCTTTGAAGTTTCACTTTCAAGCGCCGCCACGCGCTTCATTGAGATTTAATTCCTTTTCTTTTTGTTCGGCAGACGCCAACAGAAGTGCAGTCCACCGAAAGAGCTCCCTGGCACTGACTCCCGAAGACGAACCCTTGGATCTGTATGTAAGTAATCATTCTGCATTCGGCGAAGTGCATCCAATCGCATCAACCAATCTTTCTAAAAGCTAAAAGCAGCATCCAAACATAATCAATCGCATTTGCTTACAACCTTAACTCAACAAACAGAAGAGATTTGTTCTAATAAATTTTTCTGTCGTTTTAATTGAGAAGTCGTATTAAGGTGGGTTTGGTAGGTCTGGAAGTGAGGTTAGAATTATTGAATTTTTAATCCAAGTTAATTTAAATATTACAATTTTAAGAAACATTTACTCAGTGTTACACTGTAGCCTACTTAATACCGAATGAGGAGACATACTTGAGAAATTTTGGTAATGAACAAAATCGCTTGAAAATATTTTAATATAACATAATAAATTATGAAAAGTATATGTCATCATACCTTCATGCCATTGGTTTGCGATTTCTACCTTTTGAAGCTTATCTACACTGTACATTTTAAATTAACTTGGATTGAAAATTCAATAATTCTAACCTCACTTCTAGACCTATCAAACCCACCTTAATGGTGGAACTAAAGGTGCGTCTCCACCTCCCCACATTGTAAATGTTTAAATCCGTTTTATTTACAAGGAATCGCCTAAGAAGAAATTTGTGAAATTTTGGGTTATTTAATTATTTTTTGTTTGCTTAATTTCTGTGAAGAACCCCGTTCTTTGATCTTCCGCCAAAGGGGGATTTATACTTCCTGGGATTCACGGCGGGGTTTACATTGTGAGCTTCTTTATCAAAGTGAATTACTGCAGATTAACGTTTTTTTTTTGCAAGATTTCAATACTTTATTACACAATAAAATGGGATCAACTATTTTATGGTTAATTTGTGATATTTTTAACAAAGGCATTGCATTTATCGTTTATCTTGATCCGAATTCTGAGAGTACTTTTTATTTCATTCGCATTTATATTTTAAATTTTAGAAAGGAAAATAGGGAAATTGAGTCGTTAGCATTCAGACGACAAGCTTGACTAATATTATGTAAACTTCTATGGCCATGATTGGAAACAGACACATTGTATAACCACTTTAGGATGCAAAGCAACACTAACAACAATGCCTTTGATGTCAATGTTTATTTATATAACGTTGATGGTGGCATTAAGAGGCTTTTGAGAAACCTTTTTTTAATTATTTTTGTTCAGTAATAAATTTTGGCTTAATTGGATTAACCAACTTGTATTATTAACGAGCAAGTAATACTTAAATTAATTTGCAAAAATTCATCTCAAAAACAAGCAATAGTATATTATACACATAGGTGGAGAATTGTATTTCTGTAACCTGAGGGCTGCGTTCACAGCATTCTAATATTCACCAAAATGATATGCTGTATGGCTAGTAGTGGAAAAAAAATTTAAAACCAAATACACCAACGATAAACTCGTGTGAAGGGCGCATAAAAATTTACAATTTACAACCTCCAAACAAAGCCAATCTGCAAAAGCGTAAAAACGGGCACCGAATAAATCAAGTTCATTTCCAACCGTAAAAATATCAAGCGAAAATATCATTCTCGAGCGCCCCATCCTGCTGCAACCTCCCTTAAATCGTGCCAAGTGTTATCAAAATCACTTCGAGAAGCAACTTTCGGCGTGGCGTAAGTTGATTTAAAAGTTCGCAACTTTATCCGCGCGGAAAACATTTTACCTGTCATATTTGTCTCAAGTTTCCGCAACTTGACAAGGAATAAATGAATGTGCTTAGGAGCGCGCCTCGATACGGCAATCTCACGCAGTCATTCGACTTACCGGCAATTTGTTCGCCGCTTCGACTAATGGCCCCGATCCGCAGCCGAAATTACTTCCTCGGCCCCATTCATTAATTTTTGGTGGAAATCCGTGCGCGCACTTGTTGATTTTCGTCTGAAAAAAGTCTCAAAATAATTTGATTGCCCGTTTCGTTTCGTATTCGTTTCGTTTGAGGCAATTTAATTTTCCGCTAATTGCGTTTCAGCGGGGAAGAAAGAACTCGTAAATTTTTGTTTGCTTGAAATATTTTATGAGCTGACCCGACCCGAGACATATCGTGCGATTTTTTTCCAATTTAAAAACGGAAAGGTAAGTATCCGAGAGGTTCTTTAAAGATGAGCGAAACGGGGATAAGCTCAATCTTCCAATTTCGAACACTATCAACTTCTCCCAATTTCCCTGAGGCTAAAACTCAGTCCTCTGATCCTACTCTGCCTTAGACGTCTAAAGGACTTTGAGAAGCCAGACGTTCTCTTGTGTCTCTATTTGTCACTTCCTGTGATCAGAAATGCGCGATGCATCCATTATGAAACAAATAAGGGATTGTTATAACCTTGCAAAGCCTTGCATGAAAACTGCCTGGTATTCACAAACGCCACAATTAATTTCCACGAAAAAAAGAGGGAAATTGTGTCTGAGAGTAAGATGGTGGCCTTTTCCAGGGCCCTGAAAGTTATGGCCACTAGTAATATGTGTTTATTCTGCTTAGTATCTGGCAAGTACGTTAAAATCACCAATTTCTATTAAAAAAATTAAATGCACCATCTCAGACACAAATCCCCTAATAATATAAGTAAATTAGCAACTTATGTTAGGAATGTGAGAACGTTGCAATTTTGAACAAGCTGAATAGCAGAATTTAATGTTTAATAGCCAAGTTCAAAGTCCTAACGTAACAACAAATAATGTAACTACCTAGTTATCAATAGTTTAAGTATAAATAACGTTTACAATTGGAATAATTCGTTACTACTGACAGCACCAGTGGCCGTCAGACCTAAGTTGGTCAGATAGGTCAATGCGAGAATAAACAAAAATAAATGTGTATTTTTTAAAAGTTTATTTGTTCATCTCAACACATCAGTCACTGGTCTGCGCCGAACATTTGCTCCTTGATTGTTGCATTAAAATTTCAATTTAAAAAAAAAAAAAAATTAAGGTCGCTTCCGCACAGTAAATCCGGTAAACTCGGATCGAATTCCAATTAGTTTAGTGCGAAATCCGATCGAGTCGAACCGATTTTGATGAAATTGAGCCGTTTCAACAATCTGAATGCTAATTTGCGTTCGCTGGTGTAATAAAATTTCTTGCTAATGTTTTATAGGTCGTTTTACGTCCCATTAAGCCTCGATGGGTTAATTTTAGAAACGGTTCAATCAATTCAGTCATCATCTAGTCGTAAAATCGGAAGAGTTTTACAGGATATCAACAATCATCTCTTAAGCAGTAAATAAAATATTTACGTTTTAAAAGTAATTTGAAAGCTGCCCGAGGGCCGAGGGAAAACGAACGGAAAATCGGTTCTTTCGTTGAGAATCGAACTGAAAATCGGTATTTTTTTTAGTTATTGTTAAAACGCGAAAACTCCCATTTTGAATATTAAAATTGGAGATGTTGCGAAAACTGAAAGCTCCTTTTCAACAAGACGATCTTATAAATATTTCAAGTAAACACTCTAACGCACTTTTTCTTTTTTAATTAACAGCGGACAGCTTTACTGAATTTTAAAATCATTAATAAATTTCTGTTCGCTGTTTATATTATGTTTCTAATTTGGATTCACTTCTTTTTCTCTTTGTTTTGCACTGAAAAGACATTATCAGCAATTCCAGTTTCTCATAAAGCGATTTGGAGTAATTAAACCCTTTATTTTTGGCGCAGCCGAAACATAATATTCCAATTGTTTGTATCCATTGTTTCTTGCCCTTTCATGTTTCAACAAGATTTTTGTTTTTAAATATCCTTAAGAGGGAAGATTTTACTAAAATGTTAAGCCGATTTCTAAGCGGATTACGACGACATTTTGTCCTGAAAATTAGCCAATAGAGGCTTTTAACAATCAGCAGGTATATTTTCTAATCCTACAAAAATATGCTCGAAAGTTAAAAATGATGTCTCAGACGCCATTCTAGCCGCTTTTAAAATGAACGAGTTTTTTAGATCTGAGATCTTTCTCCGGGAAATTTACAATGGAATCCTAGACCGTTAAAAAAGGTTGTAGCGGATTCTAAATATTCAAAAGAATGAAAGAGATTTCAGCATTTTTCTTGGTGGAAATAAAATTCCAATTTTTTAATTCAAATTTTCTGCACCATTCAAAACGGAGAATATTTTAAACTAACCATTTTAATTTATAAGTAGAATTGCGTCGAAGATGGTTGGTACAGTAATTTTTTCTAAGATCATCGATGTTATACAAACAGTTTTCACTTCACTTTATTGACCGTGTTGCAAGTGTGTGTGAATTAGAAGTTAATTTAATAAAAATTAAAAACTGTCAAGTACGCCATCTCAGACCCAATCCCCCTAAGTTAGGTGAATGAAAACGCTTCGACCAACAAGTTTTTGCAATTTTGATATTCGCAAACGGCGTTTTCAGTTTTAGCTGACGTTTTAATTAACAGAAAATTTGCAGCCTTATATTGAATATGAAAAAATTTAAAAGGAGCCTTTTGCGGCTTCTTTTCTTGCGCAACAAAGTAAAGTTATAAAATCACTTTGAAGAAATCTGCGTCAGAATTTCAGGCTCTTTATGATGTATTTTTAAACTGGAAGGGGTTGTAGCATAATCGTAAACTTCCCTTGAAGGAATTACAACAACAAGACGTCAAATTTATTCAGAGAGACCTTTTCTCTGTACTTTCATTTTGGGGCGAGGTTCTGACAACCGAAAAAAATCGCAATAAATTCGTCTCGAATTTTTAAAAGCAATTCCGAAACTTGTGGATGAGACATGTTTCAGATCCATCGACAAAGTGTCAATTGGTCTGCTCGATGATTAAATCTGTGTTTGAATAAGTCGATTTGAACGTACACTGTCAGTCAATTAGAGCGGCGCGCTGATTTTTTACAAAATTATCAACGAAATAGTAAAATCGATTGTTGGATGCGACATTTATTTAGTGGACTAATTACTATACATAAAACCATAAATTAACAAAGTACATCAGAAAATTTTGCGCGTCGAGTTCGTTTCAAATAAATTGAAAGTGTAGCACAGTTGGAGATGCATCACGCTCGGCAATAAAAAGTGCAAGTGACTATCGAGTTGTGTTATTGAATGTGTTTATTTTCGGTTACTACGATAGTCGTAAATAAATGATGAATGTAAAATATAAATTTTAATGAAGCTAAAAATTGCACTTCAATGTGTTTTTGAATTTTTCGACATGCAAAACCTTTTGCTAATTTTTCACTTCTGCAAAACAGACCATTTACAAAAGGCAAGTTGTCAGTCAAAACCGACATGCATTTCAGTGAAGCTTACCGACTGAATGTCCCCAAGGGAATTGAACAAAAATACTTAATATCTGCACGACTTGACACATGTTATCCGGATTTATATCCACACAATGATCGGCAAGATTAGAAAACCCACGCGTATTTTAATTTAAAGCTCACAAAGGAAACGGAAACAGTAAAGTTTGCCACAGATGCAAAGTTTCAAAAAGTTAGCAGGCAACGTTTTATTAATCTTGTTTTCTTAATACAGGTAGCCCTCGGTTTACGCCGCAGTTCCGTTCTTGCAAAAGCCGGCGCAAATTGAATCGGCGTACAAAGAACTGATATTTACAGTGATATATAGGGTTAGGTTCTACATAAGTGAAAAAGAAGCAAATCACTTTATTTATTAATACAATATTTACACGGAAGATAGGTTTTTTATAGGCAAAACCGTGTAAATCGAAAACAACGTCATTTATTAACCGTCATTTTTTTAAATAAGATACTTTGAAAAATTCAAATAACATTTCATTCAGAAAATAACAAATATACAGTGCGAACCAGTCAAATGGAATAAATTCAGTATCTCAATTATTGTGCATATTTATAAAAAATACCGTTTATGACATGATATCCTGCAAATTAAAAATTTCATCCCTAACCTCAACTCCCTTCGAGTGACAGTTTCAACCCCCAAATTTTTAAATAGGAAGTAGAGGCTTGTGATACCTCATTTGAAAGGTCTCTTCATGCTCCATTAAAAACTGCTATGGTTTAAAATTTTCTTGCGAAAAAAATTGTAAAAATGCTACAAAAAATAATTTTTTATTGCTAACCAGTAAATATGAAGTTTAAAAAATTCTGATTAGTAAAAACACAATGATGTACACTTTTCTACTGGCACAAATTTACTGCAGTAATTTACGTGAATACGTAGGAAGTTTTATTGTGCGTATACAAAACGGGGAATCACCAATATGTATAACCAAGTGAACGGAGTTTAAAAATGATTGTAGAAATATGTACTCATCTGAAATATTCATTTTCACCATTTTATTTTGAGTTCGTTATTTTAAAAACCGCGTAAAAGCGAAATCGTGTAAAAAAGTATCGTGTAAATCGGGGGAAAGATGTATTATAAATTTAATTTTTGAAAATGTATTTTAAGATAAAATAAAGTGAAATGTTTTTATTAAGAAATATTAACAAAAACAAATGAAATTTCAAAGTTTCGGATCTCTTACATTTTTTGGAGAAAAAAAAATCACAACGTCGTGGCTCAACACTGAAACGAAAATCAGTCTAACATAGGAAGAATCGGTGAATTACCTAATTATGTACACGGCGAAACAGTGAATTCCACAGCGGCGTTATTGTGAATCGGCGTAAATTGGGCCGGCGTAAATCGAGGGCTACCTATATTGTTAGATGCTCTTAAATGCCCAACTAGGCCCACATGCGCGTTGCACAGTTGGTGCAGACTTTGATGGCGTTAGGACCTGTTACTTCCCTCAAACGTGCAGATATAGAAGGGAAAATTTATTTCATTGGAACAAAAAACCCTTTAAAATTTTTATTTCGCTTAAGGCAAGCCCGTTTCTGAAATCGCCCTTGACTTTACGTTTGCTATGGAAAGCGAAAAACGAAAAATTCACCGTTCCCTCCGTCAAAAAATACCGCTGCAGGCGCTGCGTTCATTAAATTCTGCAATTCTCGTGCCCAATTAATTATGTTCCACCGTGTAACATAATCTCTGTAATGCAAAAGCTTTGTTGCAATTAATTTGTGCGCAGAACGGTCGCCAGTGGCGCACTCATCAAATTTGGAGCGATATGGTTTTCAATACAACAAAGCGCAACTTTGGGGAAACTCCCGCCCGCATTTCCCGCGGCGAGATTAGTTTCCGGATTGTTCCGGATTTTGAAATTTATGGCTTCACCTCGAGGATGATCGGTCGATTTAAAAATGACGATTTGCGCCGCGTTGGAATGAAAAATGTGGAGAATTTTAATTGGACCAATTGCATGCGGTTTTCTTGATAAATGAGACGAGATAAAACCGTAGCGATAAGTTTCACAGTTAATAAAGAATTACTATGACAGATTTAAGTGCGAATTAATTGAGATTTATGTCGCAGCTAGCCTCCTGTCGCCATAAATCTGTGAACTGTCAACCTCTCTACAGAACGACCCGAATCAACCACATCACTGAATTCACATTAAATTTCCTCCATCGATTTGCTGTGCACAAACACCAGCGACAATCAAACGTGCAACACGTAGATCCGTGCATAAACTACGCAAGAAGGCCCCCGGACCCCGGACACTTTGTTACTTGGCTAAGTGGCTCATAGATGGACAGATGCAATTAGCTTTCAATAGCCTTTGTGTACGCCTTAATACAGGTAACACCTCAGACTTTTTTATAATCCAGATGTCACTGTAATTACGATAAAGTGCAGTGGATAATAGGTCTATGTGTAACAATGAAAACTGCTTTTGAGGGGTTGCATTCCAATATACCTGTTCAACAGATGCGAAAAGTTTTGTATCTTCAATAAATTTAGAACGATATAATTTAAAGTAAAATAACAATATGCAAGAAGGATTTGTTAAATTTAACAATTTTATTTACTTATTGTTAGTAAAGAAGTTTTGTTATTACTGCCTGTTACTGTGCAATGCCTTAATTTATGCCAAAACGGGTTAGTATGTTGATCCCGGGTATTTTTTTCAACGTAATTTATATTTATATCGTAAATCGTTTTAAAATTGATTTTTAGCCGTTTCAAATTCTATTATTGACATATACGAAATATCATCTATCTCCATATCACCATAATCAGAATCTTTAATTTGAAATGTACGCGTTCTTTTAATAATTTTGCGGTTACTGTATTTTTTGTCAATTTGTTACAATATGCGAGCAAACAGATAATGAAATGCAGCTGACTGTAGTTACAATTTTTGGCTGAAGAAAGGTTGTATTGTCGAGCGTCATAAAATTTTATTACTTATTCTAGAAAATTCTGTTCAGAACTCGAAACAGATGGTGAATTTCGTATTGGAACGGACTAATATTTATTAATAAATTAAAACACAACTAGTAAACGCACAGTTTTTTTTTTTACAGAAAATTGTAGTTTTAGGTTATTATAAATTATTACCACTACAGCTTATTTTTTTCAATTAATGTGGGATAAACAAGCCAAACAAGTTTTTTTTGGGAAGAAATTATAATTTAAGCTTATTCTCATTCATTTATTTAAAGGGGTCTTTACGAGCGATTTTTAAAATCAATATGACCTTAGGGTTGAATTTATATCCTATTAAGTTAATGTAAATAATAAAGATTAAAATTGTCCAAGACTAAAAAATAATTTATAGTAAAAAAACGGTTTCAATTAAACAAGCTTTTATTAAAATCTATGCTTTTATTTTTAATCATTCAGGTCAATAACAAAATTAGTTTTAAATCTTAATAAAAGCTTGTTTTTTAAAGAAAATATTTTTACTATAAATTAATTCAAATATACTGTTTCAAAACGAAACTTGGGAAACGATAAGTACCTTTTCTTTTTTTTTAAAACGAAACCTGGCTTTAAAAGTATTTCGGATATTATTGCTGTTAAAGTATCCCTGCTAGGAAACGATAAGTACCTACTGCGACGATTGTAAATCTTTTTGACGTAGCTCGAAAATTGGCTACTTCAATTTCGGTTCTTGATCTAATGAATATTGAATAAATCAAAAACTGTTGCGTTGTTTAAAACAGCTAGGCGTCAGCTCAAAATAAAAAAGTCTAATCTACGAGTCTAAAAAAATGTAATACAAAATTTTGATAACTGAAGGCATAAACAAGAATTTCGGAATTTGATGTTTTAATTAATAACTCTGTTAATTATGATTATTTAATTATGGCTTGGGGTCATCCCAAAGTAGATTGGTATTCTCTGTAAGATGCAGTATCGACCTTGTTTTCAAAATTAAAAATAAAGGTATAAAAACGAATTGCGTTTTACATGAATGGAAAATCTTAGGGTGGAACGCCGTTAATTAATTATCGTCCGACTTTGAAGCTTCTCCAATTAAGTCTTCATCTGTAAACTTTTCAGTTACCTCATTGTTCGTTATTACTTGAAGTACTTACGGTAGAAACATGGGATTTACATGATTTTCGTAGAGACAAGTTAGTGACACCAAACTGGCCGAATTGTAGCAATGTCCGAAGTAGTGAAGTTGTACTGTAATGCGAAATTAAAAGTCACACAGAGGCATTAATTAGTAAGACGGTCTTATACGTTAATTTGTCCATCTTACCTGTCGTTATTATTCCGGGCGAAGAGCTTTCCCGCCCCAATATAAATATAAAATTTCTCAAAAACTTCCCGGGTAATACGTAGAGATTTTATCGACTCAAACCGTCCCTTAATATCGCATTTTATCCGAACGTTACAAAGCCCAAAAGCAACAGGCTTTAAAGGGAATAGATTCGATGAACGCTCACTTCAAAATAAATAGGATTCAACTGCCTTAATCGATTGATGTGCTTCGCAGCGAATATAATTGCCAATTGGATTGGATTTAAAATCATTAAATCATTGTTTGATTTTAATTTGATTATGAACAATCGATTCTTTTTTTTTAAGTAAATCCTTCCCACTGCGCCAAATCCAGTTGCAAAATTTAAAAAAACGTTTCATCGAATGGCATTTTCCGCTCGGTTAAGAAACTGAACTTGAACAGATAAAAACAGGCGCTAAAAATCATAAAAATTAAACGTTGCGACACGCTGTTTTCCTCAATTCTCAAACATTAACGAAGGTGTGTCTTTATAACCTTAAAAGTGCGACGAAATTTCGGCCGCTCGAAAAGCAAAGTTCACACTGTATCCAAGCCATTTTCCGGTCGTGTAATGAAACGCAGCATCGATCGTTTTAATTTAATCCACTTAACACTATGTAATAACCGTAAAAACGGACTCATTCCGCTAATAGTAAAACGGAATCCACGAATTTCAATCATTATAGTTTCGAGATACCTTGTCTTATCTCGATAAAATTGATAACTAGTTAATGACTTATTTTTTTTATTAATTCCACACACGATCGAGTACATTATGTGACGTCCAGCGCACATGATTGTACCAGTGGTGAAAAAATGACGACGATGGGGGGTTACTGTGCTTATTGCGGACGGGGTGATTACCAACAGTCGAATAAAAAAGATTTCGACTGGTTTTGTTGCGGTTCGTTATTCGGATACAGGGACAACAGGCCAACAAGGCTCGAAGAGATTGCGCATAATTCGGTGATTTTAGATGACAGTGCTAGTTATAAAAGACGTGCCACCATACAATTCCAATTGGACGATACGATTTTGGAGAGCATCAACAAACGGATTCCGTACAGATCTCAGGCTTCCATTCTCAAAACCAAGGTAATTGATTTTTTTTCGGCCACCCCGTCAAAATTGACTTCCAAAAACAATATCATTTTTTTAATGATGTTCCATATCGCTCGGAGATAATGGCGATAAGAATTCTCTTGTGTTTTAAACCTTATCCGGTGGTTTTTTAATCATTCGCCTTAGTTTTCGCAGAAGAATTCATTATCATTGGATTGTTTACGACTTGTAATTATTTCATCACGGTAGTTATGATTGTGCAGTAGCCATTCAACTACCTTAATCATCGTTTGTTGATTAATCACTTATCAGAATGGTTTTTTAAATTTCTTTTGAAATGCGGATTTCAACATCGGAAGGAATTATTATTTTGACGGTTAACCTTGATAAGTCGATTAATTGGACGATTGGACGAGGTATCTAACAGCTGTTCTTTAATATCAATTTATTTATTGTTTTAATTATGGGTAGATAGTGTAAAATAACATACTTTTCTGAACTACATTTTTAATCCCGAAACGATTAAATCATCAAACAAATTGGAAGAGGTATGAAACAATAAATTCCAGTGAAAAAAAATAGTTGTGAAATCAGGAAAATATTTTTATTATTTGGCGAATAACAAATTTTGACGTATACTTGAAGCAATGTCAACACAAACTTAATAAGCTCCGGCGAAAAAACTAGTTGTGAAACGATTTCTGAATTGGGATTTTTAAATGCATTTTTTCCGAATGCATTCTCTAATCTGGAAAATATTACTTTAAATGACAGGAACGTGGAGTTTGTTCATAACAAAACGTTTATTGAAAGCTACTTCAACACAAACCTTATAGAATCAGGTGAAAAAATTAGTTGTGAAAGGATTTCTCAATTTGGGATTTTAAACTAAATTCTGAACGCATGTTCCAATCAGGAAAATTTGATTTTAATTGCCTTGAACGTGCAGTTTTAGAATAACAAATTGTGACGTTAATTTGAACTAATATCAACACAATCCTAATAGATTCCGGTGAAAAACTTAGTTGTGAAACGATTTTTTTTTTACAAGTTCCTTTTATTATATAATAATTTTATTATATAATAATATGGAGATAGAATTATTATTATTCATTATTATAAAAGTTAATTCAGAATTGGGTTTTTTAAACTAATTCCAAATGCATTCTCCAATCAGGAAAATATTTTTTTAAATGACTGGAACGTGCAGTTTACGCATAATAAAGCGTTTATTGAAAGCTACATCAACACAAACCGTATAGAATCCGGTGAAAAAATTAGTTGTGAGAGGATTTCTGAATTGGGGTCTTTAAACTAAATTCTGAATGCATTTTACAATCAGGAAAATTTGCTTTTAATTACCTAGAACGTGCAGTTTGCGAATAACAAATTTTGACGTCAATTTGAACTAATATCAACACAATCCTAATAGATTCCGGTGAAAAATTAGTTGTGAAAGAATTTCTGAATTGAAATTTGTATAGTAAATTCCATTATTACATTCCCCAATCAAGAAAGTAATTTTTTAATTGGCAGGAACGTGCAATTTGCGAATAACAAATTTTAACGTCAACTTGAATCAACGTCAACTTAAACTCCGGTGAAATAATTAGCTGTAAAAGAGTTTCTGAATTGAGATTTTTACAGTAAATTCCCAATGCATTTTCCAATGAGAAAAATATTCTTTTAATTGGCAGGAACGTGCAATTTGCGAATAACAAATTTTACGTTTATTTAAAACAATGTCAACACAATCCTAAGAGAATCTGGTGAAAAAATCAGTTGTGAAAGAATTTCTGATTTGAAATTTTTATACTAAATTCCAAATATTTTTTTAATTTTAACTTGAATTAATGTCAACTTAAACTCCGACGAAATAATTAGTTGTAAAAGGATTTCTGTATTGAGATTTTTATAATAAATTTCGAATGCATTCTCCAATCAGGAAAATATTGTTTTAATTGGCTCGCAGTTTAAGAATTAAAAAAATTTACACAATTAAGTTTTTAAATTTTTCAAATTTTATTTAATAATAAAATTAAGATCAAAGTTAAGACCGCCATATCTCCGAATTAAGTATTTTTCAGTCAGTAGGTAGTTATTATCTAAAGTAGTGCTGCGCAAGTAGTAAGTAACCTTTGAAGCACTAATGGAGCTTCTGAAAATTCCAGTATATTTTTGTTTTATTTCATAATCATTTTGTTGTACATTCAAGTGAAACATTGTAAAATGGTAGCAATAAAAAACGCGATTGTGACAAAAAATTAATATTCACTATCTGTTATGAGCATAACTTGATGGATGTGTCTTAAGTAACAAAAATTTCCAAAAACTTGTACAAGAACATTTGGGCAAGTTCTCAAGTCAAACTGCAGCTCATCAAGCGTGCTCGCGTCATTTTGATTTTTCCATGTGACAGCTAGTTATGGCCAAACCTAACCGATGCAAACTTCCTCCTCCCCCATGTCTGTACCACCCCAAGTACTTACAAGGCAACAAGTCCTACAAGTCAATGGTAGCCGTTATCATATTAACTGAATACATGCAACGTTATTTCACTCCAAAAGCATAAATGTGTGCTTTTAAAAAATCCCCTTTCGCAAAATTCCCTTGTCTAAAACGAAACAAGAGCGAAGAATTGTTCGACGATCTGCACGCGAAAAACCTCACCACACCGACCACATCAGAAAAATCGGTGTCGATCAAATCCTCGGCGAACGCCGTCCCCTCGTTCTTCTTCCATTCGGACGATCTCATGCAGAAGCCGAGAACCCCGCCGCCGAGCAAATCGCCCGCCTTCAGATCCGCCAGCAGATCCGCCATCAGCAATCCCGAGCGGACGAGGATCGTGAAAAAGGTGGACAGGGCGAACATGCCCAAAACGGTGGAGAAAGCCACCTGGATAACGGAAGACCTGAACAAACCGAGGCCGAAGGTCCAATGCATCCAAGTGACGGCGAACAAGGGCGACGACCGCGACGTCAAGCCGGAGAAGTTGCCGAAAGTGGACGATTCGTGCAGAAGGAGCTACGTGATCTCGCCGGAATTTCACGAGCAAATCCCAGTCAGGCCGCCGAAGCGGGTGGAACCCATCAGGGAGACGGACGAACAGATGGCCTCCACGTCCTTTGGGCAGACTCGAATCTTGCTGCCGCCGCGAGATGAAGAGCGCGAGTCCTTCCTGGTCAGCCTCCCCAAAAGAGACGAAGTCAGATCGCGCTCGATCATGAAAATCTCCGATTTGGTCGCCCCGATGGGGAAAAACAAGGTTTCCGCATTTTCCAACCCTCCCCCCACGCATTGTTGGCCCGATTTTAACACGCGCCTTTGTTTCAGAGAGGACCGATCGAAGGCAAATATGGATTGCTCCTTCCGCCCAACCGAAGTCCACTCAAGGTAGCCATAACGATTTGTTAAAAAAATACCAATTCTGTCCATAAATTATTTGTGAAATTGTGCGTTTTTCTTTCCGGGGGGTTTGATTCCGAAGTCTGTTTGCAGCTCCTTTTGGTGTTCAACCAAACGGACCCGGTTTCCGAGGCGTTGGGGCGTGCGGGCGAAAAGGTTGGATTCGACGTGACCGGTTCCAATTCGTACGATGCAGCTCTTGAAGACTTTCAGTCGAAATCTCACGATCTCGTTGTCATTGATACTCGATCCGCTAAAAGCTTAGACTACGATACTTTATGCAGGTAAAGTACTTAATGCCTTAATTTGCTTTAGTGACATTCCGTGTTCCGCGACGTCATCGCCGTAACATCAAAGAGTTTGCGTTTGCTTAACTGATACTGAACAGTGTTCGAGTTTTGTCGTGCGTGCGATAACGAAATCGATCTTGACCTTTCAGACCGCCGCGCGGCCGATTGTTTTTGTTCTTCCTCATTTTTGCGATTTTACACAACCCTGTGCGATTTTTTAATTATCGCGCCGACCGAGGGAAAACAGCATTAGCGCAAGCGGGCGATTTGCCTTTTAATGAACTCAGTCACGTAATTGGTTTAAGGACGTTTCGTTTTTTTGATGGAACACACACACACCGCATGAATAACATCAAAAGTGAGATAACTGCTTTTTTTAATTAATTGGACGCGTAGAATGTAGCCTGAGAAAGATTCGATGAATGTAGGCAATTTATTTATTGATGTCAAGTTTGCTGATTTTCTGTTTTTAAGTTATTTTCAACCTTCAAGTGCCTAATTTTAATAGAACTAGTTTTGTTCGCATCGCTGGACTACTTTCGCATTCGCCGGAAAATTAATTTCAATTTGACTGGACGCAACCGGCCGAAAATGGAACAATTAGCATTTAATTGATTGACAATATGAAGTTGAGTAGTATATTTTTGGAGCGCCGATGTTTGCGGAACCTCAATATTGTTCTGGTTGGAACCTGATTATTTTTGTTAAACCTTAATATCGTTCTAGTGGAATCTGTTAATTTGTGTGAAACTAATATTGTTCTAGTGGAATTCGTTGATTTCTTGTGGAACCCTAATATTGTTCTAGTGGAGTCTGATTATTTTTATGGAACCTCAATATTGTTCTAGTGGAGTTTGAATATTATTGTTGAACCCTAATATTGTTCTAGTGGAATTCGTTGATTTCTTGTGGAACCTTAATATTGTTCTATTGGAGTCTGCTTATTTTTGTAGAACTTCAATATTGTTCTAGTGGAGCCTGAATATTGTTTTTGACCCTTAATATTATTCTAGTGAAGTCGGTTATTTTTATTGAACCTTAACGTTGTTCTAGTGAAGCCTGATTATTTATGTTGTGTCTTAATATTGTTTTAATGGAACCTGATTATTTATGTTGAACTTTAATATTGTTCTAATGGAATCCGTTCATTTGTTGTGAAACCTTAACATTGTTCTAGTGGAGTCGATTATTTTTGTTGAATCTTAATATTATTCTAATGGAGTCTGTTTATTTTTGTGGAGCCTTAATATTATTCTCAATGAGCCTAATTATTCTTGTCAACCCTTAATATCGTTCTATTATCGTTCTGATTATTTTTGATGAACTTTAATATTATCTAGTGGAACTTGAATATTGTTTTAGTGGAGTCTGCTTATTTTTGTGGAACCTCAATATTGTTTTAGTTTAGCCTGAATATTGTTGTTGACCCTTAATATTATTCTAGTGATGTTGGTTATTGGTTATTGAACCCTAATATTGTTCTAGTGGAGTCTTATTATTTTTGTGGAACCTCAATATTGTTCTAGTGGAGTTTGAATATTATTGCTGAACCTTAATATTGTTCTAGTGGAATTCGCTGATTTCTTGTGGGACCTAAATATTTGTAATATTATTCTAGTGAAGTCGGTTATTTTTATTGAACCTTAATATTGTTCTAGCAAAGCCTGATTATTTATGTTGAATCTTAATATTGTTCTAGTGGAACCTGATTATTTTTGTTGAATCTTAATATTGTTCTAATGGAGTCTGTTTATTTTCGTGAAGCCTTAATATTATTCTCAATGAGCCTAATTATTTTCGTCAAACCTTAATATCGTTCTATTATCGTTCTGATTATTTTTGATGAACTTTAATAATATTCTAGTGGAATCTAATCATTTTTGTGGAACTTGAACATTGTTCTAGTGCAGTTTGAATATTATTGTTTGACCTTCATATTGTTCTAGTGGAGTCGATTATTTTTATTGAACCTTAATATTGTTCTAGTGAAACCTGACTATTTATGTTGAACCTTAATATTGTATTAGTGGAGCCTGAATATTATTATTGAGCCTTAATAGTATTCTAATGCAATCCGTTCATTTTTTGTGAAACCTTAATATTGTTCTAGCGGAGTCGGTTATTTTTGTTGAACCTTAATATTGTTCTAGTGAAGTCGATTATTTTTACTGAGCCTGATTATTTTTATTGAATCTTAATATTGTTCTAGTGGAACATGATTATTCATGTTGAACTTTAATATTGTTCTAGTGGAAGCTGTTCATTTTTGTGGAACCCTAATATTGTTCTAGTGCAGTCCGATTTTTTGTTGAACATTAATGTTGTTCTAGGAGATTCAATTATTTTCATGCAACTTTAATGTTTTACTCAGTCGAATTTAATTATTTCTGTTGAACTTTAATATTGTATTGGAAAGCAGAAATTAAATAAAATAATTAGTTGTGCGTGGTTTGAAGGGTAAAATGCGGTTAAATTTAGAACACCTTTGAAACTCACCGAACAAGTCTGTATTAAGAGGGCGGAAAAATTAGTCATAATGGAAAATTTAATATTACGTCCAGAATGTCTGCCATATTAAAATTCAACCTCTACTGTTATTGAAGATATTTAATTATTCCGTTAATTGCATTAATTAAACTAATTGTAAGAAAGCTTTAATTATAAAACGGTAACTGGAAAACGTTGTAATTATACTAAAGAGAAAATCGACATTTTTCACGAAGCCAAACTTGTTGACATGATAGTTGGGGATTTTTTAAAATCGTTTCTACTTATTAACAAATTACGATTAGATTAGATTTCAGCGGGATTGTTTCCACCCAAATTATAGTTTTAGTTTTTGTGCGTCAAATCCATCAAAAATAATGAACCTGTACACAAACGCTGGATTAAAATAGATAAATCCGGTCCAAAGGTTACTAATATTATTATAATATTATATTCCGAAATTTATATATATATATATATATATATATACCGGGTGTATCATGCGGATTTGTTTTCGTCGGCGTTATCACCGATAAATAAAATTAAGAATTTTATCCCGCAAGTCTTTAATCGAGATTAGAGATACGGGAATTATGATGCGCGATTTCGACCCCATTTTTGCCGACTTAAGATTCGTCGCGCGGATCCAACTTCCCCCGAAGTTATGATCCAATCTGTTATACACCGACTCGTCCGGCACAAATGCACAACTCCCTGCGGATTCGCGAGTTCGGCTCTTCATTATTTCCTTTCTTTTTCGCACGATCTACCGATCAAGATCAATCTCTAATTGATACGAAGTTCCAAATTAAAAAGAAATACGCTTAAAACAAAATACAGCCTGCTGCTGCACGAATTTCATTCCGAATTCAGGACTCGTTCAAATATTCATTCGAATGTCTGCAGAGACAACAACGTTGGGGTTCTTTTGAAAAGAGCTCGTGATCTTTGAGCGCATCTAACGGGTTCTTTCCGCTGTAAATATTGTGCGCACGTTTTGTTCCGAAATGACAAACAAGGATCCGTCAATTATTAGTTGTATTGCGCGCAATTTAGTGGCGGCCGCCTCGGCGCCCTTTCCCATCGAAAGTTGAAAATAGTCGCGTGACTTTTTTCGTTCCGCGAAAGTTGGATATACGGAATTAGACAAGTCTTCAATTTTGGAGAGATTCGAATTATTAGTTCTTTGTATTCACGTTTGTAATGTTGAAGACCTTTTTATTCTTGGTTGTCCTATTTTCGATGCAGCAATTCCTCCATTCATTTCTAAAAAAATTGATTCATTCTCTTTACTTTCTTCAAATCTGTGTAAAATTAATCCTCATATTAGTTTATTTTTACTCCGCCATTGTTTTTCGATACCTAATTTCACTCATAATCTTAGACGTTGTCCTTTTTGGAAATTTAAAAATGAGTGTGTTGAATTAGATAATATTGTTATTTCTTCTTTAGAAAAAATTTTGAATATTAAATTTACAATAAGATCTTGGACTCGAAGCCAAATTACCAATCCGTTTTGGTGGATTAGGTATAAGGTCTATAATTGATATTTCCTCGCCTGCCTTTTTGTCTTCTATATTTTCTAATTCTGAACTTATTATGTCCATTCTAACTTCTAGTTTTTCTAATTTTGAAATTACATCCCTTAACGAGGCTGTTGATTATTGGAAAGAAATTTCTAATTCGTCTTTACTTCCAAAAGAGCTTTCTATTCAAAGAAATTGGGACTTACCTATCTGTGAGAAAATATTTCAAAATTTATTATCTTTCTCAAATATCACACAAAAAGCTATCTTATTAGCTGGATCTGAACTTGAATCTGGAGCTTGACTTGAAGCTCTTCCATCTTGTAAATTAGGTACTCTTTTAGAAAAAAACTTTTTACAAGTTACAATTTCACTCAGATTGGGCAATTTCTGTCATCCTCATATCTGCTCGTGTGGTTCTTCTGTAGACTCGTTGGGTCATCATGGTTTATCGTGCATTAAAAGTGCTGGTAGACTCTCTCGTCACAGCTGTATTAATGACATTATTAAACGTGCTTTCTCTTCTGCCAACATCCCTTGTATCCTTGAACCTAATGGTATTCTGAGGAATGATGGCAAACGTCCAGATGGTATTACAGTTATTCCATGGAAAGTAGGTAAATCTTCAGTTTGGGATTTTACTTGTACGGATACACTTACCCCTTCTCATTTGATTGATTCTTCATTTTATGCAAGATCTGCTGCACACTTGGCAGAAAACGTTAAGAAAAAAAAATATAAGGCAATTTCTGATGATTATTTTTTCGTCGCCTTCGCTGTGGAAACTTTGGGTCCTTGGAGTGCTGATGCCTTCTCTCTCCTTGAAGATTTGGAGAGGCGTATTGTTCCAACAACGGGAATTCCTCAAGCCAAAACATATTTGAAGCAACGAATAAGTTTGGCTATACAGAGAGGCAACGTTGCTAGTGTTCTTGGTACAACCCAGCTTTCTTCTTCTCTTAATGAGTTATTTTATTTATTCCAGTTATTATTTATGTTATATTATTTTATGTTATCGTTATTCTATTACATAATAATAAAATTGTACGACGGACTTGGGAAACGCGTGTCAGATTAGCGGCGTTCTATAAGAAACTAGTCGACTAAATTTCCAAAATTTTCGAATGGCGTCGGAATTTAAAGACGAACTGCTCTCACGTGTCTCACACCTGAGGCGAGCGAGTAACAGCTTCATTTGGACGGAATCTATTAGCGGCGCTTAAAGGCGAACGGTCGTACGAAAATAAATTTTCCCCGTAAACAGCTTAACGTTATTGAATAAGAAAGCAATGTTGAGGGGATCAGAGCCGATCGATTTTATCTTAGTCGAGCACAAAATGTACCTTTCTAATCCCACAACGCTAATAAACACATGGAAACGTCGCTTGTTAATAAAACGTAGTTGCTCCCGTGTGTACACTGAACGACAACAGTAACCGAGACCGTTGACATCAAAAATTTCCACGGCATTAATAAAGTAGGTTCTGGATATGTTTTTGATGTCCCATTAAATTTTTTTTAAGCTAGTGGGTTGCCAATAAATTTTAACATATCTCTGACATCCTTCCTGTTATTAGGGGAACCCTAATTTTGATCCAGTGGAGTTTGATTATTTTTATTGTACCTTAATATTATTCTAGTGGAAGCTGATTATGTTTTTGGAACTTTATATTATTGTAAGGGAGTCTGATTATCTTTGTTGAACCTTAATATTGTTCTACTGGAATTTGATTATGTTTGTGGAACCTCAGTATTGTTTTAATGGATCTGATTATTTTTGTGGAACATCAATAGTACTTTAGTGAAAGTTGATTATTTTTATGGAACTTCGATGTTGTTCTAGTGGAGTCTGGTATTGCTATTGAAACATAATATTATTTTACTGGAATCTGATTGTGTTTGTGGAACCTTAATATTGTTTTAATGGAACATTAATATTGTTTTAGTAAAAATTAATTATTTTTTATGAAACCTTAATGTTGTTCTAGTAGAGCCTGATTATTGTTGTTGAACCTTAACATTGTTTTACTGGAATCTGATTGTGTTTGTGGAACCTCAATATTGTTCTTATGGAATCTAATTATTCTTGTAGAACATTAATATTTGTTTTAGGGAAAGTCAATTATTTTTCTGAACCCTTAATATTGTTCCAATGGAATCTGATTATTTTTATTGGACCGTAATATTGTTCTACTGGAATTTGATTGTGTTTGTGGAATATCAATGTTGTTCTTATGCAATCTGATTAATTTTGTAAAACATCGATATTTGTTTTAGTGAATGTTGATTACTTTTATGGAACCTTAATATTGTTCTACTGGAATCTGATTATTTTTATCAAACCTTGTTCTACTGGAATTAATATAGTTCTAATTTGATTATTTTTGTTGAACCTCAATAATGTTCTAGTAGAACCTGATTACTATGAGGGAACCTTAATATTGTTCTAGTGGAGCTTGATCATTTTCATGGAACCTTAATATTGTTCTAGTGGAATCTGATAATTTTTGTTGAACCTTCATATTGTTCTAGTGAAGACCGATTATTTTTTGGAACCTTAATATTGTTCTAATGGAATCTGGAATCTAGTGAATTCTGATTATTTTTAAAGAACCTTAATATTGTTCTGGTGGAAACTGATTATTCTTGTAAAGTTTTAACGTTATTCTAATGGAATCTGATTATTTCCGTAGAACCTTTATAAATATTAATAACTGTTGAACTTCAATGATTTCAAAATGCAAACAAAGTCCAACTTTTTAAATTTAATTTATGTATTCTTGCCGAAACTTTTTAAATTCAATATCAATATTAATACAGTTCGCTTTCTGAATTATAAATAAAAACAGAATGTAAACATTTTAGACTTGGAAACAAACAGCTTTATGAAAAAAAAGAGGCGAATAACATGAAAAATGTATTTTTAAACTCAAAAATTCTTATGCCGGGCTCAGACCACCAATAATTATATTGTCAATACCGCCGAAATCAATATTTTCAATGTCGTCAATGCCTCAATATTTTAGGCTACACTTTCAATACTACTGAAGAAACTAGAATATTGTCAATATTATAAATAGTCTGAACTGCCCATTAAAGAAGTATTTAACCATTTATTTCAAAAGACTACAACGAGAACGTCTAAACAACGGAAGCCACACAGTAAGCTAAGAAGGAACGTTGCAATACCTCCGGGACGAGTTCTCAGCGTTATGTAGTAGATATAATCCAAGTTAGAATCGCGTTAAGACGGTATTACATTTGTTACACGTCGGCTTAGCAAGACATTTACGACGTTAAAAATTGAAAAAAATTATAAACGACCCGCCGTAAAAATTGAGACCGCGCCAGCGATACCGAGAAAAGTGCGGTATTTTTTAATAAAACCTCTCAAATATTCCGATCACATTCCGAATTTTTTGCGTCCTTTTAACCACATGCGCAATGAATGAACGATTTCAGATATGGTGCGTTGCACGAAAGGGATTTCCCTTCTAGAAAAAAAAATGCGAATTGAAATCGCAGAGACAATGGCGTGCGGATTTAACGCGGAGAGATTTTTTCGGACTAAATTAATTACATGACGACACACACACACAATGGGTCCGTTTATGGCCGCATTCTTTCGACTAATTACGTCCGAACGCGACTTATCCGATTTTAATTGCGGCCGTTATCTGATCTTGCAAAGCCGTGGACGACGATATAACGGCCGCGATAAATGACGACGCATTCCCCGCTCGGTGTCTTCGGACAATAAAAACGAGCATTTTTCTGTCGCCGACGAAAATAAAAAATTTATTGTTGTTTAACTAACTTTTCGATTTGAGCGCAGCTGCTTCGTATATTCGCGAATTGAAGATTCCAAATAACGCATGACTAATGGATGGATCCGAATGTTATTTACGAGATTAACTGGCACGGACGTACAGCGAAAGTTGAAAGTGCTGAACTTTTCCGCAAGGCCTGTAAAAATTCGCAAACGTTTGGTTTCAAACAATTTAAATTAGTTGTGAAGATACATTTCTTCTTCAATTAAATTTTTTCGACGTAAATGTCTGCCACAAATTGAAGCAAAGTGTCACCAATACGATTGTTTCGTGAACACTTATGTTATGTAACGGATATACAGGTTGGGTTAAGTTTTACCGCCCCGGCCATAATACCTATTAAAGATTGAGGGGAAAATATGCAATTTCCATATTACATCAATTGAAGTTTACACTTTCGATTTGAAGCCAAAAAAGTAAAACAAAGAGTTTCGGGTAAAATTTCCATGTTTGGTTTTTTATTTCAAAATTTGTCAAATTATTCGTAGCATTGTTAATTGCAATTTGATTCGTTAAAAAATTATTACTTTTTGAGTTAAATCAAATTTAACATAAAGCACGAAAAATACTTTTATTTATGACTTTCCAACAATGGATAATACGGTCTACCACGTAACAATACCTGATGATCGACCCATAAAACTGAAGGGAACGGCGTTTTAGTTGTTGCCAGACCCGTATTCTGGAATTTGTGAAAAAAATAAAATAAGTTTTTAATAGGTAAATAATAAGTTTATTTTATAAAAGATGCTCAAAGTGATGCCCCATTACCCATAAATTAAAAGCATTTGAAGCTTCTCCTCGACTGAGTATTGAAATGGTATGATTATACCTGAACTAAACACAAATGTTCACTATTCCACAAAACAAAATTTTAATTTTCACTTTTTACCAACGATGTTTAAGTGTTGGAAGATTTGTTGCGAATGTGAATGTTTCTTTATTCACAAAGTGACCTAGGGTTGTGACCAGGGTTTTTAAACTTTGGGTAAATTAAGCAATTTATTTTATGGGAAGGTTCAATAACCGATAGGTATGACTTTGCAGACGGGAAAATTAAAACACAAAATTGTAGACAGATATACAGTAGAATCCGGTTATAACGAACCTTAAGGGACCGTCAAAATCGGTTCGTTATATCCGAAGTTCGTTATTAGCGTTAATGAAAGAATAAATGCAAGAGTGTTTTATGAGACCGTTGTTGTCTAATGTAAATATGCATATGTATAAAACCATTATAAATATAAGTTAAAGTTAAGTTAAGTTAAGTGAAACAATGCAAAATGAAATAAGTAATTTTATTTAAAAAAAATTGTTATTTTCGACTGAACTGTTGCATTTTTAAATTATAAATCGTTCACACATTTTCAATAATCGGCGCACCATAATTCTGTAAAAAATTACGAATGTTGTTAATACTTCTCACAGCTTCCTGTGTACATAAAATCTGTAATGCTGGTGGTTCCGGCTCATCCTTATTGGCTTCTTCGTGGTCACTTTTGTCTACCACAAATATCCAAATATTCTAGTTGTAAGTTTTCGGAAAAATTTGAATTTTCCAATTGCTGAAATTCACGTTCCCTTTGTTTATCTTTTTGTAACCACTCATTTAATGACAAGTCATCATCAGATTCAAAGGTTATTATGTGTTATATACAATGCAAAGTTCGTTATAGCCGATTAAAATTTCATTAATTTCGTCTTTTCAGGTTCGCTATATCCGATAGTTCGTTATATCCGAGTTCGTTATAACCGATTGTTTTTTACATTGTTACATAGGGAAAAATGTCGGGACTTGGAATAAAGTTCGTTATAACCGGTGGTTCGCTATAACCGGAGCCGTTATAACCGGATTCTACTGTACTAACGAAAATTATAAGCTGGTAAGCGATTTTCTTATCGAGTTTAAAATCTAATATTGCAAAATTATTTTTTATTATGATTATAATTACCGTGTAGCTGTTAGTTACGATGTTGTGAACTTTTAAAGAAATAGCGAAGACCCTTATTCCGGTCCTGTAAAATATAACGTTGTACTTTTTAACTTAACTTTATGACTGTCATAAATAATCAGCCAAATACCCAAAACCAATACCATTGTTAGGTGAATTGGTCAGCTTATGTCGTAAATCATTTAAAAAAGTACCCTCTAATACGGAAATGGCTTTATTTAATGAACCCAAATTAGTAAAATTATTTCAATTACACTAAATTGTGTGAAAATATTTTACTGTTTCTACATAAAAAAAACTAATAAATTGAGCAATTAGTAATTGAAAGAAAGCCAAAATTTTACCTGATTAAAAAAAAAGATTTTTTCTTGGTTTCTATGTACCTTAATAATATAAAATTACTCATGCAATTTATGAGAATTGACAAATTATTTTAAAGGCTTATTTTGTCACGGGCGGTAAAGCTTAATTCACCCTGTACAGTGTGTCCATCGAATGCGGTGGCAGTGAATAATTATTTTGTTTTAGTAGATACAAAAAAAAGTTTCAGTAGTGCTATATTAAACTCGAAATTTACTATTGGAAACTGCTTAGCTATATTTTTTATACTTTAGACTTAACCGGAAGTGCGCAAGAATTTGGTTTTCAAATGGCACTATATTGCTTTCTGAACATTTCCGCAATCTCCATTTTTTTGCTTATAAGTCATATAAAATTTTGATAAGATTCAGAAAAACGTTATCGATTTATAAGATATCAATTAAGCAAACATTATATGTGAAACATGGAAAACAAAGTAATAATTGTGTCGTTGATCTTTAAAGTGGGTCAAATCCTTTTTGTGAAAAAAATAATTAAAGCGAGCCAGCTGTTGGTAATAAATCGATTTCATCCGAAATTCCGGAACTGCTTTTTAAATTGAATTTTCAGCTTTAACAATCGAACAGAAATGCATTGATATTTTCATTGAACCCAGTCGTGGGTCTGACGTTTAACCCAAAATTTGCTGAGCTTTTAGGCCAGCGATAAACTCCCCGTGCGCGTTCATTTAATTCACTTTCAACGACACATGAAATAATCCTCTGTCAGCAACTGAAACTTACCCACTTTCCAATATTGCTCCGTTCGACACTTAATGCCAAAGTGCACTATCCATTTCAAGTCTTTAAACTTAATTGAAACGAAGTTCAAATTTTATCACTGTCATAAAGCAGTTCAAGATGTGACAAACTAGAACAAGCGAAATTAAATTTTTTGTCGTTTTATTAACCATTTTCGACTTACCATACGCGACCGGGTAGTTTTAGTATATTTTCTGAAGAACAGTTGTGTTGTTTTAAAAAATTTTCCACCTCAAGGCTTTCCGTCCAATTCCCAACAGGGACCGGTTTTCCTGAAATGAAAATAAAAACCTTAAAAACTTTCTCCTTCGTCCCTTCCGACGCTTCGACCTCATTAACTAGGAAACCTATTCCGATTCCAATTATAAATTTCGCAACACCCTTCCAACGGATTGATATTATTTCACAGTTATACACACAGTTAGGGTTCGGCGGCGGTTATAATTCGGGCGGCGGGGGGGCAGAACCCGAAGATGTTCACTTGTTGCTGTATTGATTACACCCCTTGTCCCTTCGCCGCCCTTTCGCAACGGTGTCGACGTGTGCGGCGGCGGCGGGAGAGAGAACAACTCGACCCCGGAATTACAACTCCACTCCGGTGACCGGAAATATCAAAAGTGTAGTTTAAAAGGGTCCGCGACCCGAATAATCCCCCTGATCGACTTTTTTCTCGTGCGATTTTATTTCGGTGCAACGGAAGTTTCAAAACTGAAAAGTTGTGAAATCATGCGACCGATTTTTTGCTCCGGGTGACGTTAATGCAATCGAGGTAATTCCCTCGGAAGTAATTATTTCCGAAATGAGAATTTGCGGAGGAAAAACCTACCTTTGACGTCGTCGGTGCTTAAAAATTCCCGTGATTTGTGTTTACATTGCAAATCAGTGTAATTAGAGTTCGGTGACATTAGCGAACCTCGAATTTGATTTTAATGTGCTCAGAAATGACGATTCCGAATTTTGATTTGTTTACTTGATTTTCTAAGTAATTAAATGTATCAGAACGTTCCGGAAAAATTCATTGGTCAATCTCACCCCAACGGTTGTTTCCAGCATGACGGCGCCACAGCTCATACAGCTTTAAGTTACTCAAAAGATGTAAAAATCACCGAAAAAGAAATGAAATGAAACAGCGTTGACGTTGTTGGAACTTCTAAAAACCTTGCGATTTGTGTTTACAGTGCAAATCAGTGTAATTAGAGTTCGATGACATTAGCGAACCTCGAATTTGATTTTAATGTGCCCAGAAATAACAATTCCGAATTTTGATTTGTTTACTTGATTTTCCAAGTAATTAAATATATCAGAACATTCCGGAAATATCCATTGACCGATCTCACCCCAACGGTTGTTTCCAGCATGACGACGATACAGCTCATACAGCTTTAAGTTACTCAAGAGATGTAAAAATCACCGAAAAAGAAATGAAATGAAACAGCGTTGACGTTGTTGGAACTTCTAAAAACCTTGCGATTTGTGTTTACACTTCAAATCAGTGTAATTAGAGTTCGGCGACCCGGAATCTGACTTACACCGAAAATAACGATTCCTCGAGCGTTAATTGACGTTTCAGAATTTCAAATTGTCAACTTGATTTCCCCCGTTTTGTGCGATTGAAATTTAAAGGAGCGTAGGTTTTCTTAATTTCCGGAGGCGGACGAGTTAAATCCTGAAACTTTACACCTGCCTTCGGTGACGTCTTTTGAAACCGAACCTTTTTTCTGGTAAAAATCGTCGATCAGTCGTCGAGAATCATGTAAATGAGTGGGGCTTCATTGTTCGCCTCGGAAAATGTTCAGTTTATAATGGCGCTGTTGCAAACTTCTTTCGTAAAATGCAAATCGACTGCGGAAGCACGGTTCGGAGGTTTGTAAACAGATGTATTGGTTTTAATGAGATTTGAAGGGGGAGCCTCGAAGTTTATCGCGATTATGACAAAAGCTTGTGACTTACCGACTTGTAAGACCTAATTGGAGCAATTTAAATTTTGAAGACAGTGGAAAAATAACTTGTTGGCAATGCAGCTAAGTGCCCTTTCACAATGATGTTAATGTTAATGGTAATGCTAGTGGTAATGTTGTTAATGTTAGGATGGTCATGTTAACGTAATGTTAATGTTACATCCAAAACAGTACAAACTTATGTCGTTGTTTGCAATGATGTTAATAGTAATGGAAATGTTAGACTTTGACTTGAGACTCTAACATCCGCCAATGAAAATACGTTATTTTGAAAATTTCAATTGACATTAGAGAAAAGATTGTCATGATGACCTTAAATTGTCAATCACCATGTTTTAATTGGGTAAAAAATTAAAAAAATACAGCTTTACTAAAAATTTTGTAACACTCAACAACAATATACAACGATTTGTTTTTTGAATAATTTCTAGAACAATAAGGTCACAATTTTAAAAATCAAACTCTAGATATTCTGGTTACGTCCAGACAAACCTAGAAAACGCCCACTTAAAATATAAATTTGACGGAACTGAGCGTATCGCCTTTAACATCATTGTTAACACCGAGACTTAACATTACCACTAACATTAACATCATTGTGAAAGGGCAGTTAATATCGCTTTTAAGTCAGTCTAACATTACCATTACCATTAACATCATTGTGAACATCAAAGTGATTTTGTACTGTTTTGGTTGTAACACTACTGTTACGTTAACATTACCATCCTAACATTAACATCATTGTGAAGGGCAGTGCATGATGCGAGGATGACGTTTAGTTTTTAGAATAAATTATTTAACTTGAGGCTAGCGAACAAAATGTTACAAAACACATCTGTTTGTAAATATTGCAAAAATTTCTTAATCATAAAATGTATTCCACCGAAAGCAATTCATACCGTTTCGAGGTATTACTTTGAAATGTGTAATTCTTTGCTTTTAATAAAATCTTATCTCAAAGAAGATATCATGAAGTTGGAGCGGAAGGAAATGGGGAAATTAAGTTACACAGAACTGCTTTCCGCGCAAATTGAAAAGTGTTTGATATTTTCGATTACATTGTGTTAACCGAGAAAAATGAAAATGATTCATGGTTTGAGTTGGTGTATACAAAGTAATTGCCCTGTCGCCAATTTTGATTGACATTGTTTCGATTTTGATATATAAAATTTTCTACTTTGTGCTTTGTGCAAGTGATTCGTAAAACGCGGCGGTCCGGTTATTGCATTTTGTGGAATTTATTCGGAAAATGCTTCTAATTTCAAAATTTATTTATTTATTTATTATTTTTTTAAAAATGTTTTTTTTGAAATTACAAATGAATAAATTAAACTTGATTACCCATCTGAAATGGTATAAAAAATGATGAGTGAAAATTTGTAAAAGTGACGTCAACTAAAATGAGATTTGCCGCGAAGGTGAAATACTTGCAGATGGTGTATCGCATGATTAGACATGTAAAATTCTACCTTTCGTACTTTTGGCATTTAAGGGGACGTTTAAAATACTTTCGACAGGTCAGTTTTTAAAATTAATTAATTTAATTAAACAACGATTTTAATGTATGCCATTAAATAGTATCTGCCCATTATAGCAAATCGTTCTATAAGTATTTTTTCTCTATAATTGCAATAGGATCATCAAAAAATGCAAATTTGTTCATTATTGACCTTAAGTTAGTAATAAAAAAATTGTTTACTCGTCAATGTATGACTAGTAGTGAAAAAATATTGTACTAAACTTGAAAGTTATTTTAATTTTATGTTAAACGCTGCGAATGCTTAATCAATTTTAATGAAGACTTGTTTAATTACAATGAAGAGCTTCAGTACTGTCGAATTCACAATTACATAGCTCCAAATAACGAGAACAGTTGGAATTGAAACAGCACGTGCAATTATCAGTGGTGCAGAAGAATATACATTTAGATTTGAGTCGGTTCCCGGAGGATTTCAGGAATGCAATCGAATCAAATATGCAAACAATCGCAGAAATATGATAGGTACGCTGAAACCCTGACCAACATCTGTAAAGTGCAAGGAGATGTTACATTAATTTCCCTTGGGCAAGTCTTTAGGAATTTATATGTTGTAGGTACATTGCATTTGAAGTTGAAACTAATTACAGTGGAAAATAATAAGAAAAAATTGAAAAATAAAATAAACTTTATACTCCAAAAAAACATCCGCACGAACTATTGTACCGAAAACTGCAATTTTCCGGTATTAATAGTACCTGAAATGAATGCTAATGACAGTACAGTTGAAATGTAATTAATAAAATCGATTATTACGAAAATTTTTAAATGTTTGATGTACCTACTGTAATCACTTTTTTCACAGTAGATAGGATTAATGAGATTGCCTTTCCAATGTAGACTGTTCGCATACGCACACAATAAGCGCTTTTGTCGTATGCAAATGTTTCGTTTGATGTATTTCCAGGGTAATGATAACAATGAAAAATTTTTCCAATATAAAAAAACCCTCCGGCGTGTGATGTGTCACTGTTGAACTTGTTCTCCTATCCACTTTTAAGTTGTCGTAAGTTAGAAAACAATGATAAAAATAAATGATAAATTAAGTTTTAGAGAAAATTAAAAAATAGGTCAATTTTTAAATTTAATTTCACGTTTTTATATACAGGGTGTTTTTTGTTAAAGTAATTTTATCATCATTTATTTTTTTAAATAGCAATCTGTATTTCTTCTTGATGATAATGATTTTTGTAAAAAATCTAACGACGTAACATTTTGTGTGAAAGTAACCACTTTTTTATCGTTTTTTGTTTTCTTAACAACAATAAATATATATTTTCATGAAATTAACAAACTTAAGCTTGTAAGTTATAAAATTTCCCATCACATAAATATGAGTGGTTGATGTAAACAAGAAAAAAAAAATTAGACCCAATTTACTGAACTTTGATTCAAACTTGTTTTATTTATTTTTTATTTCATATCTAAGCATCATTTTATTTAATTCCATATTTCCTGTATTTATCCCTATGTTTCCTATCTTTACATTCTACGATTACAATTTTGACAAAACACTCGAAAATTGTTTTTTTTTTGGAGTGACGTAAATGCAACTTTTCTTAAAGATATTAATAAATGTGCCGGAAAAACAATATTAAATGCGCTTAACTTCCACAATTACTTAACCCTGCATTAGTCGCGTGACTGATGCTTCCATTTCGCCAGAAAGTAGCGCGACTACTGCAAGGTTAAATTAGCAAATCGTTTTATCGCTAGTTTGCACAATAGTCAACCTCTTTTTTCAATTACAGTCGCGCCATACACATTTTAATTGCGAAATATCGTCGAATTGAATAACGGTCACCCTTTACGCTAGAAAGCTTGCGAATTAAAAACGACTGCGAAAATAATTTTTTCGTTTTAATTCAGTGAACTCTAAAGTTAGCCGATCGGACGATTTGCGTCAGAATATCAGACCGACCGACGTGTGCTCCCGTAGTTTTTGTTTGAATTAATTTTGACTGCAGAAATAATAAGCAAACGCAACTCCTACTGGCCGATTCTTTTCGCCTGCAAAATGATTTCGTATCGATCATACCGGGTGGTTGGACGCAAAAGCGAGCGGGGGCAAGAATATTTTAAAACTGCATTTTAGTGCCTCTCGTAAACGCTCCCGGTTTTTACGACGTGTGCATTCGTCGTTTTTACGTCCGAACGCGCCCCGTCTAAAAATATGTAAATGTGCAATTTATTTAAACGGCCTTCTTTACTTTGTTACAGGTCAATAAGGAACACTAAAGGAAGCCAACACACGGCCGTCGTCGCAATAGTTAAAAAAAGGTACGGAATTATTTTCGGTAAGAGATGTGTGTTATTAACCGTCATAAACGTTTTGTTTTTACGTCTTAATTTCGACGAGGGTTCATAAAGACGGATAAAACAAATTAGCCGTCAAAATTATTACCCAACTGAAATGACAGCAGAAACAGCATTAACAGACGTCACAGTTACGTTCGCAGGTCGTTGGGTCAGGAGGTAAACAATAAATAATAGTTTGGAAGAATTTGATTTGACAATTAAGGTTGATTCCACACGTAACAGCCAATCGCACAATTAAACAATCATGCAAGTCGTTCGATTAGTTGCTGCGTGTGGACCAGGCTTTACACTTTAAATTCCATTAATTATCAACAATAAAAACTTCAATAAAAATTTAATTGAAACGATAACTAGAAAGCAATTCAACTTGACCAATTTTTAAAGGTGGGCAAATTGTTATTGACATTCAGTTTTTAATATTTTTCGAACTTGGAGATAAATTATTATCCTCTACGCAGTAATAATATTGCATAACGAGGTAGTAGGTGTTTTATTACAGTCGAGCCTTTCATTTACTAAACTGACAAGGCTATAGTTCATTTTTTAAATAGGAGGAGTGAAATTGAAAGACCTGATTACACTGGAATATTTCTAGCAATTATTTTTGGCGGAAAATTTGAATATTAGTATTTTTAACGTTTGTACAATTGGAAAAACACGAACTGTTTAGAACTGTTTGTAATAGAACGAAAAGAAAATGCACTGATGCACAATGCAAAACACAAAAATTCTAATAAGAACTGTTTTTATTACTTTTTATCATTTATATAAATGTAATTTACAAAAGTTACCTACTACGACACTCAAATATAATCAATTGTTTCAACAATATGACCACTGTCTATTTAATCAGTGTAAAACCGGCTTGCTAACAGCCAATCATAAATCTTTCTTTTGGCGCGCTATTTTTGAATCACTCATATGAATTAAAAAATGAAATACCGTAATATCTGATTTTGATTTAACATCGATCAATGTCTGCGCCATCTGGTAAGTTATTTTCGAACTTGTAGCAAGTTGGTAATTACTGACTTCCCAACTTTATAGATTTCGGGAATTGATATATTACTAACAGATTGCACGGCACAATAAATTAAAAAATATACTCTACTGAGATATTCTTTGGCCATAATAGAAACATTTTGTTGGAACTTTAGTACTTTTATTTTTGCCGATATTTCTAATTTAATTTGGACAATTTTTGATATTTTTTATAAATTAGTTTAGTTCCATATTAAACAGGATTTTAAAAACAACTCAATTTTTCAAACTTTAAAAATTCTGCACCGATAATGGAATTAACAAGTTCCAAATGCAACCAACAATACACCTGTTACAAGAGTTGCATCTATAAAACGTATCTTCCTGCCGCTAAAAAAAATTCAATTTGTTTTTTATTTACCCGAGCTGTTACTTTAACAATTTGATAAATTTCCCTGCGCCAAACTTTCGCGCGAAACTTTTTTTATCAACTTAACAGTTGGAAAACTTCCCCGGCGAACGACTTTATCGCTCACTTTAATCAGCCGAATTTCGTTGTCCCCAGTGCATTCGAGAAAGATGACGTCACCGTCATGTCGCTCCTCGACGCCGGCTACAACAGGGTACGTATATCATCGCAACAACCCCATTCCCCGAACAGAATTTAACGAAAATTTCGCCAGTGCATCGTCGAGACGTCGAACGTGATCTGTTGGGTGAATGAGCTCATCCAGTTGAAACACAGCGACGTCCGGCCGTTGGCTCAATCGGCGACGACCCAGGCGCTTTACGCCGCTCTTGATAAGTGCAAGGACGTAGTAATTGTGACAGACGATAGCTACCGGTTGCAGGTGAGCTTATTCTCATTTTACGACTATTGCGATCATTTGAATCGGTTTTAGTACACGAACCGAGCGTGCGAGAGGAACCTGGGATATCGGCAGGACGAGACGCTCGGGAAAACCCTCCAGGAGCAATTGGCTGTCGACACGGTGCAGATCAACACCATGGGATCGTCGCTGTTGCGCGGAAGGGAATGGCAGGGCTCGCTAATGCTCAGGCGAAAAGGGCTGGAACCCATCGCGCCTTCGGTTAAGTCCATAGCGGTCACTTGCGCCGGAAGGTAAGCAAAATAGTTCCGGTTTAGTTTTAGGAACTCGATTAGTTCGTTTTTGCATCAAATTTTAATCATCGATTAAAAATTTAAATCTGCGCGACGCTTTTTTTGGCGAGCAGTGAATGTGTATTTACACAGTAGATCTAGAGAATTTATAACATTATGAAAATTTTTTTAACTAATTTTCTCTTTAAATTGATTGGCGAAAATGTAATTTTTAAATTTGGTGTTGAAAAAAAGTAGTTTGTAGCACAAGTGAGTGAAGGTTCATTGCAAAACTCGTCTGTTCAGATCAATTGCTGTTACTATTTCAGTTTTATAGGTGGTAAACAATTAGTCCGTTTTTGCATCAAATTTTAATCATCGGTTAAAAATTTAAATCTGTGCGCCGCTTTTTTTGGAGAGCAGTGTAGATATATTTACACAGCAGATCTATTATGAGAATTTATAACATTATGAAAATTTTCTGAACTAATTTTCTCTTTAAATTGATTGACGAAAATGTAATTTTTAAATTTGGCGTTGAAAAAAATAGTTTGTGGCACAAGTGAGTGAAGGTTCATTGCAAAACTCGTCTGTTTAGATCATTACTGTTACTATTTCAGTTTTATAGGTGGTAAACAATTGGTCCGTTTTTGCATCAAATTTTAATCTTCGGTTAAAAATTTAAATCTGTGCGCCGCTTTTTTTGGAGAGCAGTGTAGATATATTTACACAGCAGATCTATTATGAGAATTTATAACATTATGAAAATTTTCTGAACTAATTTTCTCTTTAAATTGATTGACGAAAATGTAATTTTTAAATTTGGCGTTGAAAAAAATAGTTTGTGGCACAAGTGAGTGAAGGTTCATTGCAAAACTCGTCTGTTTAGATCATTACTGTTACTATTTCAGTTTTATAGGTGGTAAACAATTGGTCCGTTTTTGCATCAAATTTTAATCTTCGGTTAAAAATTTAAATCTGTGCGCCGCTTTTTTTGGAGAGCAGTGTAGATATATTTACACAGCAGATCTATTATGAGAATTTATAACATTATGAAAATTTTCTGAACTAATTTTCTCTTTAAATTGATTGGCGAAAATGTAATTTTTAAATTTGGCGTTGAAAAAAATAGTTTGTGGCACAAGTGAGTGAAGGTTCATTGCAAAACTCGTCTGTTTAGATCATTACTGTTACTATTTCAGTTTTATAGGTGGTAAACAATTGGTCCGTTTTTGCATCAAATTTTAATCATCGGTTAAAAATTCAAATCTGCGCGCCGTTTTTTTTTGGCGAGCAGTGTAGGTGTATTTACACAGCAGATCTATTATGAGAATTTATAACATTATGAAAATTTTCTGAACTACTTTTCTCTTTAAATTGATTGATGAAAATGTAATTTTCAAATTTGGCGTTGAAAAAAATAGTTTGTGGCACAAGTGAGTGAAGGTCCATTGCAAAACTCGTCTGTTTAGATCAATTGCTGTTACTATTTGAGTTTTATAGGTGGTACACAATTTTTAATAAAAATTTCTGAATCTATTCTGGCAACTAACCAAGCTGTAAATTTTATCAGAATGTTATTTGTCCTAATTTTGCAAGATTTATTTTAGTGTTTTTGTCACAATGAAATGCAAACTATTTAAAAATAGTTAATTACGTCAAATTTGAAATATTATACTTAAATTGAATCAAGGTCTCAAAATTCGATCAATAATAGCCCAATAACACTGAAGCAATTTATGTTACATTTCCTATAAGTATTATGTTTGCATCACCGTCTATTTATCGTCAATTTGTATTTATGGGGTGTCTTAGTGCTTAAAATGCAATAAAAATCACTTCCTCAGAAAGAATTCATTGAATTGACGACACATTCGCTGCAAGTTAAATAAGTAGTGATGATAAAAATTTCATTGAGTCAGAAAAGAAACGGAATCTTACAATAATGGACCTCATATTCGCAGGCAACCCAACGAACACCGTTGTGAAACTAACTGCAGAGCGCTTGAACGTCAATTCCGTTTTTTTCTGTCACATTGCGTACTCTTATTTCTGTAAACAGTTCAGTTTTCACTTTTTGGTTATTTAATAATTAAATTTTTGAGGTCGCCTACCCACTTCGTGATCGTTTGCGATTTGACCGGCAGCCCTTCGGATAGTCAGTTAGTATCCAATAATGACAAGTCGAGGGGGAGCGTTCATTCCATACGACGCGGTTCAACTGATATCAGGAGCGTCGGAAGTGATTACTTGAGGCGGGCCTCTTTAGCGAAACTTAACGCACTTCCGCTCGAAGCGCCGATAACCAAGGTTTTTATTTATTTTATCGTTAATTTATCATTCGCGAGTTTCATAATTTCAGATTATCGGCCTGATCATGCAAGCGCAAGAAAATTCAAACAACAATCAACAGGTCATCCAGATGCTGGACAAAGTGATCGATATGTTGCGCTGTACCGATCTGTTCTCGGTGCACATGAAAGAAGATCACAAGATCAGAATGGACGAACCGTTCGCATCGGATCTCATCGGCGCCCTGTTGTCCGTAAGAATTTTTTTTCAGCTGCGAGCTTCGCTCGAATTAATTGAGCTTTTGCAGCAACAGCCGCAACTGAGCATTTCGGCCTCTTCGAGGCGGAGCAGCAACGATTCTTCAGTTTTGCGCGCGAGCAGAGGCGGAAGCAAAATCAAAGTAAGCGGGTAAACACATACGTCACCGTTGACGTCACTTAGTCGCGTCGATTAAGCCACGCCTATTGATGACGTGTGTGTCAGTGGCGGCTCGTGGTAGTGATGAGTGAGGAGGCTAATATTTATGAAGAATAGGTCAATAGTTAACAAATTATGATTTTTTATTTTTGTATCACAATTTACCGTCCAGCAAGAACCATCAAGCAGGTGTAAAGTTATTTCTTACCAGGACTGGATTAGGAGTTGAAGGAAATGCATAGGGTGGAATGATGAGATATGAGCTTACAAAATGTATTTTCTCTTAATAATGAAAATAATATAATGTGTGATTCAATAAATTACCATTTTAGGTTAATGGTAGCAAAAAGTCGTGCCTTAATTTGCACAATATTATTGATAATGACTGTCAAAAATCGACAAATAAATTAGTAAATAACAGAATGGGATTAAGCTTGTAACAAGTGTAAACGGAAATTCATTCAATCGCATATTATAAGCCTAGGAACAAAAACAAAAATTCTAAAAAATAAACTAAAGTGAGAACAGAAAAGCTCTCAGAAAAAAGTAACAAAACGAAAATTCTTTAAAAGAAAACAATATCCTCACAAATTTTAGAAAATACATTTTGTAGTTCTACTTCTATATCGTCATTCATGTTGAAACAATGCAACCCGCAAATTCAAAATTTTATACCTGAATTCAATAATTGCAGTAGACCTGTCGCACCCAGTACTAAGGAATAATTGCGACTTTGTCCGGTAAAACGTACTGATCAGGGCACGTGTTCGGGTGGGGATGGAGCCGTAGGCTCCGCTACAATAGTTTTTTCCTTTCTAACTCAAGTATTGCATCGCATTTCTTTTTAACGTTCAAGGTCATAATCGTCTCATTCTATAGAATTAAAGCAGATGTTTGGAGTCTAATGTAGCAAATTGCCTCCGACCCGGTCTCGACCATATTCTTGGCGCTTATATGCAACCTTCAGGTCCCATATTGTAAATAGAAGATCCCCTGTAATAAGGCCGTTCTGGTATGGTGAAAGAAAATTATCTACCAAATAACTATTACCATTTATTTAATTGAGTCCCTAATAATTGATTTCATACTGAAACTTTAATGAAAATCAAATTTGATTATGTAATTATTTATTTATTTCAATTTTATCATGAGGAGGCTCAGCCTCCCTTGCCTCCTCTGACAAGCCGCCACTGGTGTGTGTCTATCTCGATTTTTATTCTCTCATTAATTTTTTCTTGTGCAGGTACCGACGCAAATTAAAGATTTATTAGATTCGTCATTGACGTGGGAATTCGACATATTCCGTTTAGAAGAATTAACGAACCGCAGGCCACTGTTGCATCTGGGCATGAATTTATTTTTGCATTACGACGTGCCCGGCGTGCTGAATTGCGACGAGAAAATCTTGTACAACTGGCTGACCATAATCGAATTGAACTATCATCAGGACAACACGTATCACAATTCGACGCACGCCGCCGACGTCATGCAGGTGCTGTGATCGCTTTTCCAGCTCGACGTTTTTCAGTTTTGAGGTTTCAGGCGACCGCCGGGTTTTTGGAGAAGGATCGCTTGAAGGCGATTCTGGAGCCGCTGGACGAAGCGATATGCTTGATAGCGGCCTGCGCTCACGATGTTGATCATCCTGGAAAATCGAGCGCGTTCCTAGCCAATTCCGACAATCCTCTAGCTATTTTGTATAACGACGTGACCGTTCTGGAAATGCATCACGCGGCTTTGATGTTCAAACTCACTGTGGGTAAGAAACTTTCGACAGAAATAAGTCTGTTAAATTCACCGGATTTTACAACTACTAAGAGGCTTTTATATTTCATCTTGGTTATTCCCGTCCTGTTGTCGGTTGTATCTTATCTCCTAACCATTGTCGCTGATGACGGTCGTTTTGTCTGTGATTTCGGTCTAATCTTCAGCGATCTCGGTTCACAATGACCGACGTGCAGGGTGTCGCTTTGAGCTACTGGTTGTGTCCTAATGCATTATGCGGCTTGGTGTCGTGGCGTGACTTGAAACTTTCTTTAAACATTCTAATTTCAATTTTCTCCTAATTTTTCTTAATTCGATTTGATGACTTCATTAATCAAGAGCAAATAGATAAAATCCACTCTCATTCAGATTTGAGTAGGTCTGAGTGGTCTGATTCATCATACTATTTAATTTTCTAATTTGAGCAATTGATTTTGAACGTGGGACAAGTCCACTTTGTGAAAAAAATAGTTTAAGCTAATTATTTATACAAATTAACATAAAACTTGAATCAATTCTCAATAAATATTTTCTAATATCAGTATAAATTTTGACAACGATATTTATTTTCGATTGATTTTGAAAGTCCACTCTAAATTGGGGAATGGTGTCGAATCTGGTAACTTAAACGTACCATCTCAGACGTAATTCCCCTAACTATAAATTAAAGTATTCTGATTTGAAAAATTGGGAAATTGTGAAATGAGTTTAAATCCGTTAAATTGGAGGGCTAGAAATGTTTACCTTGTCCCTAATTATGGTAGTGGTTGAGGATTACCCAAACCCGGATTTTTGTTTAATCCGACGAGCGGACTACACTGTTGCGGATTATCGGTACATTTTAATTTGACGAAAGATACATATTTGATTAACGAAAATTGGCTCGCATGCGCTTACTTTAAACAAGGCTAATGCGGTTTTGCGGGATTAAATACCGCCGAAAAGTTGATAATGAATTTTTAATACATGTTAGTGTAATCCCAAAAAAGAATGAAATAAAAATAACAAATACTAACCATATAATGTTTTAAAAATATTGGTAGACTTATTTTATATTTTTTGTGAACTTATTTCATGTAAATTTACAATGTAAAATTTAATAACTTATTTTGGGATTCATTATATTTAACACAATTATCGATCATGATCATCAGTTACACTACAAATTTTACAAAGTGGATTTAGTTTTATTTTAAATCGAAAGAGGTATGCATTTAATTTCCCATGACCCGTTATGAATTGTGTTATGTAAAAATCTGGTTGAAATGTAGTATTTTGTGTTCTGTGATTGATAAAGAATTTTTTAATATATGAAGGAATTATTGCTTGATGTTTTGAATTTGTTGGTTTGTTGATGATATGTTTTTTAATTGTTTTTTTGTGATCTTATTTCATGTAAATTTAATATGCAATTATGAAAAATCGTGGTTTTGCTTCATTTTCAAAAGTAATGATTTGTTAAAACGATATTTATTGTTTTATGTAATAAGAATTAGCTATTTTCCTCACAAAATTGACTTGTCCCACTTTCAAAATCAACATCTCATCTATTGATTAAGAATTATGTATCTTTATTTTATCAAGAATTATTTGGCGCCTGTTATAAGTTTTGATTTATTTCAAAAGTTGTTTTCGCCAGTTTGAATCTATTTTAACTTTCAGGTGACGATAGAGTAAATATATTCAAAAACTTAGATAGAGATACCTATAAAATCGTAAGACATAATGTGATAGATATGATTTTAGCAACAGAAATGACAAAACATTTTGAACATTTAGCCAAATTCGTCAACGTTTTTTGCACGAAGCCAGCTTCTTCTCACACCGAACTCGAGGTAAGCACCGGCCGTCCGATTTTGCCGCTTGCACGTGAAACCGTTTTCAGGGCGACATGCAAGATTACATACCGATTTCGCTCCCCGAAAATGTGACTTTGGTCAAGCGTATGATGATCAAATGCGCCGACGTGTCGAATCCCACCAGGCCTTTGAGACTGTGCGTCGAGTGGTCGCGGAGGATCGCCGAAGAGTATTTCCAGCAGACGGACGAGGAAAAATCGCGGGGGTTGGCGGTCGTCATGCCCATGTTCGACAGGACGACCTGTTCCATACCGAAAGCCCAAATCGGTTTCGTGGACTACATCATCAACGACATGTTCGAGGCATGGGACGGTACGATTGTGTGTTATTGCATTTGATGACCTTTTTGTGTGATTGTGCGGTTGCAGCGTTTATCGATATGCCCGAATTGGTGACTTACATGAGACAAAATTACATTAGGTGGAAAGAATTCGACGAACAGGGCCACACCACGCTAGCTGATATTAGAAAATTGCAAAGTACCGTTTTGATGGCGCCCGTGTTTCCTTGCAAAAAGGCGACCAAGAAGAGCGAGAAGAAGGACAAGAAGGGCGAATGATCTTTATTTTTTCGTAAGTATGGTTTTGTCCGGCATGTGTGTGGCCATTCTTGCGTTCACAGTCTGCAATTTATAAAGAAAAACAAATTTACGAGGGCAAAGCAGTTCCAACAACTTGTACAAAAGCATTTGTTTTTCGCCTTAAAAAATAAATGGACGGCAGCGCGGATAATAAATAGCGTCGTTTTGTTCTGGACAAGGAAAGATGAAAAGGTGTTTCCATTACAATACACCCAACTTTTAAAAGCTTTCTTTATATTAAAGTTTTATGTCGGAGGTTGAACCTTTAATGATTCGGAAATGGTTCAGTAATTTTGTGATTTTTAAAAATTAAATATTAAATTTAATAACAAAAATTTGATATTGGGTTATGAATTCAAAGTTTCGTTTTATAATAATACAAAGAATTCGAAATTAATTGGGTTGAAATTGTTTATTTTGTTCTTCTGTATACAGTGTGTCCACAGTTTGTCAACTTTACAAAAAATGTTATTCTTTTTCTTTTCTTATAAGAACATATTTTGTTTTATAAAAAGGTCAGATTCGACCAAAATTACAGATATTAGTCAAAAGAAATCTAAATTTCAAAATTATTAGTTTTGGAAGAAATAAAAATTTTTCGAAGTAGCAACATTGTTCAGTAAAATTGAAAATAAGAATAATTTTCCTATATTTCAGTTCCCTGGAGACGCACTGTATAATATACTGTTTAATTAAAGTTTTATTTGTTGTTGAATTTTGTTTGTTTAATTTTCTTTTGTGACTACAATTTAAAAATGTATATAATTTGTATAGAAAAATAATTATGTTTGTAACAAAACAAGGTTCAGTAAGTATTAACAATTCTGAATAATTTATAATTTAACTGACAACAATTAAAAATTATTTTTGTATTACTGTCTAATGTTTATAGCGAGAAAATCTTGCAAAATTGCGAGTCAAAAAAAAGTAGCTATTTTTTCTCCAGTCAATAATACAAAATATACAAATTCTAAAGTAATGATAAGCAGAGAGATATTCAAGTAGCAGTGACTTTATTTGGGATGTTTTTTTGGGAAAAGAATTATGTGTCAACTAAAAGGATCTGCCAAGAAAACTTACTTCCAGATGTGACAGCAGTTGCACGTTTAACTTCAATTATTAACAATATTTTCAAACAATATTTTTAAAGTGAATGTTGCCTTAGTGACAAAACACTTTCTTTCTTACGATTAGTTACAAAAACAACCATTTTATTTTTCAAAAATGGTATTAAAAATGAGGTGTTTTAAGGCAGCTGGAGAAAAAAAAAACTTAAATGCGTCCAAAATCTGGTTGAAATCCGTTGAACGACTCTCGAGAAAAGTGTACTTTTGTAATACATTGATCCTTTTGGAAGCTGCCTAGCGAAACCGACCCCCTTAACTAGGATGGGCTGCGATTTTAATTTTAAGTTGGCAGCGCCTATTAAATGCATTCAAAATGAAATGATAAATAAAAACAATGACAAAAATTGTTTGTAGATTTAGAAGGTTTAAAAAAATCGTCCGCAGCTGATGTTCTGAAAAATGATGGCCCACACATGCCAGACCGATTTTTTTTCTAATTCAATGTTTACTGATGAAATTGTCGTAGGTCACAGTGTTGACGTGAGTGAATTGCGAAACTATTTACTTAAGAAAAAGTGAAAAGTGTGAACTAAAAACATTGTGTGGACTACTTCACATTATTTTATTTATATTTAATTGTACCTATATTTATACATACAATGCATATGTACCTCATTACGTGATGTATTCAAATATTCAAAAAATAACAAAACCAACAAAAAAAGTACACGAGCATGCTGGCCATGCGTACCTGTTTATTGTCGTATTATTATTAAATTATTGTCCTAATTGTAATATATAGAATAAAATCTATATGTTCGTACTGAATTTCGTCTTTTCTTTTTCTCTTAAAGGAGCACAATACACAAAAAATAAGTTCGTTTAATTTAAAAGTACGTTTAATTCTAAGAAAAATGGTATATGTATTATGTCTCTACTCAGGTTATTTAATTTAATATTTAATAGTTCTAACTACAATAATTTAACATTAAATAATAACTTAAAAAGATTTTTTTTGTGTGTCGTGCTCCTTTATTGATTGAACTATTGATCCAGCTAAATTAGGTAACACACTAAACTTAAGCACATCATAATTCTATTTTTAATTCGCTTAGAAATAGAGTAAAATAGAAAAATCAAGAAACTCATTCGTCTATTTTTAACTGCAGGATCAACTCAGAAAAGCACAATTTTAGCCCCATCCTTTACTGTTATATTTACAACTTCCCATATTTTCGTTCCAAATTTAACTCTTGCTGTTTTCATGTTTCACACTTCTAGACTCAAACAGAAGGTATGCAGTGACTGTATCCCACCAACATGCGTTTGTAAACTGGCTATATATAATCCAGGTGTTTCAGTTTTGATTTCAGTCGAATAGCAAAATTTCCAGAGGCAAAATGTCTATGGTGCCGATGATGTTTCGCGATTGGTGGGACGATTGGGACACCGCGAGGCCTTCCCGTCTCCTCGACCAACAATTTGGCTTGGGGCTCTCCAGGGACGAACTGCTCAGTTCCTTTCCTCGCTCATCGACTTTGAGAAATTACTATCGGCCATGGCGAAGCAACACCTTAACACGACAAGACTCCGTCTCGACCATTGCCGCCGACAGCGAAAAATTTCAAGTTATCTTGGACGTGCAACAGTTCGCCCCGAATGAACTTACGGTGAAAACCAACAACAACAGTATCGTCGTTGAGGGCAAGCACGAAGAAAAGCAAGACGAACACGGATTCATTGCGAGGCATTTTGTGAGGCGTTATTTGTTACCTGCTCAACACGATGTTGGTGATGTTGTTTCGACCCTTTCATCTGATGGAGTTTTGACCATCACCGCCCCGAAGAAGGTTCACAAAGAGGTCGGCGAAAGGATGGTTCCAATCACACAAACAGGACCCGCTAAAGCCACCGTCACTCCCGTTGTTGAAGAAAAATGAAGTATTAACGTTTGATGTTATTTATTGTGAATTTTAAATTTTGTAATTCGGTTGACAATTAAAACTTTCAAAATAATGGCGCCTGCTTGACAACTGTCACCGACTAAAATCCCTAGATTTGAACGTTCTAACCTTAAAATGGAGCCGTCATTTGATGGCTTACCTGAATTTTCTGGTAATGATCTTTTAAATAAATTTAGAGAATTGGATATTTACAACGGGAAGCTTAATGTTAATGTTTTTGACTCGTGGTTTGATGGCAGTAAAGGGATGAAAAGTGTTTTAAGTTGGATCTGCACTTATTTCAGTAGCGACAATGTTTTAAGTTTTAATGAAAAGGAATGGTAAGTTTCTGATTCATTTAAGAGAATTTTTATGCATCTATTTTCTAGTTATAAACAGATTGTTCAAAGTAACCGATTATTAACCGATTTGGAGTTTGATAACACCCTCGCTAGGTTGCATACAGATTATCCAGGCATTAACAGGCCGGATGAAATTGCATTCGATATTTCCTGTTTAGAGGATGAAGTTGAACTAGCCATGCACGAAAAACATCACAAGGAATTACAGCTGAAATTAGAGGAGTATGATCTGTGCTTTTGCAATAAAATAAACATTAATTGACCAAATTATAGAAAAAAGGAGAAGAAAATTTCGAAAATATTGTATGAATTAGCAGAGGAACAATGTTGCAGTAACGATATTTTAGAAAAGGAAGCAGAGAAATGTTTGCAGCTCAGCAGACGACTGGATAGCTTAAATATAAAATTAGCAGAGCAAGTGGAACGATATTCACATCAGTTGAATAATTATGAAAATGTACTTTATTGCCACATTAGTTGCACTTTTATAGCTGTAAGTTGTAGGTGGAACATCCCTTGTTTCTTTCATTTTGCTCTCTTGATGAATACAATGATGATCACAAACGAATTTTGAGTTACTTGGAGATGTTTTCTAGGAAAAATTGCAGTTTTGTTAAACCAGACGCAAATTCAACAATCACACTTAAAACAAATTCTTCGGACGCACCATTTCGATTTAATATAGAAGAATCTTCCAAACGGTAAATTTAAAAACTTCTAAAATAATAATTAAATTCCTTTTTTAGTTGCTATCATGATTTATTAAATAAATGTATGGCTGAATTAAAGGAAAGAAAATATTCAAGTAAAATAGATTTCATCAATAACATCAATGTGAAGGCTTTGCCAAATTTAAATTCTGCAGATTTTAGGTATTTTTCATAAATTTGCCCAAACCTTATTTACCTTGTTTTAATTGTAGGAGCGAATACAATGGCAAGACGAATGTGTTAAACAAGTTAAAAAACGAATTGAAATCTGTTTTACAAAAAAAGGTTGATGATCGCTTGTGTGAATGGAAATTGCAAGTTATGGAAAAGGAAAACAAACAGAAAGAGTAAGTTTTATTTTTTATACAGACTGTTCACCAATCCCAGTGAGTTGCAACATTTTGACTGTTTTCGGTTGTTAATTTTCAGTTGGTAACGTTGAAAATTCAACACTGTTTGTTGCAGGGAAAAATTGGAACTTTTAAATGCAGTCAACAATAAATTGACTGATATATTGTCTGTAGATTTGGTACTATCTTTATTAGTTGCACAAGAAACGTCTGATATTGAATTCACAAATCAATTTTTTAAATCAGTTCTTATTTACATCGCAACTAACATACGAACTGCAAAATCTCAAACTGTAAGTCTTTGTTAATTTTTCTATCCTTTATTTAACATTACATTAATTCAGGAAACAATACAAAAGTTAATGCAGGAATGTGATGGCATCAAATCTCAACCAATCGAAAAACGTTATCAGATAATTGAAGACGTAAAAACTATGTTAGGATTTAAAGAAGATGTTTCCTTACCCTTCATAATTGAAAAATTCAAAAACAAAAAAATTCGCCTGACTGAGCTCGAAAATTATTTATTTCATGAAAACTGCATTCAGCATCGAGAAAAATGCCGGGAGATGTAATTAACTTAATTGTGAAGCGACTTAAATAATTAGTTGTTTTGTAGGGAAGTGTACAATGAAACTTTATCTCATCACTTGCAAGACGGCTTAACAAAACAGCTCATTGTGATGCCTAATAAATTATCAGAAGCTGTAGCAAATGTTAATGATGAGATGAGGAAAAAGGAAGATTTAGTAGGACAAGTCATGAATATTTCGAATGAAGTTGAAGTAAGTTGGTTTATTTCGCCCATTTCAGGTAAAGGGAATTTTTTATTTCAGAGGCAAGTTAAAGGAAATGTTCAGGGGCAAACTGAACGTCGCTTGTGGATGAAGGCTCTTGCCAACAGGAAACTACCAAAAGACTGCTAATTTTAATCAATCTTGTTTTTTATATTTTTTATCAATTAAAGTTCTTTCATTTAATGCTCTTAATTTATTACTAAAAACTTAAATATTGCGAAAGTATAAAAAAATACATAACCATCACAGAAAAGTAAGTAAACTTCATCTTGTTGAAGATTGTAAAATAAATAAGATATTATGCATAATTATAAATTTCTTCTGTACTAGTGTTGCTTTTAAATTGTTTCATCATTTCTGTATCCATGTCCATGTTTACATGAATTGGATTACTTAAATCAATATTGAAGCTATGTGAATCATATGAACCATTTAGTGCACCTAGAAACATTAAATTTCATAATTAAATTTTTTTATTACAATGAATTCAAGTAGGCATATACGTCATCAGTGGGCGTGGTTTAATCGACGCGACACAGACGATTTAGTGTTCTGCGCATATGACATGTCTGCCAAGAATACCTACCTGAAAGTGTTCTATTAAGTGTATTGATAATGTCATCTAAATCGTGCTGAGCTAAAGTTGCGGTGACTTTCGTGCCATTACTGTGAAGTGATCTTCTGGAACGTGACAAAAGAGGGAGGGTGAATTCACTTTCTGACAGTGGAGTATCATCAGCTCCAAATTCCTGTAAAATTAAAATGTAGTTATCTGTCTTTTTGAGCATGAAAAGGAATTTACCAAACACTTTCCACTAATACAGTAAGATCTCTTGTCAGACAAGCCCCTTGAACAATCAGTACCAAAAGGGAACCATCCTTCTTCACCATTGACTAAATAAAATCGATGAGAAATGCTCTCATCTTGGCAAGCAACTTTGCAAGGTCGATCTGGGTCTTCTATAATGGAAATTACTTTTTAAAAAGCTTCAAAGGGATGCATCAGCTTTTTATAAATTATCTACCGTGCCTTCAATAAAAACTTAATTTTAAGTTGGCAACGTGTTTTAACTGTCATGATATGTTGCCAACTTAACATTAAAATTACAGGCTACCTTAACGGCTCTCGGTATCGAGGACCTGTTTTTGTAAAACTTGAATTTTAGGAGATTCGTCGTTGCCCTAAATGATAGGCAACCACGGTACCATCTCGCCATAGATAATTTTACACAATGGAACTCGCTCAAGTAGCTAAAATAACTGTCTTGAAACGACTTACATTTACTGGAAACGTAGTTTACAATACTGTCGACACAATATGTATTTGGGTGTTTCGGCTCCTTTATTCTTTTAAATACCAAATGTGTAGCAAAATATTTGTACTGGGATGGAACTTCAACTTCAATGGAATCCAATATAATTTTGGAAGGCTTACGGGGTGTTATAGAGGGGGCGGGGGTTTTTGTTGACTTAAATGGTTTTTGAAACGAACGGATCCAATTGCATGTTATTAATAAAACAAAAGAAAAAACCGAAAATTTGTTGCGTTATTTAAATATTTGTAAACTTTATAGTACCTATCCGTAGGAATTGCAAATAGAAACACAACTTTTGTTTTTTATTAATTGATTACTTGAATATTTGCACTCGTACGTTTTCGTGGGTCTATGATTTGAGGTAAAACCGCTTTTTCAAAATAAAATTTCAAATTTGAAAACAATGTATTGTTCCAAAAGTGGGTGTTTACACAATCAAGTCATTTTAAATGAAAAAAAATAAATCGTTGAAACATTATCTAGCAATAAATGTGACAATGTATTATAGGCGGTGAGGTAAGTTTCCTGGAATTGCAAATTCCACAGTGCATTGTATTTTGTTTGTGTCAAATAAAAATTTCTTAAATATTAGGAAATATAGCTTAAACGCAGCCGTTAACTACTTTTTAATTTTTCTTTGTAATTAAAACAAAAATTAAAGAGAAAAAATACGATAAAGTAAAATGTTGCTACAGGTTTGATTATTGTTTTCAATACAATACATTGAAATAATCAAAAGACGGCAGTATATGAAGAAAAACGATTGGTGAACGCCTCCGATAAATGAGTAATATACAAGACCAGTAAAATTTTAAAACAAAATGTTGAAAATTTGGACATTTTAATTAATAACAAGTTTAATTGACATAATATCAAACTGTAAGTAAGTGGAAGCCGCCCGGATAGCGACCTTCTTTTAAAATTTGAAAATGCGACCGTACGGCACAACAAACGAAACCATTGAATTCAGTCAAGAGCGCCGAGGGAGGAGTCTTCCGACGTTTACTGTTAAAACAACCGTAATAGGTCATTTTATTTAGTTTTTCTCGCCTATTTCGTTTTATTGACTTATTGTTAAATTGTTTTTGAAACGAACGGATGCAATTGCATGTTATTAGTAAAAGAAAAGAAAAAAACGAAAATTTATTGTAATGTAATTAGCGTTATTTAAATATTGTCATCATAAAACTTATGTTATACCCTCACATGTATTTATTATTATCCTTTAAATTTGATCGAAATAAAAAACATCAGAATATGACGTTTAAAAGAAAATTTTCTTGCTCGGCAAAACAAAATATTTATTTTTCACATAAAAGAGGGTCCGGCCAGGTATAAATTACACAAAATGTGCACTTTTGCCATTCGTTTCATATACCAAAATTAATTTTCTCTTGCTGCGTCAAGCCACACAGCATGCCATTATTACTCTGAAGTACGGTTGTAAACTATTTTGACATTTTGCTTCAGGCTATATATTTCTTGGCCAATTCTCGGCACTTTTTTATATGAATTTACAAACATTGAAATAATTAAAAAACGGTAGTATATGAAGAAAAACGATATAGTGAGGGCCGCCGATAAATGAGTAAGCTACAAGACCATTAAAATTTTAAAGCAAGTTTTACGACTAGGTGAAATTTGGGCATTTTAATTAATAACAAGCTTAATTGACATAATATCAAACTGTAATTAAGTGGAAGTCGTCTGGCTAGCGTATACTCGTCGTATAATATAGCGACCTTCTTTTCAAATTTGAAATTGCGACCGTACGGACAACGTACAAAACCATTGAATTTAGTCTCGGGGCGCCGAGGAGTCTTAATTGAGGGTTTTATTGAAGACATGGTAGAACAAAATTGATAAATTACCTAAGGCAGAAGAAATCTGCATCCCTAATCCCGACAATCGCCTCACGCGTTCTTTGTATTTCGTACAAACTGTTGTAGCATGCTGAAATGGGGTCCTGATCCGGCCGCATCCCTAAAATTTCAATTTTTTATATTCATTTTCGCGCAAATTGAAGACTTACGTATTGATCCGGCTGGCAGAGTTGAATACTCGAGCGCGAATTTTTATGTTTCGTTACCACCAAACGAATTCCGCTTCCTGGTGAGATGCAGTTGTAATGGCAACCGCTTGCACTCACCCACTGCACACTTCGCCGCACCCCATTTCGCCAAGTAACTTCGTTTTCATCGTTTTTCTCAGCCGGACACAGTTCGGACAATTGGGAGAATTTATTTTCCGAATCGCAAACAAACTCTTCGCATCTACCGTTGATGCAGTAATTGGGTTTCCCGTAACGTTTCCTGGTCTGGCAGACCGTTCCGTCCGGGAAGGTCCATCCTCGGCTTTTGGTGCCTCCGTTGTGCTTGTGGCACCAAACCGTGCAAGCATCCACGGCTGAAAATTGAGTTGAATGGGGGAAAATCCGAAAGGAATCTTTACCGTCTGAAGTGATTCGCTGGTAGCCGGTTCCTTGGAGGTCTTTGTCGACCTCTTTCGCCCTGTTGCAGATTTGTTCGGCGAACTCGCGGACTGTCAAGCGGGGCACGTTGAGGCACTGTTTGGCGTTGCAAGCTTGGAATTTTTTCTCCAACCCAGCACAAACGGTTCCTCCGCCTTGCGGCCTGGGGTTGTTGCAGAGTCTGGTGGATCCCATGATTCCTGTACTGCCGGCCCTTAATCGACCTTCTTCGCCGAAAAGGCAACCGGAAGCGCATTCGCTGAAGGGTTTCCACTTGTTCCAACCACCATCGACTTTTTCCACTCGAATTGGTGGACCTTTGGAGACGTAAGCAGCGTTTGCGTTCAAGTCCTTGATTACACATCGGCCACCTCTGCACCACTAGGATAAATCATTTATTTTAACTTCCATTTAGGTTTTTGGTAAAACTTCCTACCATATTATGTCCACACATGGTTCCTTCAAGAGCTGGGTGGGAAGTCCAAGTGTAGCGTTCACGTTCGCAATGAAGATCCCTGCAGACGTCGTCTAAGGGCTGTTGAGAAGAATGCTTGCTTCCTCGTCCATATTTCAGCATGCACTGTTGGTCGGAATTGAATCGTTCGCCTGGTAACGCACCTTCCGCACTGTGGTCCAGAAGACCTGCAGAGCTACCGTGGTCCAATAGACAACGCGATTGTGTGGTTCTAAAGAAAATAATTAGACATTTTTATTGCTTCTTTCATAATTTTTGCCAGACATATCCCATGTAACACAGGAAGTCCAATGGACCTACATGTTGGTGATGACATGTTTGGATACAAATTTATAATTACAATACCGTAGAATGGGGCGAAATTGATTTCTGGGGGTTAAATTGATGACTAAATCAATAAGTGGGTTGATGATCTCACTTGGTCCCACTTCAAAATATTTGGTTAATTGTAGTTGTAATTCGGTTTAACTCTGCTTTTATAGTAGTCCAGTCAATTTATACACAAAAAGGGCTCAACTTTGCAGAAGGTCGGTGTATAAATTGACTGGGCTCCTATAAAAGCAGTTTTGTTAAAGCGCTTTAACTTTTGTATAAACGCATCACCTGGACAGTTGAAGGTTACTCCTGTGAATACATATCCCGTAACCTTGAAATTTTATTGGTTTGGAATGTCATTCTTTGTCACGCCGGCCTGGGCAGTAACTTGTTTACAGGTATATCTGCTGAACATTTCATTTTGACGCAAACGAATTTTAATGTACAACACGGAAATTTCATGACTGCCATAAGTAAAAATGACAATGTATTTAAGTTTTTTTCTTTAATATTTTTTACATGTTTTAGGCAACTCATTTTGCCCCGATTGGAAGAAATAGTTTATTATGAATTTACGAAACAAATCCTAAGTTCGTTTGATAATACCTACACGAATTTGATGTAAATCCTATTATGCAAGGTCGGAGAGAAAAAGTGGGTTTTGTAATCGCAGCTTTGATTATATTGGTAAGTTGAAATGATTTTAAAAAAGTGTGTGTAATATTTTCTTTTTTTAGGAAGTGTTAAGCTAAGTAAATTTAGTTCCTCATAAAAGGGCATTAAAGCTGCAATGGAAAAATGGTGGCAAAGGACCGGTGTTGTTTTGAAATGATTTTTTTTCAAAGTTTCTAGTTGTTTAATTTGTTAATAGTTAAAGCTTAGTAAATTTTGAGGTAAAGTGACTTACTCCAAAAATTTTTGCAGATATCGCCGACTGCACGCCGACCAGGTGATTTTGCCACTCCCCAAAGTCGGTGACATTATGTAGCTGCTCGGGTCGCAATCGTTATCAGATAGTGGGCCATCATGCCTCATCCCCAAACTGCAAAATGAAGTCTAACAAACAATTCCATCAAATTTTGGCACTTACTTATGTCCGATTTCGTGGGCCACCACGTAGACGCTCTCGAAATGCCTCCCTTCGTTCACCGTGCAACTGCTGGTGGTGGTGCACATCCCCGCAACCGGAGCCAACCCCACGACCTGACTGGAAATTTTTCCGTGCTTCCCCCTCACGTACAAATCCAGTCCCGTTAAAATCAAAGCGTGGTCCCAATGCTGCGGTTCACGGTCATTTCCGGGATTTTTAGTGCGTTGCCAATTACAAAAGCTAGATAAGTATCGATCGATGTCCGGTGGACGTGACAGACCCGCGGTCTCCTCTCTCAAAATCTCCAGCCGCTTGAGGACGAAATTCACAGGGCGTCCCAAACTGGGGTCGTTGTAAAGCAGTTGGACCGCGTTTATCATCGCCAAGACGAAGCGTATCAATTCCCTTTCGGTGTCAATTGGGTAATTCGTTTTCATGTGGTCGAAAAGGTCCAAATCGGCGAATACAGCAGTCTCCACGAATATGGGACTATCGGACCCCAAACTGTCCCGCTTTGCACGTTTCCTCTTTTTGGTACTGCGTTCTTTGGTTGGGGGTTCAATTTTCAGTGCGTGCGGACACGTTTCCGCACCTGTCGTTTTGCGTACAATCACGTGGGGTTGCGACGTGTCGTTACGAAATCGTTTCGGCAGCGGATTTATCATGAAGTATTCGTTTTCGTTCGAATGTAGAATGCCGCGCTGGAAATAACCGCAAGAGTTTAATTAAAGTGTTATAAATGGGCTGTCGGACAATGGCGTGAACTTTTCATTGTAGTTATGAATTTAAAATGTCAGAGAAATGTTATGGTGTTAGGCACGAAAAGCGAATCGACAACGGGGTGGCGCGGCTGAAGTCGTGCCTCTTTTTTTGCCGATTTTCGCAATACTATAGGGGGCGGCCTGTTGTGATTGCGATCATCCAACATCGTCTTTGTTTGCGCCGGGACAGACGAGCCAAGCACTGAAAGTGTTTACTTGTACCTGTTTACAGTACTCAAGGTTACTCCAAAAAAACAATTTAACACTTAAATTACAGTTGTTTTTCATAATAAACGCTCTTAAGAATTAAATTTAAATCAAATTAGGCATTAAAATCGAGCAAAAATAAATTTGACTGTTATGTATACAGTATGGCCCAAAATCGACCAAAAAGAGAAGAACCGTTAACTTTCAACTTTATAGATAAATCTGATTTGTGTAAAAGTATTTGTTTGTTTTTTAAACAATGTTTGTGCAACAAGTTAGAAAAAGTGAAATTTTTCGCGTGGAAAAAGATATTAAAATATGATATTACAGTAAAATTCCTGTAAAGCGACCACTCGTGGTTCCCTTAAAAATTTGTCTCTTGGAGAAGTGGTCGCTTTAAAGAACTTGTTCTTAAATTAATATAAAATAAACACCAAATTAACTTCAAAACGTTTTATTATCAATGATGAAGACACGTGAAGGTTCCTATATTTTCATAAATATACAAAGCGTCAATTTAGACGCACACAACACAAATTAACAATATTAAATAATAGAATGTTTAAAAATTAAAGCAAATAAAAAAATTCACGATATAAAAAATAGCCAAGGCCAAGAAATAAAGATATACATGCTTAAGGCTTACTACCAAAATATTTTTCCAAAACAGTTTGTTTACAATTTTTAATGTTTTTAATTAGAGACAATTTCTTTTTCGCATTTTTTAAAATCTCCTGAATTTGAGTTTTGCCACATTTGTATTTAGAAGCTAGCTTTCGTTGCGATAAGCCTCTTTCGCTGTCTTTAATAACATTTATGCGAGCTTCCAAATTTAAAATCGCGTGATGGTAACCCCGTTTAGCCATCATTTTCTAAACTATTCCAGAAGCACAGTGACAACGATTTCTCAAGGACTGGCATACACCTGATGCGAATTTTTTGCCTTCATAGTATGTACCATTTTAAATATCCTCACAAGCCCACAAATATCGCATAAAAAAGTTGGAATCTAAATTCAAGAACTGATTTATAATCGTAACAAATTTATTACCGAAAGATAGAGCATGTGTCAAGCACTTAACGAAGGAAAATTCTTAATAAATTCTACAGTAAATAATTGACATTTTAAGTTTTACAAACTTAATCTCATAGTGAGACAACTCATAAATCAGCAAAGACAAAAATTAAAAGGATTTTCACAAAGTGAGAAGTGGTCGCTTTAACCGTAAATTGCCGGTCACGTTAGGGGAGGGTCGCTTTAAAGTAGTAACAATGTATTACTGATATCGTATAAATCTTTCGTTCGTAGAAATTATGGTCGGATACAGGAGTGGTTGTTTAGGGCGAGTGGTCAGTTGGAGGAGTTTTACTGTATTGACATTTAAAATGAAAACGTTTGATAAAAAATTTAGATCGATATTTGTTAGCTCCATCGTGTTTCCGGGTCCAAATTGACCTAGAATGCTTGTACATGACTGTGCTATACCACAGATAATAGAACATGCTAACATGCTATACTTTTTTTTTTTTAATACACTTTGTTTTCATAGACTACTCAATTTTATTTTTATTTTTTCAAATGCATATATTGACCAATATAGTTGAATATAAACTTCAAATAGCATCCAAAATATTGGACCAAACGAAAGAGGTTCAACATAAATACTACTTCTTCTAAGACCTCTTGTGTAAAATTGTAAAAACGGCAAAAACGGTACTGTTAAGATTTCTAATCACAAATAATAAGTTTTTCACGTTTTTGGGGCCATTCGGGGACGCACTGTATACACAAAATAATCTCTGTCGTGATTCTTCATGAAAGCGGTGTTTCGCAAACGCGAGATCGATGCGATTAATTGAAACGTGAGGTCAAAAGCCGATGAATGTAGTTCAATTGATTTGCAAATTCTTCGTCGTGGTATTGTGATGCGAAACAGACAAATTGCGGATATTTGCAATGCCGTTTCGTTTCCGATAGATCCCCACAGTTAATTCGCGCGATTGCATCTCATTCATTCGATCGCTTTCCAAACCGTGAGTCACTTAATGAGATTAAAGTGAAACCGTTGTTGGAAAAGATCAGGCGCCAACCGCGATATTATCGCCAATTAAGATAATTAATTTCGTTCGCCGTTAGAAGGTTTCGGCGGTGTGACCTTTCGACCGACAATTTGAGACAATGGGACCCACTTGTGTAACGATCGGATTTTATTTGGGAGAATTGTGGGCCGGTTGTGTAATAAAAATTCACTTTTAAAGAGGCGAAACTAAACATATTTCGAGGAAACTTTTTTACAAGAAAACATTCATCGATTCACACAATTTTTTTTAATGTACAGGGTGAGTTAAGTTTTACCGCCCCGGCCATAATACCTATTAAAGATTGAGGGGAAAGTATGCAATTTACATGTTACATCAGTTGAAGTTTACACTTTCGATTAGTGCTACAAGTTTTCCAAATTATTTTTATTTGAAGCCAAAAAAGTAAAACAAAGAGTTTCGGGTAAAATTTCCATGTTTGGCTTTTTATTTCAAAATTTTACAAATTATTCGTAGCATTGTTAATTGGAATTTGGTTCGTTAAAAAATTATTATTTTTTGAGTTAAGTCAAATTTAACATAAAGCACGAAAAATACTTTTATTTATGACTTTCCAACAATGGATAATACGGCCTACCACGTAACAATACCTGATGATCGACCCATAAAACTGAAGGGAACGGCGTTTTAGTTGTTGCCAGACCCATATTCTGGACTTTGTGAGAAAAATAAAATAAGTTTTTAATAGGTAAATATTAAGTTTATTTTATAAAAGATGCTCAAAGTGATGCCCCATTACCCATAAATTAAAAGCATTTCAAGCCTCTCCTCGACTGAGTATTGAAATGGCATGATTATACCTGAACTAAACACAAATGTTCACTATTCCACAAAACAAAGTTTTAATTTTCACTTTTTACCAACGATGTTTAAGTGTTGGAAGATTTGTTGCGAATGTGAATGTTTCTTTATTCACAAAGTGACCTAGGGTTGTGACCAGGGTTCCTAAACTTTGGGTAAATTAAGCAATTTATTTTATGGGAAGGTTCAATAACCGATAGGTATATTGACTTTACAGACGGCAAAATTAAAACACAAAATTGTAGACAGATATACTAACAAAAATTAGAAGCTGGTAAGCGATTTTCTTATCAAGTTTAAAATCTAATATTGCAAAAATTATTTTTTATTGTGATTATAATTACCGTGTAACTGTTAGTTACGATGTTGTGAACTTTTAAAGAAATAGCGAAGATCCTTATTCCGGTCCTGTAAAATGTAACGTTGCACTTTTTAACTTAACTTTATGACTGTCATAAATAATCAGCCAAGTACCCAAAACCATAACCATTGTTAGGTGAATTGATCAGCTTATGTCATAAATCATTTAAAAAAATACCCTCTAATACGGAAATGGTTTTATTTAATGAACCCAAATTAGTAAAATTATTTCAATTGCACTAAATTTTGTGAAAATATTTTACTGTTTCTACATAAAAAAAAAACTAATAAATTGAGCAATTAGTAATTGAAAGAAAGCCAAAATTTTACCTGATTAAAAAAAAAAGATTTTTTCTTGGTTTCTATGTACCTTAATAATATAAAATTACTCGTGCAATTTATGAGAATTGACAAATTATTTTAAAGGCCTATTTTGCCACGGGCGGTAAAACTTAACTCACCCTGTACACCGTCAGCCAATATTAATGGAATTAATTAGATAACAGTTTAGATACGTTCTATTTAATTTCAGAAATAATTGAAAAGTGTACGGACTTTCAAAATGCATTCTCAACTGTTGCACTTACTAGTTAGAAATTGATTAATTTTAAAGTTATATAAGTTGCAAAAAATTGTAAAAGATAAATTATTTGTCATTTTCTTTAGAAAACAAAATAACAGCATTTTTCCAGTCACCACACAATGCAGTACAACTTTTTTCATGCACTTCCACAGCCGATCTTGTCTCAAGGTGTTAATGACCCTTCCACAAACAAGCATCAATACAGCATTGTTCGCTCCATTCGTAGCATAAAAAAAAAAATCGATTTTAGCGAGGCTCGAATTTTATCCACCTTTCCAACACACAAAAGCGATTCAAATTACCTCATTATGATAAAAACCTGTATCGATTACTTAAATAAACTAGGTCGAATAAATGAGGTTTAAAAATAGGCATTTCTCCAACTTGTGTTAGATACATATTAAGAATTCATTTAAAATCTTACCACTCCTCCACACAGCTCGACAGCAGCCGTTTTCGACCTGTAATAGCAGGTCGTGTCCTCCAAGTGATACGGGATGGCTTTCGATCCATTGGCGAAGGTTTCGAAAATTTGAAAACCAGGCGCTAGGAGGCGATGACTAGGTTTTAAGTCTATGTCGAAATTTCGGTTGAATCTAGGCGCCTCGACTTTCAGGTAATTATCGGTCGATCGTTTTGTTCTTGCGTTGTTTTGCAGCGGATAAGTCAAGGCGTATGAAATGTCTGAAATTACAAAAAAATTAATGAGCTTCTTTCATTGAAGCTGTTTACTGACAAACTTCGCATAAACCAATACTTTGTCTTCTTATCTTTATTCATTTATGTATTTGTGGGTTTTTTCGGCTGCTTGAAAGAAACTTCATTTCTTAATATTTAAATAGTTATTTATATTATTAGGAGTATAAGCAAAGCTTTATGTGCTGTGGCTGATAGGTTGACTGCCGATCGTAGTGAGGCAGCCAAATCAGCCGAAGCACATAAAGCGCTTATACTCCGAATAATATATGTTATTTTTTCTCCAAACGTAAAATTATAATACAAAAATAAGCATCTAATTAACAAGGTTATTTCGGGAAACATTACACTTGTACAAAAATAGCATTGCCTGATAGACACTTTCTAGATATTACCGTAGCAACCGCCAAACAACAAATTATTGTTTGAGAAAAGTCAGTCAATTTTGTGGCAATGTCTAATTCAGACGAAATTCAATTAACTCCACCTGAAATAGCCGAAATAGCAAGAGCCGAGATTGAAAATCTTCTTCCTACAAAGTCAAGCGGTGTTTATGAAGCAGCGTTCAAGAAATTCATTACATGGTGTTTGGAAAAAAATGTATTCGTTTATTCAATCAAGTAACATGGACTTTATATGCTTAAGCATATAAAGTACTTTATCTGCTTAAGCATATAAATGAAACTTCTACTAGCAACATTCTGTCATTTAAATGCCACTTTTATGACGTTTGGAGAAAAAAAAATTTAATGAATAGTACAGCAATTAATTTTTTAATACAATCAAACATTAATTGTAAAAATTGCTTTGCTTCATTGGCCTTGTATGATACAATTCAATCTTGGACCGCCCCTACCGACTGCGCCAATTTTCTATTTTGTAGAATTTTAGTTCGTTTTATATTTCATTAAATTATAAATATAAAAAATTGATTAATGATAATGACTAATGTCATAAGTGAAGCGTTTATTTTGGGCATCCATTAACCTGGAAGGGTAATCAATTTGTTCAATAAAATTGCCATTAACAAATATCGAATTAGATTCGTTTTGACTTGGCGTTTTTTTGGGTCAGAACTGAATTTCCTCAAGTATTTGGTCAAGGGCGGTAATTAAATTCGTATTTACATTAAAATACTACCAAAAGTGTGAATGCACGCAATTCTTCCCTTATTCTTCGGCAACGGAATTTTCCGTAGTAAAAAATGTTTTATAACCACCGATCCACGGAAGAGATTTCGTAATATGCAAATCCATTTTTTACCAAAAGGTTTAACGGGTCTGTGGAAGAACTAATAATAGCCTAAAGAATTTAGATGTGGCGATTTGCATTGCAGTTGGACGTGAGAACTTGTAACTTGGTGATACGTTCGTCAAATCTGATTGAGATTCAACGGAAACCGACAATTAGCAACGCCAACAACTGTGCTATTTAGTAGAACCTATTAATGCAAACAAACACAAACAGAGTAAATTTATTTTGTTTGTTTTTTTTTCTACAATGTAAATGTAAAAAGGTTGTAGTCAGTTAAAACATGTCAGCAGTCACATCGCAACCACATTGAAATGTCGTGACAAATGTAATAAAAGTCTATCGACGTATGACGAAACTGAATATCCTCAGAATGACTGCTATTTTATTTAAAAGTCAAAGCTGCATTATCTGGATGTTACACGATTTGAAAGCACGATGACGAAGTCTTTTCATGCTTCGTCCCCTTTAATATTTAACATTTACTTTAATTTAGGAGCGTTTGTTCAATACCTGGAGTTATCAGAGTTGCACAAGCTTGAAGTGCAACTAAAATCGGTCGTAACTTTTGTAAAAAAAAAAGAGACTGAGTTTTTAAAAATAGACTTGCATGAAGATAAGATGGCGTACTATGATGTCATCAGCAACGTGCTGGGTTCATATTATGCAACTGAAACGATATTTCCATTCATAATTTTATTAAACTAGTTTTTCAGCATTTTAAATTGAACTGTTTCAATAATTAATTTCACAACAGGTTATAAGATATTAACCCATTCCGTGACATATATTCAATCCAACGGCTCATCTCAGAATTAATTTGAATTAATTTGTATAGTTTCCAAATAATCCGTTCTGAAATACAGTTGAAAACAAAAATTCTTGTACACTTCCGGTTTAGTCGGAAGTACAAAAAATATAGCTATCCAGTTTCTAATAGTAAATTTCGATTTTAATGTAAAACTATCGAAACTTTTTTTTATATCTAGTAAGATTAAAGAATTATTGCTACTTTTTGTGAACATACTGTACAGGATGCGCCGAGTTTTACTTCCACCCCACTTTTTGGCCTTAAATAGTATAGAAAAAAAACGAAATTTATAACATATTAGTTTTTTAAGATTGTTCATAGAAACCCTAAAATTAAAAAACCTCATTTACATTAGATTTGTAAATTTGATTCTCCACACTATGATATCCATTTCAACTTCTAGAACTGAAGACTCAAATCAGAATGTATGATGCAAAATTGCATAATGAACATTGTAGCCAAAAATAAATATAAATTAACTGCTCCTATAAAGCGAAAGAAACTCATAATGAGCCTAAAAATTATTAAAAACAAATAAAATTTCAATATTTGGATATTCAATTATGTAAAATTTGGTACCTTGAAATAATTAGCAGTTTCGATTTTAGTGGAGGCAAAATTCGGCGTACCCTATATACAGGGTGAGTTAAGTTTTACCGCCCGTGGCAAAATAGGCCTTTAAAATAATTTGTCCATTCTCATAAATTGCATGAGTAATTTTATATTATTAAGGTACATAGAAACCAAGAAAAAATCTTCTTTTTTAAATCAAGTAAAATTTTGGCTTTTTTCAATTACTAATTGTTCAATTTATTAGTTTTTTTGATGTACGTGCAGTAAAATATTTTCACACAATTTAGTGTAATTGAAATAATTTTAGTAATTTGCGTTTATTAAATAAAGCTATTTCCGTATTAGAAGGTATTTTTTTAAATGATTTACGACATAAGTAGACTAATTTACCAGACAATGGTATTAATGTAGGGGTGCTTAAAAGATTATTTATGGCGGTCACTAAACTGAACTTAAGAATGCAGGTCTATCGGCAACTGAAAAGCTGTCTCATCCAGTTTGATGGGTCGAACATAAACTATTGTTAGGATGGTAAACCGCATTATCTATTGTTAGAAAGTCATAAATAGAAGCATTTTTGTGCTATATCTTAAATTTGATTTAACTCAAAAATGAATCATTTTTTTACGAATCAAATTGCAGATATTAATGCTATGAATAATTTGACAAATTTTGAAATAAAAAACCAAACAGAAATTTTACCTAAAACTCTTTGTTTTACTTTTTTGGCTTCAAATAAAAATATTTTGGAAAATCTGTAGCACTAATCGAGAGCGTAAACTTCAACTGATGTAACATGTAAATTGCATACTTTCCCCTCAATCTTTAATAGGTATTATGGCCTGGGCGGTAAAACTTAACTCACCCTGTATAAAAAAATATTTTTCAGTTAAAAATTTCTGATTGGACCTCGTAAAAACCTTATGCAACGTCGATCTACAAATTCATGAGAATAATTAATATAAACTCAACTTAGCGAATTAGGCCGTTAACAAAGAGTTAACTAACCACAATCTGAGCAAACAATTAAACAGAGATTATTTCCCCTGTTACCTCTTTGACAATCCACTTTTCGGTACGATTTCACTTCCTCGTTAGAAAGATTAATCGAGATTACCACTTTTCGCGCGATTCTACTCTGATTACCGCCAAGCTTTCATCTATTTGGTAATAAAAATTCTGTTTCTGGATCGGTTGTGGAAGATGGACTTTCTACCCAATCGAAACTCTCTCCGTGAAAACAGTTTTTCCTCACGACGGCCAATAAATTCTCGAAGAGAACCAATTTCTCCGATTAAAGTTTTTAGGTCGCAAAAGTTCTTTGTTTAAACAAAACGAAGTTTTAATTATGCGGCCTTGCTGTGTTTCTCAAGTGGACGTTTTCAAATTTCCTGTAATTTATAGCTCCTTCAAGTACGCCCATTGATGATTACTGAAAACCGTGCAAACAGACCTTGGGGAGCTCTGAAAACGAAACCAACTCGACCGTTTAGGTGCAAGTTACTGGCCGGTCATGGACCGTCTCCAAACCGTGAACAAGACGATCTTTGACAAGCGAAAATTAACAGCCTCGTTATGAAGAGCGTGAACCTCTGAAACGTCACAGTGGTGGATGTTCAGGACCGTAAAGGCTCCGATTTTGACCAAAATTTTCCGAATGATGAAACCGGCGCCAGCGGATGTAAAAATCGGTTGGAATTTTTTTTTGCGTTTATTAAAGAGAGAACAAACAATTGAGCGTGGCAATGTGTTAAACCAAGTTCACCGAACGGTGCGGAAATCAACGGAAATCACCAAAATCGGTACTTCCGACTTGAGAGGACATGAATTATATGTGAAATAAACCGACGTTGCAGTTCACGGACGATTTTCAACTTAAGGGGGCACAATACACAAAAAATAAGTTCGTTTAATTTAAAAGTACGCTTAGTTCTAAGAAAAATGGTATATGTATTTTGTTTCTACTCAGGTTATTTAATGAGTTATAATAAATTTAAAATAGGCGCTGAGTCGAGCTCAGCGCAGCGCCCTATCTTAACCTTCCGGAGCTAACAATACGGTCTCAGAGACCCACATTTACGATTTTTGCCAAGCATTTTTTCCCTAGTTGAGGCAAATTTCTGCTGTCCTCAGTACCTTTCGATCTCAAATAGAGTCAGTTACCCTCAAGTTGTCAGAGTTGAGCGTTGAACAGTTCTTAAGTTATAAACGCTTTCGGTCTCACAGACCGATGTTAGTCTACTAGTTATATAATTGGCTAAGTTCGTCTGTAACTCTATATTACCTTAATCAACGGTGCTTTGCTAGTATTAATATATTATTTTATTCGAGTTTATTCTTGGAAATGTTTCTTGCAACTAAACAATATTTTATCAACTCATTGCGTTGCTGCTAGTTTAGTTATAATTATTCAGCTGTTGAAATAAGTTCTATACTGTTTCGTTAGGTGTAATATTTTCACTTTTCCATCAGTATATAAAAAATATCTGCCTGCACTGGTGAGGAAGTACAGAAACCACTTTTCGACTGTAATAAATTTACCATACGTTTTCGAAACTTTAGGACTGATTATTTTGAAAACTTTCCTCGTCAAGGTCATACGAATTTGACATATTCCTATTCAGAAAAATGTGCTGCATCCAAATTCGCGATCAAAAGTATGGGGTGCTATTTAAAAAAATTGATGATGACGTCATAGTGCGTAAACAAAAGACGATCGTAAAATTATAAATATTAAAAAAGATGCAGTTTTAAAAACTAAAGTTGACCGGTTCGAGGATTTTTTGTGAAAATTCTTCTAAAATGTTTTATCGAATTTATTCTATACTTTACGAAAGCACTGTATACAAACATAATAACCCGGAAAAAAAATTCTAAGAAGAAAATTTTTAGAACTTCTTGGACACCAGCTAGTTGAGGAGCATATTAAAAATCGAGTTGCTAGTACCGGCGTTTCGAAAATTATTAAATTACGTATTCAAGAAATTTATAACATTTCTAATCCTAATCCGAAAACTCCAATCTATGGAAGATGTTATTATTGCTGCAGCAAGAAAAATAGAAAATCGAAATACAAATACCAGAAATGCCCAAAATTTATGTGCTTGGAGCATTTAGTACCGATATGGCAGACATGTGTTCTCCAAGAAGAACAGTAATTTGAACTGCAAAGTTTCAGTTCCTCCGAAATATTGGGACAATTTGTTGCTTTTATATTTATTTAACAATATGTTAAGTTTCGTTTGCGTCCTATTTTATAATAAAGGAAAGTAATCATGTATTTTTTAATTTTCTAATATTTTACGTTTCACTAAATTTTAAATTTTTTATAATTTTATATTTTTTATAATAAAAGCTCTATGAACACACAAACTTGGTTAAATTACCCAAACACTTTATATTTAAGAAATAAAATTTAAACCAAGTAATTTTCCAAAAGGCGGCTGTTATTTTTCCAATTGGTCTATGAGACCGATGTTCGACTTCATGTCTTATAAAGCTAAGTTAGTTCCCAAAGGTTAAACGTGCAAAAATTGCTCGCTTCACACGATCATTTACCTTCCTTTAAACAATATTTTCGAAATTTTGTTACGAATATTTAGACTGTTTTTTTTTGTACTGAAGACGATAGTGCAACCAAAATTTTAATATAGTGTCTAGTTTTTTTAAAAATATATTAAATGCGATGACACGGCGCGGTCATTCGTACCATTTTTATGCGCTTCTAAAGGTTATTTCTACCGCATTAGATAATTTTTTTAAGTTACGTAAATGAACGACACTATGTACACGTTTATTAAGTTACCGAATGTAAATTAACAGACGTAAAAATGGACGTTTTGAAATGAAGCGCAAACGTTTCGGTCGTCATTGTTTTTTATAGTTTCTTTACCTAATTCACACTGAATACCAATTTCACATTTTTTGTTTTCATTAGCCTGATTAATAAATAGATTTTCTATTTTGGTTGCATGGTTTGTCTGGATTACGTTGGAGGTCCTTGATGTACGAGATTTTTTTTTGAGCCAATAGGTTAATATGTAATAATAGTAAATTTAAACTTTTAATTTAAATTTTAATGTTTTTTCCCGATATGGAATTAATTATTTTAAGTAAGGAAATAAAAAGTAAATAACGAAATACACATAATGACAATAAATCAAATAGTTTTTAAAATGTTTTGAAGTTTTTCAAGAGTTTTTAAAATGTTTGTGTTAAATGTGTATATATGTAATGTAGTTTATAAAAATTGTGACGAGGAATTAACATTCCAAACAAAGAAAAAAGAAGATATGGAACAAAGGACAAAAATCGACATGTAAGTCAGACTTAAAATAGGTTAATATGTACTGGTACAGCACTTTTTTTAAACAAGGTTCTTTTTAATTTGGTGGAAATTTTTTTTCTTAGAACAAACGATTCGTCTAAATCACTTTCTAAAAACAATTTATTGGAAATTCTTTCATTTTGTCCTGGTTGAAATGATTTTCTTTTACAAAATTCTGACCAAAATGCAAATTGTTTTGGCGATTTTTCTCTATTAGGACAACGATGTCCCGTTGGTTCACTGCACCCAAAAATTGGTCGGCGATGTTCTTGTGGCTACTGTTGCAAATAACTCTGAGTTATTCTGCATTTACGACTTTAAATCGCAATCAACTTTTACTGATGATAATGAGGGTGCCACAAACCTCGTTGCTTTAAAAAATATTTTCGTAGATACTTCAGACCCGTACGACGAGCGTAAAAGGTCATAGAAAATGCACTTATACAGAATTCATCAAGTGCCTAAGTTAATCAATAACCCCACATACCTACCTAATTATTAGAAGAGGTTTAATATTTAACTTATATCATATTTATATCTAAGCATCAAGAAACTTATAAAAATTTACCAAATACAACCCTGGGCATTTTTGTTCATGTTGATTATTATGGCTTACCTACTTTTATGGACGGATCATTTATAGTATTGTAAAAGGCACAGTCATAAACGCAGAATATCTTTAGCCAAACTTTACGCACAATTAGATAAAATAGGAACGAAACGCACAGTCTGGGCGCTGCTCTTATTTAATATTTAAAAAAAAACTATACACTGTATCGAAATTCTGATTTTTTTATTGTCTTTAGCGCAAACATTCACACAGTCTCATATAAATTAAGCATTAAAAATATTATTTTTAGGTAGATAAATCATTGTGCGAAGCGAGTAGCTTTTGCAAGTAAAAGATAAGTTGGGTCTAGCCTTGTGACGTCACACGGCAATTCTAATTGTCTTAATATCTTTAAAAAAAATTATTTTTTTCATTGGATTTTTACCAAATAGTATTTAATAGTTCTGACTATAATAATTTAACATTAAATAATAACTTATAAAGATTTTTTTTTAAATATGCGGTGGAAACTCACCATCGGACGGGCCCATAATCGCTGTCCATTCCTCGTCGGTGAGGAGACTTTTCAAATTTCGCTCGGTGATCTGGAAATAAAAGCATAAATCAGTGCGCGTCCGCAGGCGGGTTTTGGATGCACAGTGTCATAAATATACAGCTATCTCTAGCGGACCGTTAAATGCGGGTGGTACTCCTTAATTAAATCGTAAACGGCATTAATTTTAAATTGCTGGATGGATGACCCAGCCCAGAACTTTTCCATTTGGAGAAACTCCGATATCTCTATTGCTTAAACGCATTTCTGGCATTTCATCGCGTTAATTTTAAAAAGTTAGGTTGACACGCTCTGAAAGTTAAAATTGAAGCATCGCTCATTTAAAACAACTTCAGTTTTTATGCAACTTTTTGGTTTTTAAAAATAACGTGCAGTAGCTGGCGTTTGAATGAAGGAAACTGTTGCATTAAATTATGCGAAAGAAATTAGTTATTGTCACAAATATAACAGACACTAAGTGCACTGTGAGTAAAGTTGCTTCTAGTATACAGTGTATCCCCGAATAGATAGAAGAATATTTTTTCGGCTACTATATTCGAAAGTACAACATTAAAAAAGTTTATTTTAAATAAAGGCGACAAACCTGCTCTGTATTATTTATCAAATTTAGAAATACATTTTGATAAGAAAAATATTCAGATTGCACTAAATTAGCGAAAATCTCTAATTACAAATTTCATTAATTTGTAAAAATCTATTTATGTAATATGTACAAACATTATACATATTTACCTACAATATTTAATAAACTGCTTAAAATTTGTAGCAAATTTTCAACAAAAAAAAAAACGATTGAGTGTCCACTGTGGAGGGGTTTTACTGTAATTACAAGAAACTTTAGCCTTTTCTTAAACAACAATCGAAAGGCTATACTCCTAAAAGATCAAAAACATTATCACAAGAAGAAATTATTAGATTTCTATTAAATGCACCAGATATTATATATTTGATGATAAAGGTATTTAACAATAACTAAGTATTGACCAAAACATTTCAATAATTTTATTTTTTTATTTCATTATTTCAGGTTTGTACAATTTTTGGAATTGATAACGCCTGCCGTTCTGACGAATGGTTGAAATTGTTATTTGTTGTTATTGTAGACATTCCAAAAGCAAATCAAATAAGCCCTGAATATTTATTGCAGCTGCTGATTTTGAAGGGGGAATTAAACTCTTGAGTTATACAGAAATATCTAGCTCTGCGTCCTTCACATGTAGACAATAAAAGATTTTTTTTCATATAGAGAAGGGAAATGTACAATACAACCAGTCGAAATTCACACTATTGGCGGTATTCCAAATAAAATTGCTAGTTATCTGAGTTTACCTGACGCCTCATTATATACTTGAACTGTATTTTTCAAAATCAACGGCTCAAATGTTGTGACGACTTTCGGTTGCTCTAAAAAGCTCATTAAAAAAATAGCTTTCAGCTTGATTTTTTATTATTCAGTCAATTTTGGGATACACTGTATCTCTATCCAAACAATTAACTACTTAATTTATTAATCGACAAAAAAAATGGCTAATGGCTAATAATTATAGCATTTAATTGCGTCATTAGGAGGATTCTCGAAAATTATAATAAATTGTTAAACTGGTTTTTTGTTCAATCTGGAAGAATTAAAATAAGCTTTTGTTATTGTATGAGTATCCGTCAGAATGATCCCATGCATAATGTTTCCCATTAAATGACGCAATCTTTTTTCTAATTAAAATAACACCTTTGTGTGATCCAAACAACCCGAAAATATTGTTCCTGTTTTAGGTTGTAAACACTAAAAGGTTTACCGAAAATTTTAGATTTTACAGATGGCACTTTCAAGTCGGTAAGGGGGTGGATTTTGCTAACTCGTCTGCGCTTCGCCACGATTCGTTAGCAAAATCTACCCCTCGCACCAAACATTTCAAAAAATTAACAAACGAAAACAGATTTGTAAGTTCAATGAAAATTAAAAGCTGTCCCACACTCAATTCTCTTTGCATTACTTAACCGTTACGAATGCAGTTCCTTATATTTAGCCCAAAAGTGGGCGTTGCGATCGGAATCAGTTCAAGGATGCATTCTGAATTGTTCTCGCGCAGCAATTTGAAATCTACAATCCCAAGGTGAGCTGTCAAATACCTGATGACATGCGGAAGAAAGGTTGACATTGACCTGTCAGTTTAAGTCGACCGTTTGTGATTGTAAAATCCGGAAAACGCAAGAACAATAAACTTTCAGGGGGCAACCGCATTCACAAAATTACCAGCCAACAAAGAGATTTCGGTCGAGCTTCAAATTTGCAAACGAGTCGGTCAATTAACTTGTTACTTTTTGATTTGTTTGCGTCGGTGGCTACTTAATTGCTAATTTGTTCTGCATTTTTTTCTGCGTGGTTTTAAATCGTTTCAGGATTTCTGATAATTCAAGCATCGTAAAGTGAAAGCAGGCACGCGCAATCACAATCGACTTTTTAATTTTACAACAAATTTAAACATAACACACCGATTAAATCTCGAACGGTAAAACCTACATGTTCAACACCAATATTTACATCTTCATTATATTTGTTGTGGCGCTTTCCTTTGCTCTGTAAATATTTACAATAACAAATAGTTAACGAGCGCAAATTGGAGCGTTTCAGAAGGGTTCTCGATAGGTGAATTCTTGAGGACGAATCGTTAAGCCAAAGGGGAGAAAATAATGCCAAGGTTGAAACATGAATAGAAAAAAATATCGTACGCGTTGTTACCTGTTTTAACCACGCACAACAATTTTGCAAATCACCGGTGCGAGTTATTGCCTTTTAGTGTACGCAACGAGCATTTACAATAATAGGGTAAAGACTCCTGTCGCTAACATACAAAATTCTATTCAAAGCATCACAAAAGAGATTGAAGGCCAAACTGGAGCCTGGACTACCAGGGAGGATTCAGGAAGGTGCTGAACAGATATTAAACTGGAAACTCATAATAACATACAGGAGAGCCAAGGATATACATTTGTGAACTTCAAAAAGGCATAGGAGGAAAAAACTGAACTCGAAGTCAAAAGTTTTGTAGGAGAGATCTCAAAACACTTTGAGGTGAAAACAGGAGTAAAACAGGGACATGGGATTTTCCCACTGCTCCTTAAAACTGTATGCTGAGAAGGTAATAAGAGAGCGGAAAAAAAGAATGGAGGAGGAAGGAATTCCCAAAATAAAAATAGGAAGAAAGAAAGAACCTGGAAATTGACTGTCTGGCCTTTGCAGACGATCTAGCAATACTAGCGGAAAACATGGAAGACGCAAGAAGACAAAAGAATATACTGAAAGAGACAACAGAAAATGCTGGACTACAAATATCACATGAAAAGACATCACCAATAGAAAAGATGTACCAAAACAGATAACAATAAAGTATGGGAAAGTTGAAGAGGTTAACAAGTTAACCTGGAAGAAGTATTTCATCCAAACACCCTTGACGAAGAAACGGTCCTAGCAAAAATAAGAAAAATGGAATTGGCATTCCAGTTGACGAAAAATATAATATACATCAATAAATGCAAAACTAAGACACTACAATGCAGTTATTAAGCCTCCAAGTCTCAGAAAGTCTTGGGCTAAATATGGCCAGACTGTTAGAAAAGGTAGAAAAAAAGAAAAAATAATTATACGGAAAGTCCTAGGACCAAAACATGAAGATGAAAAATGGAAACTCAGAAGTAACAAGAAGATCTACACAAAAAAGAAGACGAGTGACTTTCTACGGGACACATTAAAAGAATCAATGAAGGAAGACGAACGATAAGAATATTCAATTACTTCGACAGAAACTCCAAGACACAGATGGCAGAAAAGACATGAAAGAAATGAAAATAGATAGAGAAGAGGTGGAGAGAAGAGGAGATTTAAAAAGAAGATCAGAAGATTCAAGGGTTTTCAAGAAGAGGCAAAAAGAAGACTGGAGCAAAATGGACAGAAGTAAGAAGACAACAACACGGAGAACGACTGAAAGAGTACTGGAAGAGAAGAAAGAAGAGAGAAAAATAATCATGAAAAGTTAGCCAATAGGGCCAATAGGGTAAAAACACCAGTTTCGGCTACTGCACCGTTTTTCAATACTTTACTTGTAATAATAAAGAACCTGTCTCTATTTTTCATTCAAAGTAACAATTAACAAAGTAGGACTAATTAGGGTTTCATTAATAAAATCTACTAAAGAATAACGAAACTCAATTCAAGATGAACATTGAGAGATGTGGTTTATCGTCGTTGATACTGCAATAGGGCCAATGTAGCCAAAACGCTTTTTGAGATAAATATGCCAATGTATCCAAAAAAATCATTCCACCACCCTGTAAAAGGTCGTTTGTGAATTTCCAATAGAAACTTTACTTTTCGTATGCGGCTATTTTTGATAATACCATATTAACAAGGGTAGTTTTTTGTGTTTCCTGAAAAGTGTGATTTTTGGACATAGGCCCTATTGCAGTATCAACGACGTTATGGTTATTTTTAGTCATTTGTTAATTTTTTAAAAACAAACTTGGTTAAAGTGGCTAAAAGTGGTGTCTCTACCCTACCTGAAAAATACACAGGCCGGATTTGAAAATCCGGGCCCGCGACGTTGTTCCTCTTGCACCACATTAGCTGCACAAGATTTGCGCAAGTAAAACTTTCGACAAAAGTGTCGATGACAATCGGACAATCGACCTTGGTAATTAACGATTTTGGCACACGTTTATTTGAAACGTCGATGTATTATTCGTGGCCAGCAACCGTACGCGAGGTCAGGTCAAACACACTACAATATCCGCCATCCTCTTCAACTGACCAAAATGTAAACAAGACTTTTCCAACGAAAAATCTGATTGATTCAATAACGGTTCGTGAGAGACGTGCGTGACAGTTTTTAACGTCTCAACACAGTTAGATGCAGGAAATTAATTTAATTACAAAAATAAAAATTAATGCGCACCTGTAAGTTCGTGCAGCTTCCAAAAATGCAGGCGATTAAAAAATATCGCCCTATCGCCTTCCACATGGCCCCGGATCCCACTGCCCCATTTAAAAAATTTTTTGTTGCCGTTCCAGCCGCTCGAAGCACATTTCTCGCTTTCAGTGCACTTTTGAAAATTGTCGGTTGCACATTTTGAGTTAAAAAAAAAATAACGACCGGGTTCACGTGAAGGCAGAACTGCACTGTTGGTCTGCAAAATCAAATACAGGAGTCTGTGATAGGAGATAGGTATTTTCTATTCCCTACCATTCTCACTTCACGGGCATCGAACCGTGCACAATTTTTTTAAATCTAGTTACGCTGTTGAATTTAAATTGGCGAAATAAAACGACATGAAACGTGAACTTACTGGAATAGTTCAAAGGACCCGATTATAATTGAAGTGGAACCGAAAAACCTTGTTAACTTAGAAATTGAAGCAAAATCTTGTAATCAGGCCCTGACCAGGATTCTTGTCCCGGAAAAGCGCCAGTTTAAGCGACTTAACTTTACGACCTACATCCCCTTCATTTGCAGGCGGGTCGCGTAAGTTCCACTCTATTGAAATTTAGTTCAGTTTAGATGAATTGATTAATAAATGTTGTCAGTTCAAAGTAAGTCCATCAACGTACATTTGATTTATGGTCAAAGGTGCTAAAAGGATGTAATTAGAGAACGTCAAAAAAGACTTGCTGTGGAATTTTAATATTTTACATTTTGCAGGAATAATTTGCAGGTTGGTCGCGTAGGCGGATAATAAATTGTGACCGAATTTTTAATGAAACTGCATAATCTGAAGATTTACAGTTGAGGATCAGAGTTGCAAGTTAATAAGATTTTATTGGCTAAATGCGAATTTTGTATAATATTTTACAAATTGTGGGATACGATCCTGTTGAAGACTTTTTAGGGGAATTGTGTCTGAGATGGCATAGCTATTTAAAAGTTATTTAATTTTATTAAGTTGGCCGCTCGTATTTAAGTAAGCCGTGCGTTTGTTAATTTTATGAATTTATTAGTTTGAGTTACAAAACGGTCATTTTCATCAAGATGGAGCAACAGTTCATACAGCTAAGACGACGTTAAGTTACTTAAGGGAATTTTGAATTTAATTTTTTTCATATCTCTCAAAAATGTTTCAAGCAAAATAACAAAAAAAAAACAAATACTGTTTTTTGTTTTTTAAAAACTGTATACAAGGGAAGCCTGAAAATTGCTAACTACATTATATAGGGGGCCATGTATGTTACTCAATCTGGACCTCCAAGTGGCTCTAACAGGCCTTTTTTTTTCTTCTTCTTCTTTTTTAACAGTGCAATTGTTTATTTAGAACAGGTAAATAATCACAACATAACCTCAACAGTGTAAAAATTCTAAAATATCCCCGAAAGAGAAACACGAACAGATAAACCCAGTTTGGTTAGGTTAGGTTAGGTTTAAGATTTCTATCTCTGTCAATCTTAGAGCAAATCGATTTTTAATTGCACCATCGCGTTCCTCGCAAAAAAATACATAAGTTTTCATGTTTATATGACGCTCTAAGCAAGAAAGAAAAAAAAGTGTTTTTCTTGGTTTGGCTTTTTTCTCTTTTTTTTTCCCTTCTTTAACAGTGCAATTGTTTATTTAGAACAGGTAAATAATCACAACAAAACCTCAACAGTGTAAACATTTCAAAATATAAATATATAATATAAATATTTTTACTGTACCGTCTCACACAGTTGCTAGGCTAAGATGGCACATCCACTCAACTAAAACCCTCAACATTATTTTTTCATTTAATTACTTTATTGACTATAACTCCAAATTATTAATTTAGATGTAAAAAAGTGTGATAATTACCTATCATTTTAAAATATTTACAAAGAATAAAACAATTCAATTACCAACTAACTAATGATTTGCAAAGATCACAAGCTTATTTAGTTTTTTGGGAATCCACAGTAATAGTGATTACATTATAGTGTGCCATCTTATACCTATACGAGCTACGCCGTCTTAGCCTATTTCCAAAATTTCGGCAAGTTGAACTATAACTCGTGTACCTACTCCACAGTATGTTTTTGCAATAAATTATTCATATTATTGGTTATAGATTACTACCAGCACACCAATACGAATTTTCGTTACAGTATGCTTCTTTAGTTTAGTAATATAAATACGGTGGAAAATTACTTACCTTAACAGTAATTTAACGAGAAACTAAACGGAATAAATACAGTATACTATTAATCTCTGAGTCAATGATGTGAAGTAATAAAAAGAAAATATTACTGAACCATCTTAGTCTAAGATGCCACTTTACACAGAATTCCCCTACTTAATTAAATTCTTATGTGATATTTCATAATGAAATGTAACTTTTCTAAGAACATAGCTTTACTACTTCTAATAACTGACAGGGATATGTTTGTTTTTAATACTTGCTGCATTGTAAATTAAATTGAGAAATTCAAACTAAAATATTTACACAGGTTAGTTAAAACAAAATTCTTTAAAATTGTAATGCATATTTATTAAATTACAATTCAATATCTTATTATTACAGCTTTTCTTTCATAACTTATAAATTATAATTATAATTTTGATGACACAATCTTTTCGGAAATTTGTATTTCTGTAAAAAAGTTTAGCAAATAGTTAATACCTTCAGAGCGGATTTTTGAAAGTCACCGATTCTTTATTGTGACTTGATTTAATAAATTCTCGTTAGCGTTAATCTGCCACGTTCATAATTTACCATTGCATTCAGCATTTTGTGCAACAAACGGTTACGATGCGCGATTTCAGTCACGACGTCATTTAAATTTCGCATCACGGCCAGAATTAATGAAACCAAAAGTTTCTTACTCAAAACGGAATAAATCTGGATTTCATAACAGCTTCTCTTTCCGCCTTTATCTTCAGCTCCAATCTCATTACGTACCGTGGGTTATTATTTGCATAACATTAATATTAAAATACTGTTTTGACGAACGCAAAAGTTTGAGCTGCTGCGCGGCATCCTTAATCGCGTTTCGCGTTACATCCACAAGTAAGTGATCTAAGAAGAAGTATGTACAAGTTTATGGTTGCTCAACTGCGAATCAACAAGTGGTCATTTTAATCAGCGGCGTTCCATCCAATTTTTCTGTTGATGACAAACGATTTTTATTTCGCAATTCCATTACAGAAACTAAAATTTTCACACAATCGGTGGTCGTTAAATTAAAAAAAAAAATAGTTTCAAGTCGTGAAATTGTTATTGTTTGATGTTTTCGCACATAAAGTATTTATTACTTTTGTTGCTAGCGTCATCAGAAATCTGACTAAGATTTCAATTATTTTTATTGCTTAGTCTGTGCATTTTTGTGTAATTATGAAATAACTGATTTGTGAGTGTAAATTATTGTTTGGGGAGTTCACCTAATAAACGTTGCAATCTACGATTTTAGGAACACTGTCACCTCAAAATTTTGCCAGTTCTAATCAGATTAATGCAATTCGATTAAACAGCCAATTAACTTAATCGACAAGAAAACCTTTTCCGTTTCCGTTTCTCCAGTGATTAGAAATATAACTCCAACAGTGGTTTATGATTGATTAATTTTGGTCGAAAATTTTCTGCAAAACTGTAAAATTACAGCATTAATCGGTTAAATCTCGAGCTGCACTTTATGGTACGTTTAATGGGAATGTCGGAAAGAATTTATATCCGAAAACCTATTGTTCTCAGTTCAATAAACCGTTATTCTCATTACCTCTTTTTGTAAATATTTGCCAGGCGTCCGAAACAGAAAAACCAGAGAAGTTAATTCTTTTAGCATAAATTTGAAAAAAGGAAAACAAAGATTGCGCCAAAAATGCCTGTTTGTCTATTCGCTTGAGCGATTTGAACATAAAATATACAGGATGTTTACAAAAAAACGCCCCAGCTCCTAGCACTTTTATTTGGAGTCCGATTGTAATTTGTTACAATCGGACTCTAAAATATGTCAAATTAATCGACTCAAAAAGTACTACAAAGTGTAGCTTAAACATAATTTTTACCTGTTTATCCATTTAAAGGCCAAAGGTCAACGTCATTTTTTTTAAATTAGAACCATATTTTTTTTGATAATTTGATAGAGATTTTTTTTTCTGAATTCAACAATGTATCATATTCAGTATTCCTAATTTATTTTAGGGTAATAAAAAAATTAAAATAATAACTGGGATTATTTGACATTTATAAATAAAGATTTTAAGTATTGAAGTTTAAGTTTGGACAGTTCGAAACCATCTGTCAGAACAATAATGAATTAAATTTCATTTATTTAAGAAATGCTGCGCAGAATTCTACAGATTGTGAAGGAGGACAATTCGAAAATTTATTGTAGTTTTTCTTTGAAATAAATTGTTCTACTGCTCTAACGTCTTGCCAATAATACAATTGGTTGCACACATTGACTAATTGACATAAGTTTCTTTAAAATTGAACTATGGATTGGTTTGATTTGATTTGATTTATCACCAGAACGGAATAGGTCAAGTAGTTTCAGAAATATAGTATTATGATCTTCAAATGAGAAAACTAGGCCTACTACTAAAGAAAATATGAGAAAACTAGGTTTATTACTAAAGAAAAATATAAAGATATGATAAATTTATTGCCCTATGGACCACCCATTTAAATACAAACATTTAAATATTTAACAATAACATAAATTGGCTTAACTACAAATTTTGTTTCAAATAGTTTAGTTCTATCTTACAAATATTAAAGCCATTGGATATTAAAAATTTCAAAATAGCTTTTAATGTCGTCTCAACTGTACGAGCTGTTGCTCCATCTTGCTTAAAATGACAGTTATGACTAATAAATTCTTCCAAATTATTCGAACGGACAACAAATGACTGCATCAAATCGAACTTTGTCCCACTTTTGTTATGTTTAGAGCAATTACAATGCATTTCCACATTTTTAACCGGTGACTTAAGAAATGACAACAAAATATTTTTAGTCCATGACGTTTCTTTTTTCATATGCTAATTACCGGTGTTTTAACTATTCACCGCTCGAAAGTCGTCTCGTTTAAATTTAAATTAAAGATCAAGCACTTTCGTTGGTTCTATTTTTGTATATGCAGATCTACAAACTTACTACACACAATGACGTCTCACGTGTTAGCCTTGATCTATCTGAATCCGACTGCAAAGGAACAAGTTTCGTTCCCGAAGTTTTTTTTTACGTCACAGAAATCGGTCAATAGGCATTATTCAATGTCAAGTGATGTGTACCGCTTGGTGCGTTCAGGTATTCGCCCAAATTATTTCAGGTCAATCGGGCGACCCAAAATCGGTCGGAACTCACACAAATCACGGTTAAGTTGGCTCAGGTCAGGGCTGGTGCGTGCACGCAACTTTCGTCTACGCAATTCCGATTTGGAAAATTTGAAACGCTGCCAAAACACATCAATCACGCTCACTTTGAACTGCCACCCTTCAAACGAACCAATTTGCATGCGAAAGGAATTTAATTAGGGGACTGTCTGGTAAGGCCGGCGTCATATTTGCCGGCCCGGTCCGGTTTTTGACGCTTGAATTGATATGTTAGCGGCAAAGTACAGATTTTGGTGTACTGTTTGTGGCCAAAAGTAAATTTAATATACAACGTGTCCCGGAAATAATGTCATTAATTTTAAACCCGTAGTAGAACTCCTCAAAACAAAATTATCTTTCATTTGATATTCAAGGTATGTGCGTTTTATAATAAATAATTTTGTTACTCACTTGTTTAAACCACCCGCCGCACATCTAGTTTTTGTTATTGTGACTTGTAAATGCTTGTAACAATTATTTTGAACATGCCATTTTTCGTAGTAAAACTTTGACAAGGACTCAAATTATTTCATTTATGTATTACCATAGCATTTTTCAATTTGCATTCCAGAACTTTACAATAACAGCAACGCTCAAATTAATGAGTTGCTGCGTCGACAGAACTAAAAAGCAGGGAATGTTTTCTTGCATTGGTTTTTTGTTCTACTTTTATCGGTGTTTAACATTCAGCGTTATTATCCATAGGGGGTAACGAAATAAGAGTTAAATTTGTCAACAATTTTAACTTGTTAATCAAAACGTTTACACTAAAAAGTTATTTAAAAAAATTCTTGGATTTGACGAGTTCTACCACTGGTTAAAATTAATGACATTATTTCTGGGACACGTTGTATAATGGAAATATTCGTCGCATATCGGATTCTACCGAAAATAAATGCATCGGCCTATGATTACAGAACAATGAACTTCTAAAAAAGTTGATAAATCAACTTCGAACCGACGCTGACATTTTTATTTTTTAAATGCGTGACAATCGTCCGTCACAAACTATCTCAATCAATTTCAACATTTCAAAGTTACTTAAAGTTTATACCTGTTAGCGGCAAAGTGCATAATTCAGCGTTCTGTGAATGCCTAGATATTTTATGTAAACTTAAGAATTGTTAGATATTTTATTAAAAAAATATCTTTTATATTGAGTTAAACCTTATTCTTCTAGTTATGAACACAACATAACCTCAACAGTGTAAAAATTCTAAAATATCCCCGAAAGAGAAACACGAAAAGATAAACCCGGTTTGGTTAGGTTAGGTTAGGTTAAGATTTCTATCTCTGTCAATCTTATTGTTAGAGTAAATCGATTTTTAATGGAACCAGCGTGTTCCTCGCAAAAAATACATAAGTTTTCATGTTTATATGACGCTTTAAGCAAGAAAGAAAAGAAAGTTTTTTCTTGGTTTGGCTTTTTTCTCTTTTTCTTTTCTTTTTTTTCTTTCTTTTTCCTTTTCTTTTTTAACAGTGCAATTGTTTATTTAGAACAGGTAAACAATCACAATATAACCTCAACAGTGTAAAAATTCTAAAATATCCCCGAAAGAGAAACACGAAAAGATAAACCCAGTTTGGTTAGGTTAGGTTATAAATTTTCATAAAAATCTAATAATTGTTCAGCAGCAAATTGTGCACTTTGCCGCTAACATATCAATTCTGATCAAACTATGAAATAACAAGGATGACAATTTATTTCAACCAAAATTGTAACGAAATACACAAATTTAATAATTCTAGGGATTTTAGAGGTCGCTGATTACTAATACGTTGTCAAAATAAAGATTGTCAACAAACGGCAAACACTTATCTTACAATTTGAAATTAAAATTAATTATAATCGTTTAAATAATACAAACAATTAAGTCCACCTGTTGAAATATTCATGATTGCAAATAATTCAAAGAATTCCGAGACAATTTCGCTGGTCGGCTGTCCTCTCGAAAACTGCTCCCGAATAATCACGCAAAACATAATAAAAAAACGTCAAAAACCGGACCGGGCCGGCCGACAAATGTGACAGCGACCTAACATAACGTTTATTTTGTCGCTGAATGGGCCACGTCACCTGTTAATGAAGCGAAGAAGGGAACGCTCCCCTAAAAAAATAAAGTTGGGGAAGTGTTCCGAAAGCCACACAATGACCGTGAGTTATTCGTGTGCCTACGCAAAAATTCGATCCGCCGTCGCGGTTTCGAAGTAGTTGGAACTTTACTGTCGCAGGTGTAAGTTTGAACTCGCCGGAGACTCAATAACAACACGACAATCCTCCTGTAATATTTAATTGTGTGATAAACGGGCACCGCATGCCCTGTGTTCAGTTCAGCGTTGTACTTGTTTTAGAGCGGTCGTAGCGCGTCGAGATGTGCGAAAAACGTTGTTTATATTCGGCGATAATTCTTATGGTGACGGTGAACGTTGCGTGGTGCGAGGACACGCCGACGGCACCGCCGACCACCTTGGCCGCCATACAGACGCCCCGCGTCACCGCGCTGGACGCGGACAACAGCACCTTCTACAATTCCTCCTTTTCGGCCGAGCCGGATGCTGCGGGGCAGCAGGAGCCGCACGTCTCCAACCCGACCCGCCCGACCCGGAGCCCCGACGTGACGTCCACATTCCCGCCGCTGGTCCACGACCCCGACAAGCACGTGAACCTGACGGAAGGCAAAACCGGGGGTAAAGCCGTCTCGGTCCGCTTCTTGGGGGACCTGCTTTTGGTCGTTTGCTCCGTTTTACTCGGACGAAACTTATAAGGATGATTCATTTTAGTGCCGCATATTTAACGAGCTTTTAAGATTAGGATTTAATTGAGTCAGTTTTTATTATCATGTAAATATTGTAATATGAAACGAGCTCGGTGAAAAATAAAAATTCTTAATTGAGTGGGTGGTGTGTATCAAATGTTGACTGTTTATTAGTCCCACGTTACTGTATTTCTAACAATTGCTAAATCACTGCTGCGAGGAAATTAATGATTTTAAAATTAAACCACAGCTGTTCTGTAAGTCGCACCATGTTTACACGTAGCTCGTTAACTTTCCTCGAGGTGATGCAACCACAAGATTGTTTTAATCTTTGGAAGAGCAAATAGCTGTAAATTAAATCAACGAAACAGTGTGGCGTCAAGGGTTTCTCTGTGACATGACAGCGATGACTAATTGAAAGTTTCATAACCAAGCAATGGCACTAAGTGATGTATGTAAAAATGATTAAAAACACTGTCTAGTATCTTAAAAGAACCATGTATTCTTCACAAAATTCTTATTTTGTGTGCAGATGTAGAAGTTCCTTTTGTTAGAATTTTGTGTGCAGATGTAGAAGTTCCTTTTGTTGAATGTAATAAATAAAGTGATTTTTTCGATGACTGCATTTTGGTTTTACTAACCGCAGACGTAAGAAACCTGATACTTCCGAGAAGAAATGTTCATTTAACTGATTTAATTTGTTGTTCCCGGTTCTGCACAATTAAATGCTGAATCAAGCAATTTGTCTGTCTTTTAAAAAACAACCGCTTTATTAATGGTGTTAGATTTTTTTGGACCACATTAAAAATGTAAATGCTGTTTACTTATCCTCGTTAGAAAATTGACGGCACACGAAAGAGGGCAATCCGATAAGTGGGTGTTAATATGTTTTCACTTTCAAATATTTCGAAATAACAAAAGCATTATTTGTAAATCATAAAGAAGTGCTTTTAACTCGAGAAACATGACGACGATTTTTTAAATTTCCCACCTTAAAATTTTCGATTATAACGAATACATTGTTATAAATAAACAATTGTCATAGTTTTACTACATTTGGAGGGAAAAACGAATTTTAATCATTTAACTTTCCAACTATAGATAAAAAAAGCCATTGTGTCAAGTTACGCCCCACGTTTTATTAGATGGGAAATTAAAAAAAAACACCCGTTGTAAAAGAAAGCATAATTTATGCCCACACTTGTGTAAATAGGACAACTGATAGGAGGAGTTCATTGTTTTTTGTTTAATACATACTTGTTCTTAACCACCATAAATGTTTCATGAAATTTCCCCAACAATTTTATATAGTGGCTTTATCTTTACCTTTATAAATTAATATTGGCTCATAAAAGTATCAGTTTACAAGTTGCCTTTTCATTACAGCTCATAAATTAATTGCAGTCCTTAAAAGTTATGATAATTTGATAATCAATTCTTCAATAAAGCTGCAACATTAAAAATTATAGCACGTCAGACTGATTCATATTTTATGACAGATTATTTTTAGCAACTAGCACAAAAAGTTCCTCAATTGTATTCAAACTGATAAAATCAATCAGATGTCATGAAAACAATACATAATTTATATCCTTTTCTAATGGTAACACAAGCAGCATTCTCACATAAAAAATTAAAACTCAACCTTGTAATACCCACTTAATCTCTCGCCATTAATAATTTCAATTGAATTTCCAGAATCTACTGATAAGTGCAACGCAATAAAACGCCATCAAAACGAGGATTTAACTGCTCGCTTAATCACACATCTCAACAAGAATGAGCAATAAAACAACAAACTCATGAAAATATAATTTTACAACAACTTTTTTAATTCTGTTAAAACATCAGACAAGGCTTTACCATTTTCAATCGTCAAATTTTCTTTTGTGTACAATTCAGTCAGGCACTTCACATCGTTTTGAATCCTTGATATAATTAAATTTATTTGATAATCATTAGTTTTCAATTTTTTCGGTTCTCGTTCAATTTGGTCGAATGTTCGTTCTGGCTGTTTAATGCAAGTATGTTTAAATTCGTATCTTTGTTGCAGTTTAAAATACTCGTCGACTGGAATGGGCAGATTTTTGTATTTATCTTTCGCCATGTAATTGGACACTAATTCAAATATTTTTGGATTGTTGGTTGAATTGTGCAGAATTTCTTGACAAACTATTCTATTCAACATTAAGCTGTACAAAGCTAAAGTTTCTTCTTTGATGATTGGGTTGTTATCTTGCAATAAGTTGGCAAGTTGGGTTGAAATTGCATGCGACAACCCCTTGTCTGGTTGCGAATTTATTCTACCCAAATATAATTGGAAAAAATTTAGTTTTAATAATTTAGCATGATCTGTATTCTTGTTTTGAAATCGATTAAGGATCTAAAAAAACTTAATTACAATTAATACACTTAACTTTAATAATTTACCAATGCCAGTTCCTGGTTGTTGAATTTAGAAGAAAAATTAGCTGTAACCCTGCAAAGCATTTCAAACAACCACTGAAACAGAACTGATTCATCCGAGGCAAGTTCATTGCATTCCCAAAGGGCAACAATTTTTGTGAACAGGCCATAAGAATTCATCAGATCTCTGCAATTAACAGTTGAAAGGATTTCAAGATTGATGCACTAAAACCAACATGAATTAAAGCAAGCCAATAAAAATTGAAATTAATACCAATTCTTTATAATTTTGGATTGACAATTTTTCGTTTTTTAAATTATCAATGTGTTCAATAACTTTTCCTACCAAAGGGCTCATAATGGAATTTACTTTTGTAAATTCAGCCAAGCCCACAATTTTCTTAGCATGTGGGTATTGTTCCAACAGTTCCATTTTAAGCTGTTTAGGAAGGGCTCGATAAAATCTTTTAATTAACTCGTTTAAAAAAATTCCTGGCGGCCTTTTTGAAATCGAACCTTCAGTTTTGTTTAGGATGTTACTAAGCGTCTCGAAATTTAATTCTTGCCCTGCTTGGCTTAAAAAACGACTGTGTATTTTAAAAATTAAAAAATAAATTAATTTACCTCATAACAAGGCACCAAATATCGACAGCAAATAACGCTTTCCAAATGTGATCAGTTAAAACATTTTTAAATAATAAAATTTCAATTTCGTTGAACTTGTAATTATTTAAAGTTAAAATTATAGTTGCGCTGTAAACTACCAAATCTTCATATAAACTTGGCTGAAGATTGCACAATAATTCCACGTAACATTCACCAATTAAATTGAAAATAAGTTCCAGGAATTTTTCAAAATTGATGAAATCAAATTGTTCATTTTTTCTAAATATTTCCGAACAGAGATAAAGCAGTCCGTAATGATTAGTGTGGGCTTTGGTATGTTCACAGAAAATTTCAAAAAAATCAGTTTGTAGGATATCATCAAGGAACAAGTCACAAGGCTCTAATATCAGGCTACTACAATGCCCGATAATTTCATTTGGGCATTTTTTATGTTTTAAATAAGCCAAATTGTATCTAAAAAAAATAAATAAATAAAATAATGTTTAAGGGGTTACAGCACAGTACTTTCTTTTCAAGTTTTCTCGAAACTACTTTTATCAAATTGGTGGGCAAGATATCTTGAAATTTACTCAACCGATTTTGATAAAACTTATACCGCATATTCTTTACAATATTATCTAAAATGTAGCATAAGATTTTTTTTATTGGATGTCGCCTTTATTTTTTATAATTTTTTAAAGCTTATGGTAAAATATTGATTTTTTCTCAAATAGCCGCCATTTCTACAAAAACTCTTAAAAAATTTTTTCCCTCTGCTGCATTTTAGTTATTACTTTTATCAATAAAAAAAAACTTTTTTAATTTTTCAACCGATATCTGAACAGAGGGAAGGATTTTCAAACGAGGGTCCTACTTGACGGCTCTTATCTCCTCTTTAATATTTTTTTATAATTACACCCATTTTTCCAAGCGCCAAGATGGTGTAACCCCCTAAATAAATTAAATAAAAATTCATACCCATTAACTGCTATAAAAAAATCGATGAAAACAGTCAAGTATCTAATAAGATTACTTTGAAGTAACTGCCAGAGTTTCACCATAATTTTAACAAAAAAATTAGAAATCTTCAATTTTTGAAAAACCACACTATTATCCTACAAAAAATTTTTTTAAACCTCAGAATCAAATTGCAGAGGTTCATACCATTGTCAAAGCAGCGCTTAAACTGTTCACAACTTCTTTTACAAAAAAATCCAATGGAACTTTAAAGTCCGACTTTAAATGGCATGAATACTTCACAATTAAATTCACATAACTTTTCCACACATCAGCCATGGACTTTATGTCCATGTAGCTTAAAACTTGGCCAATTTTGCCTAAAACCTCCAAAACTACAACAAAAATGACACAAAATTCTCAAACAATTCACCGTTTTGAAGAATAGTAACCTCCTTTTCAGTACATTCAAATTGCGTACTCGATTCAAGGCCCTTCAAAAATTTGTGCTGAACAATTTGGGCTTGTTTGAACACAACCATGATCTCACTCAAGACTTCCGGACGAGCTTTATAAATTAAATCGCTGCAAATTAAAATCAATTTTAAGTTATTAAGGGTATGCCATGTTACCAGTCTTTACACCGCTGGAAAGTGTCAAGCAGAATTTGTGGCAACAATATTGGAACACTTTCAACTTCCGCATAGTCTATTTGTTTATTTGCGAGACAATCTAAAATGTTTGATAAGGTACTCAACGAATCGGTTAGTAACTGAAATTAAAATCAGTTAAATTATAAAAAAACGTGAATTTATATTTACATTTAAACATGTTATTGGAATTTCTAGTTCACAGCCTCGAAAGGTTAGCAATGTTTCAAATGTTACCTCAAATAAGTTCTGTAATTGAAACATTACATGTTTTAGAACTTCATCTTGTATTTTAGCGAGTGAAACAACCTTACTAAAGATTGTTTTTATCGCTTGTAATTTAACTTTTGGGGCTAAACCCTCGTCAATAATTCTGTGCAGGGAAGTTAAGGAAAAATCGCAAGTTAAATTTGTCTGGAAAGGATATAATTAATTCTTGTAAAGATTTATCTTGAAAATCGCTGGAATTCTTCGCAGGAGACATGTTAGACATCTTTTACCACAATTCACCACAAATACATAAAAATAAAAACCGCCAAAACAATTAAACTCGATTGTAGGTTAAATTGAGTTGACAACCGGCGGTCGGCCATCTTTAGGATATTTATTTGACTTCATGCCTGCCTCCTATTGGGAGGCGACTGAACTTGAATTTAAATAGCGTAAAAGGCGGTTGAATTAAAGTTGAGATAAAATCGTCTCTATCAATATAATTTTGAACTTGACTTCTAAACTTTACACTAACTGTTTGATGGGTCATTTACGCGTTCCAGTTTAACCAGGACGCACAACTTGAAGGTTAAATTTTCTTGTGGGCTTAAAACTAAAACATTTCATAATTACTTTTTAAAACAAAGTCGATGGATGTTGGGATACAGTTGGAACATACCGGGTTGATCAGAATTTGAATAAAACAATTATAAATGATCCCTTCAATTTTATTGCACACATTTTAAAAATGCCCAAATAATGAATTTGATATAAAGTCGCATAACAGTGGCAGAATTAAAAAAATTGAACTTCTTATCAATCCAGTGGACGTTATCGTTTACTAACTGGGCTAAGGAAACCAAAAGGTCACGAACATCAGTTACACATCTGCCATCAACAAATAAAGTTTTCCCATAGCACCCAACAAAAAATTCGTGCCAATTGGTGATGTGGTCTAATTTTAAGTGACAATGCAAATACAAGAAAGTCAAGAAACCAAGAAAACTTTTTCTGAACAGATCAACGATTTTTTGTCGCAAATCACCGTCGAGCCTGTCGTCTTCGGTTACGGCCTGGCTGCAAACATAGCAAATTTGGCGACGCAAAATTTAAATTTGGAAAAAGCTTGCAGGGTCAATTTACAATTCGATGAAGATTTATGCGACGCGATCGCTCTGAGGAACAGGTCCGCCTACAACACCACCCACGAAGTGGCCGTCCAAAAATTGGTGGCCACCGGGTATATATGGAAAAACGTGATCCAATATTCGCTTCCGCTGCTGATCCTTCCGTTCCTCGGCGCCTGGGCCGACAGGAACAAGCGCAGGAAATTCTGCATCTTGTTGCCGATTTTCGGGGAAATTTTCACCAACGTTGGATTGCTAGTCTGTACGTACTTCTATTACGAATTGCCTTTGGAATTTACCGTAGCTTCTGATGCCCTGCCAGGAGGATTGACCGCGGGGACTAACGCCATTTTGTTGGGAATGTGCAGTTACATAAGCACCGTCTCCAGCGAGTCGACGAGGACTCTGCGCATGGGGGCGGCGATCATCACCTACCACGTCGGCGTCGCTCTCGGAATTTCCTTCAGCGGAATCTTGTTCAAAACCGCCGGGTTTTACGGGGCCTTCTCGACGGCGGTGGTTTTGTACGTGGCGGCGGTTCTGTACGGAATTTTTTTCGTTAAAGAAGACATCACCGGGCGCGCGGTCAAAACGCGAAACTTCCTGAGTGACTTTTTCAATTTCGCCCACTTGTCGGACACGTTCAAAACGGCGTTTGTAAATGGGGGGAAGCTGCGGAGGACTAAAATGTGCCTGCTGGTGGTACTTTCCATGTTGATCACGGGCCCCATCCAGGGTAAGGCCGAATTTTGTGACCACCGATGTCTTACCTTACCTTTTCAGGTGAATTCAATGTGATGTACTTGTTCACCCGGTATAAGTTTCATTGGAACGAAATTAACTTCAGCATATTTGCGACTATTTATTTGGTGGTTCACGTTTCAGGTAATGCCAAAGAAATATTTTTTAAATACTTTTCTTGAATATTTAAAAAATATTTTTTATGACATGTTTGTTAATATTGTAGAACTATTTCTAAAAAATATTTAAAAAATATTTCTTCAAAACATTTAAAAAGTATTTCTTAAAAGATGAAAGAAATGTTTTTATGAAACATGTTTTGAAGAAATATTTTTTAAATATTTTTTAGAAATATTAACAAACATTATTACCGGAAGGTAATATAATTCCGATTATATTACGATATTCGCAACTCAAGTCCCGAAAATGCTTCACGATTTTTCGTACGTCAGACTTGTTTATTATCGTCGTCTTGACCCCCGTATCCCAATCTCACGGCCACGCGTGACTGGCGTCTTTTAATCCGTTGGTAACATTCGCCCCCTTTTTCGAGACGGCGGTCGCGGTGCGGGTCGTGAAACAGCCTCTCAACGAATGCCCCGGGGTGGTTGGAGCCTCTGAGGTGCAGGGCGGATCCGTTTGATGTTGTGACGGACGTGGTGTCCCCCGACGTCCACCATGTATATGGTGTCGGTAATCTTTTCAGCGATCTCGTAGGGGCCCAGCCAGGTTGGACCAAAGCGCTGCCGGCCTGGTGGTTTCCTGGTGAGGACGAGGTCGCCTATGTTATACGGCCTGGCTCGGGGTTGCTCGGGATGCCGACGGTCCAAGTATGCCCGTTGGTTGTCTCGAGCCTCCTGGCGGATGTCCTCTAGCTCTGGGGTGGGCGGACGTTCAACATCCGAATCCCAGGCACCTGGCAGACGGGGGTTGTACCCCAACAGCGCTTGTCCAGGAGTTTTCCCCGTGGCGGCGTTGCGTCGCCTCCTCAAGCCGTACAACACCGGAGGAAGATGAAGGTCCCAGGTGGTAGGACGGCGGTTAGCCATGCGTACCCGTAGACCCTTCTTTACGTCCTGGTTCCTTCTCTCCGTTGGATTTGCTTGGGGGTGGTAGATCGCAGTAGCAAAGTGGTCCGCCTGCCACGACTGACAGCATTTTTCCCAGTACCGGGAAGTGAACTGAGAACCGTTGTCAGTGATGATGGTGCGTGGAAACCCAAATCGACCAAAGACTTCCTTCTCGAGGAAGTCGCAGACAGTTTTGGACGTGGCTTTAGCCAGTGGGAATGCCTCGACCCAACGAGTGAAAAGGTCCGTCACGACGAAAATGTAGCGATGTCCTCGTGGTGTGTTGAGGTACGGACCCATTAGATCACAGGCGACGGTCTCCCAAGGGTTGCGGGGTTGTCGTGGCGTCTGCGGTGCTCGCTCTCGAGTTGGTTTCCGCTTATACTGCGCGCAAAGCAAACATGTTCCCACATACTCACGCACGTAACTTGTTATCTCGGGCCAGTGGAACGTCTCCTGGATTGATCGTTCAGTTTCCTCGGCTCCGGGATGTCCCGCTAGGATTGAGTCGTGGTGATATTGAGTAATATCCTCCCGCAAGGATTGTGGTACGCACAGCAGAAGACCATGGGGTTGGATGCGATATAGGAGGTCCTCCTGGACCTGGTATGTCGTGTTGAACGTTCGATCTCCCGGTTGTTGCGGACCGTCCCTCTGGACGCGATGCCATCTCTCCACGAGACGGCGGCAACTGGGATCGTTGCGCTGAGCGACTCGGACTTCCTCCTGAAGAGTGGTAAACGCGATGGCGTTTAGGACTTCGGGATTTTGATCCGAGGGTTCGTACGGCATTGGTGGAACGAGCTGTTCTTCGTCTTGAGCACCGACGTTGCCGTGTTGCGGTTGCGGATCTCGGGATAAGATGTCGGCCAGCTGGTTGTCTTTCCCTGGCGTGTGGACGATGGTGAAGGCGAATGGCTGGAGCAGAAGCGACCAACGCGTGAGTTTTGCGTTGTCTCGAGCTTTTGCTAGCCATATTAGTGCCCTATTGTCTGTTACCAAGGTGAAGTGACGATCCTCCAAGTACGGCCGGTATCTCTTCACGGCCCACACGATGGCCAGGCACTCCTGCTCATTGATGTGGTAGCGTCGTTCAGTTTCGCTGAAGCGGGCACTTCCGTAGGAGATGATGTGCTTTTGACCCTCTGGTCCCAATTGATATAGCACGGCAGCCATGCCGACGCCGCTAGCATCGGTTTGCAGGACGTACTCCCTGCTCGAGTCGGGACGAGCTAAACGGAGTGGAGCTGCTACGGCAACTTTCACGGCAACAAAAGCGTCTTCTTCAGCAGGTCCCCATCTCCATTTTCGCTTGGCAGATAGCAGGTCCGTGAGCGGAGCAGCCATCTCTGCGAAGTTGGCCACGTAGTCGCGAAGCCATCCGCAGATGCCAAGGAACTGCATGAGGTCCTTCCTGGAAGCAGGTGGGCGTGCTTTGGCTACTTGGTCAAGGTGGTAGGGTTGCGGTTCGTTCCCAGAGTCACTGATGATGTGCCCGAGATAGTCAATCCTGTTGGTTCCTAGATGGCACTTTTTCGGCGCGCATCGAAGTCCATGGATGCCGAGTCTCTCGAAGACCAGCCCGAGGTGTTGGAGGTGTTCCTCGTAGTTGGCCGAGTAGATGACGATATCATCGAGGTATACCATCACGAACTTCTGTAGGTACCCCGCCAAGACTTCCTGCGACATAAAACGCTGGAACGTGGTTGGCGCGTTTTTCAGTCCGAATGGCATCACCCGGAACTGGTATTTGGAACCCTGCGGGGTTGCGAAGGCGGTGAGGTGGCGACATCGAGGTGCGACCGGAATCTGCCAATACCCGCTCTTGAGATCTAGAACGCTAAAAACTTTAGCTGGTCCTAAATCTCGGAGCGTCTCCTGGATGATGGGCAGCGGTGCAGCTTCGTTGACGGTGACGGCGTTCAATCGGCGGTAGTCCACGCAGAAACGGGGCGTTCCGTCCTTCTTCCCGATCAAGACGACTGGAGCGCAGTACGCTGAAGTAGATGGCTCGATTACTCCATTTGCCAGCATCTCCTGGACCTGGTCGAGAATGATCTGCTTCTTTGCGTCACTGTAACGGTAAGGGGCCTGGTGCACGGGTTTTTCGTCTATGAGCGAAATTACATGTTCCGCCGAACGCGTCACTTTTATAGCGGCACTGTCCGCGAACACGCGTGCATGCACTTCAAGAGTGTTTTGTAATCCGTCCTTGAGCGCTGGGGGAAAATCGTTCGATATACTCACTAGGGGTATTGCGTCTTTTCGCACAGGGGTCGCGGTTTGGAAAAAACACGTTTGTCTCTGTTCCGTCCCGAAATGAACACAACCACGGACCACGTCGATGACGGCGTCGCGGTTTTTAAGCCAGGAGTGGCCGAAGATGATGTCTTCCGTGAGATCTTCCACGACATGGAAGATGTCTGCCATGGTGGTGCTGCCTAGTTCGTAAACGAGACGTATTGTTCCCACGGGCTTAGTGGTGAACGTGGAGACGCCCACGGTGAGTGGTGAGCGTGCTCCAGGATCTCTCCCAACGAGGAACGGGAAAAGACCGTCACGTACAAAGTTGGCGGATGCTCCTGTGTCGACCAAGGCGCCGTATGAGTTATTTCCCACTTGGAGTAGGACGCGGGGAAGTCCTTGTTGGCCAAACAGGGCGTTGATGGTCACCGCTTGTGGCCTTATTGCGGCGTCTCGCGGCGGGACGTCGTGGCACGCTCGTTTCCCGAAGCGGTGGTGGGACGGTTTTCACATTCTCTGTGAAGGTGGTTCCCTCCACAATGTCTGCACGGCGCCATGGTTTGGCGTGTAGGAGCAGCTGGAACGGTCTCGGGGCGGGGTTGTCCTTGCCAGCCCTCGTAACGGCTGGCGATGGCCAGGAGCTCTTCAAAGCTCTCCGGGACTCTGAACACCAGGACCTTCTGGAAGTCCCTCACAAGCTGCTGCGAGAGAAGGCTTACCAAAGTCTCGTCCGTCAGTTTCAGGCCCAGTCGGTCATGGTATCGATGCTTCCTCCTGAGGAAGGTTTCCACGGACTCCGTGGAGAGCTGCCTTTCCCCGTAGAAACGGCCCGCGAGTTTAGCGTCCGCGACCTTCGAACAGTACTGCTGCTGGAACATCCTCCGGAAGTCCTCGAAGGAGTAGCCCATCAGCACGTTCGTTTCGCACCACTTCTTTGCGTCCGCTTGGAGCTGCTCGGCCGCGATCTCCCCTTGGTCAGCAGGATCCACTTGACATATAAGAAAGTAGCGCTCCAGACGTTGTAGGAATACGTGCGGATCTTCTTCCGCACGTCCCGCAAACTTTGGAAGCCGTGGAGCGACCGGGTGGAACACCGGCGTTGCCACGGGCACCGCAGGTAGTGGTAGAGGATTTAACCATGGCGGAATTGGAGGTGATGGCCTCGGAGTAGACGTCGTTCCCACGGACTTCTCTAATTCCTCCATCTGGGCACGGAGGTTTCGGATGGTTTTCTCCTGCTGCTGTATCAGCTGTTGTTGATCTGGGCGCCACTGGGAGGTTTGGACCTCTCCCAGCAGGTCTTCCTGGATTGTAGAGGGGTGCCCTGTGATGAAGTCGTCCATCGGGTGCGCCCTCGTATTGCGCCTAGGAGTCGTCATGTTGTAGGGGTGGGTCTCGTGAATTTTTTCAAAAAAACTAGCCCCACGCTTGGGCGCCAAATATTACCGGAAGGTAATATAATTCCGATTATATTACGATATTCGCAACTCAAGTCCCGAAAATGCTTCACGATTTTTCGTACGTCAGACTTGTTTATTATCGTCGTCTTGACCCCCGTATCCCAATCTCACGGCCACGCGTGACTGGCGTCTTTTAATCCGTTGGTAACAACATGCCATAAAAATATTTTTTTAATCTTTTTAAGCAATATTTTCAAATGTTTTGAAGAAATATTTTTTAAATGGTTTTTAGAAATATTTCTAAAATATTAACAAAAGTGTCGTAAAAATAGTTTTTTAATCTTTCTAAGAAATATTTTTTAAATGTTTTGAAGAAATATTTTTTAAATGTTTTTTAGAAATATTTCTAAAGTATTAACAAAAGTGTCATAAAAATAGCTTTTTAATCTTTTTAACACATATTTTTTAAATGCGTTGAAGAAATATTTTTTAAATGTAGGTATACTAAAATTACAAAAAATAGTACTATTCAAAATAATATATTACAATACAATAATAATACAATATAATAATATTTATACACTTTCCATTGACCAGTTTGACTAAATGATTGTCTTACCGAATTATATAATACAATATTATTTCAGATTTTTATTTTTTGAAATTTATTTTTTTCTTTGATAAAAATGTATATATTTTTTGAATATAAAGAATTTGTTTTTATGTAAACCTAATATTTTATGAATATGCAGAAACAAATATTTTTTCTTGATATAAATCTAATATTTCTTGAATAGACAAAAATAAATATTTTGTTCTTTATGCAAATCTAATATTTTTTCTTTTATGCAAATATTTCTTAAATATATTTTAATAATATTTCAAAAATATTAAAAATATTCGAAAACATTCAAATACTTTTTAAGTATTTGAGAAATATTAAGTAAATATTGTGTGCTACTACCGTAGTTTTATAGAAATAGCTTGATAGTTTTCTTTATTACCAACGTCATGAATGACAAATGTGTAATTTTGGCCTTTCGGCTTTACCTTGAGACGTTATTGAAATAATATCTTTTAGGTCAATCCTTCTCCTTGGCCTTTTTTTCAAGATTTCTAAAGTTCGACGACGCCCTACTAGGAACTATAGCAAACGTAAGCAAAATTTCCGCTTGTTTGCTGTACGCATTCGCTCCGAACCCACTCATATTTCACATAGGTAATAATCAAAATCTAAAAATTCCGATTTTTACCAAACCTTTTTTTTAGGAATTTTTGTGGAGTGCCTAAACGGCGGGGCTCTAATCGCAATCAGGACTATTGCTTCCAAGTTAGTCTCATCTCAAGAAATCGGTAACGAACAACAGGCAATCGAAAGGCGACTAAAATTTTTGCGTTTTAGGTAAAATTAATTCCATCATCGGTTTGTCGGAAGCTATAGCTCCTTTAATTTACGGCGCAATGTACAGCGCAATATACAGGGCAACCATTAATGTTCTGCCAGGGACGTATTATTTGGTCAGCAGTTCTTTAACCGTTCCGGCTTTGATCATATTTACGTAAGTTATTTCTTATTTCAATTTTTTTCACCAATTGTCACCAATGTCATTTGCAGGTGGTTTTACTTAAAACGGAAGAGGCCCCCAAAGAAATAGAAAGAACTCACTGTAACTGTCAATTATTGTTGGATGTTGGGACCTTTAATTATGACAATTATTTAAAAATGACCGTCTTACTGTGTCTGAATTTGGCGATTATTAAGTTGGAAATGCATTCTGCCTCTGTTACTTAAATTTAACACTTTGTATACTGTACAGTGTGTAGTCATAATTTCATTATAATGGCTATTCTTATTTGATCACTTAACATTAACAAGAATGTTTATACATGGACCTATTTAGTACAACACTACAACAGTTAACATTTTAAGGATTCTGCCCTGTTTTTAAGGGTTTTGACTAAGGAGACCCATAGAACCTATAGTAGCTTGTGATATTAAATATTTTTGTTACAATAAAGTTCTATTAAATTTGTATTTTTATTTAGCCTGTGGAATTGCCTCTTAAATGATCCCAGATAGACAGACACATATGTCAGCAGAATACTAAATCAAATTATAAGTTGATTGTTATTGAGAGTCAAGGACATAATTCTTCTGCTTGTGCCACGCCTACTGATGACGTAATGTGTCTGTCTGGAATTATTTGATGTTTACAACTTTGAGTGTAGTTGATTTTTAAAAAATTTCTGTCTTCGATATAAATCGTAAATTTTTATCACTTTCATTGACGACCGCATTTTAAGCTACTTGGTCACTTGATGGCGTTTCTTTGACGACTTCCTCAAGCAGAAACTTTCCGTCTTAGCTCCAAATTCGGTTCTTGGGTTAAAACAGAAGTTAAACTTTGATATTTTAAATGGTTCTTGAGTATTTGAGTAGAATGTTTATTTGGTACCAGTCACGACATGATGATGAAAAACTTTCATTTATCTGCAAATCCCGAAATTATCAGATGATTTGTGTATTTTCAGATAGTCTTATCTGATTGAATTTTGTACTTTATTGGAGTTAGATAATTAATTGACTTGATGTCGTTTTTATTATTCTTTGGGAAGCAAAGCCCTTTTCGACAAAGGTTAATTGTTTGATGTTGAGATTATTTAAAACACCTAATTCAGTCCGCCCAAAATTTCAACAACAAAGTTAAATATTATTTGAAAAGTTGAAAATTTTTGTTATGTATTTTTGTTAAAATGTTTCATATTTCTAGTTTCTTTACTACAAAATTACGTAGATGTTTAAATTACCAACGTTGTACCAAGTAGTTCACCGATTGTACAAAATGGTACTGATAAAATACAATAATAAAGCAGCCTCAATCACCGCTTGGCTCCTGTAATAAAAATAAGATAATAAATCGTTATATAAACCACCACACCAACACTATCAACCTTAATTTCATCACGATGTTATTATGTTCGTGTTTTTGTGTTTTCGCTTGTTTTGCACTGCTCCAAGTTGAGGCCCAAGATCCCACGGCAACTGGAGTGACGAACAAATTTGGATTTATAGGTTCGGTCAATGATTGTAACCATTTTAACTGTTTTCCAATTTCTCAATTTCAGATCCCGTTTCTGCGAGCAGTTTTGAAGATTCGTTTCTGTTCGGTGACTTAGAATATTTATTCGTGAACAATTATCTGACCAAAAGCCAAGCCGACAGGCTGTGCGCGATCAATTACAATGGTAAACTGGGTTACATCAAAAGCAAGGAAGAGGCTAAATATTTGGCTGACGCTTTGACCGAGACCAATTTCGAACTGGAGTACATGTGGGTGGGAGGAAAAATTTCAACGGACAACGTGACAAATGTAGATACGTGGACCACGGAGGACAATAAACCTTTTCCAGAAGAACTAAAGGAGTACGAACAAAATAAAAGCATGATCGCCGGAGCCACATTGCCACCACGCGCTTGTGTGTCGTTCGGACGTTTCAACCACGACCAACCAGCGTTTATACCTCTTCCATGTTCGGTATACAGACCAGTGATCTGTGAAAGGAACTGTACGCAAACAAATAATGTTTTTTCATTCGTTAAATGATTTTTTTTTAAGATAAGGACAATGATAATGGGTCTATTAATGCAATTACTCACAGCGATTGGATAGTAACCAAAATTCAAGAATACAAGATATTTTACCATCGCGTTGCGTTTGAAAACGCTTCCATTAATTGCTTCAGAGCTGATCAGTCATCTGAATTGGCGAAGGTGCCGATGGAAGACGTGGCCAGTTTGGGCCGTTATTTGTTGATTGGGAGACCTAGTCTCGAAAACGCTTGGATCGGCGCTAAATATCAGAAAACGCCAACAGGCGAACCCGATTTAACCCAGCCCTACAAATGGACGGATGGTAGCGATCTTCCGCGCGAGGTCAATCAATCGACAGGGTATGCTCCATGGAAAGGCGGAAAAGCTACTAAAGCAGGTTGCGCGTTACTGGACAGGCATTTAGCAGACAACGTTTTGTTCGTTGAAGCCCCATGCTACCGCCATCGTCCATATATCTGTTCCAGACCGTTGCAGAGCAATGGAGGCCATGATGTTGCACCAAATGCAGACTTCTCTCTGGCGGATCACGATTTTCGTCTGTACTACAGTAAAAAAGGTTGGGGAGAAGCAAGGAAGCATTGCGAAGCATTGGCAGCTGCTTATAGCATAAAGGTACATCTCGCTGAAATTAAAGACAATATGACAATGCAAGAAGTACTGTTTATCCTCGGAGAAAATCGTACAGCCGTTCAACACCTGTGGCTCGGAGGTTTGTACAATACTACCGAGACAAGTCAGGGTGTACACAAATGGATTTGGGACTCAGATAAATCAGACATCAGTGGTCCCCAGTTCACAATTATTAGGAACACTACCGACGGTGCCTTTACAGAAAGTGTTGAAGGAAACAACAGATGTTTGAATATTGATCGCGAAAATCACGTACAGGGTTTGGTTTATGGGGCTGACTGCAGCTACGAGCAGAATTTTATGTGTCAAGGGGGTAAATATAATTAGTAGTTAAGTGTATTAGTTTTGAAGTTTGAATTTTAGATAAGGGAGTCCTTCATGGGTTACCAGCTGAAAGGGGTGAAACCTTCCCACCTAAGTCACCCGATAAGAAAAAATCTGAGGTAAGATCAGAGGAAGTTCCTCCACAGCCTGCGCCAAAGGCAGCAGAGCCTGTGCCAAAGGCAGCAGAGCCTGAACCAAATAAACATCGGTCTGAGGCAAAAGCAGAGCCTGCTGAACCTGTAGGCTCTCAGCAGAATCCAGTAGAAGTAGATTCGAGAACTACGCCGGAAACCACAACTACTGAACAAACAACAACAACGACTGAACCACCACCAGCAGCAGCCCGGGCAGAACCCCCGGCAGAAGCCCCGGCAGAAGCACCGGCAGAAGCACCGGCAGAAGCACCGGCAGAAGCGCCGGCAGAAGCTCCGAAAGAAGCCCCGGCAGAAGCGCCGGCAGAAGCCCCGAAAGAAGCCCCGGCCGCGGAAGCAGGCCAACGAAGAAAGAAGAGGTCAGATCAACAAACTGACGAACGTACATTTAAGAAAGACGCCACGAAACCTAAAAGCAAGAAAAAGTTCGAAGGTGAAGAAAAGAAGCGCGTAAAGAAATCCGAATTCTCAGAAAAGTTTGCGAAATTCGGCGCCTATAAATAATAATGCACTTCATTATTTCCAGAGCTAGTTTTGTTTTAAATCAAATAAAATGGCATTTGACAGAGTTATTGATCTTTTTATTCAAAATCTCATTGTGCGATTTCGTTGATACAATAAACTTTCTCTAACGCAAATTAACTGTTAAACGATATCGTTCGGAATTGGTGATAGTTCCAATTTGTGAACAACTTCGAACGTATAAAAATAATAGATTCATTTAAATTTATATCAACTTTTGCACAATGTGATCCATATATATATATAAATATGCCCTATTTACCGCCATCGTTTCGCGGAAGTATTAAACAACACCCGGTTTGATGAGTAACGTCACTATCATACAGGCCAACCTGCAAAAATGCAAAGCTGCTACTGCTGAGACCATCCGATACGTCCTGCAAAACAACGTCCAGTTGGCCCTGCTGCAGGAGCCATACACATGTCAACGGAACCATCGACATTACATACCCGGCCTGATGGGACTCCACCTCGTTGCCGACAGTTCCTCCCAGTTTCGCTCCGCCATCCTCATTAATGATCCGCTACTTGATGTCCTCTATCTCCGCCACCTCTCCTCGGGTGACCTCACTGTAGCCCTCATCTCCGGGGCCTTCCTGGAACTATACCTTATCTGCGTTTACCTTCCCCCAGCCTCTCCCATCCACACTGATCTAATTGCAGTGCAGGAGGCCGTTGTTGAACTCGAGGGCAAATCGATCTACATCTGTGGAGACTTCAATGCCCGATCCACCCTGTGGTATGACCGTCTCTGTGACCGCCGATCTGAGTGCATTGAGGAGATTGTGCTGACGCATAGCCTGTGCATCCTCAACAAGCCTGGAACTCTTCCGACATTTGAGTCAAGGAATGGCAGCAGCTACATTGACTTGTCGCTGTGCACTCCAAATCTGACTGCCCACACCAGGGATTGGATCGTCGCTGAGGGCGTAAACTGTGCGGATCACCGTGTAATATGTTTCAGGTATCTAGACAGGAGAACCAATCCAGTACGCCCCCCACTGTCATCTTACCGTCTGGACCAGTCGTCCATTAAACTGGAGGACATCGCTGTGCCCTTACAGACCCTTGTTGATGAAGTCAGCAGTGCCTGGCCTGTATTGGTCTCCTGGGCTGCAGTGGATGCGTGCCTGGCCTCCCTACAAAAGGGTCTCAATGCCATCATCGAGACCTATGCCCGACGAAGGAGGAGGTTCCCACACCGACCGGATTGGTGGACGGACAAGGTGGAGCGTTTCCGCCTTATCTACCTATATCGGAAGCGGTGCTTGTACCGCAACAGAATCTACGCGGAAAGGGACAGGCTTGCTGAACTTATGGCATTGGCGAAACAGAAGTACAATGTGGTAATGGACCATGCCAAGGAAGCTTCTTGGAGAAAGTTCCTTGAGGATGACCTGGCCAGGAACCCTTGGGGCGTGGCGTATCGTCTGGCCACGGATAAAATCCACAAACGTGGGATACTGGCCTCGATCTGTTCCCCGGAGGGAGACCACACCCTCACTGTCCGTAATACCCTTACTTGTATCCTGCACTCCCTCCTCCCCGACGACGACCCGATGATTAATACTAATCATCAACAAATTCTGCACGGCAATTTCAGGGCTATCGTGGCCATCCCCGACTATGCCGAGGAAGATGTCCCTGAGGAGGAGGTGGCGGCCATTATTACCCGTATCCATGGTAAGAAGGCGCCTGGATTAGACAACGTCAAGGGCCTTTTTGTCAAAACCATCCACCCTGTGATTGGATCGCTTCTGACCCGCCTGATGTCCTCGTGCCTCCGGCTCCGATATTTTCCCAAGGCCTGGAAGCATGGTAACCTGAAGGTTCTGATGAAGGACCCCTATGGAGACCCGTCATCGATTAAAAGTTACAGGCCGATAACCTTACTCCCGGAGTATGGAAAGGTCCTGGAAAAGTTAATCCGTTCCCGCCTACTTGATGCCGTCCGCCCCTTCCATGCTCTGAACCAGTACGGCTTTGTCGGAGGCCGGTCAACTACAGATGCCCTAATGGCCTACAAACGACTGGTCACCTCGTCGGACATGAAGTATGTGCTCTCCATCTTTGTGGACATCTCTGGGGCCTTCAATGACCTGTGGTGGCCTGGACTTGCCCAGGCACTGAGGGACAAGGGTGTTGGGGGCGCGCTCATTGCTACCTTAGCCAGCTACCTGAGTGGAAGGAAGGTGGTACTCTCATCAACCAACACAACAGTAGAAAAGATGTGCACAAAAGGTTGTCCCCAGGGGTCTGTTTTAGGTCCAACTCTCTGGAATTGCGTGGTAGATGTGCTGCTTCAGATGCCCCTCCCAGATGGCTGTAGCGTCATAGCCTATGCTGACGACTTAACCTTTGTGGTTACATCTCCTACCAGGTCTGGTCTGCTACTTCGTTCCCAGCATTGCCTCGACATCGTGCTTTGCTGGGCGGAGTCGCAGAAACTTACCATTTCAACGACCAAGACCACCTACATGGTCAACCGGTCTCCGCCGCGCATCCACCATCGAGACCTTAGGCTTCAGCTGGGAAACACCCGACTCCGCCTTTCGGAATGTGTGAAATACCTGGGAGTCATGGTGGATCACAGCTTGAATTTTCAGAAGCATGCTGAGTATGTGCATGCCAAGATCCGAGCCCTCATTGGCGCCCTGAGGCGCAAATGCCGTTCCTCATGGGACCTTGATGTTACCTCGTCCCTCCATGCGATCTACAGGACTGCAGTGGTTCCGATCGTTAGCCACGGCGCAGAGATGTGGCAGCACAGGTTGCGGATGGTAATGGTGCGGAGAAAAATTAGCTCCATTCATGGGCTCTGTGGCAGAGCAATCTGCAAAGGATACAGCTCCATCTCCACGGATGCGGCGGGAGTACTGGCTGGAATCCCTCCTCTGGACCTGGAAATACAGAGGAGAACTGCCCTTACAGGCCTCCGAAAGAATGGTCATGCCCCATTTCAGGATGATATGCTTCGAATGGAGGACTTTCCTAGCCTTTCCCATGCCAAGGAATATCTGACCCTTCGGGTGTGGGACTGTTGGCAGGAGAGGTGGGAGGAGTCCACCAAGGGACGGGTCACGTTTGGTTTTTTTCCCCGGGTGCCTGATCGTCCATGTCACAAGCCGAGCTTCATAACCACACAGCTACTGTCAGGACACGGGAACTTCGGCATCCACCTGCATCGGCTGGGGAAGCGTGATCTCCCGTGCTGTCCCGCATGCCCGGATGCTGATGATGATCCCGCCCATCGTCTCTTTGTCTGCCCACTGTTTGACGACGCCCGCTCTGACCTGTCAGCCCAAGTGCAGCCCTGGCCTCCGCCATTAGAGCTTGTGCCTTATATGGACCCGGAACTGTTGCGTCCATTCACTGTGGCCACCGATTGATCCATCGGCCACAAGTAACTTTGCCTGGCCCCAAATGCCTTGATGGACCTCCCCGCAGATGTTCTTGTCTGCAACGCTAGCCACCGCCTTCCCGCGAATAATTAAATAATAATTTAAATACTTTAAATAATTTAATAATTAAATAATAATTAAATAATTTAAGTTGAGATACTGCCGCTGTAACCGACTGTAACTGTGCGTCCTATTTGGCGCTATAACTTTCTAAAAATACATGCGCTGTTTGGCGCCTTATATATACAGAGTGTTCACGAAAAAACGCCCCAGCTCATAGCGCTATTATTAGAAATCCAATTGTAACAAACGATACGTCAAATTAAATGGTTCAAAAAGTACTACAATGTGTAGCTCTAACATAATTTTTACCTGTTTCTCCATTCAAAGGTCAAAGGTCAACTTCATTTTTTCAAATTACAACCTTATATTTTTCTTTTACAATTTGATAGAGATTTTTTTTCTGAATTCAGCGATGTATCACAATCAATATTTCTGATTTATTTTAGGGTAATAAAGAAATTAAAATAATAACTAATATTATTAGCAGTAGGCTTTGAAAAATAACTGAGACATAGCGGTGGCTATGGAAACGACGTCTCACAAATAAAAATTACTATTACTATTGTTGCAACAATGGTAATAACCATGGTAACCGGGACATTTAACTGGAGAAATACGTTAACATCGCTGTCAGAAACTGGCTATTAGTTTGTTTATCTATTTTTTGTAATAAAAATGAATAATAGTGAACTAGTGAAATAGTGAACTAAACGATCCACTGGCGTAGAATAAATTTGTGTAATTTCTTTTTAAGCGAGTTAAGGCGAAATCCATCATTTTATACAAAAAATTTGTGGTCTGATGAGTGTCAATTTACAAACAACAGACATTTTAATCGTTTCAATCACCGCTATTGGAGTGTAGAAAACCCACATATTACCATCGAACAAAATCCTCAGATAAAATTTTCGGTGAACGTTTGGTGCGGAATATTAGGCGCCAGGATACCTAATAGGACCAATTTTCATTGATGGAAATCTCAACCCAAAAAAAATATCTTCAAATTTTGCCTGAAGACTTGGAAGAAATTTTAGATGACTTGCCGTTGCCATTGAATGGAATGAACTAGTATTTCAACAAGATGGCGCTGCACCACACAAAAGGCTCTTATGATTAGGGACTATTTAAATATAGAATAATGAAGACAAATGGATTGGAACATATGGACCTATACCATGGCCCGCCCGGTCTTGTGACCTCTAGAGTTTTTCTTTTGGGGATACATCCAAGATATTGTTTATGCTACGCGCCCGGAAACAGAGGAAATTTTGAGAGAGAGAATAGTCAACGCTTATCGGGAGACACCAGCAGAAATTTTAATTAATGTAGGATCTAGATGTCGACGAAAATGTCTGGAAAGAAACGATGCCCAATTTGAACATTTTTGTTAATTTGCCATTTCTTTATTTAATTGTTTAGTTATTAAATGTTATCTGTTGTTGTTCATAAATTAATTCTTTAAAATACGTTGTTTCCGTACTGACACATCGTTTCCATAGCCACCGCTACGTCTCAGTTATTTTTCAAAGCCTACTGCTAATAATATTAATTATTATTTTAATTTCTTTATTACCCTAAAATAAATCAGAAATATTGATTGTGATACATCGTTGAATTCAGAAAAAAAAATCTCTATCAAATTGTCAAAGAAAAATATAAGGTTGTAATTTGAAAAAATGAAGTTGACCTTTGACCTTTGAATGGAGAAACAGGTAAAAATTATGTTTGAGCTACACATTGTAGTACTTTTTGAACCATTTAATTTGACGTATCGTTTGTTACAATTGGACTCCTAATAATAGCGCTAGGAGCTGGGGCGTTTTTTCGTGAACACCCTGTATATATATATAATGTGATCCAAAAACCATAAATACTGTACACCGTGACTTTTATAAGCCGGTGCCGTTCCAACGCGTACGCAAAAATAGTAATTTCTAACTGTCACCATTTATGTTTCGGTGGTGCCATAACTTTTGCTTTGATCTAAAATCAGTTTCTTTCAAAACTCAAATTATTACAATGTTATAATGTTAAATGTTAAAACTCCATCTCTTTCAGGGGTTTACTTAACGACCTCTCAGACGTCTTGTACACCACGTGACAATTTAAAACGAAATCAACTCACGGGTTTCACTAACACTTATAAGTTGTTGTCTGTCAATTTTCAGGTCCCTATACAAAGTTTTTGGTCCAACGTTGTACGAAGCGAAAATTGAAACTTGCAATTTAAACAGTAGAAATTTTGAAAGCAATCGTGCGTTGATTTCGTTTTAAATTGTCATGTAGCGTACCGGGATATGAGGAAAAAAGAAGAAGAGAAAGCTGTAGAATATGCCAGGTAATAGGAGAAAATTATGTGCAGCAGGCAAAATTAGTTTTGATTTCTGCGTTGAAATCCTTGAGATATTGAACGAGCTATACCTATTTTCATAATTTAAGAAGATTTCGACGATTTGCTTCTTGTTGATCAGTGGGATGACAATTTTGAATGGTTGTGGTCTGTTTCGGAATTATTTACTACATAACTTTCAGCATTTCTGAGAAGTGGTTTTAAACATAACTGGCAACAGAATTTATTAAATTATAATACGTGTAAAATCTTGCCCTTTTTGTGAGACTTGACAACGTTCTGCTGATAATTATCAGTTGTTTTTGAAATTTTGTCTGTACGCCACTGACACAGTTCGGATCATTGTGTATATCAAACAGGCAATAGCTTTTTTGATATAATTCAATCAATTTGGATTGCATGATACTCTAAAAATCATCTGATAGCCTAAACACTTTGCATATTTCACCACCGGACATCTTACATTTTATATTTTTGACTTAATTTATAATTTGGTGGAGTGGCAATTTTTAAAAGACAATATCGTTTCCTTAAAATACGACAAACAATAACCTCCCATGGATTTTGACAACACTTAGGAGACACCTCCTGTGTAATATACTTTATTTTTTGAAAATATGTGAATGTGTAACATTAACAAAAAGCAGTGATTAATATTCCTATTGTATGGCTTATCACGTGACTTTCATTATTTAAATACTTTCTCAAACAAAATATCACCTTGGCGCATTTAAAATGCTGCCCTTGTGGTTTTGTATTACAAATCTTTTGGCGTTTATTCAAGCTCAGTTGAGAAATTTTATGGAAAATATAATAATAGTGGTTCACGTAGTGAAAGGGACTTTTATGCATAATTAGTGTTTTCTATTCCACAAAAATTTATAAATTGTGAAGTTGATCCAATATTATAAAGTAAGAAAATGAACTGAATATAATCGAAACACTTCTGAATTGTATTTTTTAATTTTTTCAGTAATTCATATCTTGTCAATTTATTTGGTTGTAATTCTAATCGAATTAGACACGAAAAGGAAGCTAAAAAAGATGGCGAAATAAAGTACCGAAAACAGCTGGCTAATATTTCCAAAGTTATGACGACTGAATTTTTCGTTGAAACCAAAACCCAATCGAATTTCAACCTCGACCAAATGTGGGTACAATTAATGGGACAAAATGGTTTATCAAAGACTTGAAACTATTTCCTTTGAAAGTGCATCCTTTGCATATTCCACGATCGGATATTGTTGAGAAAATATAGCTTAGTGTTCGTAAGATCGAAAAATTCGTTTTGACGGTGTTGGCCATCGACGTAAATCGTAAATTTTGACCAATTTTATTGTCGACCGTTGCGTTTCAACTCCTTTGTACTTGACGATGCTTCTTTACTGGCTTGCTCAAGCAGAATCTTTCTCTCTTCGCTACCTAATTCGACAAATGGGGTAAAAACAGAAGTTACAGTTTGAGATTTTAATATTGTTTCTGAGTGTTTGAATGGAATGTTTGTTCGGTACCAGTCATACCATCAGTGTCGCTCAGTAAACCATGTAACAATATTAGTACGTTGCAAAACTTTTGAGATTGAATTTTGTATTTTATTGTAATTAGATAATTAATTAACTTGTAGTTTTTACTATTATTTTCCAAGCGGTTCCTTGGGAAGAAGAACCTTTGCGAATTCAGATTATATTTAGAAAAAGTCTTTATGGGGTTTCATTGATTACACCTAATTAATTTTAATAATTTGGCACGGAATACTATGTGAAAATTTAAAACTTTTTGTAGAATATTTTGTTAAGACGTTTCATGTCGTCAGTTTTTTATTACAAAATTTCGTAGATGTTTAAATTGCCAACGTTGCGCCAAGTAATTCAGCGATTGTACAAAATGGTACTGATAAAATACAATAATAAAGCAGCCTCAATCACCGCTTGGCTCCTGTAATAAAAATAAGATAATAAATCGTTATATAAACCACCACACCATCACTATCAACCTTAATTTTATCACGATGCTATTATGTTCGTGTTTTTGTGTTTTCGCTTGTTTTGCACTGCTCCAAGTTGAGGCCCAAGATCCCACGGCAACTGGAGTGACGAACAAATTTGGGTTTATAGGTTCGGTCAATGATTGTAACCATTTTAACTGTTTCCGAATTTCGCAATTTCAGAACCGATACCTGATAGCAGTTTTGAGGATTCCTTTCTATTCGGTGACGTAGAATATTTATTCGTGAACAATTATATGACCAAAAGCCAAGCCGACAGGCTGTGCGCGATCAATTACAATGGTAAACTGGGTTACATCAAAAGCAAGGCAGAGGCTCAATATTTGTCTGACGCCCAAGACCAATTTTGAATTGGAGTACATGTGGGTGGGAGGAAAAATTTCAACGGACAACGTGACAAATCTAGATACGTGGACCACGGAGGACAATCAACCTTTTCCAGAAGAACTAAAGCAATACCAACAAAATAAAAGCATGATCGCCGGAGCCATATTACCAACGCGCGCTTGCGTGGCGTTCGGGCGTTTCTACCACGACGAACCAGCGTTTATACCTCTTCCATGTTCGGTATTCAGACCTGTGATCTGCGAAAGGAGCTGTAAGCAAACGGATAATGTTGTTTCTTTTGTTAAATGATATTTTTTTATAGCTACGCAAAATAAAACTGATAATAAAACAATTAGCAGCAGCGATTGGATAATAACCAAACTTCAAGAATACAAGATATTTTACCATCGTGTTGCGTTTGAAAACGCTTCCATTAATTGCTTCTCATCTGATCAGAAATCTGAATTGGCGACGGTACCGCCAGAAGATGTGGCCACTTTGGGCCGTTATTTGTTGATTGGAAGACCTAGTCTCGAAAACGCTTGGATCGGCGCCAAATATCAGAAAACGGCAACAGGTGAACCCGATTTAACCCAGCCCTACAAATGGACGGATGGTACCGACCTTTCGCGAGATGTCAATGAAACGATAAAGTATGCCCCGTGGAAAGGCGGAAAAGCTACTAAAGCAGGTTGCGCGTTACTAGACAGACATTTAGTAGACACCGTTTTATTCGTTGAAGCCCCATGCTACCGCCATCGTCCTTATATCTGTTCCAGACCGTTGCAGGGCAATGCAGATCATACTGTTGCACCAAATGAAGACTTCTCATTAGGGCTACATGATTATCGCTTGTACTACATGGGTAAAAGTTGGGAAAGTGCAAAGCAGAAATGTGTAGATTTAGGAAAAGCTTATGATATCCGGGCACAGCTCCCTGAAATTCACACCAATGACACCATGAACGAAGTACTGTTTATTCTCGGAGAGAATCGTACAGCTATCCAACACATGTGGATAGGAGGTCTGTACGATACTACCGATCCAAATAAGCCCAAATGGGTTTGGGAATATGATTTAAACACGGAGATTAATAGTCCTGCGTTCAAAATTATTACTAACCAAACCGACGGGCTCTTTACCGCCGGTATCGAAGAAAACAACAGATGTTTGAATATTGATCGCGAAAATAACGTGCAGGCTTTGGTTTATGGCGCTGACTGCAGCTACGAGCAGACTTTTGCGTGTCAACTGAGTAAGTACAATTTGCAGTGAATTGGAGTACTGTTGATGTCTGAATTTTAGGGAAGGGAGACCTTGCTGGGATACCGCCAGAAAAAGGTGATACCTTTCCACCTAGGCCCCACTCTAAGGAAAGATCTGAATTAAAATCAAATCTTCAAAGCGATGTAGTTTCTCAGCAGAATCCAGCACAAGTAGAAGAATCTGATACAAAAGTAAAAGAGACAACTACGTCGACTGAAACCACAACTACGCCGGAGACAACAACTACGCCTGAGACAACAACAACTACTGAACAAACAACACCGACTGAACCACCAGCAGAAACTCCGACAGGAGCCCCGGCAATAGCCCCGGCAGAAGGCCAGGAAGAAGGCCAAGTCCCCGCGCCAGGCCAACAAAGAAGAAAGAGGTCAGATCAACAAGCTGACGAACGTACATTCAAGAAACCCAAATTCTCGGAATAGTTTGTGAAGTTCAGCGCCCGTAAATAATAATTAAGATGTAATTCATTATTTCCAGCGCTACTTTTGTTTTAAATCAAATAAAATGGCATTTGATAGAGTTATTGATCTTTTTATTCAAAATCGTAATAAACAATTTCATTAATGCAATAAACTTTCTCTAATCCAAATTAACTGTTAAACGATTTCGTTCGTATTAAGTGATCGTTTGGTTTCTGAACTACTTCGAACATACTAAAATTAAAGATTTATTTAAATTTTTTATTCCCCGGCGCGGCCTCATACGCGTGCGCAAAAATAGTTATTGTTAACTGTCATTATTGACGTTTCTGTAAAATAAGTTTCAGTTTCTTGCTACAACGTTATACGTTAAGACTCCATCTCTTTCAGGGTGAAAGATATAAGGGCTCATAAGGTGCAATTCGACCTTATTTCCAAATCCGCGATATGAGCAAATAAACAAGCAGAGAAAGCTATGTGAAAAAGGTCAGCTAATAGGAAAAAGAATCTGCAGCATCGCGAAATTAGTTGTGGTTTCTGCGTCGAAATTCATGAGATCTTGAACGAGCTACAATTTTTTTGATAATTTAAAAAGATATTCACGATTTTGAATGATTGCGGTATGCTTCGCAATTTTTTCTTCATAACTTGCAGCACTTCCAAGAAGTGATTGTAAACATAACTGGCAACAAGACCTCATAAATTCATCTGTTCATTCTTATTATTATAATAAATGCCGATTTTTAAAATATTTTTTTTGGTAAGACCTAATAATGACTTAACAACGTTCTGCTGATAATTATCAATTGTTCCTGAAATATTATCAAGACTGGAAGCAATTGGGATCACTCTTTATATCAAGCAGACAACGGCTTTTTTATATAAGCGGCACAATTCAAACAATTTGAATTAGATGATACTTTAAAATCATCTGATTATCTAAACACTTTGCATATTTCACCATTGGCCGCCTTCAGTAGACTCATTTTATATTTCTAACAAACTCCTTAGCATTTGGTTTTTACTTCATTTATAATTTGGTGGAACGACATCACTGTAATTTTCGAAAAACAAAAGTATTTTCAATTTTTCCTTAAATATGATAAACAATTACGTCCAATGATTTCTGACATTACTTAGGAGACAGCTTGTGTAACATACTTTATTTCTAGAAAATATAGGTGTAACATTAACAAATGCTGTGATTACTATTTCTATTGTTGCAGCTTATCACGTGACTCATTATTTAAATACATTCTTAAACAACATATCACCAAGGCTCATTTAAAATGCTGCTCTTGTGGTTCTGTATTGCAAATCTTTTGGCGTTTAATCAATCACAGTCGACAGATTTTCTCGAAAATAAAAATAATGGTACAAAAAGTGAACGAGGCTCCTTATGGATGATCAGTGCTTTTATTCCACAGTAATTTATAAATTGTAAAGTTGGGCCCAATTTCATAAAGTGAGAAAATGAACTAAGCATAATCAAAACAATTCTAAATTGTTATTTTTTCAGTAATTTATTCAATTGAAGTTCGAATCGAAATATCGATACCTTTTTACCAAAGTATCGTAAGCCACATCTGTCACATTTTGCAGGAGACAACTTTCTTGACCACAAGGTCATTGCATGTGACTATCTTGGTACTTACGATAGGTTTATTGTGTTCTTATCACCATAAAGAATAAACTGATTGGTATATTACTTCGCCAGAACAAGCATTTACTCCGATATTTACGATATAATGCAAGATCTCAATTTCGCTCAAAATGTCACTTACGATACTTTGGAAAAAAGGTATCGATATGCAGCTTCGACGACCAGGAATACATATTTGCCAGTGACCATTTCACGAACAAAGCACCTAATTACCAAGATCAACTAGCTAATATTTTGAAAGTAATGATTGCTGAATATTTGGTTGAAGCCATCGAATTTCAACCTAGACCAAATGTGGTTGACGGTGTAATTAATGATTTACCGAAGACTTGAAGCAATTTTCCTTCGAAGTGTATCCCTTCCACATTCCACAATCGGACATTCATAAGAAAAAGGTGCCAAGACGTTGCTTAGTGTTCGCACGATCGAAAAGTTCGTTTTGACGGTGTTGGTCATCAATGTAAATCGGAAATTGTGACCATTTATATGGTCGACTGTTGCGTTTCAACTCCTTGGTCATTTGACGATGCTTTTTTACTAGCTTGCTCAAGCAGAATCTTTCTGTCTTAGCTCCCTAATACGACGAATGAGGTAAAAACAGAAGTTGCAGTTTGAGATTTTAATATTGTTCTTAGGTGTTTGAATTGAATGTTTGTTCGGTACCAGTCATATCATCAGTGTCGCTCAGTAAACCATTTAACAATATTAAGACGCTGCAAAACTTTCGAGATTTTCTTTTCTCATTGAATTTTGTATTTTATTGCAATTAGATAATTAATTAACTTGTAGTTTTTTCTCCAAATCTGACTCTTGGGGTAAAAACAGAAGTTGGTTTAAAATTTTAATATTGTTCTTGGGTGTTTGAGTGGAACGTTTATTTGGTAACATTTTGATTTGAAGTTTGTATTCTCTTGAAATTAGATAATTAATTAAATTGTTTTTTCATTTTCTTCTTTGGAAAGCAGAGCCCTTGTGAATTCAGACCAAACGTTTACTCGAACTAATTGCCTGATAGACCTTAAATAAAATGTTGCAAATTGGGTTCATGTAATACAACTAATTTATTTTAATAAGCTGTTTTGAAAATTCCATTGTTAAATATTATTTGAAGAGTTGAAGCTTTTCGTATTGGATTTTTGTTAAAATGTTTCATATCCCAAGTTTTTGTATTACAGAATTAAGTAGATGTTTAAATTGCCAACATTTTATTATGTTCTTCAACGATTGTACAAAATGGTACTAATAATATTCCATAACAAAGCAGTCTCAATCACCGCTTGGCTCCTATTTTAAAAATAAAATAATCAATCACTATATAAAGCGCTACACCAACATCATGCATCTTAATTTCATCACGATGCTACTATGTTCGTGCCTTTGTGTATTCGCTACTTTTACACTGGTCCGAATTGAAGCCCAAGATCCCACGGCAACTGCAATGACAAACAAATATGGATTTATAGGTTCGGTCAATGATTGTATCATTTTAACTGTTTTCCAATTTTGCAATTTCAGACCCGATTTCTGGGAGCAGTTTTGAGGATTCGTTTCTGTTCGGTGACTTAGAATATTTATTCGTGAACGATTATCTGACCAAAAGCCAAGCCGACAGGCTGTGCATGATCAATTACGGCGGCACACTGGCTGAGATCAAAAGCAAGGCAGAGGCTCAATATTTGGCTGACGCCCTGACCGAGACCAATTTCGAATTGGAGTACATGTGGGTGGGAGGAAAAATTTCAACGGACAACCAGTCACTAGTAGATACGTGGACCACGGAGGACAATAAACCTTTTCCAGAAGAACTAAAGGAGTACGAGCAAAATAAAACCACTATCGCCGGAGCCATATTACCACCGCGCGATTGCGTGGGGTTCGGGCGTTTCTACCACGACGAACCAGCGTTTATACCTCTTCCATGTTCGGTATACAGACCTGTGATCTGCGAAAGGAGCTGTAAGCAAGCGAATAATGTTGTTTCTTTTGTTAAATGATATTTTTTCTTATAGCTACGCAAAATAAAACTGATAATAAAACAATTAGTCACAGCGATTGGATAATAACCAAAATTCAAGAATACAAAATATTTTACCATCGTGTTGCGTTTGAAAACGCTTCCATTAATTGCTTCTCATTTGACCAGAAAGCTGAATTGGCGACGGTACCGCCAGAAGATGTGGCCACTTTGGGCCGTTATTTGTTGATTGGAAGACCTAGTCTCGAAAACGCTTGGATCGGCGCCAAATATCAAAAAACGGCAACAGGTGAACCCGACTTAACCCTGCCCTACAAATGGAGGGATGGTACCGACCTTTCGCGAGATGTCAATGAAACGATAAAGTATGCCCCGTGGAAAGGCGGAAAAGCTACTAAAGCAGGTTGCGCGTTACTAGACAGACATTTAGCAGACACCGTTTTATTCGTTGAAGCCCCATGCTACCGCCGTCGTCCTTATATCTGTTCCAGACCGTTGCAGGGCAATGCAGATCATACTGTTGCACCAAATACAGATTTCACGTTATTGAAACATGATTATCGCATGTACTACACTCATAAAAGTTGGGCAGAAGCAAAACAAAAATGTGAAGATATAGCAATAGCTTATAGCATCCAGACAATGCTCCCTGAAATTCACGACAATGAAACCATGGAGGAAGTAATGTTTGTCCTGGGAGAGAATCGTACAGCCATCCAACACATGTGGCTCGGGGGTGTGTACGATACTACTGATCCAGCTAAGGGCAAATGGGTTTGGCAATCAGATTTAAAACAGGAGATTGCTAGTCCTGCATTCTCAATTATTACTAACAAAACCGACGGGCTCTTTACCGCCGGTATCGAAGAAAACAACAGATGTTTGAATATCGATCGCGAAAATCACGTGCAGGGTTTGGTTTATGGGGCTGACTGCAGCTACGAGCAGACTTTTATGTGTCAAGCGAGTAAGTATAATTTGTAGTGAATTGGATTAGTGTTGATGTATGAATTTTAGGCAAGGGAGCCCTAAACGGGTTGCCACCAGAAAGAGGTAATGTCTTGCCACCTAGGCCCCCCTCCCCCAAAAGATCTGAGGTAAAGGCACAGCTTCAAGGCGCGGAAGTTTCTCAGCAGAATCCAGCAAAAGTAGAGGAATCGGATGCAAAAGTAAACAATGCGGCAACTACTTCGCCTGAAACAACACCTGAAACAACAACTACGCCTGAGACAACAACTACTGAACAAACAACAACACCGACTGAACCACCACCAGAAACTCCGCCAGAAGTCCCGGCAGAAGCCCCGGTCGCAGCGTCAGGCCAACGAAGAAGAAAGAGGTCAGATCAAGATGAAGAAAAGAAGCACGTGAAGAAATCCAAATCATCGGAAAAGTTTGTGAAGTTCAGCGCCCGTAAATAATAATTAAGATGCAATTCGTTCTTTCCAGCACTACTTTTGTTTTAAATCAAATAAAATGGCATTTGACAGAGTTATTGATCTTTTTATTCAAAATCGCAATAAACAATTTCATTAATGCAATCAACTTTCTCTAATTCAAATTAACTGTTAAACGATTTCGTTCGTATTAAGTGATCGTTTGGTTTCTGAACAACTTCGAACATTACTAAAATTACAGATTTATTTAAATTTTTCGTTCGCCGGCGCGGCCTCATACGCCTGCGCAAAAATAGTTATTGTTAACTGTCATTATTGACGTTTTTGTAAAATCAGTGTCTTTCAAAACTAAACTTGCTATTGTGCTACAACGTTAAATGTTAAGACTCCATCTCTGTCAGGGTGAAAGATATAAGGGCACATAAGGTGCAATTCGACCTTATTTCAAATAAAAAGGGGAGAAAGCTATGTGAAAAAGGTCATCTAATAGGAAAAAGAATCTGCAGCATCGCAAAATTAGTTGTGGTTTCTGCGTCGAATTTCATGAGATCCTGAAAGAGTTACAATTATTTTGATAATTTAAAAAGATTTTCACAATTTGTTCTTATTGATCAATGGAATGACAATATTTTGAATGATTGCGGTATGCTTCGCAATGTTTTCTTCATAACTTGCAACATTTCCAAGAAGTGATTGTAAACATAACTGGCAACAAGACCTCATAAATTCATCTGTTCATTCTTATCATTATAATAAATGTCGATTTTTGAAATTTTTTTTTTAAAGACCTAATAATGACTTTACAACGTTCTGCTGATAATTATCAATTGTTCCTGAAATATTATCAAGACTGGGAGCAATTGGGATCACTCTTTATATCAAACAGACAATGGCTTTTTTGATCTAAGCGGTACATTTCAAACAATTTGAATTAGATGATACTTTAAAAATCATCTGATTGTCTAAACACTTTGCATATTTGCCCATTGGCCGCCTTCAGTAGGCTCATTTTATATTTCTAACAAACTCTTTAGCATTTGATTTTTACTTAATTTATAATTTGGTGGAATGGTATCACTGTAATTCTCGAAAACAAAAGTATCTTCAATTTTTCCTTAAAATATGATAGACAATCACCTCCAATGGTTTTTGACATTACTTCGGAGACACCCTGTGTAGCATACTTTATTTTTTGAACATATAAAAGCTGTGATTACTATTTCTATTGTTATAGCTTATCACGTGACTTTCATTATTTAAATACATTCTTAAACAACATATCACCAAGGCTCATTTAAAAGGTGCTCTTGTGGTTCTGTATTACAAATCTTTTGGCGTTTAATCAAGCACAGTCGACAGATTTTATGGAAAATATAAATAATGGTACCCAAAGTGAACGTGGTTTCTTATGGATAATCAGTGTTTTTATTCCACAATAATTTGTAAATTGTAAAGTTGGGCCCAATTTCAAAAAGTGATAAAATTAACTCAGCATAATCAAAACACTTCTGAATTGTTTTTTTTTTTCAGTAATTTATTCAATTGCTGTTCGAATCGAATTATCCAGCTTCGAAGACTCCTTTCCGTACGACGACTCGAATACTTATTTGCCAGTGATCATTTCAGGAACAAAGAACCTAATTACCAGGATCAGCTAGCTAATATTTTCAAAGTAATGATCGCTGAATATTAGGTTGAGACCATGACCGAATCATCTTTTTCAAGCGGTTCTTTGGGAAGCTGAGCCCTTGTGAATTCAGACAAAGCGGTCATTCGAACTAATTGTTTGATGGGTCTTAAATAAAATGTTGCATTTTAATAATCTCGCATGAAAATTCCATTGTTAAATATTATTTGAAAAGTTGAAACTTTTCGTAGTGGATTTTTGTTAAAATGTATCCCAAGTTTTTTTATTGCAGAATTAATTAGATGTTTAAACTGTCACCGTTTTACTATCTTCTTCAACGATTGTACCAAATGGTACTAATAATATGCCATAATAAAGCAGTCTCAATCACCGTTTGCTTCTAGTTTTAAACATAAAATAATCAATCATTATATATAGCGCCACGTCAACACCATCAACTTTAATTTCATGACGATGCAACTATGTTCGTGTTTTTGTGTTTTTGCTTGTTTTGCACTGGTCCGAATTGAAGCCCAAGATCCCACGGCAACTGCAATGACAAACAAATATGGATTTATAGGTTCGGTCAATGATTGTAATCATTTTAACTGTTTTCCAATTTTGCAATTTTAGACCCGATTTCTGGGAGCAATTTTGAGGATTCGTTTCTGTTCGGTGACTTAGAATATTTATTCGTGAACAATTATCTGACCAAAACCCAAGCCGAGAGGCTGTGCGCGATCAATTACGATGGTAAACTGGGTTTCATCAAAAGCAAGGCAGAGGCTCAATATTTGTCTGACGCCCTGACCGAGACCTATTTTGAATTGGAGTACATGTGGGTGGGAGGAAAAATTTCAACGAACAACGAGACACTAGTAGATACCTGGACCACGGAAGACAATCAACCTTTTCCAGAAGAAGTAAAGGAGTACCAACAAAATAAAACCACTATCGCCGGGGCCATATTACTACCGCGCGCTTGCGTGGCGTTCGGGCGTTTCTACCACGAAAAACCAGCGTTTATACCTCTTCCATGTTCGGTATACAGACCTGTGATCTGCGAAAGGAGCTGTAAGCAAACGGATAATGTTGTTTCTTTTGTTAAATGATATTTTTTCTTCCAGTTACGCAAGATAATAAGACTGATAATGGGACAATTAGTGACAACGATTGGATAATAACCAAATTTCAAGAATATAAGATATTTTACCATCGTGTTGCGTTTGAAAACGCTTCCATTAATTGCTTCTCATATGATCAGAAAGCTGAATTGGCGACGGTGCCGCCAGAAGATGTGGCTACTTTGGGCCGTTATTTGTTGATTGGAAGACCTAGTCTCGAAAACGCTTGGATCGGCGCCAAATATCAGGAAACGGCAACAGGTGAACCCGACTTAACCCTGCCCTACAAATGGAGGGATGGTAGCAACCTTTCGCGGGAGATCAATGAAACGATGAAGTATGCTCCGTGGAAAGGCGGAAAAGCTATTAAAGCAGGTTGCGCGTTACTAGACAGACATTTAGCAGACACCGTTTTATTCATTGAAGCCCCATGCTACCGCCATCGTCCATATATCTGTTCCAGACCGCTACAGGGCAATGCAGGCCGAATTGTTTCACCAAATATAGATTTCTCGTTAGTGAAACATGATTATCGCTTGTACTACACTGGCAAGAGTTGGGGAGATGCAAAGAAGACATGTAAAGATTTAGGAAAAGCTTATAATATTATAGCACTTCTCTCTGAAATTCACGACAATCTCACAATGCAAGAAATACTGTTTATCATCGGGGAGAATCGTACAGCCATCCAACACATGTGGCTCGGGGGTCTGTACGATACTACCATTTCAAGTAAGAGCGAATGGGTTTGGCTATCAAATTTAAACGTTGAGATTGATAGTTCTGAGTTCACAATTATTACTAACAAAACCGACGGACTCTTTACCGCCGGTATCGAAGGAAACAACAGATGTTTGAATATTGATCGCGAAAATCACGTACAGGCTTTGGTTTATGGGGCTGACTGCAGCTACGAGCAGATTTTCATGTGTCAAGCGAGTAAGTATAATTTGTAGTTAATTGGATTAATGTTGATGTCTGAATATTAGACCGTGGAGCCCTTGCTGGGATACCGGCAGAAATAGGTGATACCTTTCCACCTAGGCCGCCCTCTAACAAAAGATCTGAGGTAAAATCAAAGCTTGAAAGCGCGGTAGTTTCTCAGCAGAATCAAGCAAAAGTAGAAGAATCTGATGCAAAAGTATTCAATGAGACAACTACTTCGACTGAAACAACAACTACGTCGGAAACAACAACACCTGTAACAACAACTATGCCGGAAACAATATCAACTACCGAACAAACAACAACAACGACTGAACCACCACGAGAAACTCCGGCAGAAGCCCCGGTCGCAGCGTCAGGCCAACGAAGAAGAAAGAGGTCAGATCAACAATCTGGCGAACGTACATTTAAGAAAGAAGCCACGAAACCTAAAAGCAAGAAAAAGTTCGAAGATGAAGAAATCTAAATTCTCAGAAAAGTTTGTGAAGTTCAGCGCCCGTAAATAATAATTAAGATGCAATTCATTATTTCTAGCTCTACTTTAGTTTTATATCAAATAAAATGGCAGTTGAAAGAGTTATTGATCTTTTTATTTAAAATCGCAATAAACAATTTCATAAATGCAATAAACTTTCTCGAACTCAAATTAACTGTTAAATGATTTCGTTCGTATTAAGTGATAGTCGGATTTCTGAACAACTTCGAACATACAAAAATTACAGATTTCTTTAAATTTATATTAAGTGTTATACAATATGAAGCAAAAACAACAAATAATGTACACCGCGCAAAAATAGTAACTTTTAACTGTGCTTATTAATGTTTCTGTGTGGCCTCAACTGTTACTTTGATGTAAAATCAGTTTCTTTCAAAAATAAAATTACTATAATACTATAATAGTAAACGTTAAAACTACATATCTTTCCGGTACTCATATTGGCTCTCTGAGACTTCTTAAACCGGAATATGCGAAAAAAGGAACGAGAGAATGCTATAGAAATTTAATCAATTTGGATTAAATGAGATTTTAAAAATAATCTGATTGTTTACTCCAAACTCGTAGCATATTTCACCATAGGTCTCTTCCGTAGACTGATTTTTAACAAACTGTTTTTTAATTTAAATTATAATTTGGTGGAGTGGTATCACTGTAATTTTTGAAGAACAAACGTATCTTCAATTTTTCCAATGGAGTCTGACATTACTTAGGAGACACCCTGTGTAATATTCTTTATTTTTTGAAAATATAGTGTAACATTAACAAAAAGCAGTGATTACTATTTCTATTGTGTAGCTTATCACGTGGCTTTCATTATTTAAATACTTTCTTAAACAAAATATCACCTTGGCGCATTTAAAATGCTTGGCGTTTTTCAAGCTCAGTCGACCAATTTTCTCAAAAATATAAATAGTGGTTCAAAAAGTGACAGCGGTTTCTTACCCAATAATTTTTAAATTGTGAAGTTGGTCCCAATATCATAAAGTAAGAAAATGAACTGAATATAATCGAACCACTTCTGAATTGCATTTTTTCATTTTTCCGGTAATTTATATCTTATCAATTTATTCAGTTGCAATTCTAATCGAATTAGCCACGAAAAGGAACCTAAAAAATATGGCGAAATGAAGTACCGAAAACAGCTGGCTAATACTTCCAAAGTTATGAAGGTTGAATTTTTCGTTGAAACCAAAACCCAATCGAATTTCAACCTCGACCAAATGTGGGTGCAATTAATGGGACAAAATGGTTTATCAAAGACTTGAAACTATTTCCTTTGAAAGTGCATCCTTTGCATATTCCACGATCGGATATTGTTGAGAAAATGTTGCTTAGTGTTCGTAAGATCGAAAAATTCGTTTTGACGGTGTTGGCCATCGACGTAAATCGTAAATTTTGACCATTTTTATTGTCGACAGTTGCGTTTCAACTCCTTTGTACTTGACGATGCTTCTTTACTGGCTTGCTCAAGCAGAATCTTTCTGTTTTAGCTCAAAATTCGACGAATGGGGTAAAAATGAGGTAAAATAATTCTTTTTGGAATTTTGGAATTGTCAGGCTTATGATTTGTGAATTTTGAGATCCCTTTATTTGATTGAATTTGAATTTTGTATTCTCTTAAAATTAGATAATTAATTAATTATTTTTTTAATTTTTTTTCAAGCGGTTCATTGAGAAGCAGATCCCTTGTGGACTCAGACAAAGTATTCATTCAAACTAATTGCTTGATGGGCCTTAAATAAAATGTTATAATTTGGGTTCATTTAATACACCGAATTCATTTTAATAATCTGTAATGAAAATTCCAAAAGCATTGTTAAATATTATTTGAAAAGTTGGAAATTTTCGTAATGGATTTTTGTTAAAATGTTTCATATCCCAAGTTTTTGTATTACAGAATTAAGTAGATGTTTAAATTGCCAACATTATATTATGTTCTTCAACGATTGTACAAAATGGTACTAATAAAATTCCATAACAAAGCAGTCTCAATCACCGCTTGACTCTTATTTTAAAAATAAAATAATCAATCATTATATAAACCGCCACACCAACACTATCAACCTAAACTCCATCACGATGCAACTATGTTCGTGCTTTTGTGTTTTCGCTTGTTTCGCACTGCTCCAAGTTGAGGCCCAAGATCCCACGGCAACTGGAGTGACAAACAGATTTGGATTTATAGGTTTGGTCAATGATTGTATCATTTTAACTGTTTTCAAATTTTGCAATTTCAGACCCCATTTCTGGGAGCGGTTTTGAGGATTCGTTTCTGTTCGGTGACGTAGAATATTTATTCGTGAACAATTATCTGACCAAAAGCCAAGCCGACAAATGGTGCTTGGTGAATTACAACGCTAAATTGGGTTACATCAAAACCAAGGAAGAGGCTCAATATTTAGCCGACGCCCTGACCGAGACCAATTTCGAATTGGAGTACATGTGGGTGGGAGGAAAAATTACGGTAGATAACGAAACACACAAAGAGACGTGGACCACGGAGGACAATAAACCTTTTCCAGAAGAACTAAATGATTTCAGACAACCCGCAATGCCTATTCATGGAGTCACATTACCACCGCGTCCTTGCGTGTCGTTCGGACGTTTCTTCCACGACCAACCAAGGTTTATACCTCTTTCATGTTCGGTATTCAGACCTGTGATCTGCGAAAGGGGCTGTAAGCAAACGGATAATGTTTTTTCTTTTGATCAATCATATTTTTCCTTAAAGTTAAGCCAGATAATAGGACTGATGACAATAACAACCATTGGATAGTAACCAGTCTTCAAGAATACAAGCTTTTTTACCATCGCGTTTCGTTTGAAAACGCTTCCATCAATTGCTTCAGATGGGATCAACAAGCTGAATTGGCGAAAGTGCCGCCAGCAGATGTGCACATTTTGGGCCGTTATTTACTGATTGGAAGACCTAGTGTCGAAAACGCTTGGATCGGCGCTAAATATCAGCAAACGGCAACGGGAGAACCCGAGTTGGACCTCGCCTACAAGTGGAGGGATGGTAGCGACCTTTCGCGGGAGGTCAATCAATCGATAAAGTATGCTCCGTGGAAGGACGAAAAAGCTACCAAAGCGGGTTGCGTGTTACTCGACAGGCATTTATCAGAGACCGTTCTGTTCGTTGAAGCCCCATGCTACCGCCTTCGTCCTTATATATGTTCCAGACCGTTGCAGGGCGCTTCATCCAATATTATTTCAGCAAGTACAGACTTCTCCTTGGAGCTCCACGATTATCGTTTGTACTACACTGCCAAGGGTTGGGGACCTGCAAAGAGGAGATGTGAAAAATTGGCAGAAGCTTATGGCATTACCTCAGTTCTCACTGAAATTAGAGACAATACCACCATGAAGGAAGTACTGTTTATCCTCGGAGAGAATCGTACAGCCATCCAACACTTGTGGATCGGAGGTCTGTACGATTCCACCGACCCAACTCAAAGCAAATGGGTTTGGCAATCAGATAAATCAGACATCAGTAGTCCGGCGTTCACAATTATTAGGAACATTTCCAACGGACTCTATCCCGACGGGGTCTTTTACGTCGGTCTGGAAGGAAACAACAGGTGTTTGAATCTTGATCGCGAAAATCACGTGCAGGGTTTGGTTTATGGTGCGGACTGCAGCTACGCGCAGCCTTTTACATGTCAACTGGGTAAATATATTTTTTAGTGAATTGTAGTACTGTTGAAGTCTGAATTTTAGACAAGGGAGTCCTTAATGATATACCGTCACAAATAGACGATAATACTTTTCCACCTAGGCTCCTCTCTAACAAGAGAAAATCTCGCGTAAAAAAGACAGAGTTGGAGGAAGGGGCAGTTTCTCAGCTGAATCCAACAGAAGCAGCAGAGTCTGAAGCAAAAGTAGAGCCTGAAACAACAACTTCGGCTGTACCAACAATTGCGACACAAAGACTTGAGGAGCCAATAAGAAGAGAGATTTCAAATCCACAATCTGGCGAAGGTACATCCAAGGAAGACACTATGAAACCTGAAAGCAAGAAATAATTCGAAGGTGAAGAAAAGAAGCGCGTGAAGATGTAATTAATTATTTCCAGCGATACCTTCGTTTTGAAGTAAGTAAAATATAATTTGACAAAGTGATTGATTGTTTTAGTTATCATCACAGTATACAATTTTATTAATAAAATAAACACATATTAACCGAAAAACGATACCATTTGAATTTTGTATTCTCTTAAAATAGATAATTAATTTTCATTTTTTTCAAAAGGTTCTTTGGGAAGCAGAGATCTTGTGAATTCAGACAAAGTATTCATTGCTTGATGCGCCTTAAATAAAATGTTGCAAATTGGGTTCATTTTAATAATCTGGCATGAAAATTCCAAAAACAATCTTAAATATTATTTGAAAAGTTGAGACTTTATGAAGCAAAAGTAAGAAATGAGACAACTTCCCCTGAAGAAGTACATCCTGAAAGAACAATTGCGAGTGAGGCACCAGTAGTGGATGAAACCGCAAGTGAATTTGAGCCACCAACTACACCAATCACTAATCAATCAACTACACCAATACCTGAGAATCCAGCACAATAACAGAGAAGAAAGAGGTCAACGCCATTAAATTAATTTTTTCCAGTGCTAGTTTTGTTTTAAACCAAGTAAAATGGAATTTGACAAAGTCATTGATCTTCTTATTCATAATCACAATAATCAATTTCATTAATACAATAAAGCTTCTCTCATCGAGGCCAACTGTTAACCGACATCATTCCTATTAAGTGATAGTTTGGATTTTTGAACAACTTCGAGCATACAAAAATTACAGATTTACAGAATGACAATTTTTTGAATGATTGCGGTATGCTTCGCAGGTTTTCCCTCATAACTTTAAGAATTTCCAAGAAGTGATTGTAAACATAACTAAACATAAATTCATCTGTTCATTGTTATCATTATAATAAATGTACATTTTTTTAATTTATTTCTTTTTTTTTGGCGAGACCTAACAATGACTTGAGAACGTTCTGCTGATAATTATCAATTGTTCCTAAAATATTATCTATCTACTCGCTACTGGAAGCAGTTGGGATCACTGTGTATTCACCATAGGTTATTTCTAGTAGACTCACTTTATATTTTCACAAATTCTTTAGCATTTATTTGGATTTTACCTAATTTATAAAAAGCACCTTTTATATTTTCTTAAAATATTTTTGATATTACTTAGGAGACACCCTGTGTAATACACTTTATTTTTTATTAACAAAAAACAGTGATTACTATTTCTATTGTATGGCTTATCACGTGACTTTCATTATTTAAATACATTCTTAAACAAAATATCACCTTGGCGCATTTAAAATGCTGCCCTTGTGGTTTTTTATTACAAATCTTTTGGCGTTTATTCAAGCTCAGTCGACAGATTTTCCCGAAAATGTAAATAATGGTTCACGAAATGGAGGCGGATTCTTAGGTATTATCAGTGTTCTTTATTCCACAATAATTTATAAGTTGTGAAGTTAGTCCCAACATCATAGAGTCACAGAATGTAGGGATGGACACAATTTACAATGCAGTAATTTAGTTCTTGTCAATTTATTCAATTGCAGTTCCAATCGAATTATCCTACTTCGAAGACTCCTTTCCGTACGACGACAAAGAATACATATTTGTCAATGACTATTTCACGAAAAAGGAGGCTAAAAGATTTTGCGAACTCAATTACCGGGGTCAGATAGCCGACATTTTCAAAGTAATGATCGGTGAATTTTTGGTTGAAGCCATGACCCAAGTGACTTTCAAGCTCGACCAAGTGTGGGTGGGCGGTGTAATCGATGGCAAGAAATGGTTTACCGAAGACTTGAAACCATTTCCCTTGGAAATGTATCCTTTGCGTATTCCACTATCGAGTGTTCTTGAGAAAAGGCTGCCAAGACCTTGCATAGCGTTCGCACGATACAACCACGCTAATCCGATATTCTTGCCGCTGCGTTGTGAAGAATATCGACCAGTATTGTGTCAACGACTATGTAAGCATACTCAAATGAGTAACTATGCCCAAGAACAAAAGTAGTTTGTTATTTGTAAAGGCATATTGAGTCTTAGTAACTACTAACTAATAGTTTCATTTTTTTTAAGTTAATCAGACAAACCGACCAGCCAAGGACACTGACAATTGGATAATACTTGGTTCGTACCAATACAAAATCTTTTACGATCGTGTAACTTTTGAAAACGCCAGCATAAACTGTTTCCGAGCCAGCAAATTTGCCAATTTAGCTTATGTTCCCCCGGAGTACGTCTCTACTTTGGCTCGGTACTTACTAATTGGAAGACCTAGTCTTGAAAATGCTTGGATCGGCAGCAAGGCGGCCAAAAGAGGCGAATATCACTGGTTAGAAGGAAAAGCATTACCAAATGAGACAAATTTAACAACCAATTATCCGCCTTGGAAAAACGGCAAAGCCACGAAGGAAGGTTGTGTTCGTTTGGACAGACACTTATCACAAGCTGTATGGTTTGTTGAAGCTCCTTGCCATCACCACCATGCATACATATGCTCAAAACCGTACGATCATCCAGAAAACTACACTGAATGGCACATTGATTTCACTTTTCGCAAATGGGATTACCGTTTATTCTTTCGACGGGTCTCGTGGCACGTAGCTCACATAAAATGCAGATCGCTTCAACGAATGTACAATGTGAAGTCGCAACTGGCTGAAATTCACGACAATGAAACTCTGTCTGAAATTTTGTTCCTACTTGGGGAAAATCGTACGGCGGTTCAGCATCTGTGGTTGGGGGGTTGGTACGACTGGGAAAACCCCCAGTGGGTGTGGGAATCCAACAACGAGACGATTGAACCCAGTGACTATTTTAAAATTATCAGAAATGAATCTACGGAAGTTTACAATCCGATTGTAGAAGATAATAATAGGTGCTTGAATATTGATCGGGAAAATCATAGGAGAGCTTTGATTTACGGGACAGATTGTAGTTATAGCCAGGCCTATGCGTGCCAATTTGGTAATTATGAACAATTCGCTAATTCTTAACGGGGAGGGGTAGTCAGAAGCGTGAAAAAATGGGTATTTTAAATAATTCTTTTTGGCAGTAATTAAATTGACCAAAATTTAAAACAAAAATCACTTGTAGACGAATTCGCTGTTTGAAATTTCACAACGATTTATGAACTTTATCAGAACTCCGAAGTTCTCTTGAACCTTTGTCACGTGCCATCATAAATTATTCAAATTAATGAATTCCAACAATTCTCGATAAACGAAAATAAAATTATTTCCAAATAATTGACTACCGTTCGTATAATCGAAAATTCGGATTACCGAACAGTCATAGTTTATGAGCACTAAAACGCTCAAAATGATAGAATATAAACATATATTGAACAACAAATAATATTTCAATCACATTATAATGTAATGGCAAAGTTAACGACGATTCGGATGATTGACGTTCGGATAAATCAAATCGTCATTCGGATGATTGACGTTTCGGATAATTGACGTTCGGATAATCGACGCTCTACTGTATTTAAAAATAGAATTATTTCTAAGCAATATTGTAGGTAATAAAATTTGTGAAAATTACATTTTAATGAATGCATAACAATAGATTTCAAAGAATCCACTGACATTTTTTTTTTTTTTTTAAACGTCATACTTTAAAAAAATGTAATAAAACAAATCGATTTTTTTGAAAATTTTGACCACTAACCCCTTAATTCATTGATTTCTTTCAGAGCACGGAAAACTTAAAAAAGTACCTTCTGAAAAAGTGGAATATGATTTAATGAGGGCTAAACTGAGGAAAAAACCAGGACGAAAGACTAACTAAATGCACAAAAAATATGTAAAAAATGTTCCAATAAAAGTACATAAAGTTAACTAAAATTTTTGATGTGTAAAAATGCACCAGACAGTTAAATGCATCAATTGGGCTGTGGAGGCGCATAAACTGCTCATGGGGGCATTTTCTTACTGCTGTATGTTTCCAGAGTTAAGAATACAGTGTTGAACCAGTGTAATTTTGTCCAGTGTAGACTTGTCCCAATGTCCCAATGTCCCAATGTCCCAATGTCCCAATGTCCCAATGTCCCAATGTCCCACTCCGATGAGTTGTTATAAGGCTGATCAGTCAGTCAGTACTTTCGAATTGATGTGGGCTCTAAAATTTATGAGATTAAATTGACAATCATTTTTACTCAAAAAATATTACTTAAGAAGATAATTGCACTTGAGGTGGCATTTGAGTTCTTAGTTCCGTCACTGACGGGCCATGTAAGGGCATGGAAGATGAAATCACGTCAATTCCAGCCTCCAACTGAGCTTCTTGAGCAGTACTAAGCGTAAAAACTTTCGTATCAGCCAAGCTACCAGTGTATTCTTCAGTGCACCATTCATCTGAACCAGGAAAGTCATCCCAGTTTTCATCTGTGATAAAACAAGTTAAAATAATACAGTGCCTTCAATAAAAATCTCAATTAGGCTGTGATTTTAATTAAATTAAGTTTTTATTGAAGACCTGTACATAAATACTGTCAACCTCTCTATCTCAAACTTTCACACAGATAAAGTTATTGTAAACAAAAAAACAATAAACACAGGTTTATGAGATAATTTAAACAACCTTCAACGCTCAATACAAATACCTTTGAGACAGAAGCAAAATAATGCAGGTCATTGTACCTTAGTTAAATAACATTAATTTTTTTTAAAGCTCTTAATTGGAAACATGATACAAAAATTTAGAGGTAAATTTGTTGAACGGAATCTTGTGGTCTTGATAACTCAAATAATAGTTTACTGAAATGTTTCTGATTCATTACTCAAGTCTTTTTATTGTAATGTCTGCAACTGATTATTTTCTTAAGTGTTTTGTTAAAAGTGATAGTTAATGGCCATTTAATTAAATTTTAAAGAGTCCTAAATATTTTAATCAGTGAGTCTAAACTTTTTAGTAATTGGTTTTCATTCCTGCACCACTTTCTTTACAATCTGATGAAGTGGTTTCACTGTTACTTTTAAAAAACAAAAGTATTCCTCAGTTTCTTTTTCACATAAGTAAAACAACATTACTTAGGAGACACCCTGCGTAATATGCCCTGTTGTTCATATGTAACGTTAACAAAAAACAGTGATTACTATTTCTATTGTATAGCTGATCATGTGACTTTTATTATTAAAATATATTCTTAAACAAAATATCACAAAAGGCGCATTCAAAATGCTGTTTTTGTGGTTTTACATTGCAAATTTCTTTGGGTTTATTCAGACTCAGTCGGGAGATTTAACTCAAGGTAGCGGTAATATTTCCGTAGATGGCGGCGGTTTCTTAGGTATAATCAACATTTTTTATACCATAATTTGTAAATTATAAAGTTGGTCACAACATCTCGAAATTGTTTTTTCTTAAACTTTTTCAGTAATTTATATCTTATTGCAGTTCCAATCGAATTATCCAGCTTCGAGGACTCTTTTCCGTTCTACGACATGGAATACATTTTTGTCAACGACTATTACACGAAACCAGAGGCAAAAAAATTCTGCGAATTGAATTATCTGGGTGCAATAGCTAACATTTCCGACAAGAAGATCGTTGAATTTTTGGTTGACGCCATGACCCAATCAAACTTCAACCTCGATGAAGTGTAGGTGGGCGGCATTTTTAATAGCACAGATTGGTTGACCGAGGACTTGGAACCTGTTTCCGATATTTTACATAAGTGGCTTGTTAACCAAAAGAATGTTTTTCAACCAAATTATCCACGAAACTGCATAGTGTTCGCACGATACAACCACTCTACTCCGAGATTTCTGCCGCTGTATTGTGGAGTCTTTCGACGAGTATTGTGCCAACGACCATGTAAGCATACTCAAACGAGTAACTATCCCCAATATGCCCTCCTCAAGAACAATAGTTATTCTACACGTTTTATAAGACGATCGATTGTCGTACGAGTACGACAATATATGCATGAAAAAAAGGTGCCCATGATTAATATTGGGACAATGCTTTCTGTTGAAGCATTGTGGAAATCGCAACAAAAATGGTCCAAATAGATTCTGTTTAAAATTAAAACAGTTTGTCTAAGAGCACAACGTGGCAATACTGCACATATTTCTTTTTCTAAAGAATTACTTTCAGGTAGGCCTACTTCTTGTATCTAAGCAACCAACACTGACAGATACTGTCACTTGCGTAAGACAAACAACTGTCACGTTGACATAACTTTTTTATTTCAAAAGAATTGAATGTAATTAAACAAGAATACACAACAAATAGGTAATTGAAGAACTGTATGCAAAAAGTCCCTAAGTGACGTAAAGATTTTCTACTATTTGCGCTTTTTCTGATAAGAATGGATGAACTTTCGGTCGCACTTACTGATTCCCGTTTAAAAGGCCCCCAACCATGCTATTTAGGAAAAGCAGATCAGTCAAAAACGAAATAATGTAATTTCCAGATCAAATTGAAACATAAAATCTCAAATATCTCAGAATAGGATAAAGTGACTTAGTGACTGTCGCGCTAATCCTTGTATGCTTCGTCCTGATCCAGTTTCAATCGCTTCCACAACTGCTTCCTCCAACGGTGGTGTACGAACTTCACGAGGTCGTCTACCGTTTACAGAAATCGGCACTATTTGGCCATTTTCTCTTCATTTTTGCTCCACTTTTCTAATTACGTTAGCATCTGGATGACGTCGATGTGGATACACTCTAGCATATTCTCTAGTAGCTTCCGATGCGTTATTATCTGTTTCACCCAAATTTTTCACTGAAATTGTATTCCATTTTAAGACTTTTTAGGACATTTGACTTGTATCGTTCAAATTTTACAAGAGAACTGACATTGAAAAGTGAATTATTGTTGCCAACGTTTCCTAGGAGACTTGCGATGTTGCGACATTGATAAATTTTCCTCGGAGCCAAGAAACCGTACTTTTGACATCGGTAATAAAGTTGGTTTCAATAGTTTTTTTACACTTTTTTTAAAAAAGCACCATCAACTGCATCAAATTTAGACCCTAACAATGAAATTATTACAAAATTGTTAATCGTATAGATTTTTATTGTCTGGATAGGAAGGCTTATATCTTGGTGAAGAGACAACAAATTTTATTTTGGCTTTCAAATTCGTGTTTTGTTAGAAATCGTCTATAACATGTAGCTACTCACGGGCACCTTTATTTCATCACCCTGTATATAATTTAGCATTACAGACCTAGTAGGCCCATGTATTGATTGGCCGTTTGCCTCCATCCTTTCTTGTCCCTTGTCCTTTCCTTCTAGTTATTGATTTCACTGTCTTCTATATCCTTAATTACTTCGTCCTTTCATCTCGACTTGGATCTTTCTCGTCTCATCTTTCCCCCTACTTTACTTTCCAATATCTTCTTTGGAACCCTACTATCCTGCATCCTCATCACATGTCCCAACCATCTCAACTTTTGTCCTTTCACCACTCCAACCAGATTTGCCATCTTGTACAGTTCTTGTAGCTCCTTGTTGTTTGCTCTTTCCCATTTATCATGAACTCTTTTACCTCCATATATCTTCCGAAGTACTTTCCTTTCCCATACCGCTAGCCCTGACGAGTACGACAATACGTCTTATAAAACGAGTGTAATATACTATTTTTTCTACTTTGGTGCTCATAGTTTTATGAAGGTTTGAAAATTCTGCTTTCTAAATATTCTAGGGATTTTTAGGATTAGGTACTGGTTGTGTTGGTGTTTGTCATGTGTCATATATCAACTAAATTGTCAAAGTTAAAATTTAATATTTTTGTAAAATAGTATCAAAAAAAAACAAGAACAATTTCAGAAAAAGTTTCTTCGTGACACTACTTTTAGTTTCACAAAGACTCACTTATGATACCAAAGTAGAAATAGTATTTTATGGTATTTCTTGGGGCATATTGGGTTTTATTAACAACTAACTAACAATTTTATTTTGCTTAAGTTAATCAGACGATCGACAATGTAATCCCTCCCCAGGATCCTGACAATTGGATAATACTTGGTTCATACCAATACAAAATCTTTTACGATCGTGTAACTTTTGAAAACGCCAGCATAAATTGTTTCGGAGCCAGCAAATTTGCTAATTTAGCTTATGTTCCCCCAGAGCACGTCTCTACTTTGGCGCGTTACTTACTAATTGGAAGACCTAGTCTTGAAAATGCTTGGATCGGTGGCAAGGCGACCAATAGAGGCCAATATCAGTGGTTAGACGGAAATGAATTACCAAATGAGACAAATTCAACATCCCATTATCCTCCTTGGAAAGGCGGCAAAGCCACGAGGAAGGTTGCGTCCTTTTGGACAGGCACTTATCGCACACTGTACGGTTTATCGAAGCTCCTTGCCATCAACACCGTGGGTACATATGCTCAAAACCGTACGATCATCCAGACAACTACACTCAGTGGAACATAGATTTGACATTTCCTGGTTGGGATTACCGTTTATACTTTCGACGGGTACCATGGCAAGCAGCTCACGATGAATGTAGCAAACTTCAAGAAATGTACAAAGTGACTTCGCGGCTGCCTGAAATTCGTGACAATGTAACTCTGCAGGAAATCTTGTACTTACTTGGAGAAAATCGTACGGCGATCCAACATCTGTGGTTGGGGGGTTTGTTCAATTGGGAATATCCCAAGTGGGTGTGGAACTCCAACAACGAAACGATTGGACACAATGGCATCTTTTATATTATCAGAAATGATTCAACGCAGCTTTACAATCCGTCTGTAGAAGATAATAACCGGTGCTTGAATATTGATCGCGAAAACCACAGGAAAGCTTTGATTTACGGGACGGATTGTAGTTATAGCCAGAACTTTGCATGTCAAGTTGGTAATATGACCAAAATGCTAGTTCTTTAATTCATTGATTTATTTCAGAGCAAGGAAAACTTAAAAATTTACCCTCTGAGAAATTGAAATTTGAAGACAAGGCGACTATGACGGACTAACCCCGACCTGCTGGGTAACTAAATTCCCTACAAATATGTATGAAATATTTTAATAAAATGTACCTGAAGTTAACTAACATTTTTGATGTGTAGAAATTGAGCCTCGCGCAGTGACAGGTTTCACCGTCCTGTTGCTCGGCGGCAAAATAAAAATATCAACTATTAGGGCGGTTGATTAATGTGCAGCTTTAGTCACTAGTTAATAACAATAGTTGTTGTTGTTTAATAGTTGTTTTTAAAATTGTTCACAGAAGACTCTAAAATTAAAAGAAAAACATTAGATTTTTTCTAAAATTTTATTCTCCGCACTCTATGATGTCCATTTCAACTTCTAGTACTAAAGAATACTAATTAATTTCTAGTTTTAGATAATGACTATCAAATATCGTTTTATTTACAGCTTCTAGGTTCAAAAATCATAAATTATGCGAATAATAAACTGCGGGCAGCGAAAACTGAGGCTTTTATGACTGACCTCGCAAAATAATTAAAAATATACGAAATTTCGAAATAAAAATATTCAATTATGTAAAATTTGGGTACCGTCATATAATTAGTGGTTTCGATTTTCGGGGTGGAGGTAAAACTCGGCGCACCCTGTACATTTCAACTGATGTAACTTGCACTTTCCCCTCAATTTTTAATAGGTATTTTGGCGCGGCTGTCAAACTTATAACACACTGTATAAAAACTATTTCGTTACACTTTGATTTAATTAGCCAGTGAACCAGTGTTTTCAGCATGCATAGAAACCATCATCACAAATGAAGAATTTTAAATTTCTAATAATTGCATTACTGAAGAAAAAAATTATAAATCAAATTAAAGTAGGTACCAGTAAATTAACGTTTATTCTTTTGCTCATCAGAGACAGTCATTTACTCATCTACAAATTGTAAATACAAAATACGAGAAACATAATACACAATATTAGTGTTAGATTTATCTTTATAACTGTAAGTTTTATCAGGCAAATACAAAAACAAAACTACACATATACAATTGTGATCTCTACACAAAGTGATTATTTTATACATAGCGTAGGTACACAAAGATAATTTAGTTAATAATCATATTCTAATAATAACCGTAGATCAAAAAAAAAATAAAATAATAATAATTACGTGTTTTCATCACAAATCCATCAAATAATTCTGCGATTCTTAACGCGCCGTCTTATGAAACTTTGATGAATGTGAAAAAGCACGATGTCAGTCGATAAGACTGTTATCGCAGGTAAGTCAATTTACCTATATTTTCTTGTTTTTATATCATTTCCTAAACTACCGCTTAACGCAAAAGGCAGAACTAGTTACAGTTTTATCGCATCCTTGATCAATGATAAACAAACTCTCATATTTAAAGCAATATATTTACAATCGAAACAATTTAAAATGAACGGTAAATAAAAACAATGCTCCAAATTCAATAAAATGTAGCAACTGTAAATTGACTTATTTATAAAACAAAGGAATTGCCCAATCACTTCGCTGTCACAAAATAAAAATTAATTCTAACTAACTGGCCTGAAAAGAAATCAATTTTGGTTTAATAAAAATTGCACAGAAACTCAACCGAAAAATTCCAAAACGAAACGTGCGCCCAATTCTATACAAAACATTTTTGACTGTAAAAAAATATACATGTTTTGTTCATTTTGTATAAAATCTCTTGAACACGTACAGCAAAAGATCCCGTTTGTAGGCAAAGAAAATGATCATTTAGCAAAATAATTATATGAATTGAAATAATTTAAGACATTACATAAGTATCTAAAAAGTACAACAATATACACTAAATCTTTGCTAAACAAAACTGAGGTTAAATGGGGCGGGCATTCGGGGGGAAGTGAGTGAGGCTCTGAAGCGAAGTAATCAGACACAGGATATGGGGACTATTTAGGCTTGGTTCCAGTAAGAAGTCGGGTACCCCTGCTTAGCTCCAGACTTGGCTTGGCTCGACGTTTGCGAACGTTGCCCGCTGCTGCTGCCAGAATCCTACAACGAACAGCACACATTAAAACAATCCTAGTCCGGATAATAAAACTAATGGAGCGTGAAAAATAAAAGTGTGTGTGTTAAAATGACTCCTAAAAGGCACACATTAGACGTGCATTCCAATTTTGTTAATAAAAGCAATGAACTTTAGAAATTAAGTGCAAACTCCTAAAAACCAGCACCAATTTACCCCCACTTGACAACAGAACATGAAACAATAATAATAAAAAGCATGGTGTCGCCAGTGACTTACCATGCGACGGCCTTGGTGCCTTACTTCCATCTACAAGCAAAACAAAACCTGAATAACCAAAGAAACATGCTCAGCATACATACATATTTACAAAAAACGTAAAATTTACACTTTTATTTCCATGTAACGACGATTCAATTCAAACACTGTTTTTTTTCCAATTTTAAATATCAGTGACTGTTCAGATCAAGCAAAACTGAGTTTTATGCAAAGTGGGGCAACAAAATAGAACATGCTTGGTTGTTGTGCTAATGAAACTTTACATAAATAGAGAGGGCAAATTAAAGATTTGTAAACAAGATTTAATTTTAATTTGAAACTGCAACTTTTTATTAACTCCATTATTTTTATTATTCCAAAAATTTGGCGCTAGTGTGTCTTTTAATTCCTGAAACAGTTATGAAATTTCTTTTTTTTTTACTTTATGTTTATAGTAATGGTAATTTACATTTGTCCGTTTAAACATATTTCAGTCTTCATCAATACATCTCATCAATATTTTCGATGTCGTCAACACTTCAATATTTTAGGTCACACTTTCAATAATATTGAAGAAACTGGAATATTGTATGAACGGCACATAAATTTAAGTGATAGCCAAAATTGTATAGGTTATGGTGGTATGTACTAATTACTACCAACATAAAGTAAAAAACAATATTTTTTCACAATTTCTGGAATTAAAAAAACACACTATAGTTAGAGTAAACCCAAAAACTGAGTGCAGATGCACGGAATGGAAGAACGCACACTCGGCAAAGCCGGTGCGCATGCGCAAGTTGATAGAACTGTCATTTCACTAAATGATAATTATACCTTTATATTTGATAGTATCAAATTACGTCAACTCAATTAAAATAATTAAATTGGAAGAAAATAAGTGATCACATACCTGATGTAATGGCTGATGGATTAACGGCGTAGTATGATGCTGCTGATGCGGAGCCATCGTGGGTATATACATCTGTGGTCCATATCCCGTACCGCTAGGAGCTAACCCTGCATTCTGATTTGCGTGCAAACCGGCAGTGAACGGCGGAGGCGTTCCAGAATGAAATCCCTGCTTCTCATACGACTAGAAAAAAACGCACCCGTTAATCTTCTCAAAATTAAAACAATCTACAAGCTTTATGAATAAAGTAATCAGTTTGCCAGATCATCTTAGCGAAAATCAAGATCGGTTACAACAGCGTGAAGCTTGCAAAAAACTTGCTAGCAACACAAATTGCGACCGGTCTCGATAAGCTCAGTCTCGTCATCGTCTCATCATTATATATTAATAAGGAATCGAAAAAATAACAATTCCAACAACTTACGTTGACTTTACCGAGAGCGGCGTGAGATTTTCCATACATTGCGGACAGATCGTTAGTGTTGGAGCCACCTGTCGAGGAAGCATTAGCACCGGTTCCCTTATTTTGTCCTTGCGTATTACCGACATAGCCCCCTTTGCTATAATCTTGCGACTGAGTCAACGGCTCGTATCCAGATCCGTAACTCGATCCATAAGTCGCAGGTTTCGGATATTGGCTGCTGTTGCTCGACCCATGAGCGTTCGTCACAGCAGGCAATTGCTAAAATTTACATTGTCAATTCAACCACAAAAAAGTGGAAATGTCACCCATCAGCACAGATTTCCAAACTGAACTGAATTCCCCAAAAAATGCTTATTTGAAATTCTTATTACAAATTATTTTTTGTTTTATTATAGCTTTTCGGAAAAAGTATGAAATGGTGAAATAAAATAAGTTAAAAAAAATTCATTGTTTTATACAGGGCGATTCATAAAAATCGCCGCACGCTCTAACTTAGCTATTTATTGTTCGATTTCAGAAAAAAAAAACAAATAAATGATTGTTTGAGTAAGTACTACAATAACGTATTGACGGGAATTTTTTCTACATTAACTTCAATGTGAAGAAATAGTCTTTTTCTTTATTTAGTATGATAGATATTCTTCTAAATCAATGCTTGTGGTAAAATTCCTCCTAATTTCATACTGAATGGGACCTATAGAAAGTGCCTATTGTGCATTCAACTTATAAGGAAATTTTTTCGCTCAATCAAGTGTACCAACTTTCACGAAAATCTGAGCGGATGGACAAGACACAGCCTGATTTATACTTTCAAAAACTAAGAAAACAAACTCACCGGATAAACAGCGCCGAATTGCGCATAGCTAGGCTGCATTGGATTGTAAGCTGCAGCGAAAAAATACGGCGGTCCTGCCGTTTGCGCCAACATCGGCTGCGTCTGATGCCCCTGCGACAGAGTGCTGGTCTGTTGAGAGATCGTGGACGGAACCGGTGACGCGTTGTCACCTCTCGTGAATCGTCCGTCCGATATTGAATAAGCGACATTCGTCAGCGTGCCGTCGCGAACGGCAGGAAGTGTGGTCGGTTGCTGATAGCCCATGTCGTAGTAACCAGTCTGAGGAAAAACAAGTTAAATCGTGTCAGACTTGTTGCATCAGCGAACGTACCATATGCGGTATTCGTTGTTGCAACAGCTGCATATCTTCGTAAGAATAAATTGGTTGCTGGAAGAATGGAACTTGTCCCATTATGTACTGTGCACTCATCACGGGTGCCACACCGGGCGGCATGTTAGAAATGACGCTGTTCGTGTTTTTAGCCAACGTTGTCGTAGATTTGACACCACTGGCCGTAGTCTGGCTCAAGGACAGCGCCGATGACGTTGTGCTTACGCTACTAGTAGTAGTGGAAGCCGTACTCACCGATGTTGTACTGTCGTACACAGTTTCTTTAACCAATTTGTTGGTAGTCGTGTAACTATTGTATTGGTTCGCGTTGGGGTTTGAAAAACCCGAACTGCTATTCAAACCGGTGGTAGCACCATAAACTTGACTAGTGTTTTGCTGATAGGTTTGATTACTGACAGGGTATGAATTCGCTTGCGTAATCGATGGAAAAGAAGGTGCATTCGCGTTCCCCTGGTACGAATTTGCAGTCGAATAGGCATTGGGATAAGCATTTCCTGCATTAGGCCCATTGTACGTCCCGGTATTGCTGTTTGCATACGTGTTGTTCCCTTGGTTGGACACGTACGAATTACTTGTGGTCTGCAATTAAAAACGACGTTCACAGTATGGTCTGTGTCTTTATGTAACAGTTAAAAAGAGTAATAAATAATTTAATTTTACCCAAAACCAACTTCCAACGTGCAGCACGTTTTCAATTTCAGGTTAAATAAGTTTTCCTGTTGCGTTTGCGCATATATCTCGCACATGCGCAGACGTGATTGAATAAGTTACAAGATGGCAAACTTTGCGTCATCAAATTACACTAAATTCTAAAATGGATATGAATTACAGCTTTGAAAAAATCTCAATTAGAGCAGGCTAATTTTAATTTGGCAACACACATTAAACGCATCAATTTGAAATATTATTACAATCTGCATGTTGCCAACTAATATTAAAATCACAACCTACTTTATTCGAAACTTTTATTAAATATTCATTTGAGAATTACAGGCGACCCTTGATTTTCGCACAATTCGCTACCCGCACATTTTTAAAAATTCAACTTATTAAATTTTTTTGTAGATAATGACAAAAATGCAAAAAAATTAATATTATCAATCAAAATAAATATTATAGGGATTTATATTTTAAAATTCAATGTTTTTTTACATCCCTCTACTTTCGAATATTCAACATTTCCAGACATTTTCAGAAACGAAAGTCGAGGGCCGCCTCTATAGGGTGAGTCAAGTTTTACCCCTGGTGGCAAAATAGCCCTTCAAAATAATTTGTCAATTCTCATAAATTCGATGAGTAATTTTATATTATCGAGGAACATAGAAACAAGAAAAAATTTTGGTTTTATGTAAATTACTAGTTCAATTTTTAATTTTTTTGATGTTCGAAAAGTAAAATATTTTCACACAATTTAGTGTAATTGAAATAATTTTACTAATAAATAAATAAAACCATTTCCGTGTTAGAAGGTATTTTTTTAAATGATTTGCGACATAAGTAGAACAATTTACCGGACAATGGAATTGATGTAGGGTATTTGACTTATTATTTATGATAACTATTGTTAGGGTAGTAAACCGCATTATCCATTGTTGGAAAGTCATAAAAAGATTTTTCGTGCTTTATCTTAAATTTAATTTAACTAAAAATCAATGCTACAAATAATTTACCAAATTTTAAAATAAAAATCAAACATCAAAATTTTCCCCAAAACTCTTTGTTTTACTTTTTGGCTTCACATAAAAATAATTTGGAAAATTTGTAGCACTAATCGAAAGTGTAAAATTCAACTGATGTAACATGAAAATTGCATACTTTCCACTCAATTGTTAATAGGTATTATGGCCGCGGCGATAAAACTTGACTCGGCAAGTTAAAACCTCGATTTACACTGTTCAAAGTCGAAATCAGTTTTATGCAGAAAATTTAACTTTTTCCAATTCACATAAATATCAAAATGTTCAATTTTTTCAAACAGAGTTAGAAAATGGCCATGTGTTTATGTAAACGACTTCTGGCAGAAACCGCCCAAACTTTTTCAACTAACTATATCTATATCTTTTCAGTAAATGAACCATTATCCAACTTTTCTATTTTCAATAGCGATTTATAGATATTTACTAAGAATGTGTTCTTATAAAGATATTATTCATTCAAGTAATCCCATCAACTCTACCTTCGGCCTTGTGCCGCAACCCGTTATCTCTAATGAATAATATCTTGTAATACAACATGTGTTGTGTAATTAACTTTGAAAAAAAAAAGCCATGAAAACATACCTGCGGGGCATTGTAATTTGACGAATTGTAGCTTGGGGCTTGATAAGAACTAGTTTTGGGTTGGTACGAATTATAAGTCGAAGATTGTGTATACGAATGAACATCAGCGGTTTGTTTGTTAAGATCAAGGCTCGATGGTGTTGTAGACGTAGCATTCACCGTGGAACTCCTAGGCGTTGCACTATAAGAGGATGGTAGATGTTCACTTGTTTGTGGAATGCTGTTATCTGTGTTTGAAAGCTAAAATAATCCGAAAACAATTCGTAAATTGCCATGTTGACTAATAAAATACTTACGCTCTGCGAAAGTGCCGAACTAATACTGCTTTGTGCATTAGATTTCGTTTGCGCATAACCGTCTAAGTTCTGATTACTTTGACTGAGATCCAAATTTGAGTTTGGCGCCGACGAATTATCTAAAACTGCATTGTTTGCGTTTCCATATTTACCGTCGGGAACTCCATCAAACGAATTACTATCAGACATAAACTCTAAAGCACCAAATTGCACATCCAAGTAAGTAATACTACTATTAAGATCGCCCGGCATTTCGACCGCGCTCGCTGGAATCTGAACAACACAACTGCAACCGGAGTGCGACAACTTCTAAATACTTACCTTCGACGGAGGAGGCACTCGCGCCCTTTGCGTTTTCCTAGGCTGCGGAGGCGCATGTTCAGGAACATTTCCGTAACTGTTAGTCACCCCCGAATAACTGCCGCTGTTGTAGGTGCTCATCGGGGCGTTTCCGTACTGCTGCACGTTGCTAGAGTTGTACGGCGTTGAAGCTGTGTAATTTTGTCCGGTGTAAGCTTGTCCTGCTGTGCCGTAAGGCTGCGGTGTGTTGCTGTAAGGCTGACCAGTCGTACTTCCGTACTGATGTGCAGACTTCATGTTCTCGCTGGTCTGTTGAGTTAGCTGACTCAAATACTGTGTTTGTGCTGCATTTAACGTTCCGACAATCGGCACCGGGCTCTAGAATTCACGAGATTAAATTTGCTCAGTCATTTTTACTCAAAAAATATTACTTGAGAAGATAATTGCGCTTGAGGTGGCATTTGAGTTCTTAGATCCATGCTCTGGGCTAGTTGCGTCACTGACGGACCATCTAAGGGCACGGAAGATGAAATCACGTCAATTCCAGCCTCCAACTGAGCTTCTTGAGCAGTACTAGGCGTAAAAACTTTCGTATCAGCCAAGCTACCAGTGTATTCTTCAGTGCACCATTCATCTGGACCAGGAAAGTCATCCCAGTTTTCATCTGTGAGAAAAAAAAGTTAAAACAATACAGTGCCTTCAATAAAAATCTCAATTAACCCCTTACCGCCCGATTTTTTTTATACCGTTCAATTAAATATATGTTATTAATTATCGTTATTGAACACTTGAAAAAATACTAAAAAAATTTTTTATCGCAATTTTTTATAAAAAGTTCAAAATATTACTAGGCGTCAAATATGTCATATATTGCGGTCAGGACCACGTAATACCTTTTATGATGATCTTATAAAACATTTGAGTGTGCCAAATACGGGACAGATAGTGTTAACAACAAAAATTTCACAATAACTTGAAAAAAAAAAACATTTTCATGGTGACCCATATTTGTCACAGGGGGCGGTAAGGGGTTAAGCTGTGATTTTAATTAAATTAAGTTTTTATTGAAGGACCTGTACATAAATACTGTCAACCTCTCTATCTCCAAACTCTCACACAGATAAAGTAATTGTAAACAAAAAAACAATAAACACAGGTTTATGAGATAATTTAAACAACCTTCAACGCTCAATGCAAATACCTTTGAGACAGAAGCAAAATAATGCAGGTCATTGTACCTTAGTTAAATAACATTAATTCTTTTTTAAAGCTCTTAATTGGAAACATTATGATACAAACATTTAGAGGTAAATTTGTTGAACGGAATCTTAAGGCCTTGATAACTCAAATAATAGTTTACTGAAATGTTTCTGATTCATTACTCAAGTCTTTTTATTGTAATGTCTGCAACTGATTACTTTCTTGTTTGTTTCGTTAAAAGTGATATAATTAATGACCATTTAATTAAATTAATTAATTAAAGGTCATAAATAGTTTAATCAGTGAGTCTAAACTTTTTAGTATTTGGTTTTTATTCATACACCACTTTTTTTGCTTAATTTATAATTTGGTGGAGTGACTTCACTGAAGCATATACTTGTGGTATATTGTCGTTTTCACAATAAAAATTTTATCAGAATAACTAAAAAAAAAGTATATGTTCGAATTTGAAAAGAAAATATTTTGACAGTTTAGTCTTAATGCTCTTAGGGTTATACGTGATTGTATTAGCCCATTTTGTGGCCTATTTTCAACCATTTAACTTGGTGTATAGATAATTAAACTCTTTCCGGTAAATAAGGGAGCTATAGACTAATCTTATTTTTTGGAGACGGTCTGTATATAAAATTAAGAAACAGTGATTACTATTTGTGACCCTGATCTCAAATAAGTTTCAGATTCATTATTTAAGTCTTTTAATTGAAGGGCTTAGGACAACAAGGCTACATGCCACACATGCCACAAATTTGGACAATAATTTTTCAGACAATAGTGAAAATCAAAGCTAATTTGTAAAAAAACATGTTATTTTTTTATCAAAAAAGGTGCAAGCCACAAGTTTTGTAATAAATAATTAAAATTAGTTTTTCATTTCATTTATGCTAAAAATCACCTCAGCATAGTTAAATATACCCTCATTACAAATTTTTTATGACATTAAATGTTATAAAAATCATCAGGTTTAATTTTGGGATTTAACCGAATTCTTAACAATTCATATCTCAAAACTAACTTCATGTGACAAGTAGCTTTGTTGTCCCAAACCCTTCAATTGTAATGTCTTAGGGTTCATTTTCAAATTCCCTGACTTTTCCATGTTTTCCCTGACTCTTCCCTTTTCGAGTATTTTCCTTGACCTTTTTCTATAATTTGTGCTTTAACTAAACCTGTCAAATAAAATTCTATCTTGTCTCAAACGTTTTTCCAGGTGCATAAACTAAATTTCCTGATTTTTTGATAAAATACATGAATCCGTGACTTTTCCTTGATAGTTGACATTTCCCGATTTTCGAGGTTGCTGTGAACTGATATTTTTTTTTTAACACAAGCATTAAAATTAGCTTTTGGTGAAAGTAATATTTAATTGGCCACTTAACCAAATATTTAAGATCCATAAAGTTTAATCAGTAAGTTTAAACTCGTTTCAATATTTACGAAAAAAGGGTCAAAGACTAAATTCTTAATGTATTAGTTCGTGGAGACATTACTAAACATGACTACAGTTAGAGTAGTACCCCGGTTTACGCGATTAATGCAAAAAAAAAGTTAAGCGAATCAAACGTAAAACGGAGTCAATTACGTTTTTAAAATTTTCATATGCAATATTTTAAATAAAGAAAGAATACAAACAAATACCATAAGGTTGAAAACAGTATTTAACAGTGAAATACTGTTTTAACTTTTAAATATGTAAAAATTTAAAAAAAAAAAAAATTGCAATAAGAATGCAACAGCGACTGGATCATGCGCATGCGCGGTAGTTTATTTTAAAAAAGATAAGCGCTACAGCGAATCAACGTAAACCGGGGTAAACATGTCATTAGTTAATAATACAATTACTGATGAATTTGAACTAATGGTCCAAACATGACACATTATCTGCTTCTCATCAAATACATTTTTTATTACAAAAGTTGCATCAAACAATTGATTACCTGCGTTAATTTTTTGCTGAAGGTTTACAGTCGTGCTGTCCCAAGTGTTGCTGCTGTCCCAGGTGTCAATAGGACGGCTGCTGATGAAGGTACTCCGATTACCACCGCCGCGAGGCAGGTATCTAGAACCGGCTCCGGCTCGTCCGCCGCCCCTTCCGCGGCTCGGACCACCCCGACCCGGCCCGCCGCGTCTCCTGTTATCCTTATGGTCCGGTCGACCACCATCCTCGAGATTTCTTTCGTTCTCCTTATTTTCCTTCCCTCTCCCTAAAACCCACACTGTACCACACATTCAACGATCAAAATAACCGAACTTACAAGAGCCGCGTCTCGGTGTTCCGCCAGATTTCCCTCGTGGTCTCTCTTTGTCCGTCGGCTGTGGCGGAGTTTCGTCCCAGTCGTCCCCTGGCGTTGGTTCTGTTGATTCGGCTTCCCTGGTCGAAGCTTGCCTGTTCTTCTTTTTCTTACTTCTGGTTTCCCACTCCACTTGTGAACTCTCGAACAGCAAGTTAATTGCCAGTTCGGTATCCATATCACATTCGTGAAGGGCCAAACAGACTTCGTTCTCGTCGCGTCTCGTCATTTCCATTATCTGCCGCACTTTTTCTGTTATGTTTGGATCCTCGCTTTTACCCTTAACGCTATCACTTGCTTTGTGCTGTTTGTCGCCAGAACCTTTACCTACAACGGTAGGTTTAGAGTTTTTTCCTTCCGGGGACGTGATCTCACCTGTGTCTGACTTGTCATGTTTGTGTGATTTCCAACTGTCCCCCTTGGGGCCTTTCCCACCTCGTAAGGTGGTTCGATTGCTCGAACTCATTTTTACAGTATGTACAGGTTAGTATATACAACGTATCTGAAACAATGAAGTCTGTTATGGAAAGCAGTCACAATTAACTGATTACAAATTCGTGGAAAAGCGAGTAATCTGATCGAAAATTGGCGTATAATTGTGGTATCCCTGGGAATTTGTCATACAAAGAACCGTCCGCTAAACTAATCAAGTCAAAACCGGCGGAAGTACGTGCACTAATTTAATGAATGCTGCATTTCTGACTAAAAATTCTTAAAGCGAGCTCGATTAGGCGACGAATTCAAGGGATTACCGTAAAATTTAAAGCGGCATGTGGAGAGTGACGCCATTTCCAAGCCTTGTAAAGGAGAATCCATTGACAACTAGGAAAAACTAATTGAAAACTTATGTGCACACAAACCTCAGCGAATCCTAATTTATTCTTATCGAATATCACTAACGAATACGCCAATCTCACCAGCAAATTGCGACGTGATTATTGAAAATTAATATTAAAAAGCGATTAAACTCGAGAACGTTAACCATACCTGTAAAAGCCGTAATACACAACGCAGCTATTATATCACGTGACCTAAACGAAAATGGCCGCCGCTTGCCATTCGACCGAATTTACCGATCGAGCGGAAAATTCAAATTTCAACCGACTTTTTTTCGCAAATCCGCCTAATGCGATTACGCGAGTGGAACTTTGCGTAAATCCAGAAGAAACGCACGAAAATTGTCTTGACACGGCTCAATTGCCGAATAGGTTACGAAAACTATATTATCGACATGTCAATTTGGCGAACATAACCTGCAGTTGTGGTTACGATTTTTCGAAATGTTGCCACCGGCGAGCGGCACCGGGATTTGCGCCTCTAGGGCCGCTAAAATGATTAGATTTGTGCGACTAGGATGCACGAACAGGCCGTTTTATCACATAGTCGTTTCAGAAGTAAGGGTTTTCTCCTTCCGATTCGCATAATTGTGTCGAAATTTTTAGCGCTGGAGAGATCAACATAAGCAAGTTATTGAACAATTAGGGACGTACGATCCGCTTCCTAACGAACACAATGAGAAACTGATTTCCCTCAATTTAGAAAGGATTCAGTTTTGGTTGGGACGTGGTGCTGATGTTTCGCGACCGGTGGCACAATTATTAGGTGAGAACCCCGGGATTAAGATTGTAATCTAATAAAGTGGTTGTAGGATTGTCGGGGTTTTTTCCATTACACCCGACCACGTACATGCAGGCTTGGAGGAACCGACTGGTCAAACAAAAAGCCAAACAATCTGATGGAAAATGATTTATTGTTGCAAACAGTACAATTTTAAGTATAAGAATAAAATTGTTGCATTTAGGCAAAATGTATGTGCGTGAATATATTCTGTGAATATTCGATTATATAAGCGACCAACTCCAGTGCGTCTTAAATATCACAAAACAAGATCAGTTACAAATATCATATAATTAAGACTAAAATTTAAAAATCGTTTTCATGATAAAAAAGCTTCTGGGAGAAAAGCTAAAATTTTGGCACATTTCAAGCCGAAAATGCAAAAGCCATGAATACGACTCATCTTACATAAAAATCACAAAAAATAAAGATCCAATAGTGGATTAATACCTAAACAACCCTAATAAAATAATGGAAAGTAAAAATTACAATCTCACTACAAACTAAATAAACATACCGAATACTTTAAATCAAATCCCTGCGACATTTTACTTTTCTTTTTCCAGTAGTTTGGATGCTGTAAAGGGTTAAGAAGATAAATAAGTCGTGTAGGGTTGTAATATTTAAAATTGGAGGGTGTTTCAAATTCAGGGGTTACTCTAAAAAAGAAAAAAATGAATATTTTCTGTTTGGACAAATTTAAACCATGGTCTCTAATAAAGGAAGAGTAACAGTAGTTTTTAATAGTTACCTGACATCTTAACTTTGTGGAGAGCGTCGTCAATTTGTCCGTGATGTTTTAAAAAGTAAGGTTTGATCAATTTTTTGTACAACACCACAGAACCGTTCAATTCAGTTGGAATCATCAGCCACACCATTAGAATGCACTGAAATTCGAGCCAGTCAATAATCAAAGTTGGGCCAAATGGAAAAAATACCTTGGCCAGCCAGTAGAACGGGAAATATCCCACTATTACATCAGCAAAAAATTCAAGCAGCGAAAATATAGCATAAACCACCCAATAAGTTAACCATTTTGTATCGTCGTCCTTTTGTGGAGATTCAATCGCGTGGATCGATATGTAAGCAGGATACAAGAATCCCACGAAATTGCACACTAATTGAGCTGCGAAACCAAACACTAACCACAAGCCGACGAATGCGATAGTTCCTGCGATAAATCAATTCGACAATTAATCAATTTCCCAAAAGAAAAACTCACCTATGAAAATGTAAAGTCGATTAACGCCCGTTTTAACTTCCAAACTGTTCAAGAAGGGGGTCCAAGGTTTCGTATTGTCACGCAGAGAAGCCTCCAATTGCACCTTTATGTCCATAATTTTTGCGGCCATCCTTTTCGTGACCTCTAAAAACAAAGCGATTCGTAATGTTCGAGACAATGAGGTTATGTTTCAAGTGCTACCAACTGACGCATCCTCCATTTTAGTTTCGTTGCATAACTTGTTCACTAGAATTAAGAGGTAGTAGTTGCTTGTTTACTGGTAATTTTGGGTGCTAATTTGGGCTTTTCTCCCAGAAAATGTTCGCTGCGAGGTCTCTCGTGAAAAACTCACCTCAACTTAGGTTAGCTATCCAACAGGCCAGAAATATGACTGTCGTTTCAGGGCCTCCTAGTCAAAGGATGAGTATTGCTGAAAAAGCTGCACATGGAATTATTATTACGATTGCTTGCATGGCAGTTCCCGCTTGGGTGCTGGTCCACATCCGCGAATACCGCGGATTGGAGAAGTGAATAGTAAAAGTATTAAGTAGCGTATTGTAATTTGATTATGAATTATTTGTAATCCTCGAGCTGGCTTTGGAAAATAAATGAAATTTCATAATTGTTTATCGCAAAATTGTCAAGAAAAATGTTTGCCCTAAAAAGAGTTCGAACCGTTGCGCAGATTGCAGCGAGAGAAAGAAGTACTGGGAGTTCTATTGTTGGACCACCGAGTGTGCGGCTGTCCTTTGGTGCTAAAGTGGTCCATGGGATAATTATGACGCTTGCTATGGGAACTTTTCCTATTTGGTTTATCCTAAACATTAAGAAGTTTCAACCAGCAAAAGGATAAAATTCTGTAATAAATGTGTTCCAATAAACGTTTTTGGCTATAATGAGTATATTAGATTATATAATACATTTGTACAGTTGAAATTAATAATGTGCTAAGTGCCAAAAGATCCAAATTTGAGTTATTTACCACTAATAACTTATACAGGATGTCCCACGAGTTAAACTGAGAGGGGTTGTAAAGGGCAGAAAAAGTCTTTTTGGTTAATAAACCTTTCAAAAAATAAAACAAATTTAAATTGCACAATACCAATATAACTGCTTACAATAAATACTTATTACCTATTCTTTATTTTTTCTCATCTTTATCCCCTATTTCCTACAAACATTTCGCTACTACTTGATTCCATGTTTCCAGAAACGATTAGAAGGTATCTTTTCTATATACAGTAATACCCCAGTTTATGCGATTAATGCGTGGCAAAAAAAAATACGTTAAGCGAATCAAACGTTAAATGGGGTCAGTTAAGTTTTTTAAATTGTCATATGAAGTGTTTTAAGTATAAAAGAATACAAATACCATAAGGTTGAAAACAGTATTTAGTCAAATAGTTTTAATTTTGTATTATGTAAAAATATTTTTAAAAAAAAATTAATTAAATTGAAAGAGCGGCTGAAGAAAATTACTGCACAGGCGCACTGTATCGTACCCCTGCGCAGTAGTTGATTTTAAAAAAGCGTTATAGTCAAACAACGTAAACCAGGGTATTACTGTATTATTATTAAGTTTTCTTATGATTTATCCTGAACATTAAGAAGTTTCAACCAGCAAAAGGATAAAATTCTGCAATAAATGTAATGCAATAAACGTTTTTGGCTATAATGAGTATATTAGATTATATAATACATTTATACATTTCATTATAATAAACACAAAGTATAAAGGGCACAGCTACGGATGATTAGATTTTAAAATCAAAGAAAACTGCATGTCGCGTTTATAAGTCTGGAACCCTTTATACTTTATAGTTGCTCTTAAGTTCCATTATAATCTAAAAGCTTGAAGTTTTAAAATTCGATTAAGGGGTCGACTTACAGTTGGAACATCTAATTGGCACATTACTCGAACTACAAAGGCAAGAGATTATACATAAAATATTTTTGGAGATTTCACATTATTCTTTTCTGACACCTAATCACCTATAAAATGGACCCAATAGAGTTTTTCCTGTGATTAAACATTAAAGTGCAGAGTGGAGGTAATTGTGTTTTATGGAGGACTTGAGTGCCGATTATCAACATTACAATCAGTTCTTCAAAAATTGAAGTTACCGTTTGGTTATTGCTGCATCGTTACAAATTAAGCAAATCGGTGATTACAAGGCACAGTTTCTTTTGGTTTCCTGTCGACACAATTACCAAACTGCAATTTCAACAGTACTGTGAATTTGAGTGACCTGAACAGTTAAATGTTTAATAAAAATTTGATTGGTGCGAAGCTGCTTCTAAGCACAAAGAAATTCAATGGTAACTCATTCATTCTTGTGCCAATTTTTGTTTTGTTGATTAAATATTTTTTTAAATTCATAAAGCTCTTTGTGCTTAAGAGGGCAGAAGGGGATGCTACATAAGACTAAGCAACTATTTAAAAAAATAACATTTCTAAAAATTGATAAAATAAATACGTAGTCATATTTGCATAAAAAACATTGAAATACACTTATTATCACAATAGGTTTTAAGGACTACAAGGTACACCCTTCATTACATCAATTTGTATTGGTCTTACGTAAGGACGTCTTACTAAAATTACAAATAGCACCCAACAAAGCTGCCCTATCTTTATCGGGTTCAGGTAGAGATTTATCACTGTTGCCGTTTGTAATTAAAGGAGGCGGAGGTGGCATAGATGGAGGAGGCGGCGGCGACGGTATATTCGAACCTGAAAATAAAATAAAAACATCTAGACAAAAATTAAACAACAACTAGATAAGATATGGGCCCAAACGACTCATACCTTATCAACAGACCATTAATCCTCAACAACTTCTCAGGCCTAAGCAAAGAATGAGCAATAAGCGGCAATTAATTTTTTTAAATCAAACTTACCAGACATTGAAGGGGGCGTTGCAGTTCCCACAGACGTCGCTGTGCTTGTACTATTAACACTGTCCGATCTTTCCCCATTTGGTTTGTCTTTGCTCTGTTCCACATGCAGTTTCTGCAGTTGTTCCTTAGCTTTCTTTTCTTGTCGCTGCAACAAGATTTGATCCGTTGATTTTTAAAGTGAAAAAGTAGTTAAAGCTAATTCTTAAAACAAGTTGAAATTTCACCTTTTCTATATGTTGAAATTTCACCTTCCTTAAAAAAGTTCAAAATTCATCTTTTTAAAAAAGTTGAAATTTCACCTTTAAATTTCAACTTTATGTAATAATTGTTAGTTTAAATTAAATTCAAAATTACCATTTTTTGTCTCTGTTTCTTCTTCTCTTCTTCCGAACTCATCATCTCCTGAACCTTCACCAGCCGTTTTTGATTGCGAACCATCTTCTGTTCTTCCCTGAGTCGTTCTTCAATTTGAGTTTGCGCATTTTTCAGTTGCTCTTTCGCTGAAACCGGAATTTTCAGCGAAGCTTTATCTCCCGGATGAAGTGTTAATACTACCGAGGAAAAAAGGGGATGATTTAACAATGCGTCTATTGTTGGAAGACCGCTTTTGCAAGCTTCAGGAGACAAAATTGATTCTAAAACTGATCCTGAAACAAAGTTTGATTAATTGCAATTTACCAAGGGGGCGTTTCTTACTCAAATGAGACGAAAATTGGGGTGGAAGGCATTCAATAACGCTATCTTGCAGTGGGGTGCCAACGGCCATTTCATACAGCATGTGGCCAAAACAGTACACATCAACTGCTTGTAATGTGTTGATACGACGATGTTGCATGAAATATGGTCGATAAAATGATGGCACTCCTAATATTCCATTTTCAATATCCAACAGTTTGGCTCGGTCGTTTTCAATTATAACATTTCCAGTGTGCAAGTGTCCTGAAAAACAACATTAAATAATAATCAGAAAAAACATTAGAGACACAATTAAAAGAAAGAAATAAAGTTAGAAAAAATATCTAAGTAAAAAGATAAGTCAAAGAAGAAAAACATATGTCTTGGATAGAATTTGGTGAGAAAATGATGAATAACTATAAAGACAACCAAAAACTGTTCTATGGGGCCATAAAAAACCCAAGAAGGAAAAATGAAGCAACTACAATTATTAACATAATAGATGAGAAAGGGGAGATATTAACAGAAGAAGATGATATCATGGAGAGGAGAAAATATTTTGGAGATCTATTAGAAGGAAAAGAGGTAACAGATTTGGAAAAAGGAGAAGAAAGGGATAGAACTAAAGTATCAAACCAAATTATGGAACAGGAGATAATTATAGAAGAAATTAAAGAAGCTACTTGGAAGATGAAGACGGAGGGAAAAACAAGGAAAGACAAAATAAGGAACATGAAATTCAGAGAAAAACTGAAAATTTTTCTCATCTTAAACGTTTTTTCAGGTACATAAACTAAATTCCCTGATATTTTCATTTATTTCTAAATTCCCTGACATTTCCAGGTTTTCCAGGTTTCTGTGAACCCTGTAAAAACAGCAGCAGAGAAGCAAGGAGTAATGTGGTATGAAATAAAACAAAAGACGCTTGCAAGAAGAGAATGGAGAAAAATGTGGAAGAAACAACCTACACAGTAACTCTAACAAGCCATACAACTGAAAATGGAGATTAAGTTCATATTTGTTATTACCATATGGTAAGCCTTTGTCATGAAGAAACTTCAGTGCTTCTAGAATCTGTCGACCATACAAAGACAACAAGCTTGCCTCCAAAGGTTTGTTTCCTTTCGGATTCCCGTACTTCTTTAAAAATGGCTGTCTTGGCTTCATATCGCATATTAAGTCCCGTAAAGAACCATTTTTATGGCTGATGCGCACCACCAAAGCACCAATTTCCGTACAGAGGCACAGCTCGATCGGGTAAATATAAGGATGCTAAAATTTGTCCCATTTAGTACACGTATAACAAAATTGAGAGATATTATTGTTATAAAAAATCAGTTTTTATTTTTTTTCTCGAAAATTAACATTTAAAACTGGAAATTTCTAGCCTTATACCAGGGTCATACATGCACCAATTTTCAAATAAATAACTTTCAATTAAAGCTCAATTTTGGAGGCACCCACAAATGATGCGACACCCTGTACGCATAAAAAATTCATTAAAAAATAATTACCACTATTTGTGCTAAACTTCTGAGAATAGCATGCATATCCTTGTCTTCGAGATACTTATCCGGGCCGTAATCAACCCAATTCGCCAATAGATCCTCCTTGGGTGCAGTCTTACATCTCACTTGATAAAAATGTTTGCGCAATCGCCAACCAACTTCCGGAAGTGGACTAATCACTTCCCAACCGGCCTCGCCTCGAAGCGCCAATGACACATGTTGCAAAGCAACTTCTGCAAATTTAATGTCCAATTTGAGAAGAAAAATTGATGGGACTTACCGCTGAAAGGTTGACAGTAATTTGCCGGGTCCACAAACGACTTGGCCGGCAACGATGACATCAATATCGGATTCATTAGTATGGCGTTTAGATACTTCTACAAACAATAAATTGCATATTTCAGCATTCAGAGTTGTTTAGCTTACTTGCAGAGCTTGCAATCTTTCTGAAATAAATTCCGGGTTGGTGTTGCCGATGATTTTCTTTGGTGGTAACCGCAGGGGAAGTCCTGAAGTTTGTATGTGAGTATGCAATGCGACAAAATCATTATACCTCTTGTAAATGTGCCAAGATTTGTCACTGAACGGGCCTCTGTGTACTCTAATCACATACTCCTGCAATTGCGATTTAATTTGATAATTACATCAATTATTGATAACCCTATTACCGTGTGACCATTGGTGTTCCTCCAATTCTCGATGACGCAAGTCAGCTTTTCCGTATCGTCTAGTAATACTTTCTTTGCGGTTTCTTGTTCAAATATAGCCATTGATTTGAAGACATCAGCACTGTAATTACATCCATTAGAGACAAACACATCACTAGCATCAAACGTCAAGCGGACATGTTTCGAGTCAATAACGCCAACTGGAAAAAAATTGCTGCCAATCGTAAAAAAGTGCGCCGAAAACCAACATTCAAATTGCAAAAGGAAATTTTGGGCGCAACCGCCCAACAGGTGGAATCGAACCACTTCGGCGTTAACCGACTACAGGTTTGAAGCCTGCACCCCAGACCACCGAGGATCAGTTAGGCAACGAATCAAACCAACGATTTTCTATATATGCTTGCAGCTCGAATCTAAACGTTGGGGAGAGGTAGCTTTATACAATTTTGATGAAAGCTTGGTTGCCTATTTTGCAGCTCTTGTTGTTTTTATGAATACCAATCTACTTTGAGCTGACCACAATCTATTATTAAATAATCATAATTAACCATGTTATTAATTAAAACATCAAATTTCGAAATTCCTGTTTATGCCTTCAGTTATCAACATTTGGTATTAAAATTTTTTGTACTCGCAGATTAGACTTTTTTACTTTGAGCTTACGCCTAGCTGTTTTAAACAACGTTTTTGATTTATTCAATGTTCTTTAGATCAAGAACCAAAATTGAAGTAGCTAATTTTTGCCGATTTCCGAGTTACATCAAAAAGATTTACAACTTCGCAGTAGGTACTTATCGTTTCCCAGCAGGGATACTTTAACAGCAATAATATCCGAAATACTTTTAAAGCCAGGTTTTGTTTTCAAACAGTATATTTGAAATAATTTATAGTAAAAAGACTTTTTTTAAAAAAATAAGCTTTTATTAAGACGTAGCAAAAATTTTAAACTAATTTTGATATTGACCTAAATGATTAAAAATAAAAGCATACATTTTAATAAAAACTTGTTTTATTGAAAAAGTTATTTTGTGCATTCATAAAGTGTGCTTAGGTAAAATTTTTTTTTTCGACAACAAGGGTTGAATCTTAAGAGTCGGTTTTCCTAGGTAAAACCATGCATTTTCAGGTCAATTTTTTTTTTGTTTATTTCTTTTCTTTTTTAACAGTGCAATTGTTTATTTAGAATAGGTAAATAATCACAACATAACGTCAACAGTTTAAAAATTCTAAAATATCCCCGAAAGAAAAACACGAAAAGATAAACCCAGTTTGGTTAGGTTAGGTTAGGTTTAAGATTTCTATCTCTGTCAATCTTAGAGCAAATCGATTTTTAATTGCACCATCGTGTTCCTCGCAAAAAAATACATAAGTTTTCATGTATATATGACGCTCCAAGCAACAAAGAAAAAAAAGTGTTTTCCTTAGTTTGACTTTTTTCTCTTTTTTTAAATTTTATTTTTATTTTTATTTTTTATGTTGAACAGGTATATTAGAATGCAACCCCGCGAAAGCCGTTTTCAGTGTTGCACATAGACGTATTAACCACTGCACTTTACCGTAATTATGATGACACCTGGATCATAAAAAAGTCTGAGGTGTTGCCTGTATTAAGGCGTGCACTAAGGCAATAAAAGCTAATTGCATCTGTCCAAAATCTTTTGGGATGCGCAGTCTTAATTAAATCAATGTTTCAAAGTTTGATTGTACAGCTAGGTAGATTATTAAATTCTACATAAGTTGACGATGCCAGGCTTCTTCAAATTTAAAGCGAACAGAAATACCTTGTAACAAGAATCTGCTATTTTTCAACTATTCAGACCCGCTGACGAAGAGCCTTAATGATGATGGATCGTTCGTATTATTACTGTAACGTTACAAAGCCGATTTTATTGGGAAATTTATCACATGTTAGGTGTGATTGTGTCAATCGAAATAATTTATTCAAAAATTCTCATTTTGTAATGGATGGTAATTTATAAAACCCTAAGCCAGCAGTGTAAATGGTCGGTTGTGCAAACAACAGTAATTAGAAGCTGAATATTTAATATTCAGTCTTAATGATTGCCTTACATAAACCCTTGTGTCGCACTTAAAATCCTCCAAGCGCTAAAAATGCAGTTAAATAACAGCTTCGGTGTGTGCTTATTAATACATTGTTTTTTACAAGTGGACACTTACGAATTTGAAAAATTCGTCAACCAAACAGTCGGCAGCGATTTTGACTTAAAAAAAATCATCGAAACCTTCCAAGCGACCAATTTGCAGTTCCATTACGACAACGAAAACGCCGAAAACGTGATACATTTTCAAACTGTAACGTCAACTTTCTTTAATTACGATTCGGGTAGAAAAATCGCGCGCCCCAAAACCGGCAGACGGGCCCTCAATGTGGTCAGCTTGGACAGCCCTGAAAAATTTTCTGCCTTCGTCGAAACGGCGACAAATGTGCGCGAAAACGACGCGGCGGTTTTTCTAATAAACAATTTCGACGAAAGCGATTTTTGGTCCAATTCGCGCTTATCCAGTTTCGAGACTGTTTTTCTCTTGCGGCCAAACGACACCTTGGAACGAATTTGTTTCTTTTGCGGAAACAACACCGGACAAATCACGGAATTTGAGGAACCTGCGGGGGATTTTAAAAACTTCAAGGGGCATTTTTTGAGGGTGGTTTTCGTCGAGTACTTTCCGTTCGTTTGGTGCGAAAATCTGGTCAAAGTTGGGCCGCGAAAAGTCTGCGCGGATAGTCGGGGACCCGAATTTCAACTTCTTCAGATCCTCAGCGAGAAATTGAATTTCGAGTTCGACGTCGAAGTGCTGACCGATTACGGCGTTTTGATTGAAGCGATTCGACGACGGAAATTCGACGTTGGGTTGGGGGGAATCTCGAGAACGCTGTCGAGGGCCAAAAAGGTCTCCTTCACCGCGGTTTTCAACCACGATGGTTACCATTTTTTGTACGTGTGTCGCAGGAATTTCTTGCAGGATCTGTACGCTTTCGTCCACCCTTTTAGCCTGGCGGTTTGGCTCAGTTTGTCCGCGACGATTTTAATTACAACTTTTTCGTTGTATTGTGTCATGAAAGTTGGGCTGGTTTCTAAAATATCTTACTCCAGAAGCGTTTGGGTGAGTCATGGAATAATAATTCGCCGCTTAATTGTCGTTTTTTAATTTAAGCAGCTGAGTTTGGTTTCGATGATGGAACAAAATACGGGAGTGGCTCGCACGATTAAGCTGCAAGCAAGTGTTATGATCATGTTTGCGAATTGGTGGTTGGGATGCATAATTTTGAATATAGCTTACAAGAGCATGTTGATTTCCGATCTGATAAACCCACCTCACAAGGAGCCGCATAATTTGGTGCAACTTTTGGCCGACGGTTTTAACATTGTCACCAATCTCAATTACAAGGACGTCTTCTTGGAGATATTTAATGTGTCTGGTGGGGCCGTCGAAGAGGCTGCTAAGTAAAAAACATATTCAATTTAATTTTCATAACCAACTACCGGGTCTTTTTTAACATTCAATGTTCAATTTAAAAAAAATAAGTCAATCAGTCAGTGTATGCAACCAATCGTACTCCATTGTCAACTTACTTTCGGTTACGTATTATTAAATTATAATAGCAAGACGTTAGAACAGTAGAAAAATTACAATACATTTTCAAATTGTTCTCCTTTTGTAAAATTCCTGCACAGCATTTATTAAATAAATAAGATTTAATTCATTAATGTTCCGACAGATGGTATCGGTCTGTCGGGATAATTGACTTGTCTGAAGCTATTGTTATTTTTACATTAATTCTTCTTCTTCTTAATCGGTTTTCTGCCTATCTACCATAGGGTATAAGGCAGTTTGGGAAGGTGTCTTTATTCTTCTTTTTCCTTCTACACTTCTCTCTCCACGATTTTATGTTGCTTGCCTCCTCTCTTATTCTTTTCCATTTTATTCCTCTTCTTTCAGCTTCTTCTCTTATTCTTTCTTTCCATGGTTTTCCTAGGCCTTCCCCTTGTTATTATTTCTGCTACTTTTGTTTCATATACCTTTCTTGCAAGACTTTCTTCTGGCATTCCGCATATGTGCCCTAACCATCTTAGTTGGTTTTCTGCCATTATAATTATTATTTATGGGAATGATATTTAGTTGTTCTCTGAAAGTGTCATTCTTGATTTTATCCATTTTTTAATTTTCCTATTGCTTCTACTAATTCGTCCTCCGTGATTTGCGCTATTTCTTGTCTTTTAGTGGGTCTTCTGTCTTCTTCCTTTATTTTAGTTCTATCCTCTGCTTTAAAGAGATCTTTCCTTTATTTTATCTTCCTCTGTTATTATCTTCTATATCCTTTATATTCTGAATTGTATATTCTTTCTTATTTCTTAGTTGTTTTGGTTTGCACTAATTCATATTATTAATATTTTCTTCTTTTGAATATATTTTAATAACCTAATTCCAAACTTAAACTTCAATAATCAAATTTTTTATTTATCAAGAATTGTTGATTGACTTTCTTTCTTTTTTACAATTGAACATAAGGTATATTATATTTTATATGTTATTTATAAAAAGAAAAGAGTTATGACTTCCTTGAAACTTTTTAAATAAATTTAATGTTAATCGTCAGCAGCTAATTTAAAATTCAAATTAATACAATAATATAATCGATAAACTTTTACAATACAACTCATCTTGACATTAAATTAAGCCTCTTAGATACGCAGATAATTTTAGAACCAAGGTAACAAGTTTATATTGTACTCTTCAGTAAAAGCACAATTTCACACAAGTATTCAACACATCTCCTCGTAATTGAACTATTAAATCAACTTTTTGTTGAAATTCCACTTTTCAATGCCTTTTTTTGTTAGACAAAATCAAAGGTTCTCCAAAATTTGTTGTTAATGATTGAAAACAATTCTTATCATTTATTAAAAAACAACAAGTTATGCAACCCAAATAACTTGGGAAAATTTGATGTAATTCTCTTAATTTTAAGGCGGGTTTGGTAAGTCTAGAAGTGAGGTTAGAATTATTGAATTTTCAATCCAAGTTAATTTAAATATTACAACTTTAAAAAACATGTACTCAGTGTTACACTGTAGCCTACTTAATACCGAATGAGGAGACATACTTGAGAAATTTTGGTAATGAGCAAAATCGCTTGAAAATATTTTAATATAACATAATAAATTATGAAAAGTATGTCATCATACCTTCATGCCATTGGTTTGCGATTTCTACCTTTTGAAGCTTATCTGCACTGTACATTTTAAATTAACTTGGATTGAAAATTCAATAATCCTAACCTCACTTCTAGACCTACCAAACCCACCTTAATCGGTTTTGTTTGACTTAAATATAATAATCAAATAGTGCCACTGTCACTGTCAATTATGCTACCAACATAATATTGATAAAAGTCCCTAACTGTGGGATTTTACTTTATAACACAGCGTTTTCATTTTCATTTTCAGTAGTGGTCGTAGAAAAATTAATTGATTCTATCTTTTTATAACGCAATCATTTTTCCTTAAACTTCATTAAGACATGTTCCACATTCCAATTTATGTACTGAGCGTTCAATAAAAATTTAATTAGGGTAGACAGTGATTTTAGTATTAAGTTGGCAACGTTTTTATTTTATTTTATTGGGCGTGGCCAACCTAGAATATGTCACAGCTTACCCTAATCGACTTTTTATTAAAGGCACGGTATTTTCAATAAATTGTTTATTTTTAGACGAATCCTAACGAAAGACAACGTTTGCGACGAATTCCTGCACGCAATGGCCAACCAAGCGGCGGTATTTGACGAGTACTCCTCGCTGCAATACGAAACGCGAAGAGACTGCTATTTTCTCAAGGAAAAAAACGCAATTTACGACATAGAAAATCCGCCGAACGTCCGCATAACTTCTGAAAATTTTTTCATATCGAACCATGCGTGGCCAATGCAGCTCCAAGTTCCGTACGAACGCACTTTCAATTCAATTATCGGCCGAGTGATTTCCGGTGAGTGAAATCGCCTGAGATCGTCGCGGCTCAATTTTTCGTTTTCAGTCGGATTGCTGCAGAAGTGGAAACGGGACGCCACCGATCTGATGGCGAAAGGATTTTTCGCGACGAGTCGCGACAACGCCGAAGAAAACTACGACCTCAACGTCACCATACAAACATTGGCGTCGCCGTTCATCATTTACCTAATCGGGCATTGTGTGGCAATCGTTGCTTTTGTGTTCGAAATTGTTTATTACAAGAGTCGTAAATAGCTTGTTGTTTGGGTGGCTTTTTCTCGGCATGGTCAAAGTGGAAGGATATCCGAACTCGACGGCCGCCAACACAATGCCAACCTGCGACTTCCTATAAGGCTGTTTGCTTGTGGATAAGGTCACATCCGGCTTGGAGCTTTTTCTTGCGATTGTCAAATCACTGACCAGCGTTACGATCACGTAATTGATCAGATATTCAATGAGGCACTTGACATTGCTCACTTGGACTTCCTTCGATTTTCACTTGAGTGCACACAAGGATTGTGTGCGTTGACCTTGTTGGGTGGGTGGACAACGGCTAGGAAATGCTGCGAAATATGGGTCACATGTTGAAGCTCGTAATCGTATTACCAAATTTGGTTTTCGTTTCAGCCTTTCACTAGTTTTCATTTTTAATGAATTAATTAGACTGTGATGGATTAGCAGATCTTTACAGAAAGGTGTTTGTGGGTTATTTAAACCTTAAAAGTGATGATACCATCGGGCTTCGAAACAAATTATGTTGTTTTTAATTGGACTGTTATAAATGACACTTTTTATTCATAAGAAACACCTGAAGACGAATTGTGTGTGAATTTAAATAAATTTCAATCCTCAGCCAAAAATTTAAAAAAATCAAACAATTATTCACAATTTGCTTTAGAATATTCTTGAAATTGCAATAAAAATATTATTATTGTAACAAGTCAAGGTAATAGTAACATCAAGTTTTTCACGTTTTTATTAATATTTTTTTCATTTTGCGTTAATTAAATTAATTGAAAAAATAATTAAGGTTGTAATGCAAAAATTTACTGCTTTTTTATGCAAATATTTGAACGAATGTCTTGAAAATAAATCTGATCAACGTTAATTTGTGGTGAATGGAAATTATATTTTTTATAAACAATTACCAACATTTTGATACTAAATTAATGTCAAAAACATGAAATAGTCAATAAGTTATTGTAGGTGGAATATAATCGACCTCAAGATTCGAGCGGATGTCCACGAAAAAATTCTGAATAATGTTAATATATGGTGGATTTTAATTCCGTTCTAGTATGTTATAAAGAAAATAATTACCAACATTTTGATACCAAATTGACATCAAAAACATTAAATAGCCAATAAGTTATTGTAGATGGAATATAAATATTGTGCTCAAGATTTAAGAAATAAAATTCTAAATAATGTTAATATTATGGTGGACTTCAATTATATTTTAGTATGTTGTAAATAAAATAATTACCAACATTTTGATACGAAATTAACATCAAACGCATTAAATAGTCAACAAATTATTGTAGATGGAATATAACCGGAGTCAAGATTCGAGCGGTTATGTAAGGAAAAAATTCTGAATATCGTTAATTTATATTCAATTAAAATTATATTTTAGTAGGTCATAAAGAAAATAATTACTAACATTTTGATACCAAATTAACATCAGAAACATTACATAGTCACTAAGTTATTGTAAATGAAATATAATTGGATTCAAGATTTAAGAAAAAAATCCTGAACAACGTCAATTTATGGTGGATTTAAATGCTATTTTAGTATGTTGTAAAGAAAATAATTACGAACACTTTGATACCAAGTTGACATCAGAAACATTAAATAGTCAATAAGTTATTGTAGATGGAATATAAATATTGCGCTCAAGATTTAAGAAATGAAATTCTAAATAATGTTAATATTATGGTGGACTTCAATTATATTTTAGTATGTTGTAAACAAAATAATTACCATTTTCATACAAAATTAACATCAAAAACATTAAATGGGCAACAAATTCTTGTAGATGGAATATAATCGGAGTCAAGATTTGAGCGGATGTGTAAGGAAAAAATTCTGAATATCGTTAATTTATATTCAATTAAAATTATATTTTAGTAGGTTATAAAGAAAATAATTACTAACATTTTGATACCAAATTATCATCAGAAACATTACATAGTCAATAAGTTATTGTAGATGGAATATAATCGGACTCAAGATTTAAGAAAAAAATTCTGAACAACGTTAATTTACGGTGGATTTAAATGATATCTTAGTATGTTATAAAGAACATAATTACCAACACTTTGATACCAAATTGGCATCAGAAACATTAAATGGTCAATAAGTTATTGTAGATTGAACATAATCGAACATCAGAGTCGAGCTGTTGTCTAAGAAAAATTCTAAATAACATTAATTTGTGGTAGATGATACTTTAGGATGTTAGAGAGGAAAAAATTACCAACATTTTGATACCAAATTGATATCAAAAACATTAAATAGTCAATAAGTTATTGTAGATGGAATATAAATATTGTGCTCAAGATTTAAGAAATAAAATTCTAAATAATGTTAATATTATGGTGGACTTCAATTATATTTTACTATGTTGTAAATAAAATAATTATCAACATTTTGATACAAAATTAACATCAAAAACATTAAATGGGCAACAAATTCTTGTAGATGGAATATAACCGGAGTCAAGATTTGAGCGGATGTGTAAGGAAAAAATTCTGAATATCGTTAATTTATATTCAATTCAAATTATATTTTAGTAGGTTATATATAAAATAATTACTAACATATTGATACCAAATTAACATCAGAAACATTACATGGTCAATAAGTTATTGTAGATGAAATATAATTGGACTCAAGATTTAAGAAAAAAATCCTAAACAACGTTAATTTATGGTGGATTTAAATGATATCTTAGTATGTTATAAAGAACATAATTACCAACACTTTGATACCAAATTGGCATCAGAAACATTAAATGGTCAATAAGTTATTGTAGATTGAACATAATCGAACATCAGAGTCGAGCTGTTGTCTAAGAAAAATTCTAAATAACATTAATTTGTGGTAGATGATACTTTAGGATGTTATAGAGGAAAAAATTACCAACAGATTGATAGTAAACTAACATTCAAAAGACGAAACATTCGATAAGTTATTATAGTTTAAAAAAATTCAGAAAATCGGTAATTTTTGTTGAATTTAAATTTTAGTATGTTATAAAGAAAACATTAATTTGCATATTGATACTAAATTAACACTATTCAACAGTTTGAACATAGTATGTTAAATTTTCCAGATTATTAATGTAATTTCCTGGAAATAATATTAATGAAAGGCCAAAATATAATAATTTATTCAATAGTTGATTCGAAATTTTTAAAACGTAATAATTTGATAATTAAATACACATTAAAACATTTCTGGTTCCAGCTTTACGATGGTACGGCACATGGACATCAATTTTCCAATTAAATTTTTTTTTTCAATAAATTATACGCTTAGAAAATGATTTGAATGGACTGCCACATTGAATTTTAACCTTGTTAATACTTAAAAAAAATGTTGTTAGGCTCGGAATCAATGCGAATCCAGTTTGTTTACAAATGTGGCTTAGAAAAGTCGAAAGTCGTCCTTATTAAAATAAACCACCCATCCTCATTTGCGCGCTGATAAATAATTCGGCGATTGCAACAGAATTTCAGCCTTGTAGTATTTTTTATCTGTACCGCGCGCATTGTTAGAATGGAATGTACAAATTGCGAAACAGATGGTTTGCAGAGTTTTTAATTCACGATCTGGCGCGCAAATTTGAACTGCGCCCGAGCAATTAAATTGGACTGAAAAAAGGAGAATTCATTAACTTCAACCGGGAACGGTGTGCGGTAATTAACATTGCTCATGTCCATTAATTATATCACTAAATTACAACCTTTAAAAGTTTAATCATCAATTATGAAATTTATCTGATTATTTTATCTTGTATTTACATATTTTTATAATTGAGGAGCAAACCGGATTCTCATTTCTAATCTAATGACGAATGGTTGGACGACCTGAACGTTCCTCTAATTAATTCGTTAATGAGCAGGTCTAATAAACTTTCTCTATTGCCAAAAATAACAAGCTATTATATCATAGTCGCGTTAATTGCGGATAAATGCTCCACGGCTGTTTGGTCCGGGCAAATATTATCCTTACCGGTTATTTCCAGACGAAATGCACACAGATGGGCCGAGCTAACCCAAATAAATTTTAATTAAGGTCGTGGATTTTCATTGAAAACGTCTTTTTCGGCCGGGAAAAAATGGCCGTTTTGAACGCATTGTGACGTGGAGTGGTACCAGAAAACCTCGGCAAAGGGTCACTCATCACCGAACCTAACTAGGCCAGGGAGACCTTGCGTACGCGATTGTTGTCTGTGCTTATTTTCAATGTTTTATTGACACTTATATTCCGCGCGAATACTGATTGCTTGTTTTTATTTACCTTTTTGCCCGCGTCGAAAATCACACATTTTGCAACTCTTTTCGTGGATCTAACACGTATGTAGGTTAATTGTGTTTGTGCGCGTTTTTGAGCAATTTTATGAGTCTAAATAACAATGAATTAGATGTAAATGGTGTGGACGTGGTGCTGGTCTGAAAAGAAATTGTTGGGTTGGCCCGAACGTCATTTGATCGGAGCTAATTTTGCTTTGAAAGAGTTTCCCAGAAAAATAAAGTATTTTGCGGTATTGCCTAGGAAGGTCGACTATTACAGTATGCTAAAAGGCTCTTAGATCGTAAACGATAATTACACAACTATTTCAGGCAAAAAATTCATTAAAAACCAACTCTTATGGTTTACACTTGACTTCTAATAATGACTCAATCAGTGATCGATTATTCTACAAATTTAAATTAAATCGATTTTTGTTGCCCATCGCCTTGCAAAACACGTCATCTGCACTACCTAATCGATGATTCACAGTGTATAAGATTCTCCTTAAAATATTAAATCAAGGTAATGTTTACAATGCACATTCAATCGCTGTCATTTTATTGAAAGCTCACAAACAACTTTCATTTTTATCTCAATTAACATGGCCGGCAAATAACAAAAATTGCAGACAATACAAATATGCTAATTTAATAAATCTGCCAATAAAAGCCTGATTTTTATATATTAATGAAAACCGGTTCAAAAATATCGTGCCAAAAGGTAGAGCTATGATTGGCTGGCAGCAGGCCGGTTTTACACTGATTAAATTAGGAAAAATAGGCAGTCGCCATATTGTCGAAACAGCTAATTAGATTTGCGTGTCACAATAGCCAATTTTACATTACATTACATTACATTACTCTTCCAATTCCTATCCTAACTCGTCGTTGAAGTCTATTTTTCTGTCAACGTTTTTTCAATTTAAAAATTCAACTTTTGCAGTTACAGCATCTAACGACCAATTGTCTTCTAATTTTGCAACGGCTATACTTGTTTGCTCTCGCGAAAGGTGTCTTGGTATTTTTTAAAAAATACAGTTTTTTCCAAATAATTTTTGACATACTAAACAAATAATATTGACATTTCGGTGGCTGCAAGAGACATCAGTTCACCTTTTTTTATTCTACTCAAACTGTTCTTATCAGCTCGTGTTTTTACCATTGTGCAAACGTTAAAAATACTATAATTCAAACTTTCCACCAAAACACTATTTGCTGGAAATATTCCAGTGTAATTTGTTCTCTCAATTTCCCCCCTCCTAATTTAAAAATATAGTATAACAGGCTAGAATGCCACAAACCGTTCGTAGAGTAACTGTAACGATATTTTTTTTTTAATTTAATTAAATTTGTTGAGAATTGCTAAGAATTGATGACAAAAACCGATTAACTTTGATGTTTCTCCGCAATAATAAATCAAAATTTACAAATAATCAGTCGGATTTTTTTGTATTTTTATAAAAAATATTTCCTGCACTTAAATAATTAATAATTAAAAAGGTCTAACGACAGGAAACAATAGTACACACGGGTGCGTTGACTGCAACAATTTTTATTGATTGGTTTTGTAATAAATAAATAAAACCAAAAATTGCTTTTATTATTTTTCAGAAGACACCTTCAGTTATAAATAAATCATGATCCGTGCCTGTGTTGTGGTTAGGTAATGCATTATTGTAATATATTCCTAATGAATTTGTGCTCGGTAAGTGAGCCCCTGAATAAGTGGTGTTCCTCATCTACATACAATGATACATGGGTTTGATACTTGTAATTTTAAATATTTAATAATTCAAGTTTCGATTATATTTTAAAATGTTTCCGTAATTTAGGTCACGCCAGTGTATAAAATATAAATATGCATATGAACAAATGTTACCATACGTAGGCATATAAATAATTTATTTGGAATAAAATTATAATATCGACGACTCGAAATTTAGGACATAAGCGATAAATATTACAAGGCACATCCTGCCGCCTCTAACAAATCGACTTATTTGTTTGTAATTAATTCAATTAATTTGAAAAAACCAGAAGGAAATGACCAATCTAGAACACTCATAATAAAATCATATGCATTATTCATAGTCGTAAATTTAATCTTTGCATGAATAACAAACAATTCAGGAAATTTTAGAATAGGAGATACTTAATGGATAGAAAGCAAACTGTCAATTAGATAAACGCATTGTCTCCAGTTTTACTGTTGAAAGCTATAAAGTGCCGATTTTCTTTTCGAAATTTGCTCCGTTAGAAATTAGCGAACAGGTGGAATTTAAATTTGCAGGTAATTGTCAATATTTCACAGTTATCACTAAGTGGCGCTGTTGTGAATTAGCATGAAACGTTTACGTTCGATCGATTTCACTTTTGCATGAACATACGGGTTTAATACACTTTATGAAACTTCCTTTTCAATTGCTTATTTGTTTTTGATTATAAATATTTTATTCAGGACAGGACAGGAAAATGTGAAGAAATGTCTACAAATATTTTTTTAATTGTCGAATGAATTCTCCAATCATAATTTTTTTTTTTAATTGACTGCAACGTACAGTTTGCGAATAACAAATTTTAACGTTTGATGAGGCAATGTCAACTCAAACCTAATAAAATCCGGTGAAAAAATTAGTTGTGAAAGGACTTATGAATTGAGATTCTTACAGTAAATTCCGAATGCATTCCCCAATCAGGAAAATATTTTTTTAATTGACTGAAATCTGCAGATTGTGAATAACAAATTTTAACGTTTGATACGGCAATGTCAACTCAAACCTAATAAAATCCGGTGAAAAAAATAGTTCTGAAAGGACTTATGAATTGAGATTTTTACAGTAAATTCCGAATGCATTCCCCAATCAGGAAAATATTTTTTTAATTGGCTGAAATGTGCAGATTGTGAATAACAAATTTTAACGTTTGATAAGGCAATGTCAACTCAAACCTAATAAAATCCGGTGAAAAAATTAGTTGTGAAAGGACTTATGAATTGAGATTTTTACAGTAAATTCCGGATGCATTCCCCAATCAGGAAAATATTTTTTTAATTGACTGAAATGTGCAGATTGTGAATAACAAATTTTAACGTTTTATGAGGCAATGTCAACTCAAACCTAATAAAATCCGGTGAAAAAATTAGTTGTGAAAGGATTTATGAATTGAAATTTTTACAGTAAATTCCGAATGCATTCCCCAATCAGGAAAATATTTTTTTAATTGACTGAAATGTGCAGATTGTGAATAACAAATTTTAACGTTTGATGAGGCAATGTCAACTCAAACCTAATAAAATCCGGTGAAAAAATTAGTTGTGAAAGGACTTATGAATTGAAATTTTTACAGTAAATTCCGAATGCATTCCCCAATCAGGAGAATATTTTTTTAATTGACTGAAATGTGCAGATTGTGACTAACAAATTTTAACGTTTATTTGTAACAATAAAAAAATTAGTTGTGAAAGAATTTCAGAATTGAAATTTTTGCTGTGATTTTATTTAAACATTATGTGCAACAATTTACTTTACCTTCGATGCATATAATGTAGTTTATTTTTCAGAGATACTAATGAGAAAATGCCATTCCTTTTCAGAAAAGGTTAACAAATTAGTTTAAATAACATGAAATTATAGTAAATAATTAAAAAGATTTCACTCAGTTCAACATGTGGATTTACAACACTGTTGCTTAATTCATTTGATTAACCTTGCAACAAATCGAAAACACAAACTATATAATTTCACCGTAAAAAATTATGAACAAACTGATTCCATCGTACAAATGAAATTAAAATTTGCACGTTTAGGTAACTTTTTTTAATTAACATTCAACTTAATTAGTGCCAATCTATTTTATGGTGGTGAAACTTTTAAAATTAACACAATCATGCAAATTTTGTAAAAAAGCCTGAAAAACTGCTGAAATCCAAATCGATCAACGGTTTATAATTCCTTGCTCGCTAATTCCAGTGAATATCTCACAAAGAAACGTTTAATTTTAAAAAATCCATTGCACCTGTTAATTTTCAATTTGTTTCTAATTGACCGTTAAACCTCTTAATTCCTCAATATTGCAAGCTGATTTCACCAGAGGACAGTTGAGTTTCATCCAGAATTGCTTCTTTCCGCTGTGCAGATTTAATGCAAGGTGCATTAAACCCAACAGGCACCGTGCAATTTTTTTGTTAGTTAATTAAACAATTAACCAAATTTCCGGTGAGTACATGCGGTTCAAGGATGGCCAAAATCCAGATTTAATCTGCCCATCTGCGAAGGAAAGGTCGAAATGCAGCAATGCACTTCACGATTAATGGGCAATTTCATGTCTCATTAACTGCGTTTAAAATTTTTATTTGTTATAAATGGCCTTTATTGGTAATCGCGCCGTAAACAGATCGTACCACGTTTATGACATAATTGGTATGAATAAATCAAACAACTCGCGTTTTTTTTTTTTGATTGAGAGAACGGCAACACCTAATGTCGCAACTGGAAACAATGGCAGGTAAAGTTGATTGATTCGCAAGTGTTAAAAGTTTGAATTTAGGGGTCGCTAGGAAGGAATAACCTTCTTGGCCGGTTACCTTGATCTGGATCGAAATGCGTACCGTTTGTATATGGAGTCGGCGATATACAGCTCACCTCGTTCTCAAACTGCCCGTCCCCTTAAGTCATTGACACAAGCTAATTGCTGATCGATATATGATAATTGTTTCATTTTATTGCTTGTTATTATTGTACGGTTATTTATACACTTCACAAGAGTGTGAATGCATTTCAAATGCAAAGCGAGACCTTAACCCGAATGCCATTTTTGGCTCGAGATTGTCCAGGAAAAATTCCTTATAATGCACGAAATCTGCCAGTTTCAGCCACTCGTAAATGTGCTTGATGTGCTGAGATGTCTCAGATATGATTTCCCACATTTTTATTAAACGTTTCTCTTCCAATTAATTTGATGTATTTGTCTTAATTTGACACTTTCCAATTTCTTCCAACCTTTCTTACTTCTTATTTAAGAACAAATTAATTTTGAGTGCTTTTGATGTGACAAGTTTCATTGTCTGCACAGTTCTGCCCTGGAAAATACAAATTGGACTGAAACGCGTTATTTTCTAAAAAAAATTAACTTTCAGATCAAAGGAATAATTATTTTCCGGTAAATTAAGGGTTTCAGTTTAGAAACTAATCAAGAATTCGGTTCGTGAATTTGGAAAATAATAAATCGATTATTAGGGGATGAATGTGTAAAATGGCACAGTCGGTAAACTGGCACACCCTACATTTCTTGAATAATTGGCAACCCCGTATTTTGGAAGGAAGAAGAATAAAAAATTAATGGCATTTTACACAACCTTCGTGAAAACCAGTAAACACAAAAATGTTGCAGAACATGCAACAATGTCGCCCTCGTTTTCGAGTATATGTTGTTATTTTAATTATTGACCATAGGGGACACGATCTGTTTGTACAATTTTATGATGGTAACCGATTTTCAATTTGAAACCGGTAAAACAAAGACTTTGCAATTTTTTGGATCAAATATCCGAAAGAAACTATGAAATTACTGGTGGTGCCTCTATTTTTTATCATCGAACTTGCGTGTAACTGCTGGTTTGGACATGAAATAACTTCACAGGTGCGTTTTCATTCAAATGTTGTTTTTTTTTTAATCTGTGATGTTTCAGGCTGAAAAAGGTTCTTTGTCGGCTTACAATGCTAAATGGTACGAAATCGGCGATTTGAAGCTGCAAAAAACGTTCATTTCTATTATACAAGCGTCGAATCGCGAGATAGCGATAACGGCAGGAGGTTTTACAAACATGAATCGAAACTTATTAGTACAGGTTGGTTATAAAAAGCGGTGCAGTGTAAATAAATTTTAATCTTTGTTCCAGGTCTTTAAATTTACAATGTCCGTCTACACTTTATTGGGAAAAATTGTTGATTAAAGGTTTTTTTGCACAATTTGATTTATTTATTATATTGATTTGTATTGTGTTAAATTAAATTATAAGAGAAAATCTAGCAAACAAAAATCGTTTTTCATTTGAATTCTGATGGTGTTAGGTGAAATGTGAATTTCTCGTTAACTGAGAAGTGCCATCTACATAGCAAAACCAGAGCTAAAAGTCTTTCAGCTGTGTTTTGTTAACTAAATTAACTAATAACTAATAAATATGAAGACACTTCAAGATATAGATATACGTTGTTTACGGCTATTCTTAGTAATTTCTTAATTTTTCCAATTACAAATTTGCTGAATAGAACTGAATAGATAGAGACAGTACTTTAACTATTACCGTGTGATCCAATACTTTGATCCAAAGTTGAGAAATATGTTGCTTTTTAAATTTATGTTAGCAGTAAAAGTTACATTTGATGGTTTAAGGTTATTGGTTGCCGAAAAATCCGAAAAGATTGTATAATTTATCACTGCCAACATAAATTTATTTAAAAAAAAAACAAATCTCGTAGATTTCCCGAGGATAAAAATATTCGATTATGCTGTACGTTTATTTAACCGAATTTACAGTTGAGGCTTTTGAAACCACCGGAGACAATTAATTGGATCGATCAATCATTTATCGACCAGCATTCCAGCGAAATGGCAACCGCAAACCTGATAGGTTCTTTTCAGCATAAAAGCGGACAGATTTGCCAATTAAAATAAATTTCATTCTTACCTTTCGTTGATCACTTCTGCAGGGTTTGATCGCAACATGTCAACTAGGCACTCGATATGTTAGTTACAACAAGAGTAAAAAAAGCTTACACCGTGAAATCTTACCTGAGATATAAGATTTCAATTGATTAACAACAGCAGAGTTGCGTTTTCAGCAGATTGATTCGTTAACTTGGCATCTTCTAAAAAAGTGTCAATAATTTTAAAAAACGATAAAATTAGAAGTTTCATTAAATTCGGTTCGACCATTTTTTCTCTAACTAAAAACTCTGCATTGCTTGTTCGAAACAAATCGTATATTGCCAATTAGCAATGACCCGAACCGGTGTCATATTAATTATAGTTGAAGCCATAATTAACTGAAAGTTAAACCTGAGTTGATTCTGGTTTGCAAATCGAAGCTATAATTATAGTAGCGATGCTATTTAGATAAGTAAAATGAAATATTGAATTTGATAACTTAATATCGCTGATTTTAGATTTATGAATAGAAAGGATTTAACTTAATTATTTTCATTTTTTATACTTTGTCTAATTTATTTTAATGAATACAATGTGATCCAAATGGAATGACTGTTCACATTGAAAAGAAATACCCGAAATAACTGGTGCTAATTGGACAATGGCTTTTTCTGAAACAAGCGACACTTTCAATCAATCTGGATCACCGTCTACATATTTTGTGATTTAATTCAATTTAATTTAAAAGCAGAAAGTAATTGATGCAAATATTATCAATAATGACGTTTCTATTGAATTAATTTCAATAATGGAAAACCTTTAATTATACCAATTATTAGAAAGTAATTTAAATAAAATAAAGAATTTGAGCGTTTACCAAGAAAAATCGGGTAAACTGCTCGTTTCTGTATCAATGCCTCGATTACGTCAAACCTCATTTTTCCGGTTAATATTCTTTGAATGAGTCAATCTTTCCGGTCTCAATAATTTTTCTAAGCGTTTCCAACGCTTCAACCATAAAGTTCATGGTTCTGGGGCCTAAATTTCGTAAGTAAACAATAACTTAGTTGTAAACAAATTGTAGGTTCGCTTTTCGATTAAATTAAAGCGAGAAAGTTCATTGCAAAACTTTGCATGAGTTTCTTCGTTAATTAATCGGTTTCTAACTTTCAAAAAGAACAAAAACTGTATCACACAAAATAATAATATTAGATCAAACCGGAAATAAATAAATAATAAATAAATAAATAAAACAATCTATTCTTCTATTCTCCTGATTTTTTGCATATTATTTTACGTACTTGATGGTTGACGGACTGGAATGTGATGATTAATGGCCGCCTTGTTCTTGATTAATAAAGCAGGAATAGTAATAATGTTGCCATAGTGTATTTGGGATGTATGTAGAGTAATAAAAAATGAAATTGTGTCCATTATAAATTGGAAAAAATTAAGAGAATTTTTTAAATGTGCTTATAGAGAATACAGACTGTTACTAGGGTTCTAGGTAATAGATTCTGCAGTAACAATCGCCAATACCCCCCGTTGAGAAAGAACTCAAAGGCGTGTGCTTCGGGTTTTCTATATTTTTGTTGGAATATAATTTTGAAATAATCAAACGTTTGTAAAATCATTAAATCATGCAACTAATTACACTAGAAAAAGTACAGTTACACCGAAATCACTCAATCCAAATCGATGCCTTATTTGTAAACCTAAACAAATCGAAAACGCTACTGACAATTGGTAATAAACAGATTGCCTTTTAAAATATCGCTCTACGTCCCAAAGAAACAGACTATAATTTTGATTTCATGAAAATAAATAATTCTGAATTGAGAACGCCTTGAAAGTTATGTCTACCAACAATTTTTTTTGCATGTCCTCGATGTAAAATTAGAAAAATATGTTAATAGGAGATGTCTGTTGTTGAACATTGTTGCAATAATTACAATAATATAATTGGTTTATTGAAGCCAGAAAAATATTTTCCCATTATTTCTCTGATACCAACTTGCGTTTTATGAAATTCATTAAACTTGCAGATTACAATCGAGTTCTTCAAGCACAAATGTTTACCAAAAGTGCTAAAAAATCACAGAAACAGAATTTTATAAGAATTCTAAAACTGCAAATTTAAATAATGAAATTTCTGTAATGAAAATGATTTTCCACAGAAACCATTTCATTAGTCATCCGGAAATGCGTTATCAAGATTTTAGTCGTACAAGGCCTCTAATGAATGGTTCCAGATTTAATTACGTGACACATTTAATAGCCTTGTCCAAGTTCTAGAGGACGCACATATTTTTCAAGTCTTTTGTGGAGTACTTCCGACAGGTAAAAAACGGAACTGGCCTGTTTACATTTCAACGAAATGTTGAGGCTGAACGTTTTTCTCGCCGAGATACATAGTTAGGCGCGAAAAAACGCGTAGGTGACATTTGACGTTACTCTGTAAATGATCACAATAACTTTACAACATTGTGCCGGTTACGCAACCCGTAGGGTTGCTTAATGGGGCCAACGAACCAGCGATTACGTTACATATCTCGGTAATAAGCACCTGCACTGGCGATATTGAGGTATTGCGAATAAAGGCACGAATGGGTCATCAATCAAATTTCAGCGGTTGCATAACAACAAAAATGCAAATCAGAAGCTTCCTGCAAATATTTTATTTTGTTGAAGGTAATATGCAATATACGGTGAGATCAAAAAAGATGGCGCTGAAATCTGTAAACGTAAGTCTTTTATAAACGCATCTGATTTAACGATATCTACGACATGACTTCCCAAAAATCTCTAAGTAAGAATAAATATCGTATACCACAAATTTGACTGCCCATAACTTAAACATTAGTTGAGATACAAAATATTTCAAAGAGTAAAAATTGTAGAACACATCAACGCCTAAAATGTTTGTTTAAACTATTTTTTTGATTTCAAAATAATAAGGACAGTTTTGACCCGTGAAATTTTTACATCAAATTTGACTGCCCACAACTTAAAAATTAGTTGAGATACAAAAAATCTCTAAGAATAAAAATCGTAGAGCACATCAACGGCTAAAGCTTTTATTTAAACTATTTCTTTGATTTCACAATGAGGACAGTTTTGACCCGTGAAAATTTTACATCGAATTTGACTACCCACAACTTAAAAATTTGTTGCGGTACAAAAAATCTCTAAGAATAAAAATCGTAGAGCACATCAATACCTAAAACTTTTGTTTAAACTATTTTTTTAATTTCAAAATAATAAGAACAGTTTTGACCCGCGAAATTTTTACATTAAATTTGACTGCTTACAAATTAAAAATTAGTTGAGATACAAAATATTTCCAAGAGTAAAAATTGTAGAACACATCAACGCCTAAAATGTTTGTTTAAACTATTTTTTTTATTTCAAAATAATAAGGACAGTTTTGACCCGTGAAATTTTTACATCAAATTTGACTACCCACAACTTATAAATTAGTTGAGATACAAAAAATCTCTAAGAATAAAAATCGTACAACACATCAACGGCTAAAGCTGTTATTTAAACTATTTCTTTGATTTCACAATGAGGACAGTTTTGACCCGTGAAAATTTTACATCGAATTTGACTACCCACAACTTAAAAATTTGTTAAGATACAAAAAATCTCTAAGATTAAAAATTGTAGAGCACAACAATACCTAAAATTTTTGTTTAAACTATTTTTTTAATTTCAAAATAATAAGAACAGTTTTGACCCGCGAAATTTTTACATTAAATTTGACTGCTTACAAATTAAAAATTAGTTGAGATACAAAATATTTCCAAGAGTAAAAATTGTAGAACACATCAACGCCTAAAATGTTTGGTTAAACTATTTTTTTTATTTCAAAATAATAAGGACAGTTTTGACCCGTGAAATTTTTACATCAAATTTGACTACCCACAACTTATAAATTAGTTGAGATACAAAAAATCTCTAAGAATAAAAATCGTAGAATTCATCAACGCCTAAAACTTTTATTTAAACAATTTTTTCGATTTCAAATTATAAGGACAGTTTTGACCCGTGAAATTTTTACATCAATTAATTTGACTATCCACTATCCACAACTTAAATTAGTTGAGATACAAAAAAATTCCAAGAATGAAAATCGTAGAACACATCAACGCATACAACTTTTATTTAAACAATTATTTTGATTTCAAAATAATAAGGACAGTTTTGACCCAGGAAATTTTTACAACAACTTTGACTGCCCAAAACTTATAAATTAGTTGAGATACAAAAAATCTCTAAGAATAAAAATCGTAGAGCACATCAACGGCTAAAGCTTTTATTTAAACTATTTCTTTGATTTCACAATGAGGACAGTTTTGACCCGTGAAATTTTTACATCAAATTTGACTACCCACAACTTATAAATTAGTTGAGATACAAAAAATCTCTAAGAATAAAAATCGTAGAGCACATCAACGGCTAAAGCTTTTATTTAAACTATTTCTTTGATTTCACAATGAGGACAGTTTTGACCCGTGAAAATTTTACATCGAATTTGACTACCCACAACTTAAAAATTTGTTAAGATACAAAAAATCTCTAAGATTAAAAATTGTAGAGCACAACAATACCTAAAATTTTTGTTTAAACTATTTTTTTAATTTCAAAATAATAAGAACAGTTTTGACCCGCAAAATTTTTACATTAAATTTGACTGCTTACAAATGAAAAATTAGTTGAGATACAAAATATTTCCAAGAGTAAAAATTGTAGAACACATCAACGCCTAAAATTTTTATTTAAACTAATTTTTTGATTTTAAAATAATAAGGACAGTTTTGACCCGTGAAATTTTTACATCAAATTTGACTACCCACAACTTATAAATTAGTTGAGATACAAAAAATCTCTAAGAATAAAAATCGTAGAATTCATCAACGCCTAAAACTTTTATTTAAACAATTTTTTCGATTTCAAAATAATAAGGACAGTTTTGACCCGTGAAATTTTTACATCAATTAATTTGACTATCCACTATCCACAACTTAAATTAGTTGAGATACAAAAAAATTCCAAGAATGAAAATCGTAGAACACATCAACGCATACAACTTTTATTTAAACAATTATTTTGATTTCAAAATAATAAGGACAGTTTTGACCCAGGAAATTTTTACAACAACTTTGACTGCCCAAAACTTATAAATTAGTTGAGATACAAAAAATCTCTAAGAATAAAAATCGTAGAGCACATCAACGGCTAAAGCTTTTATTTAAACTATTTCTTTGATTTCACAATGAGGACAGTTTTGACCCGTGAAAATTTTACATCGAATTTGACTACCCACAACTTAAAAATTTGTTAAGATACAAAAAATCTCTAAGATTAAAAATTGTAGAGCACAACAATACCTAAAATTTTTGTTTAAACTATTTTTTTAATTTCAAAATAATAAGAACAGTTTTAACCCGCGAAATTTTTACATTAAATTTGACTGCTTACAAATTAAAAATTAGTTGAGATACAAAATATTTCCAAGAGTAAAAATTGTAGAACACATCAACGCCTAAAATGTTTGGTTAAACTATTTTTTTTATTTCAAAATAATAAGGACAGTTTTGACCCGTGAAATTTTTACATCAAATTTGACTACCCACAACTTATAAATTAGTTGAGATACAAAAAATCTCTAAGAATAAAAATCGTGGAATTCATCAACGCCTAAAACTTTTGGTTAAACTATTTTTTTGATTTCGAAATAAGAACAATTTTGACCAGTGAAATATTTACATCAAATTTGATTTAAAAATTCCTCGAAATACAAAAAAATCTAAGAATGAAAATTGTAGAACACATTAACGCCTAAAACTTTTATTTAAACAATTTTTTTCGATTTCAAAATAATAAGGACAGTTTTGACCCGTGACATTTTTACATCAATTAATTTGACTATCCACTATCCACAACTTAAATTAGTTGAGATACAAAAAAATCTCTAAGAATAAAAATCGTAGAATTCATCAACGCCTAAAACTTTTATTTAAACAATTTTTTCGATTTCAAAATAATAAGGACAGTTTTGACCCAGGAAATTTTTACAACAACTTTGACTGCCCAAAACTTATAAATTAGTTGAAATACAAAAAATCTCTTAGAATAAAAATCGTAGACCACATCAACGCCTAAAACTTTTGTTGAAACTATTTTTTTGATTTGAAACTATTAAGGACAGTTTTGACCCGTGGATTATTTACATTAAATTTGACTGCCCACAACATAAAAAAGTGCCTGAAAATGGCGTCTCTACCCTACATGCAATTACAGAAACTTGACAAAATATACATTTCTTATGTTAATAACCTAAATTATTTTTTTTAAATAAATTTATAGTTAGCTTCGTACCAACAAAATAAATTTATATTTGAACTTTACTTTTTATGACGATATACAAAAAATGGAAAAAACGTTGTATGGGACGACACCGACTTCATGCATATTCAAAACGGAAAAAATTAATTCATTTTGCATAATTTAATCAGCAAATTATGTAGGTCCGGTGCTGAGATGCTCGCCGCTAAAATGTCAAGGAAAAAGCAATTTTCATCTCTTCCTAAACGCAGCGGTTGCACAACGAATAGAAAGAACCATAAGCCGCATAACTTTATGTACTCATAGTGTTACAGATTATGTAACCTGATAATGCAAGATATGTCACTACTGCCGAGCCCAAACAATTATGCAATTCGAGAGACAATCTAGAGCAACCGCGGCCTTGATTTTTGGCGATCAAGTACCTCAAACGCTGCGCAATCAATCTCACAATCACTTTTCTTTTTAATTAATTTATTGCCACAGAAAACGCGCACAATGGAATTTTTTCTCGAAAATTCACAGTCGAGTAAATCGAAGCGAGCGGTTCCATCAATGGGTCCGCGGGAGTGCCAAATTTAATTTGTTCGGCTCCAAAGCGCGCAATGGACGAAAATGGAAATTCCGAGACATCTGTTAATCAGTTTCGGTTTGCGATGTCGAGCATGCAAATTTTTAACGCGAAAGAAATTCGAGAAACGTTCGCTACGGTTATTTTTAGATGTTAATGAAAAGCGCCATTATTTTTCCCGTGTGTTACGGAATTTTGCCTCGAACTTCATTACGGTTGGATGCACTGCACTTGTAGATGTAATTACTTGTCTGCACTGACAATTACCGTGTGCTATATTTTTTTGATTGTGCTGTTGACGGAAATGCTAGATTTATTATGTCTTGGTACATTACACACTCGTTTCATATTTGTCTACGGATGAATTAACTTGTAATTTAAATGGGACTGAGTTTCGGTTAAGGAAATCCGGCGATCGAAACATGGGGATTTTTTTGCTGCAAACCAACTGCACTATTCCAGCCACAAATTGGAAGATTGCATAACGATCAATAAAAAGAGATTACAGTTTTTGTTACCATTTAATGTTGACAATTTTTTTCTTATATTACACCTTTGCAACACAAAATTTACGCTTGCTATTGGTCACATTTAAGTTTTATTATATTACACATTGGCAACACAAAATTGTCATTTAATTAAGCCATATATAATTTTGGTGATATTAATTATAACAAAATTGTACAAGTATACAAAATTGACATATAATATTGATAATAAAATGTACTTAATAATTAAATCCAAGAATAGCATATATATACAAAATTGACATTTAATTAAGGGACATATTTAATTTTGGTGATATTCATTATCACAAAAATCGTACAAGTAGACAAAATTGACATATAATATTGATCATACATATTTAATTTTGATGATAATAAATGTGCTTAATAATTAAATGCAAAAATAGCATACATAAACAAAATTGACACTTAATATTGACCATATCTAATTTTTATTATATTATACGTTGGCAACACAAAATTGACATTTAATAACGGTCACAGTTAAGTTTTATTCTATTACACATTGGCAACACAAAATTGACATTTAATTAAGGGACATATTTAATTTTGGTGATATTCATTATCACAAAAATCGTACAAGTAGACAAAATTGACATATAATATTGATCATACATATTTAATTTTGATGATAATAAATGTGCTTAATAATTAAATGCAAAAATAGCATACATAAACAAAATTGACACTTAATATTGACCATATCTAATTTTTATTATATTATACGTTGGCAACACAAAATTGACATTTAATAACGGTCACAGTTAAGTTTTATTCTATTACACATTGGCAACACAAAATTGACATTTAATTAAGGGACATATTTAATTTTGGTGATATTCATTATCACAAAAATCGTACAAGTAGACAAAATTGACATATAATATTGATCATACATATTTAATTTTGATGATAATAAATGTGCTTAATAATTAAATGCAAAAATAGCATACATAAACAAAATTGACACTTAATATTGACCATATCTAATTTTTATTATATTATACGTTGGCAACACAAAATTGACATTTAATATCGGTCACATTTAAGTTTTATTCTATTACACATTGGCAACACAAAATTGACATTTAATTAAGGGACATATTTAATTTTGGTGATATTCATTATCACAAAAATCGTACAAGTAGACAAAATTGACATATAATATTGATCATACATATTTAATTTTGATGATAATAAATGTGCTTAATAATTAAATGCAAAAATAGCATACATAAACAAAATTGACACTTAATATTGACCATATCTAATTTTTATTATATTATACGTTGGCAACACAAAATTGACATTTAATTAAGGGACATATTTAATTTTGGTGATATTCATTATCACAAAAATCGTACAAGTAGACAAAATTGACATATAATATTGATCATACATATTTAATTTTGATGATAATAAATGTGCTTAATAATTAAATGCAAAAATAGCATACATAAACAAAATTGACACTTAATATTGACCATATCTAATTTTTATTATATTATACGTTGGCAACACAAAATTGACATTTAATAACGGTCACAGTTAAGTTTTATTCTATTACACATTGGCAACACAAAATTGACATTTAATTAAGGGACATATTTAATTTTGGTGATATTCATTATCACAAAAATCGTACAAGTAGACAAAATTGACATATAATATTGATCATACATATTTAATTTTGATGATAATAAATGTGCTTAATAATTAAATGCAAAAATAGCATACATAAACAAAATTGACACTTAATATTGACCATATCTAATTTTTATTATATTATACGTTGGCAACACAAAATTGACATTTAATAACGGTCACAGTTAAGTTTTATTCTATTACACATTGGCAACACAAAATTGACATTTAATTAAGGGACATATTTAATTTTGGTGATATTCATTATAACAAAAATCGTACAAGAATACAAAATTGACATATAATATTGATCATACATATTTAATTTTGATGATAATAAATGTGCTTAATAATTAAATGCAAAAATAGCATACATATGCAAAATTGACACTTAATATTGACCATATCTAATTTTTATTATATTATACGTTGGCAACACAAAATTGACATTTAATATCGGTCACATTTAAGTTTTATTATACTACACATTGGCAACACAAAATTGACATTTAATTAAGGGACATATTTAATTTTGGTGATATTCATTATAACAAAAATTGTACAAGAATACAAAATTGACATATAATATTGATCATACATATTTAATTTTGATGATAATAAATGTACTTAATAATTAAATGCAAAAATAGCATACATAAACAAAATTGACACTTAATATTGACCATATATAATTTTTATTATATTATACGTTGGCAACACAAATTTGACATAATTAATTTCGGTGATATGAAATAAAACAATTAATTGGAAAAATTGTGTATTTTGTTTCTGATATTTCTTATTAAATTTGAAATCTAATTTTTCATTACTTCCTCCAAAAATCAAAGATTGAGAAAAACATTAGTTGCAAACCTTGAAAAACCTGGAAAGTCCCAAAATCAATTACTTGATGCCACTTAAAAAAATTCCAAACTTGCCATTAGCACTTCAGTCAGTATTTATTTATAGCTGATTTTTATTACAATGAAAAAAGTTTCATTCAGGTTAACATTTACCTAAATTAATTATGTCAAATTTGCAAGCAAGTTCCAACTGCAACCCAACATGCAAAGAAAAAATCAAGCAAAACTACAAGCTAACAGGTTTATTATTTTAATAACTAAAAAAAAAAGTTTAATAAAATGGCATTTTGTGAGTAAATCTCGTGATGAGATCCAGCGCCCATTCTGGTTGATCAGTAGGCACCATATGTCCAGAATTGAGCACTAAAATTTCCATCAAATTTCCCGCTCGTTTCACATATCCAGCAACGTCCTTTCCAACCCTCCAAATGTGCCTCGGTGTAGTTTTGTACTCTTCAGATGCCCGGAATTTCAAACTGCGCAAAAAATTCACAATTCCGGTATAAGGAATGCAAGCATCGAATTGGCCGTGATAAAATAAGATCGGATAAACGTTGAGCAACTCCGAAACCAAGGCAGATACAGATTGCATGAAATCTTCTGATAAATGTTTGGCAACCTCGTGACTGGACATGTTAAATGTTGCGGCACCAACGTGGAGCGATCTTCGGACGTCGGGTCTTTCCACGAATTGTACTGTTTTCGTCATGGTGTCTGACAGGGAATTTGTAGAGTCCAAGAGGCTGTAACAGTATTTAAAACCGGTGTGATTTTTAAAAATTGACGCTCCTTCCAAGATGTAATCTGTCATTTCGAGCGCCGTTCGCCATTGTTTGTTGCGAATGTGGCCAATCGCTTTTTCTTCCAAATTTTCCAGCCGGTTTTTCGTATTCAAATCGATCAAACCGTTTTGATACCAGTAATCTGCGTAGTGGTATTGGGTAATTGGATCAACCCAAGCGTTACCAATTGCTAATCCCTTCAAATTAATTTTCTGTCTGCTTCTGGGATTGTTTTTCATAATTGTGTATCCAATAGCTGGAACGAATTTTCCAGCGTACGATTCACCACAAATATAAAAATCGTTTTCCTTCAATTCCGGGAACATTTGGAAAAATTGCAACAACGCTTCGTACAAGTCTCTTCCTACCGTACTTTCATTTTCGGCATATCCTCCTTCCGTGAAGCTGAATCCAACTCCAACAGGACTGTCGATGTAGATAACGGAGGTGGTGCGAACCCAAGTGGTCAATCGTGGACTTAAACTCCCGGAATTGGTTATTTTAAAAGGACCATTTTCAACAAATAGCCCATAAAACGATGAGCTGCCAGGACCACCTTGCAGCCACAAAACCACCGGAGCTTTGGGGTAATTGGTGAAAGATGGAAAAAACCAAAAATATAAATTTGAATTGTGCACTTTGTTTACCGTGAAAAATCCGGAGTAACTTCTGATCGGGATTTGAGGATGGTGCACTTCAGCCGCTGATCGGGCCTCCTGGATTTGACCGCTCCCAAGGAGCGGCGTCAAAATTAGGGGGTGGCGCGAGCCAACAGCGCACTGAAGGAGGCAAAGACAGAAAAACTGCATCTCGATGAGTGAACAATCGCGCGATACTTTATAATTTATAATGTCCGTAGGTAATTATTGCAGATGATTGTTCATTCAATTGAGATTTTCCGGTTAACGCCTTTGCATTAATAACTATAATTTGCGATTAATGATTTTTTCGCATTGATAATACTTTGTATTTAAACGATCACACACTCAAGCTGTTTATATCCTAACGAATTATTTCGAGGTACCCACATTGTGAATTTTTCTCACTCGTGTGCGCAACGCTTCGACTCGTTTCCACAAAATAAGTGTCACTTTCAAAACCTCTAACTAAACTAACTAATGCAGGAAGAACTAACTTTTATTCTTGAATTTAATTTTTAAAAACAGATTAGTAGAATTGTTTTTTGCGAGTGAATTTAGTTATGAGATCCAACGCCCATTCCGGTTGGTCCGTGGGAACCATGTGGCCAGAGTTTCGGACTAGAACTTCAGTCAAATTTCCCGCTTGTTTGACGTATCCAGCGACATCATCCTTGACGTACCATTTGTGCCTTGGGGCAGTTGCGTACTCAGCAGCTGAGCTGAAATTTAATTTTTGCAAGAAGCTTACTGTCGAGGTGTATGAAACGCAAGGATCGAATTGTCCGTTGTAATACACAATTGGAAAATGATCGAGCAACTCAGATACCCAATTGGAAACGGATTCCATATAATCGTTTGCTAAGTAATACATGACTTTCCCACTTAATACGTCATACCTTGCAGTTCCAACATGAATAGCTTTCCTTGCTTCCGCCCCTTCAACAAATTTGACTATTTCGTCCGTAAGCCTCTTAAATGAATTTGTGGAATCGAGAATATTATAATAAGTTGCAAACCCTGTATGTTTCCCGAAAATTGAAGTGTCGCCATCTAAAACATTCGAAGAAATTTTAAGAGCACCATACCATTGTCGGTTTTGAATGTAATTGACTCCTTGGTCTTCCATTATGTTTGTTGCAATCCTTGTATTAAAATCGATCAAACCAGTTTGGTATAAATAATCGGCTCTTTTGAATTGATTAATTGGATCGCTCCAACCATTACCAATGACCAATCCTTGCAAATTAATTTTTTTCCTGGCGTTGAGGTTGTTTTTAAAAATTGTGTATCCAATGGCTGGAACGTATTTTCCAGCGTACGATTCACCACAAACATAAAAATCGTTTTTCTCCAACTCCGGGAATATTTGGAAAAACTGCAACAACGCTTCGTACAAATCTCTTCCTACCGCCGTTTCATTTTGGGCATATCCTCCATTTGTGAAACTAAACCCTGTACCAACAGGGTTGTCAATGTAGATGATGGAGTGCGAAACGGCCCAATTGATCGCACGTGGTGTTACATTGGGTGTTATTTCGATTGGACCATTCTCAGTAAACAGTCCAAAAAGCGATGACCCGCCAGGACCACCTTGTAGCCATAAGAGCACTGGAGCTGTCTCGTAATCGGTTAACGATGGGAAGAACCAAAAAAATAAATTTGAATCAAAAGCCTTGTTTACCGTTATGAATCCCGAGTAGCTCCGAACTGGAATGAGAGGATGGTGCACTTCAGCTGAAGTTTGGGCTTTTTGAATTTGGCCATTTTTGATTAACGGCGATAAGATTAAAGCTGACCCTGAATCGGAATTACTTGCGTTCACCAGAAAGTAAAGCCAAATGAACAACATGAAGTTCATAGTGATGCAATCAACAGCAAACAATGGAATCAAATCTTGGATTTGAATAGGTGAACCAATTTGATACGGTCGCTGTTTTAACACATTTACAAATAAATAAAAGGCCGTGCTTTAATTTAAGACAATGGTTGATAACTTTATATTAAAATTAAAATTAGAACAATTGTTTGTGAGTAAATTTAGTGATAAGATCCAACGCCCATTCTGGTTGATCGGTTGGAACCATATGCCCAGCATTTCGGACCAAAACGTCAATCAAATTTCCCGCTTGTTTGATGTAACCAGCAATGTCTTCTTTCACCTTCCAAATGTGTCTTGGGGCACTTTCATACTCTGCGGATGCAGTAAATTTCAAATTTTGCAAGAACTTCAAAGTTGCGGTATATGGAACGCAAGGGTCGAGTTGTCCATTGTAATACATTACTGGATAATGATCGAGTAACTCCGACACCCAAGGAGCAACAGATTTCATGAAGTCCTCTTTTAAATGTTCCAAAACCGTGGCACTTTCAAACTCAAATGGCGTTTTACCAACATGAAGAGCTTTTCTCACATCAGATCGGCCCAAGAATTTCTTTATTTTGTCATTCTCCTTTCCAAGTGAATTGGTTGCGTCTAAAATGTTATAATAATATTTAAATCCGGTGTGGTTTTGAAAAATTGATGGCTGGTCCTTAATATTTCCTCCTACAACCAGAACGGTCATTTCGTACGCTTTCATCCATTGCCCAGTTTTAATGTACTCAACGGTTAATTTTTCTAACCTCTTCACTTCATCTCTTGTGTTAAAATCGATCAAACCTGTTTGATACCAATAGTCGGCGTATAAAAATTGGTTGATTGGATCGTTCCATCCATCACCAATGGTCAATCCTTGCAAATTAATTTTCTGCTTACCGTTGAGATTATTTTTCAAAATTGTGTAACCAATGGCCGGAATGTACTTTCCAGCGTACGATTCACCGGAAATATAAAAATCATTTTTCTGCAAATCTGGAAACAATTGGAAAAATTGCAGCAACGCTTCGTACAAATCGTCTCCAACCGCCGTTTCATTTTGGGCAAATCCTCCATTTGTGTAGCTAAATCCCGTACCAACCGGATTATCGATGTAAAGAAGGGAATGAGATAATGCCCAATTAACCGCTCGGTTTGTTAAGTTGTTAGCGTCTGTTATTACAAACGGACCGTTTTCAGTAAATAGGCCAAAGAGTGACGTTGCACCAGGACCACCTTGCAGCCATAAAAGCACCGGATCCGTTTTGGAGTCGTTCAAAGATGGAAAGAACCAAAAGAACAAATTTGAATCGAAAGCTTGATTTACCGTCAAAAAGCCAGAGTAACTTCGGATCGGCATGAAAGGGTGATTCACTTCAGCTGCTTTTTGGGCTTTCTCAATTTGGCCATCGTGGATGAGAGGCGTTAATAGTAAAGGAGAACCCGGATCAGAACTACTTGAACTCTGCACAAACCAGAACCACATTAACAATAACACCTGCATACTGTGTGACCAATTTCAACGTTTCGTTGCAGTCGTAACAAACAGTGCAATCTAAGTATTTACTTTTATAGCAGTGGCGTTTGAACATAAAATTGAAATGAATGGAGTGGTTAAAACAATAAAATTGTAAACGTATTGAATGTTACAAAACACAAATATCTCTTGTTTTGTTGAGACATAGTTTGATTTATCTATTTTTGTAATTTAAAATAAATTAGTAGTTTTAATGTTCTTCGATATCCACGCAACCAGTGGTTTGCAAACTTTTTTAAATAAGGTTAATTTAGGGCATCCCCAACTCGTCCTTTCAAGTGGTCATTTTATAAGTTTAGTCAACCAAACCGTATTATATTATTAGCCTCTATTATGGTTGCGTTACTATACAGGGAGTTCATTTAAAAATAAACCCATTGACGGGTCAGAATAGGCAACACATACTGCATTCGCAAGATGTGTTGTATAAAACAGTAAATAAATTGAAACACAATTAGTACCGGTTTTATTATGAAACCAAAACTTTACAAAAATCAATACAATGGTTGTTTGTGAGTAAATTTCGTGATGAGATCCAACGCCCATTCTGGTTGATCGGTTGGAACCATATGTCCAGCATTTCGGACCAAAACGTCAATCAAATTTCCCGCTTGTTTGATGTAACCAGCAATGTCTTCCTTCACTTTCCAAATGTGTCTTGGGGCACTTTCATACTCTGCGGATGCAGTAAATTTCAAATTTTGCAAGAACTTCAAAGTTGCGGTATATGGAACGCAAGGGTCGAGTTGTCCATTGTAATACATAACTCGATAATGATCGAGCAACTCCGACACCCAAGGAGCGACAGATTTCATGAAGTCCTCTTTTAAATGTTCCAAAACCGTGGCGCTTTCAAACTCAAATGGCGTTTTACCAACATGAAGAGCTTTTCTCACTTCAGATCGGCCCAAGAATTTCTTTATTTTGTCATTCTCCTTTCCAAGTGAATTGGTTGCGTCTAAAATGTTATAATAATATTTAAATCCGGTGTGGTTTTGAAAAATTGATGGCTGGTCCTTAATATTTCCTCCTACAACCAGAACGGTCATTTCGTACGCTTTCATCCATTGCCCAGTTTTAATGTACTCAACGGTTAATTTTTCTAACCTCTTCACTTCATCTCTTGTGTTAAAATCGATCAAACCTGTTTGATACCAATAGTCGGCGTATAAAAATTGGTTGATTGGATCGTTCCATCCATCACCAATGGCCAATCCTTGCAAATTAATTTTCTGCTTACCGTTGAGATTATTTTTCAAAATTGTGTAACCAATGGCCGGAATGTACTTTCCAGCGTACGATTCACCGGAAATATAAAAATCATTTTTCTGCAAATCTGGAAACAATTGGAAAAATTGCAGCAACGCTTCGTACAAATCGTCTCCAACCGCCGTTTCATTTTGGGCAAATCCTCCATTTGTGTAGCTAAATCCCGTACCAACCGGATTATCGATGTAAAGAAGGGAATGAGATAATGCCCAATTAACCGCTCGGTTTGTTAAGTTGTTAGCGTCCGTTATTACAAACGGACCGTTTTCAGTAAATAGGCCAAAGAGTGACGTTGCACCAGGACCACCTTGCAGCCATAAAAGCACCGGATCCGTTTTGGAGTCGTTCAAAGATGGAAAGAACCAAAAGAACAAATTTGAATCGAAAGCTTGATTTACCGTCAAAAAGCCAGAGTAACTTCGGATCGGCATGAAAGGGTGATTCACTTCAGCTGCGCTTTGGGCTTTCTCAATTTGGCCATCATGGATGAGCGGCGTTAATAGTAAAGGAGAACCCGGATCAGAACTACTTGAACTCTGCACAAACCAGAACCACATTAACAATAACACCTGCATACTGTGTGACCAATTTCAACGTTTCGTTGCAGTCGTAACAAACAGTGCAATCTAAGTATTTACTTTTATAGCAGTGGCATTTGAACATAAAATTGAAATGAATGGAGTTGTTAAAACAATAAAATTGTAAACGTATTGAATGTTACAAAACACAAATATCTCTTGTTTTGTTGACACATAGTTTGATTTATCTATTTTTGTAATTTAAAATAAATTAGTAGCTTTAATGTTCTTCGATATCCACTCAACCAGTGGTTTACAAACTTTTTTAAATAAGGTTAATTTAGGACATCCCCAACTCGTCCTTTCAAGCGGTAATTTTATAAGTTGAGTCAACCAAACCGTATTATATTATTAGCCTCTATTATGATTGCGTTACTATACAGGGAGTTCAATTAAAAATAAACCCATTGGAGGGTCAGAATAGGCAACGCATATTGCATTCACAATATGTGTTGTATAAAACAGTAAATAAATTGAAAAACAATTAGTACCGGTTTTATTACCAAACCAAAACTTTACAAAAATCAATAAAATGGTTGTTTGTGAGTAAATTTAGTGATGAGGTCGTACGCCCATTCCGGTTGATCGGCTGGAACCATATGTCCGGCGTTTCGAACCAAGACTTCAGTCAAATTTCCTGCTTGTTTGATGTAACCAGCGACGTCACCCTTAACTTTCCAAATGTGTCTAGGTGCAGTTTTGTACTCTTCGGACGCACTAAAATTTAATTTTTGCAAAAAGTTTATGGTGGAGGTGTATGTAACTACAGCATCAAGTTGACCGTTGTAAAACATAATTGGATAATTACCAAGCAACTCCGATATCCATGGAACTACAGTTTTCATCTGGTCCTCCACTAAATATTCTCCCGTCGTGGCACTGTCAGAATTATATGTTGCGTTTCCAACTTTGATTGCTTGTTTTATGTCAGATCGGTTCAAAAATGCATTTATTTTATCGGCTTCTTTGCCAACTGCGTCGGTTGCATCCCAGATGTTAAAATGATATCTAAACCCGGTGTTGTCGTTGAAAATCGAATGCTCGTATGTGAAATCTCCACCCACAATTTGATAGAACATTTCAGACGCATTTGCCCATTGTTCGTTGTTGACGTAATCCACAGCTAATTTTTCGCACCTCTTCACTTCATCTCTGGTGTTAAAATCGATCAAACCGGTTTGATACCAATAGTCGGCGAGTAACAATTGGTTGATTGGGTCGCTCCATCCGTCACCAATCGCCAATCCCTGCAAATTAATTTTCTGCTTGGCGTTGATATTATTTTTCAAAATTGTGTAACCAATGGCCGGAATGTACTTTCCAGCGTACGATTCACCGGAAATAAAAAAATCGTTTTCCTGCAAGTGTGGAAACATTTGGAAAAATTGCAACAACGCCTCGTACAAATCGTTTGCAACTGCGGTTTGGTTTTGGGCATAACCTCCATTTGTGAAGCTAAATCCCATACCAACCGGATTATCGATATAAAGTAGGGAATGAGATTTGGCCCAAGTAGTCGAACGAATTGTCACCTTCATAATATCACCACTTATGATGAAGGGGCCGTTTTCATAAAAGAGTCCAAATAGTGATGAACCGGCACCTTGCAGCCATAACAGCACCGGAGCCGTTTTGTTTATTGATGGAAAGAACCAAAAGAACAAATTTGAATCAAAAGCTTTGTTTACCGTAAAAAATCCTGTATAACTTTGAATTGGCAGGAGAGGGTGTTTTACCTCAGCGACATTTTGTGCCTTTTCGATTTGGCCATCTTTAATAAACGGTGTTAGAGATTGAGGTCGTCCCAACTCGAAACTGGTTGAGAATTGAAGTAAGCAAACCCAAAGCAACCAAACAGATCTCATTGCGGTTAGTGGAAGTTGATAAAAACCTAGACTTTATCTGGATGTAGATATATTGTATGAATCGTGACTGGTAACAGCTTTAAAGCGAATGTAAAATTTTACTGTTGCTCGTGGACTATATAATTTTAATTTTGTCATTTATGATAGTAAATGCAAGTTATAAATTTGATTTATGTAGTTCATGAAATAGATAAAACGATAGCGTACAAAATAACAAAAAGAAACCTGTCTGAATCGTAAAACATAAATGTATAAATAAAGATAAAACTGTTTCTACTGGTAAATAAAATAATAGTGTTAAACTGGAAGCTACGTCTGTTTTTTCAACCCAACGCGTTTGACGAATGGAATTCAAACAATTAAGCAATGCAATAATACTTTATTTTCTGTTACTTAACAAATCCAAATTCAGAACTAATAAAATGGTATTCCATGTGTGAATTTTATCATCAAATTCGTACACCAGCGTGGTTGATCTACCAAAACCATGTGACCAGCAGTTTCGTTACTATACAGGCAGTTCATTTAAAACTAAACCCATTGAAAAGCCAGAATAGGCAACACATATTGCATTCACAATGATATGTTGTAAAAAACAGTAAAAAATTGAACACCGATTTTATTACCAAATCAAAATCTTACAAAAATCAATAAAATGGTTGTTTGTGAGTAAATTTCGTGATGAGATCGTACGCCCATTCTGGTTGATCGGCTGGAACCATATGTCCGGCGTTTCGAACCAAGACTTCAGTCAAATTTCCTGCTTGTTTGATGTAACCAGCGACGTCACCCTTAACTTTCCAAGTGTGTCTAGGTGCAGTTTTGTACTCTTCGGACGCACTAAAATTTAATTTTTGCAAAAAGTTTATGGTTGAGGTGTATGGAACGCAAACATCCAGTTGACCACTGTAAAACATGATTGGATAATGATCAAGCAACTCCGATATCCATGGAATGACAGTTTTCATGTAGTCCTCCATTAAATACTGTTGAACCGTGGCACTGTCATAATTATATGTTGCGTTTCCAACTTTGATGGCTTCTCTTATATCAGATCGGTTCAAAAATGCATTTATTTTATCGTCTACTTTGCCAAGTGCGTCGGTTGCATCCCAAATGTTGAAATAATATCTAAACCCAGTGTTGTTTTTGAAAATGGAATGATCATCTGTTAAATCTCCGCCCAAAAGTAGATTGCTTATTTCGAACGCTTTCGCCCAGTGTTCGTTATTGATGTAATACATAGTTACTTCCTCGAACCTCTTCACTTCATCTCTGGTGTTAAAATCGATCAAACCGGTTTGATACCAATAGTCGGCGTATAAAAATTGGTTGATTGGGTCGCTCCATCCGTCACCAATGGCCAATCCCTGCAAATTAATTTTCTGCTTGGCGTTGATATTATTTTTCAAAATTGTGTAGCCAATGGCCGGAATGTACTTCCCAGCGTACGATTCACCGGAAATAAAAAAATCGTTTCCCTGCAGGTCTGGAAACATTTGGAAAAATTGCAGCAACGCTTCGTACAAATCGTTTCCAACCGCCGTTTCGTTTTGGGCATATCCTCCATTTGTGTAGCTAAATCCAGTACCAACCGGATTATCGATGTAAATCATGGAATGAGATTTGGCCCAAGTAGTCGAACGAATTGTAACGTCGTTAATATCATCACTTATAATGAAGGGGCCGTTTTCATAAAAAAGTCCGAAAAGTGATGAAGCGCCAGGGCCACCTTGCAGCCATAACAGCACCGGAGCCGTTTTGGGGTCTGTCATTGATGGAAAGAACCAAAAGAACAAATTTGAATCAAAAGCTTCGTTTACCGTAAAAAATCCTGTATAACTTTGTATTGGCAGGAGAGGGTGGTTTACCTCAGCGACACTTTGTGCCTTTTCGATTTGGCCATCCTTAATAAACGGTGTTAGAGATTGAGGTAGTCCCCACTCGAAACTGGTTGAGAATTGAAGTAAGCAAACCCAAAGGAACCAAGCAGACTTCATTGTGGTTAGTGGAAGTTGACAAAAACCTAGACTTTGGTGTGGATGTAGATATATTGTATGAATCGTGACTGCTGGTCGTGGACTATATAATTTTATTTTTGTCATTTCTGACAATAAATGTAAGTTATAAATTTTATTTATGTAGTTCACGAAATAGATAAAACGATAAAAAACAAAAAATCAAAAAACTTGTTCGAATCGTAAGACACACCATAAATGTATAAATAAAGATCATTTTGTTTTATTGGTAAATAAAATAGTGTTAAACTGGTTAAGGTACGTCTGAAGCATCTCAAGCATCTTGGCACCAACTCTACGCATTGGCCTGATATTTTCAACCCAACGCGTTTGATGAATGGAATTCAAACAATTAAGCAATGCAATAATACTTTATTTTCTGTTACTTAACAAATTCAAATTCAGAACTAATAAAATGGTATTCCATGTGTGAATTTTACCATCAAATCCGTGCACCAATGTGATTGGTCCATTAAAACCGCGTGACCAGCATTTCGTACCATAATTTCTGTTAAATTTCCTGCTTGTTTTACATAACCAGCAATATCATTTCCGACACGCCATATATGTCGTTTTGCTGTTTTGTACTCTTCAGATGCACTAAAATTGAGCTTCCGTAAGTAATTTACGGTTGCAGGATAAGGGACGTTAATATCTAATTGTCCATTGTATGTCAAAATAGGATAATAGCTTAATAATTCTAACAGCCATGGAGCAACCGACTGATTCATATCTTCTAGTAAAGTTTCGTAAACTATTTTACTACTTCCGGTATAGGTTAGATTTCCTACATGAATGGCTTTTCGTATTTCATGGGATTGAACATAAGTTATCGAATAATTTCTGCACTTATATTCCAAATGTGTAAATTGGAAGTTAGCATTTGATTCAAATCCGGTGAGATTTTTGAATAATTTTATATAGTCATTTTCATAAGTATTTTGTGACATTGCCCATTGCTGATTTTTTAAATATTGAATTATTCGGTTTTCCAGCGTTTGTATTTCCATTTTTCCATTTAAGTCCACCAAACCTATTTGATACAAATACTCTGCACAAACAAATTGATTTATGGGATCGGTCCAACCATCTGCGATCAACAGACCCTTCAAATTTATCTTATCTTTGGAATCCTTATTGTTTCGGAAAATTGTGTAAGACAATGCTGGAATGTACTTTCCTGCATATGATACTCCAGTAACGAACAAGCTATTTTTTCTTAATTCCGGAAATATTTGATAAAATTGATCTAGTAAAGAATATAAACGTTCTCCAATAATGGTTTCATTTTTGGCGTAACCACCATCATCAGTAAAACTGTAACCGGTTCCAACAGGATTGTCCACAAAAATGACCGAATGGTTTTTTGTCCAAGTCGTTTCGGACAGATTCATTTCACAATCTGATTTCGGATCGAAAGGACCAGCGCCGCAGAAAATTACCATAAGCATGGATGCACCAGGACCTCCAGGCAAATATATCACTAATGGATCTTCCTCATAATTAAATGTCGATGGGAAGAACCAGAAAAACAGATTTGAATTGAATGCTTCGTCCACGGTGAAAAATCCCGAATAACTCTTGACGCCTTTCATGGATTCATGGTGAACTTCAGCAGCGACACGACCTTCTTCAATCTTACCATTTTTAATAAACTCGGTTAAAATTAATGGATCACCAACATCGTTCAGTGATTTCGATTTTGGGTCAAAACATTGTGATAACCAAATTGTAGAAAAGAAGACACTTTTAGCAAAACAGGACTTCATATTTTAACGAGTCTCAATGTATTAATATAAACGCTTTCAAAAATACTTTACATTGAAATATTTGCAAATAAAGATAATATGTTAATGTTTGTTGGAAGTAATAAGTTTTTAACTACTCAACACTAAATCGGTTTTTTCAGATAATTTTTTAATGAACTCATTGCATTTAATGAATCATCAACATTATTATGTAAGTTTGACTCTGCATCAAAATTATGTAATAATTTAACGGTGAACAATATTGCACTTACAGCAAAATACACCTACATGTTTCAACAAATTGTAATAAAATCCTGAAGGTTGATAATGGTTTCCATAAAGAATTTTTATAGTTCATTATAAAATATAGTTACAAATGAAATTAATATTTTTTATCATACTATGTTTTCTTATGTTTTCTTCCTGGTAATATGTTTTAGTAACTTGGAAACTGAGAATAATAAGCTGGACAAAATTAAAATACAGGACGAAGCGACACGCCCACACACATGGATGGAACACAATAAAAAATAGCCTGGATGGAAATCGCCAGACAGACTGCAAAGTACAGCTGAAAAATTCCAAGTTCGCCAGAATCAGGGAAATTATACAAAACAATGACAATTCTACTACTTATGCAAAAGAAATTACACAAATGTATAATAATTTATATTTTATTATTTCCATAATTCAAAAACACTTCAATTCAATCCAATTATAACAAGATTTTAATAAAATGGTATTCCATGTGTAAATTTTACCATCAAATCCGTGCACCACCTTGGTTGATCTACCAAAACCGCGTGACCAGCATTTCGTACCATAATTTCTGTTAAATTTCCTGCTTGTTTCACATAACCAGCAATATCGTTTCCGACGCGCCATATATGTCGCTCTGCTGTTTTATATTCTTCAGCACCAGTAAAATTCAGTTTTCGTATGTAGTTTACGGTAGTAGGATAACCAATTTTAAAATCTAATTGTCCATTGTACGTTAGGACTGGATAATAGCTTAATAATTCAGACAGCCATGGAGCGACGGACTGATTGAAATCTTCTGCTAAAGTTTTGAAAACTATCATACTCAATTCCGAATAGGTTAGATTTCCTACGTGAATAGCTTTTCGTATTTCTTCGGATTGAATATAAGACTTCATCATATCCTTACATTTTTTACCGGAGCTTGGAAACACAATATTATTTAAGTCCACTGCGGTAAGGTTTCTCATCAAACTCCATAAATCCAGAAACATATTCCATGCCAGTTTCCACTGCTGCTTTTGCATATACTTTATCGCTTGATTTTGCAAAATTTCCATCTGCTTTTTTCCATTTAAGTCCACCAAACCTAATTGATACGCATACTCCGATTCAATGTATTGGTTTATTGGGTCCGTCAAACCATCACCAATCAACAAGCCTTTCAAATTTATCTTATCTTTGGAATTCTTATTCTTTTGGAAAATTGTGTAAGACATTGCTGGAACGTACTTGCCTGAATACGACACTCCAGTAACGAATAAACTATTTCTTCTTAATTCCGGAAATATTTGATAAAATTGATCCAATAAAGAATACAAACGTTCTCCAATAATGGTTTCGTTTTTGGCGTAACCACCATCATCAGTAAAACTGTAACCGGTTCCAACAGGATTGTCCACAAAAATGACAGAATGGTTTTTTGTCCAAGTTGTTTCGGACAGATTCATTTCACATTCTGATTTCGGATCGAATGGACCCGCGCCGCAAAAAATCAGCTCAAGAATAGATTCACCAGGACCTCCTGCCAAAAATATAACTAATGGATCTTCCTCAAAGTTAAATGTCGATGGAAAGAACCAGAAAAACAAATTTGAATGAAATGCTTCGTCCACGGTGAAAAATCCTGAATAACTCTTGACGCCTTTCATGGATTCATGGTGGACTTCAGCAGCGGCCCGACCGTCTTCAATTTTACTATTTTTAATAAACTCAGTTAAAATTAATGGATTACCAACATCGTTTAGAAATTTTGATTCTGTATCAAAACATTGTGATAACCAAATTGCACAAAAGAAGATACTTTTAACAAAATACGACTTCATGTTTGAACGAATGTCAATGTATTAAGGTAAAGTTTTTGAAAAATACATTTTATTGAACAATTAGCCATAAAATATTTGCAAATGAAATAGATAATGTTTTAATGTTTGTTCGAGGTAATAAGTTTTTAACTACTGAAAATGAAATCAGTTTTTTCAGATAATTTTTTTAATGAACTCAGTTAAAATTAAGGAATCAGCAATAATAAGTTCTACATCAAAACTATGTGATAAATTAAGGTTTCATAAATAATTTTTATTGTAAATTGTGAAAGAATTTTTGTTCAGATAATTTTAATAACGCAATTCATTTTAATTCAATGAAAAAAACCTCGGTCATCGACTTACCTAAAATAACAGAAACTCCCTCTCACTAACGGTGAATTTTAAACTGAAACCTTCTATTAAATAAACGATCACGTTTATTTCATTTCAGACCCAATGGTGTCAACGGCATTTCCCTTTTTTAAGAAAACATTGCCGCATCTTCGCTAATCAAAAGAAATAACTTTTTTAGCGTACCGCAATTAAGCTCGTTTTTGTCCATTTTTTACAAGGCTGTTATATCACACTCAGGTACTTCCCTCGTGCGTCTCGTGGAAGCAGCCTTGAATCTATTGGAATCTCCCAATTGAGCGCTAATTAATTTTCGAAAATAATCCGTTCTAAATTAATTTCGATTGTCGCGATTTAATTTCCCAGTAAAGCGGTTGCACTTGACCCAGTAAAATTTCACACGTATTGTGAACAATTAATTTCAATTGCTTTTTTGTGGATTTTTTGTGGACGCAACCTTGCAGGTACGATTTATAATGTCACATGCGTTGCAAACGCTTTTTTATCTAGCTGTAGATGGATTTTACGGCGAAAAGCCAACAAGGCTAACTTATTAATTTGGAATAAGTATGTCAAACGTGCACTTTAAAATAAAAAAGTTCATTCCCAAGCTGATCTTCAAGATTCGTTTCGATACAATGAATTGAAATTCAGATTGCTATCGAAATAAAATTTGCTAGTTATTTTATCTGTTTCTTGGTGCGCCTTTGCAAAGCTGTTTCAATGAAATCTAGTCGGTAAAAAATTGGTTTTAATTAATAGTTTATTAGAAACCGTAAATAGTTGCAAAAGTTTTATCTGTAGATTTTGAGGAACCCAAAAATGTTTTACTTTTATTACTAAATAATTTAGAAATTAAAACAAAACCAGGAATAATTTTTTAATTCAGGAAAGGAATTCGAAAATACCGCGCCAAAAGGTACATCTATGATTGGCTGCCAGCAGGTCGGTTGTACACTGATTAAATTATGGAAACAGCTGATTAGCTGATAATAGGTAATTTTCAGAAATTGATTTATATAAACGTTAAAAACAGTTTTGTACAGAATTATTGTGTTGCATTAGATTTATATAAGTATTAAAAACAGTTCTTGTCACAATTTTCATATTTTGCATACTGCATTCTGCTTCTATTACAAACAGCTCTAATCAGCTTGTATTTCCCCAATTGTACAAACGTTAAAAATACTTAAATTCAAATTTTCCGCCAAAAAAGTACTTATTAGAAATTTCCAGTGTAATTTGTTCTTTCAATTTCACTCCTCCTAATGAAAGAATGAACTATAGATATAACAAATTTCAATAGTTACTTCTTGCTGAAAATATTCTTCATCCTTATTACCAAAGGATTTTAACTTCCAGTTCCCCTTGGAAAATGTTTAAAAATCATAAAAAGAAGTCACGATTTTGGGGGGAACCCTAAAACTTGCCCCACCCAGTGCACTTCAAGAATACAAGTAAATGTAAGTTATGTGGATTGAGACATTTAAACAGATTATTAAAATCAACGCGAGAGAAACGATAAACCAGTAATAGGGCAACTGCTTTTAATCATAAACTTTTCTAGAACAGGAAAAAACGAAACACTCGGTGAAACTAGTCCAACTCTATTGAATTGTGCGTATTCATTGAATAAATGTTACCGGTTCAGTTGGCAATCGATCTGGAAAATATCAAGTCGATCGGTTTTGCAATTACATCAACAACTGAAAAATTACAACTCTTAAAAAAATTGCAATAGGGTGGAAACACCAGTTTTTGCCATTTCAAACAAATGTTTAATTGAAATCATTAACAAATGACTAAGAATACCCTAGTAAAGCACATTATTCTATTTACTTTAAATCTGAACCTTACCGCAAATAAAGTGGCTAAAAATGGTGTCGCTACCCTATCACAGAAAAAACTTTAAAGTGAATCCTTAGATTTTTATTCGTGTGGTTCAGTCTCTTTATTGTCTTATATACTATTATATATTATATTTCATTGTGTTGTATTAATTGATTGAAAAGAAAATTAATCCATTTAAAGAATTATTTCAGATAATCATGTGTACACTGTCAGCCAATTAGAACGGTCTCGCCTCCCAAACAATTAGATTTTAAATTCTAAAATGCTAAATTATTTCAGTGGACCAATCAAACCGTGAAATTAGTAGAATAGACACAAAATCAGTCTAAGTCAAATTGAAACTAATAAAAGAATTGTCGGTTTATTTCTAATCCCAAATTATATGTTGCAAATCAGTAGATTACCTTGCAATTCTTGGCATTAAAAATCGCCACTTTAACATCGTCGCCGAATTGAGAGATCAAAATCGGATCAACTAAAAAATTTGCAACACAAAGCCAAGAGGTACTTCACTCAAGAACTTCACAAAATCCGAAGGCGTATGCTTCAATCGCCTTTGGTAAAAGTCACCCCTGAGATTTAAATTTCAAATCGCCGAATGTCACGTCACATGCAATGCAAATGACTTGAAAATAACACGGCATCGTCACGAAGAAGAACAGAAACCGCCCACGGATTTTTATTAAAGCCGACGTGTGATGAAGGTGAACCGATCGCATAAAACCGAGACAGTAGATCATCTTAATTGAAGTTATACTATTGGCAATTGGGTCAAGATTAACCACTTCATTTATTCACAGTTTTGTGTGTGCTTTATCCTCCAGAACGTCATTGAAATCGATCGGACTGTCGGGGAAGAGAGGGCCGAATTTATTAATTTCGAAATAAAAAAACGTTTTCGTGTAATTATGTTATTATCGTGTGTGAGAAGGATTTTTAACGTTCGCGTGGTAGAAAATCCGATAAGGATCGAGCGCAATTCATTAATCCATTTAGGTCGTTCAACTTGTCTGAAGTCGTTTTTACGAAATAACACGTTGTAATACATTCTGTATTAAGAATGCACGCCGACATTGTTTTTTTTCTCTTAGTTGTGGTTTATGTGAATGTAATTTTTTAATTAAATCATGAACTTTTTAATGTTTTATGTAGGTTGTACGCTCACGTATCAGACAGCCTCAATAACAGCAGAATTTTTTACAACGCCATTGATTTTTATTTTTATTTTCCGCAACAGTCAAATGGAGCTGCTACGAACAACTAATAAAAATTGTTAAGATTATATTATGTACTAAGTACAGTCCTGTTCAATGAAAACGCATTCAAGTCTTGACAACGATTTTAGCTGTGTAAAATTACTTCATATTTGTTTCGATGATTTATTTTAAATTATAACTTTAATCAAAAATGCAATTATTTAAGTGACATTTTAAAAAGGCCCGATCTACACAAATAAAATGTAAGTACAGGTAGCCCTCGATTTACGCAGGCTCAATTTACGCCGATTCACAATAACACCGCTGGGTAATTCACCGATTCTTCCTATGTTAGACTGATTTTCGTTTCAGTGTTGAGCCGCGACGTTGTAGATTCTTTTTTCCAAAAAATGTAAGAGATCCGAAACTTTGAAATTTCATTTGTTTTTGTTAATATTTCTTAATAAAAACATTTCACTTCATTTTATCTTAAAATACATTTTAAAAATTAAATTTATAATACACCTATCCCCCGATTTACACGACACTTTTTTACACGATTTCGCTTTTACACGGTTTTCAAAATAACGAATTCAAAATAAAATTTCAGATGAGTACATATTTCTACAATCATTTTTTAACTCCGTTCACTTGGTTATACGTATTGGTGATTCCCTGTTTTGTATGCATAATAAAACTTCTACGTATTCACGTAAATTACTGCAGTAAATTTGTGCCAGTAAAAAAGTGTACATCATTGTGTTTTTACTAATCAGAATTTTTTAAACTGCATATTTACTGGTTAGCGATAAACAATTATTTTCTGTAGCATTTTTACAATTTTTTTCGCATTAAAATTTTAAACCATAGCAGTTTTTAATAGAGCATGAAGAGATCCTTCAAATGAGGTATCACAAGCCCCTACTTCCTATTTAAAAATTTGGGGGTTGAAACTGTCACTCGGAGGGGTTGAGGTTAGGGATGAAATTTTTACTTTCCAGGATATCATGTCATAAACGAGATTTTTTATAAATATGCACAATAATTGAGATACTGAATTTATTCCATTTGACTGGTTCGCACTGTATATTTGTTATTTTATGAATGAACTGTTTAATTTTTCAAAATATCTTATTAAAAAAAATTACGTTAAATAAATGACGTTGTTTTCGATTTACACGGTTTTGCATATAAAATTTTAAAATTCCGTTTTACACGGTTTTTTGAGGAACCAATCTTCCGTGTAAATCGGGGGATAGGTGTATATGTATTTTGCATTGTATTGTGTAAATAAACAAAATTATTTGCTTCTATTTCACTTATGTAGAACCTAACCCTATACATCACTGTAAATATGCGTTCTTTTTACGCCGATTCGATTTGCGCCGGCTTTTGTAAGAACGGAATTGCGGCGTAAACCGAGGGCTACCTGTATGTGTGTTTTCATTGAACAGAGTGATAGGGATAAATTATTATTGTCAAATTTTCTTGTCAAATGTAAAAGAAGTAAAGGAGTTTTTTTTTTAAATCAAGATTAGTTTTTTTTTAACTTTGATCTTGCAAGTCGCAAAAAAAAATTTTTTACTTTCTTAAATGCGTTTTAACCCAAAAATTGATTGATAATAAAATCACCAAAACTTCCAACAAAGATTTACAATTTGAAATAGCTTAGAGTGGTAAGTTCACCCATCCGCAAATGATGGGCGAATGATGTAAGTGGGAGGTTGTAAATCAGACCCCACTGTAACCTGGGATTATCAAGTCCGTACTAAAAAAAAAGCTTTTTACCTATAATGACTTATTAGTGTTTCTTAATAAGGTTCGATTAAGCATTCAGTTATTTGAAGTGCCTCAGTGACTTTTTGTAATAAAATTTAGAAGTCTAAATACGCCCCTGATAATGAATACTTGCCACTACTACCTGGCATCTCCGGCATATCTTGTTTCTGCAAAACTCTTTGTAATTTTACTTGATTAGTTATGACAACATAGGATTTTTAATCAAAATAACGACAAATTTCCATAAAAATCTGACAAGGTTTTTTGATATTTTTATATTAAAAAAATTATAAATGAATTATTTATGAAAAGAACTTCAAAAATCCAAGAAAAATTACATAAATAAGCATCACGACGGCAGATGATGAAAAAATGCATAGTCAAATTTTCATGGCAATATTTTCAAAACTGATTTTTTGTGGCTATTAACGTTGGTGGACCTATACATTTAGAAACGGCGAGTCATTTAATTGAATTTATATTGACTTTGAGTTCGTTGACTTGATTCTCTTGCAGTTTAAGGTAAAATTAAAATATTGCGTTGTTAAGTCAGTGAGTTATCGCTTTTTACAGTTTGAACTAATCACTGCATTGTTATTTTGAATTCGTCGTGATAACAAAAATATTGTGGGCAGTTGATTTATTGCTTAATTTTTCCACAATTAATCTTTAATTTTTTATAACTCCCCATGTTATTGTTTTAGGTTTTGGTTTAATTTAAAATTTGTTATCTAAAAAATGACAATAATATTCCATGTTAGCAGTCGCATTTAATTAGTTTGTCAATAAATATATTGTGTTGTACTCTTTGTATTCTTCTCACTAATTAATATTTTTAAACCGAAAGCAATTAAGAAGTGTCTTTAGTTTGGCACGCGAGCTTGAGCTTGCTTCAAGGCCCTGATTTTGCTATTTTTTTTAATTAAATCTCTTTCAATAATTACACCAATCAAAATTATTTAATAAATCGTATTTTTCAATACCTCATTTGCTGTACCGACCTTGATCTATTTCAAATCTACTGATTGTGATGGAAAAAATGCAATCACATTTTCCTAAAATAAAAAACAAAATGCATTTTCAGTTTTTTGAAATTGGTATTACATTGAATCAATGTTACTAGGTAACTAAGTAACATGCACCATGCACAACCTTCCTTTTATTCGACACTGCAGGCGACCAATTATGCTAATAAATTCAGAAGGTGAAAAAATTTCCATACAAGTCCAAAATCGTCGGCCAATAATCAAAGGCAGTAAAAATCGAGCTTCCAAAGTAAAAAGAGCCGACATCCTGTCTCGCTGGTCGGGAAAAGGCGCTCCCTTCAAGGATCCAGTTGAACTTGGCACAATTTTTTTTCCGGCGGCTTCCTTGACATTTGTTACATCTCGACTTTTATCGCCGTCGTTACAATCCAGAGAGTTCTTCCAACGCGGACTCGAAAATTAACTTGCGCCACTTTTTCCGCCAGAGAATGTATATTTGAAAGTATTAACTTGAACCTCATCATGCTCCGGTGGAGAATTTCACACAACTCGGTGAAAGTCAAGTCCATCGTCCGTTTGACAGGTCACTAGTTACACCTGTTGGAACCACCGAGTGTTGAGAATTTTGCGGCACAACCTTCATAACCCGAATCGAAGTTAGAATCTGCATTTTCGCCTGAAGACAAGAAAAGGGTCATCCACACACCCACTTCCTTTCGATGTTGCAAACGGTTGCGTCACGGTTGGAAGTGGCCCCCTTAAAATTTCGTGGGGGCAATTTTGGGGTCGTCAGTCGCTTAATGAAGAAATTGACCTTAGCTCTATCGATTCGATTTCAACCTATTTTGGATTAGAAAGGCGTTTCTAGAACAATTGTATTAACTGTTGCATTTAATGTGTAAAATTTGTGAGGAATGAAATTATTTTGCCATGCACTTGAACTTGTTTATGCTTTCTTCATTTCTACTTTCTAATGCAGCAATTTTCCATAAAAGCCATCGAGAAAATTCGAAAACTTGTTTTCATGCATTAATAAGGCTTGCTGTGGCGCTGGAACGTCACTGGAATGCAGTAATTAAGATAGATTCGTCACTGGATATAAATATTGTAAAACAATGATTAATTGAATAACAATTTAGAACTGTGCGTGGAAGTTGTAAAATTAAATATTACACTATTAGAATATTGCAATTAAATGTTATAATATTCGAATTTAGTATTTTAATAACTGAATATAATACAGTAGAACCCCTTTATAACGAGAACTCAAGGGACCGACATATTTACTTGTTATAACCGATTTTCGTTATAAACAGTCGTGGACAATAAAAGTTTCTACTCATGTATTATACTAAGGTGACCAACTATTTTTTATACAAAAGAAGTGCAAATGAATTTTCATTGGATATGGTAATTTGGTTTGAATAAAAACACTGAATCTTCTCCATTCAACTATATGTTTTTTAAATAATTTCAAAATTCATTAGTTCAAAAATTATATGTATAAACACGTTAAAACAAACTCACTGCAAGTTGCATGCGTTCACCTAGGCAAACCGACTCTTAAGAGTCAACCCTTGTTGTAATCATAATCATAAAAGTCTTTTTTCCTAGGTAAAACCATGCAAATTGCAGTGCACATTGTCATAAAGTGTGCTCAGGTCAAATTTGTTTTTTTTTGCGACTTATGTTAGAATCCACATTTTCATAGAGTTAAAAAAAAATTTAATTTTTTTGTTTTCAAATGATTACAACAAGGGTTGAATCTTAAAATTCGGTTTTCCTAGGTAAAACCATGCAAATTGCAGTGCACATTGTCATAAAGTGTGCTCAGGTCAAATTTGTTTTTTTTTGCGACTTATGTTAGAATCCACATTTTCATAGAGTTAAAAAAAATTTCATTTTTTTGTTTTCAAATGATTACAACAAGGGTTGAATCTTAAAATTCGGTTTTCCTAGGTAAAACCATGCAAATTGCAGTGCACATTGTCATAAAGTGTGCTCAGGCATTTTTTTGGACTTATGTTAGAATCCACATTTTCATAAAGTTAATTTTTTTTTTCATTTTCTTGTTTTCAAATTTTTAAAACAAGGGTTGAATCTTAAAAGTTGCAAAATTTCACCTAGGCAAACCGACTCGTAAGAGTCAACCCTTGTTGTAATCATTTGAGAACATGAAAATGGAAAACTTCATCAACCAAGAATAGAAGTGATTATTTTTCTTTGAAATACTTTTTATTTCAATCTTCATTTAGTCCAAAACTATCAGTTTTAAAAAATGTATTTAGTTTAGACGTTGAAACCGCTGCATCAAGAGATGTTTTATGTTTATTAGTATCAATGTGCTTTGTTATTGCACTTCGTCCACCAATCGCAATAGAAAATTCTCCTTTGCAGATTGTACATTTAACCATAGAATCATCATTTCCTTTGTTTTCTACAATAAATGGAAACTCTTTTTTTAAAGGTTAAAGGTTAAAGTTAAATGCCAAGTTTTTATATTTTTAGAAGTACAAAGGAGTACAAAAGAATGCAAAGGAGTACTTTTGGAGTACTTGTTTTAAAAGGAGGGAGAAGATTTAGTGAGAGAAATCTGTAATTGTCGTTTGTTTGTGATAATGAAGTAACTTAATTTTATCAATTGCACTTTCTAAGTATGCTAAGTTATTAAAAAGATCATCGTGGTAAGGTGTGGACGAGCCTATTAACAAAAACTCCATAATCGTTTTTTATGTGTATTTGGCAAAATTGTTATTGAAACTTCTTCCTGATCTTCATCCTCTTCTTCTTGTTCTTTTTCCCTGTCACTGCTATTTTTATCTTCATCCCAAAAGAGAGGCAAGTGACAATGTTTTCGTCGAAGTTGAGGAATGCGTTATCTTCACTATCGCTAACTTCATCTGGTTACATATTAGTTCATTCCGTCAATGGAAGATCATTATCTTCATCGAAATTCTCTTGCCGCTATTTGGCATGTTGAAAACTGTTTTTAATTGTTTCTGTCTCCACAAGTGACCACGCTTTGTGTAAGTAGTTTACAGCATCCAGAAGACTAATTGTACTTCGCTTTTTTTCTTGTAAGTCCTGTACTAATCTTTTCACCAGATGGTTCCTATAGTGCAATTTTAAAGATCTTATAACGTCTTGGTCCATTGGCTGTAAAACTGAAGTATCATTAGGAGGCAAAAATTTCAGTTGAATATTCTGAAATTTTTTTATTTGTGAATGTGTACTGCAGTTGTCAATGAGCAATAAGATTTTCCGATTTGTTTCTCTGTCCCATCCTCATAACATTTCCTCGAAAATAGCACTTTTCAAAATTGTTGCCAATGTAGAACTCGCCAAATGTCTTTCTTTGCAAATTACAGCTTGCTGTTTACCACTTTCAAACTCTTTAATTATTGATATTTTTTCTTTGGTGGAAAATGATTTTCTTGTTTTAGAGAACGACATAATGGTACAGAATAATACACGAATTCTTTGCTTGAAAAGTTGTCAAAGACTGAAAAAACAATATGCAGCCAAAATACATTTCCAATAAAATTCGAGTTATCGAGACTCACACGTGTCGTTATTTCTTCCTGGAGTTCTCGTAATATTCGATCTATGTTCGAGATTTCTCGGAATTTTTCGCTATTACCAATGTGGGACGAAACAAAATCTCGTTATATCCACCTCAATACCAGAAACTCGTTATAGAAGAGCTCTACTGTAATCGAATTCGAATAGGTATAACATTGTAATATTCAAATTTTATGTTATTATTGTCTAATTTATTATTATGATATTCTAATTTGAATTGATTATTATAATATTCGAATTTAATATTATAATATTATAAATTATTGCGCATATTGTCAGCAATGCGCTTGCGTAGGTGGAATTAAAACATTCTCGTTCAGCGAAATTCAATCTTGCATTAATTACAAAGAACAAAATAACATGTTTTCAAAACGCATTGCATCTGTCAGCACCGATGCATTTAAGACTCATTGTTTAATTTGTAAATTATGCTTTTTTTCTGTTTTTATTGTGCTCAGTTTCCACTCGGATAATCGATAATTAAACTCAGCTATTAAAAATGAAGTTCTTCATTTATTTATTGCTCCTCACAGTTTTAATTAGATTTTTTTTGTTGTAAAATAAAATACACAAGGAAAAGCAGGAACAAGACAAAAATAAAAACGGTTTAATTAAATGCAAGGTTCAAATTTTTCCAATAACAATCAAAATTAATTAAGCCAAGTTATCCTTCACACTTAAATCATTTTCATCTCCGACTCGAGTTCAATGAAAACGGATTTTTCCCAGGAAGCGTTTCCGAACAGATTAATTTTCGTTCCGAACGAACAAGGCCAAAACTAAAAATTCGTAACAGGAGCAAGTGAACAAAGTAAGACAAGGTTTCTCAATAAATCAAGGATGTAAGGACCGAAGAAGTAAACAACGGAACGTGTAAGAGGAGCCATGAAAGGACCCTGAAACTTAAAAGCGCACGTCGAAAACGTTTACAATTTCGCAACGCCAATTTTCGGGGCGAAAAAGTCCCTTATGAATCCTCTCACTTAAAGGTCACTAGCGAGCGTGTAAATAAAGTCGCTTGCGGTAGGTCATGTACTCGACCATGACACGACCAGAGGTGAAACACAGCCGTCGACTACTGATCCTGTTAAAAGTGGGGTTTCAGCGACCGCGGTTATAAAAGCTAGTTTGTCGGCGCGCGAACGCCAGTTGGTAGAAAGTCATAAAACAGGTGTGTTGTGGCATTTGTTGCAAACAACCGACACGTGAACTCCGAATTCATCGCTGACCCACATCCGCGACCTCACAGACTGTACAGTGCCCCCCGTGTGTTAAAAAAGCGTGATAACTTGTGATATTAGGATTTAAGCAACAATGCCGGCCCCAGTGCAAGAAACCATCGCTGAGCTCGAATTAGAGTCGGAAATCGACAAGTTGGGGAGTCTGTCGTTCTCGCCGCCGTCGTCCAAGCTCCTGGAGACCCGCGACAGCATCTCCTCCATCGACAGCGACGTGTCACTTTCGTTCGACCGAACCACGCAGACTGAGAACTCTGCGGAAAATGAGGACGAAGGCGCTCACATGGCCGACCTGTCGGACAGCGGCTCCGACAGCGGCTCGCGCGACGGCGGCGGCAAGGACTCCGGCTGCGAGGTCAGCCCCGAAGTGACCGAGCCGCCCTTCACCCCGCCTTCTGAAGACCTGGCCGACAAGATCGTGGGCCAGGTGGAATTTTACTTCTCCGACGCGAACATAACGAAAGACGCCTTTTTACTCAAGCACGTGAAGAGGAACAAAGAGGGTTACGTTTCGCTGAAGCTAATTTCGAGCTTCAAACGCGTTAAACACTTGACCAAGGATTGGAGAGTGGTCGCGCACGCATTGTCGCGCTCCGACAAGCTGGAGATCAACGAAGCTGGGACCAAATTGCGGCGGAAGGATCCTCTTCCAAAATATGATGAGACCACCCCTTCGCGGACCATCGTGGCTGTTAATATGCCGATCGTAAAAGTGACGATTGAGAACGTGGCTGAGCTGTTCAAACCCTGTGGGGAAATCGCGCTGGTGAGGATCTTGAGGCCTGGCAACCCGGTTCCAGCCGACGTCCGCCAGTTCATTAACAAGAATCCTTCGCTGATCGGCTCGGTGTGTGCGCTGGTTGAGTTCGTTAAGTCGGAATCAGCACGGAACGCCATCCAGCTGCCGGTGAGTTACGGCGAGCCCATGAAGGTGCACGAACTTAACGGCATCCCCCATCCGGAACGCAAGCAGAAGAAGGCCAAGAACAAGAATGGAATCAGCAGGAGCGAATCGGACTGCGTCACGTCCTCCTGCCCGAGCAGCGAATCCGAAGACTTGAGGATCAAATTCGATCCTCGATTGAAGTTGAGGCGCGGGTCTTCCGCGCACTTCCCCTCCAGGTGCACCGAACCCGCCGCTTGGTTGCAACGGCGGTTGTCGGCCTCGAGCACAGAAGCGCACTTCATGTACTTGCCGCGACGCTTGTCGCACAGCAGCCGCGATTCCAGCGACTCTAGTTTGTTCATGCCGAGGAAATTCAGCGGTTGCAGCCTGTCAGGCTCGGATTACAGTTCCAACGGCTTCCTAGCCAGGCGGATGTCTTCTTCCAGCCAGACGTCCGACAGCAGCGGAGGCCGATCGAGGAGCAACAGCACCGCTTGCCACCTTCCTGAAAACATTGTTCGGATGCCGCAAGGGCCGGACGGCTCGCGCGGCTTCCGACCAAGAGCTTTACCAGAAGGTATTATGCAATAAATGAGTCATCGTGAACACTTTCAAGTTTCTGTGCGTAATAGGTTAGCTGGTGTTTGGGTAAATGGTTACAGGGATGTAACTTACTAGGCTTTTTGACAAGGTTTAAAGAACGAAACGAATTTTTAATTTGATCAAATCGAATAGATCAATTAAATTTTTAAAAGTGTTGACCTGGTTCGATCAGGGTCCGGTTCTGACTTTCACCTAAATAATTTACTTTTATTATTACGAACAATGCGAAAAGGAACCAAACTATAAAGCATTCCAATCAAATATTGCCCATTAAGTAACAAAAGTCTTCTCATTAGTCAAGTCACTTGAAACTTGAAAAAAGTCAAATAATTGGCCAAGACGTTTCAAGTAAGTTGCCTGAAATTCATGGGCAACATTCATTTATTTGTGGCAGGAATATAACGAATTTCAGCCTAAAGCCTAACGACCTAAGCGTTTAACTTTAGTTCAGTTTCCATAGAAACAATCGTTCTCTAACAAACTTAACGTATCCGTGGTGATTTAGGCTGTTCGGTTGTTATGGCAACGATTATTTTGTTAATTGTTTTGAAACTTGAAAAACCAAGTCAAGAAATTGGCCAAGTCGTTTCAAGTAAGTTGCCTAGTGAGAGCTTAGGCTGAAATTCATAGGCAACACTCATTTATTTATGACAGGAATGTAACGAATTTCAGCCTAAAGATACGTTTAGACAATTAGGCTGGAATATGAATTTAAGTCTAATGACCTAAACGTTTCCATGGAAACGATCGTTCTCTAACAAAGTAAAGTAAAGTTTCTATGGTGATTTAGGCTGTTCGGTTGTTATGGCAACGATTGTTTTGTTAATCGAGTTATGGCAGCCGACCGGCCGTGAAATTTAACGAACGTCAATGAGTTCAGTATCGAACTTGTGTCAGTTTTCAATTTGAGGGCACGAATTGTTGTGAATCGTTTCTAATTTTTGCGTTTCAACTTTTTCTCGATGAAAAAAGTTTGTGATGTTCAACTTTTGCAGCCTAACCTTAATGACTAGAAAATCTGTGGTCGTTTCTTGCTAAAAACTTAATTAAGAATCGCCTTATATAAAAAAATCGAAGTGAAAGACGCTGTGAACTGCAATTACAATTTTCTCCACTTTCATTTCGTATCTAAACGCGCATATAAATTGTATATAGTAAATTGTTAATCGAAAGTTGTTTTTTTGTTATTTGAAGATAATCCTATCCGTCCGGTTTTGCAACTAGTGTGTAAATTAGATCTCGTTTTTCTGTCTCGGCTTGTAAGCAGTTGGGAAGATTATTGCGTTCATTTGTCAGAGTCAAGGACGTTTTGTTTTGTCGGTTTATTACTTTTTTTGCTGATATGATTCCCGTTTGTTGCTGCACAGTGGCGCACGTCGCCGCCTAATCTGCTTGTTACTAACGCTTTACCCACTAGTATGCTAAAGAGAATTTCGTTCTGTTTTTCGAGTGTTGCGAGACATTTTATTATTTATTTGTGTTTATTTAATCTTTTTAGCCTTAAAGTATTTATTACGTTTTTATTCTTCTTAGATAGTAAGGGAGACTACCTTGAAATTGTGTAAATATTTTTCCGCGCAATATTTCTTCAGAAAACTGTAAAAATTGTTTTGATTTTTGGTTTGTAATTTGTAAATATCATAGTATTTATTGCAATTTATTTATTTGTACTTGAATAATAAATAAAAAATGATTTTTCCGATTTGTTTTTTCTTGTGGCGCAATCGAGGCGGATTTTGCGATTAGATGGCGAAATCGATAAATGCACCTCGAAAAATTGAAGTGGGACAGCGTTTTGCAATAGGTGAGCCTAAGGGATAATGAGCTTCGATGCCGCAACTTCGACGAATCTTTCACCGCTGAATTCAATTTTTAATAGATAGATAAGCGAATGAACAAATATTGCAAACACACTAACTAATTTGCGCGTTTATCGAAGTGTGTAGGTCAAATAAAAGTGTTTCCATGAAACTATTTTTAAAACTAAACAAAAAAAAATATTTTGAGTTTCGTCTGAAAGTTGAAGCAATGTCGTTTAGGAACTGTGAATGTGGGCCATGAAAAGTTAAACAATAGTTTTGCAAATAGAATCTTATCTTAATCCGATCGTAAGAAGAATTTGCGTCGCATTTAATTAGAGGTGAAGGTTCTTGAATGAGGAGCTGTTCTGGGCGTAGCCCAAAGTGTGACACCTGGTTAGATTAAATTCCACCTTAACATCAATAAATGCAAGCGATTCGAATGCTAATTTCAGACGGCTGAAATTTCCACTGTGTTACTTCCGGTTTCAATATTATTCTTCTTGTGGACAATGCAAATGTGGCAAACTAGTTTTCTCTTCTTGAGATTTTCAGAAAATCAATTTTTCTTTTTTTTTGGCTAGATATTGTGTATACTTTGAAGAATATTGTAAACGTTTAACCATATGAAAATTCAAATAATTTTCGGAATTCTAACAATTTAAAATAAGTTTAGCTAAATATAAGAAAAATTTTGTGTAATACTACTTGTAGTCCTTGTGTAGGTCGAATTGCCCGACTGTATCTTTTTTTGATGGATTCTCCCAATAAGACACCATTTTTTGTTAAATTTATTTATTGCTAATAATGGCACTATTTACACAATAAATTTAAAGTATGCAATATGATCTATTTACGTTCTTAAAAGTTTGAGTTATTCAAATAAACTGAAAAACTACTAATGTTCTGTAAAAAGGGACCCGGTCCGGTACTCTCCCCTTACCCGGATAAGTCGATTCAGATGTACGCGTCTAATATTATTAAATTTTATGTAGGAAAGATCACTATTCGCATTTTTTAGTGTATGTTCATTTGTTATTATGGTCCAATTTCGCAAAGAACATGTAGTAGTTATCAGATGATTTAACAATTTATTTGTATTTAGTATTTATTTATATAAAAATTCGTTGTAAAAGAATAAAACTTATACCACTTATTATCTAAAATGTAGCGTAGGATTTGTTTGATTGGATGCCACCTTCACTTTTTATAATTGTTTAAAGCTCAAAATTTTGGTAAAAAATTGATTTTTTAAACACCTACCATTTCTACAAAAAAAAATTATTTTTTTTTCCCTTAACTATTTTCTAAACTAAACTAAACTATTGTTTATGCGTGAGCGAAAATTGTAATGTTTTTTGAAAGTGAATATTTCAAATCAATCAATCAATCGATCAATTAAAAGCGAGGAACTGATATTATGCTTAATTGTAAGTAAAATGCGGATGATATTTAAATAAGGCTGTTTATTTTATACGTTGTTTAACAATCTTGTGAGGTCTTGTTTCGAAGAAGGTTACAGAATGAACAATTATAAACAGGTGTACTAAAGTTCGTTAGAGAAACGGAAAACAAAATATAGTCATAAATAACGTTAGGCGGCCTTTTTACAAGGAACGCCGCCCTTTGTAGGACACCGCTAAAGCAATTGCCCTATTTTACCAAAGTCTGCTAAAAGAAATTACACTATAATTTAACGAATTTTACAGGGACACAACTATTTTTTAGGTTTTCTTAAGTTTCTCTATATATTTTTTTATTAACAGATCCACTGAATTAATTAAGTAGTGAAACTGCGATATCATCAACACTTGAAAAAAGCAATTGCGTATAAGTGCGTCAATTAAAATAAAGAAATATACCAGAATGTATAAAAAACAACGCTGTGAAAAACCCAGATGAACACATTTTCTTCTGGTTCCAAGTCAAAAACCGGAATGTCATTCAACCGGACCAAATTTACATAAAAATTACCAGAATTAAAATCGCAGAAGTGACAAAATAAAACCGGTAAAGGGTGGCTTCAATTTAATATTTATATCAGACTTGCAATGTTCGTTGGAGCGTGGAAAACAACTTCGTTTTAACCGATCTCAATTACAACAACACGGGTCACTTAACTTGCAAATATGTGGGTAATTTCGCTGGAGAAGGTAATCGTTAAACTCGTCCCAATTAAAACTAAATTTGAGCACTTTTTGGCGCTTTTTCGAGGCCGTGGCGAATAAATCAGATAAGGCCGACCCTGGATTTTTAAACGAGCTGCATTGTGTCGCTTTTTCTGCATCAAACCATAACAACTCGATTTATTAAACGGTGCTTACGGCACATTTTAAGCGGCGGAAGGCACCTGCAGCGATTTCTTTTGTGTGTTTCATTTGAATGCGATTTACACAATTTCAAACTTATTTTTGCAGCGACTCAAGCGTCCCATTTAATTTAATTTATGATATCATGTGTGAACCAAGACACGAGCAGATCAAAAAAATAATTTGAAATCGTGACTCATTTGCGTGAAATGAAGGTAATGCCAATTTGATTAATTGAATTAAGTGGCTCAGAAGACTCGCCGAAGAACCTTCGCTGACTACTGTTGAGACATTAGGTTGATTTATTCCTGCAATAAATATTGTCTCAGGCTATAATCTAAATTAATGAAAAAAATGTTTGACAAGTGGTAGTCAAAAAACAGCCATAAAAATGATTAATACAAACACTAAAAATTAGTAGATAGTCACATTTTAATTTTTAATAAAATTGCCCTAAACCGTGTGAACCTGAACCTGAACCTGAGTTCAGCAATTCCCTTCCCTTCACTGAGATTTCTGTTCATTTTGTAGTCGCATTTTGTGTAAAGTTAGCCACTTTCAAATAGAATTTTTTTAATAAGATTGTCCTAAACCGTGTGAACCTGAACCTGGACCTGAACCTGAGTTCAGCGATTCCCTTCACTTCACTGAAATTTCTGTTCATTTTTTAGTCGTATTTTTTGTGAAGTTAGCCACTTTCAAATGGATTTTTTTTTAATAAGATTATCCTAAACCGTGTGAATCTGAACCTGAACCTGAGTTCAGCGATTTCCTTCGCTTCACTGAGATTTCTGTTCATTTTTTAGTTGCATTTTGTGTAAAGTTGGCCAATTTCAAATAAAATTTTTTTTAATAAGATTGTCCTAAACCGTGGGAACCTAAACTTGAACCTGAGTTCAGCGATTTCTTTCACTTCACTGAGATTTCTGCTCATTTTTTAGTCGCATTTTGTGTAAAGTTATCCACTTTCAAATAGAAAAAAATTTAATAAGATTGTCCTAAACCGTGTGAACCTGAACTTGAACCTGAGTTCAGCGATTTCCTTCACTTCACTAAGATTTCTGTTCATTTTTTAGTGGCATTTTATGTAAAGTTATCCACTTTCAAATAGAAAAAAATTTAATAAGATTGCCCTAAACCGTGTGAACCTGAACTTGAACCTAAACCTGAGTTCAGCGATTCCCTTCACTTCACTGAGATTTCTGTTCATTTTTTAGTTGCATATTGTATAAAGTTAGTCACTTTCAAATAGAAAAATTCTGTTGTTTTTGAGGCGACTTGGTTAGGAAGAAGACAGAAAATCGAGTGGAATAAACGATGTCGCAAATCCCTTTCTAGTGAGGTCAAAAACACGGATTCGTACGACATTGTGTACACATAAAGAGTGGCTGTCAACCGAAGTGCGTGTAACAACTTTCTCCTCGCACTGCGCTACAAATATTCTTCGTTTATTGAGACTTTCTTCGTCTATCAAGTTCAACGGCTTCTTGTAGACGCGCTTGACATTGCAGGAGCAGTCGGTTGTAAAAGAGAAATGCCGCTAGTATTTTATATTCAATTTCATTTTATTTACATAAAAACGACATTACCGGAATTAGTTTTTCCTTCCACCGCGAGTTTTGTTCTGTTTAATAGGCAATTATGCATGCTGGATGTGTTGAATAATTCCTCGCAACTTTCACGGTTTAAACTCGATCACATTCAGTATCGATGACAAGTGTTTTCGTTCTGAATGGATCCGCGCCAAATCGATTACACCAAACTAAAAAGCGGCTATCTTTCCGCTGGCACTAAAAATTCGAGACAAATTGCAAATTAAAGAGAATGTAAGTGGCTATTGTGCCGGTGTTGATTCAGTACCAAATAAGTGAATGCTTCCAGATTGTCAAAAAAAAAAAAACGAATACACGTGTCGCCGGTGCCAACAAACAGTAAACGCTTCAACCTCCACGACGATTGCAACACTTATTACCACTGCTCCAAAAATTCGTTGTAAGGTGTTGCTTATCTTAGATCAAACAAATATTCTTTTAATTTTAAATATTTGTAATTTTAATCAGCTTTTACGCCATTTTCGACACTTTTACCAATGCAGCAGATGCCCCTATTAAATAACCCAGATTTAACGGGCCACCCTAGGCCCCAAAACAAATATCGTCTCTTTCTTTAAATTGAACATACAATGTAAATGTAAATAATGTCAATCAGTAGTGTATATTCCAGCAATCCTTGATAATACAGAAAATTTCATTGTTGAAAGTTTGAAATTTAGTTATTAAAATGTATTCAAAAGAAGAAAAAAATAATATTGTGAATTGGTATAAAAATAACAATGGCTTCACACAATAACAAATTAAATCCTATTTATTTAAGAAATGCCGTGCAGATAATTTACAATCGTTTAGCGTATTGTTTAGAATGTGAAGGAGGACAATTCTAAAGCTCATTGTTATTTTTCTTTTAAACAAATCGTTCTACTGTTTTAACGTCTTGCCATTATAATTTAATAAACGTATCGTAAATAAGTTGACGTGAGAGTACGATTGGTTGCATACATTGACGATTGACTTCTTTTTTTTTAATTGAAAAAATCGACACAATTTTCACAGTATCTGATTTATTTTTCGTTAGACTATTCATTTTCGTAAAATGCTAGAACGCTTTGTCGCTCAAATAATAAAGAATTCGAACGTTTTGAGTGGTTGTTATTACCCCAATGGTTTCCATTCCCCTTGTTTTATGCTCCAAGTTTTCTTTGATTTTGGCTATTCTACATTCGGATTATACGAACAATCTGAAAAAACAATCAACATCTTAAATAAACAACTAAACAATTTTTAGTTTGGAAAATGTAGTAATTAAGGTGGCCACTTGAGAAGTAAGATTCACAAGATGGCGCCACCGTAGTAAAAATATCAATTTTGTAAAAACTCTTTTCATTAACAAGCTTTTTTATATAAAAAAACTATAGTGGATATAAAAAATTAAAAAATGATCTAGGTATAGACATAAATTTGCCATGGAAAAACTTGAAAAAAGTATTTATTCAAAAATGTCACACTTTCCGATGCTTTTTGACTTAAGTACAGACAAATGTGATTAGATAATGTACGAGTATACTTATGATTAATGCTTCCAGGGTGTGATCGGCAAGATTTTCTTTACTTTTAACAAAAAATTCAAATATTATTGACATTTTTGAATAAATACTTTTCTCAACTTTTTCCATGGCAAATTTATGTCTATACCTAGATTATTTTTTTATCTTTTATATCCGCCACTAGTTTTTTATATAAAAAAGCTTGTTGATGAAAAAAGCATTTTACAAAATTGACACCTTTTTTTACGGTGGCGCCATCTTGTGAATCTTGCTTCTCAAGTGGCCCCCTTAAATTCTAATATCGATCTAAAATATAAGAATAAGGATTTTATTAACGTTCATTAAGTTGTACGGCGGTCAACCTAAAATATGTTAACTTTCCACATTAGCTCTTAACAGATGGTACTGAATTGGGATCAACTTTTGAACAAACAATTTTAAATTGCATCACTGTCTTCCAATTTGAAAATGATAAACTACATACAGAAGTGTACAATGGGTTGCCTTCACAGGTATGTACAAGGAAAATAAAGTGTTTAATTAAGGGCGTAATGCTGCAGTAAATTTGTAAGCGTTTCGTGTAGGAAATATTGTGCAGTAACCATTGTATATAATCGAGTGAAGTAAACAGTAATTTGTTAATTAAAGATGAATTGAAGTTCCGAGATCAAGAAAACATGTTTCTATAAAAAAATTCTATTTAATAATAATGTTTAAAAAATGCCTTATGTTTATCATGTATTTTAAGGCGCTACGTTTGTCTTTTATGGCAAATACGACCGGTCGGTACCTTCACGCATATTTAACCATTAAATATAAATTTTTTGCACATCACTCAGATGAGCCGTTTTGACGTAATATGGATAACATGAACTTATGTTTTTAAATACACATTGCCTAAATTTCAGGCGTTTAAAAACATAATAATAAAATTATCGCAGGGTAACATGCCAGACGTACCGGATGCAAAGTGGCGCGCCAATTTCGGAGAACGTACACTGTAAAATCCAGATTTGTTTAAGGAAATCTTTGGTTGTGCTTTTTTGTATCAGTCGCTCATTGACTTTCAGTGGAGTAAAGTTATTAATAACTTGAAATACCGAGAAATTGTTTTTATACAAATAAAAGTGTTTAAAAAAAAAAAACAAAGTGTGATCTTGTGTTGCGTTTCTATTACATTGCTAAAGGGTACTTTAGGTAAATAATATTTATTTAATTGGTTCACCATTTACGAGTAGGTAACTATTGTGCTTACCATTAAGTTCTCTCGACAATGCCTCGATTAACTGTTGGAGCTAAACGTAAATCCCAAAGACAAAAATTGAAAAAAATTCGCAACAAGATAAAAACTCTGTCCAATCCAATTGTTGAACGAGCATCAACAAGCAGCACCTTGGCTTCACCTGGGATGGACAATAATGTACAATTACCCCGTAATAGTTTTACCGATGAAATAAATGTGGAAAATGTAGCAAAAACTAGTGGCAGTGCGCGTGACAATAACGATATTAGTGGCCGAAGAATAGTGAATATTGAAAGATTTTTTATGCAAATCATCACTTTTAGACATAATCAACTTTTCTCTTGTTCTAATGAACATTTAAATATAACGAAAGAACAAAGAATTGGACTACAAAGCAAATTTACTATTGTGTGTGATATGTGCAAATCTGAAAAATTTATATTTTCGGACGATGATCCAAATACTATGGATATCAATAAAGCAGCAGTATTGGGGATTATTTCTACTGGAGGCGGCTATTCCCAACTACGAGAAGTAGTTTCTACATGTGATATTCCATGTATGGGACCTCATTTGTTCACTGCAACCGAAAAAACAGTTTCACAGTTTGTTCATGATACGGCATGGGAAATAATCGAAAAGGCTGGGAAAGAAGAAGCAAAACTTGCAATTGAAGAAGGAAACGTGGATTCAGATGGCATACCCGTAATAAGTGTGATCGCAAATGGCGCTTGGAGCAAAAGGAGTTACCGAGTTAATTACAATGCTTCATCTGGGGTTGGTGTTATTATCGGACAAAAAACTGGTAAAGTGTTGTTTTTAGGTGTCCGAAATAAATATTGTTGTGTATGTTCTCGTTCCAAAACACGAAACACTGAACCGCCAAACCATATCTGTTTTAAGAACTGGAACAAGGCGTCTACAGGAATGGAATCTGATATTCTTGTTGAAGGTTTTATGAGAAGCATTGAAATGCATAATTTAAAATACGGGTATTTGATTGGAGATGGTGATAGTAGTGTTACAAAAAAATTGATGGAAGCTCGTCCCTATGGTACCCGAATAATTCAAAAAATTGAATGCTGCAATCATTTGCTGCGGAACTTCTGTACAAAGCTTCGAGAGCTTTCTCAGCGAAGAATAAGTTCCAAAAAAGTGATAGTTCCAATAACGCAGAGAAATTGCCTTAATAATAGAATTAAGCGGTTAAGGAATGGTGTCCAAGGTGCCATTAAATATGCTAATTCTTTGGAATTATCACATAGTCAAAAAATTACGCAGCTTCGCAATGATATTCGAAATGGACCTAATCACGTTTTTGGGGAACACGATGATTGCTCGTCTTACTTCTGCACTGATCTTAAAGTTAATGAAGAGTGGATTTCAGAAATGAAGGTATCTGGCCTTTATCAAGATGTCATGGCAATCGTTGATAGAGTTGCAAGAAATGCAGAAAGTTTGTTGATAAACATGGACAATAATGCAGCGGAGTGTTACAATTCTATTTTGGCAAAATTCGTTGGCGGCAAAAGAATTAATTTCAGTGGAAGGGGCTCATATCAAACTCGATGCGAAGCTGCTTCAATTTCTTTCAATTTGGAACCTGGTGAATTACCGCGGGTTATTCATAAAAGAGCTGTGCACTCCAGTCCAGGGAAACACACTCAACGCTTTATGAATAGTTTGAAAAGGGTAAGAACTTGGAAAAGATGCAGACAGGAATTATTTCCAGATGTAAAAAAGAAAAAAAGGGAGCCCATAACACCTGCCGACAGTGATTATGGTGCCACAGAAAGTGAAATTGTTGTAATGTTAACTAAAGAGCAGTACGATATAAAAGAACAAGAAATGTTACCGTTGATTAAAAAATCGGATTCTGAACGAGACGAATTACAACATACCACGATAGGTCAAAGTACCAATTTATTATGGCGACAGGAGCGTTCCATACGGTTGACTGCGTCCAATTTTGCAGCAATATGCAAAATGCGAAAAACTACACATTGCGCAAATTTGGTAAAGCGTCTTTTGTTTGATAAATTTTTCGGGACTGCAGCAACACGTTGAGGACAGGAACACGAATTTGTTGCTCTAAGAGAATTGGAGAAAACACATGGAATTCGTGTACGCGAATGTGGTCTGTTTATTGACAGTGAATTTAATTTCTTAGCAGCTTCGCCGGATGGTGTAATAGATGATGATGGGATTGTCGAAATAAAATGTCCCTCAACAGCCGCATCGTCTTCACCAACGGAAGCCATTCGAGAAAAGAAAATTAAATTTTCGGAGATAATAAATGGTGAAATAACATTAAAAACTAAAGACAGTTACTATTTCCAAGTACAGGGCCAGCTACATGTAACAAATAGAAAGTATTGCTTGTTTGTTATATGGACACCATTTGGACTAAGCGTACAAAAAATCGTCAGGGACGATATTTTCTGGCGTGCGAACATGCAGAATCAGTTGGTGACTTTCTTTTCCAAATGCTTTCTACCTGAATTGGTTGATCCGCAGTATCCGAAGAAAATGCCAATTCGTGATTTGCGTCAAAATGAAGATGCAACAGGAATTCAGAATAGGCAGTAGAACGACCAATGCAAAACACCTCAAATTATGCGTATGAGTTTTCAATATATTGCAATTATACCCAGATATTTTTAAAATAAGCAATGTCGTCCTTACGAATTACATTTTTATTGTTGCAAACCTATTTTTTACATTTAAAATGTAAAATTCGAGATGAGAACGATTTTTAGAGTTTTAATCACCCGATTTTGGTTCTTGAAATTTGTTTTAATTATTTTGACCGTCTTTGCGACTCGTTTAGGGGTGCCTTTCTTTTAAGTCCCATACCCAATTTTCTGTGCACCAGTCTGGAGATGTCGGATGCGAGTTAACAGCCGACTTCTGTCCAATTTATGAGGGTCAGTGTAACTTAATAGATTAGCGTATAGGTAAAAATGTAATTCGTAAGGACGACATTGCTTATTTTAAGAATATCTGGGTATAATTGCAATATATTGAAAAATCATACGCATAATTTGAGGTGTTTTTTCAAGAAAGATTTTTCCTTTATCTAAGACACGGGAAAATATATAGGCGGGGTAGTTACTCGATACAATTTAATTTTTTAATAATTTTATTTGTTACTAAATATGGGGCCGTAGAAGAATGAATAATTGTTACGACATAATGCCCTTATGCCTTGTAAATCATTTTTTTCAAAAGTAATTCACTAAAGTTAAACAAATGAATAGATGCTGACGTTAACAATTTCAATATCGCGAGAGATAAACTGTGACATTGACATTGACGCGACGTTTTTCGGTTCTTATATTTAGAGGGATGAACTTGAAGAAATTTAATGTGAGGTACAAACAGGTACTAACGAAGTACAAACGAAATCTTTCAAGTCCGGTGCTAGCGTGAAGTTGGCACCGGATCACGTTTTTAGCGAATATCTGCGAAACTGTGGATTCAATTGAAAAATTATTGAGGGTACAAACGGGTACAAACGAAGTACAAAAGATTGGTATAAATTTCACCGTTTGTACCTCCACATCAGGTGTCAACTTCACGGACCCGGAAATTATTACTTCTATATTTCTGGAGGATATTTTATTTTTTATTTCTGCAGAAAATAGAAATAAAATAGTATTTCTGCGAACTACTTTATTCGCGCGGACTCTTTCTTTTCGGACAGAAAGAAAATTTTTTGTATTCTTTTATTTCTGCGGACGTTTTGATTTGCGCGGAATCTTTTATTTTGAACATTATTTTTTTTAAATTTTTGCGGAAATAAATTTCACATCGTGGCCCAGACGGTGCTTCATAACAAACACCATCATTTTTGTTAATTTAAAAAATGCTAAATCGACGAAACAGCTGTCCGAACGATAAGAAAGCCTTTCCGAATAACAGTGTGGTGTCATGTTTCAGCTCGAGTAAAATAAACAATTCGCATATAGAATAAACAAATCTCCATCCCATAATCGTTAAATGATAATTTCTACAAACACGTCAACCATAGCTTGCATCACACGTCAGATGCACTACCGTAAATGACAACGGCGATTTTATATCTCACTCAGAACTTTATTGTTCTTGTCGTCGAAAACTTTTCAGTAGCCAGCATTACGCCCTTAAGAAACTTTGTTACTTAAAACAGTTTTATTTACGATTCAAAATGGTCTAAAAAAAGTTCGGAACTTCTTAAAATATGTTCAGCTTCTTCCAACCAATTTTCATTGTGGAGTACTCGCGGACTTGGGTGTTTCAAGTACATAACTTTCACGTTTGAATTACCAAATTTCTTGAGTACTCTTCTACAACACATTTCGGCATATCTGCCAATTCCCACTACCAACTCAATGTTTAAAAGCTGAATAATATCATAAAGGGTTCCATCACAAATGGATTCGATCTCTGCCAAAAGGTCGCCCTTAAAATAATAAAATTCAGAAAAACGCTTAAATAATTAAATCACTCTTACATCGATATCCTGTAGAGTAAAGTTGCTCCCATTTCTCAACAGAAAGGCCAACGGGCAGTAATTATAAACAAACGCAGATTGAAAAAACCGTTCTGGACTTTGATACAAGTTTTCAATTAACGTCCAAAACAGGGAACCACTTGGCTCGGGTTTCTTGCACGCAAATCCGCAAATTTTGTTATTGGGGCATTCGGACTGAGGTTTTGAGACTTTACCGTCGATTTTAAGCCAATCTCGAACCTTTCGCACGTCACCAAACGGCACCCCCGTCTGGCACATTCCTGAACGGCCGGGATTCATCCCCAAAAACAACACTTTCTTCCTATTGATGCAGTATCTTTTGATGTAATTCAAATGCACGTCAAATGCATATTCTAAAGGATTGTAAACGTAGGCAATTGGATAAGTCAAAATTAACTTGCTGAGAGGGTCATTCATTTTTATTATTAAATTCACCAATTGTTCACAAATATTAGATTCCTCGACATTTTTCTCTGAGTTCAGCATTTCTGGACACTTTATCACTACTTATTTATTTTTATCTTATCTTAATGTTAAGTGTTATACTAATTATTGTTTTGTTAAAACAATAAGTATGGATTCGCTTATACAAAAAATTGAAATGAATTTACTTGAATTATACTTTCTTTTTTGCAACATTGAACATAAAATGTAAATATCCCTATGGTCAATTAAAAAGAAAACATGAATCAAGCAGTAGTACCCCCCCTCCAAATCCTCATCCAGCCTCTCCAAAAGCTATCCAGCCCCTGTAAAAACTATCCAGACCCTCCAAAACCTCATCCAACTCCTCCAAATCTTCATCCAGCCCCTCCAAAACCTTACCAGCCTAAACTGCGCTGCTAAATCCTAAACTGGGCCTCCAAATCCTAAACTGCACCTCAAAATCTGAACTAAGCCTCAAAATCCTAAACTAAGCCTCCAAATCCTTAACAGCGCCTCCAAATCCTATCTAGCGCCTCAAAAACCCATCCAACCAAATTTAATCCAGGCACTTCAAATCCTATCCAGCCCCTTCAAAACCTATCTAGCCCCTCCAAAACTTATTCAGCCCCACCAAAATCTTCAACCCCTCCAATTTATTGTTTTTTTAATTGAATATAGAGATACTTAAATCGCAAGTTCAATGATAAAAAAAATCTGGTATGTAGTTATTAGACAGAACCTTTTTACGATGAGGCAAAGTTCAAGAATAAAACAAAGAAAACTGTAAAAATATATTTAAATTGCACTTGTATAACATTTCAACATGATTTTAAAAATATACCTTCCAAAAATCCCAATTTTATCCAAATTTCAAATGCATGGCATTACGCATTACTTTTGGTCCATTCCAATATCCGTTAAGCATTAGATGCCAATACAATGCAGGCATAATATCTTTCTTCATTGCATACATCATCCACAGTTCCTTGTCTTGACTTATTGGGAATGTTTCCAGTGGTTTCAAGTCATAATCGAATTCCGCCAAAATACAGGTGCCATATCCTGTCACCAGAGGACACGATGCATAACCGTCATAAACGGCAATTGGTGCTTTGCCACTCATCACAGATTTTAAATTTTCTGCAACAATATGCGACTGTGCAGCTAAAAAAAAATTAAACATTAAAACACAAAATTTTAACCATTTTGACAATCACAACGCATTCATTTACGTCCATTCTGTATGTCAAATATGTAAAAACTTAATTACCAACAGAAGCCGCCGTTTTTGAATTTGGAGTGCTTCCACAGTCGCCAATCGCGAAAACGTTGGAAAATTTGTCGTGTTGCAAGGTTTCCTTACGCACACTCACAAACCCCGCCTCGTTGACAAGATCCTTGGAGCCTCTTAAGGCATCTGGAGTGCCCATCGGCGGTGTCACATGAAGAACCGAATACTCAACAGTAAATTTTTCTCCAGGTTTATCCAAGTTCTCGAAAATTGCCACTTTCTCATCGGGTTTGACCTCAATTAAATTCCTCCTTAAGTTAACCGTGATGTTACGCGCCTTCACCACCTTCCACAGGGCATCCGCATACTTCTTCACGCCAAAAATCACAGGCAACGAGGTGTTGTAAATAACATTCGCTTGATCACGTTTACCGACCTACAAACTGAAATTACATCATCGAAATCAATTTACCTCAACGTACTTTACGTAAATAGTGCTCGGCAATGTAGCAAATTTTTTGGGGAGCCCCCGGACACTTGACTGGAGAATCCGGAAGGGTGAAGATCAGATTCCCTGATTGGAAATTTTTCAGAGCCTCATAAGTCCTGTTGACGAATTTCGGCGAGTAATTCGAGCAAACGCCGCCTGGGACGCTCAGAGCTTCAACCAGGCCGGGGATCTTTTCGTAATGAAGCTGCAAACCGACTGCAACGAGCAGGAATTCGTAGCTGATTGAGTCCCCATTTTTGAGGGTCACACTGTTCGATTGCGGGTTAAATTCCACGACTTCATTTTGAATCCATTTGGCACATTTTGGGAGGACACTTTCTGTAGGTCTGGAGGAATCTGAAAGGGTTTTAATTCCACCGCCGATGAGGGTAAACATGGGTTGGTAGTAATGAACAGGTGAAGGTTCCACGATGATTATGTCTGTTTTGTTGCAGAACCGGGTCATCTTTGCAGATACAGCACAGCCTCCGGTTCCGCCCCCAACAACAAGTAGCTTGCAACTACAAATGAATTATGTTATGAAAGGAGTCAAATGTTGGAATCGTACCTGTGATTCTGATTGAGGACATGGCTGGTCGATAAATTGCGATAATTTCTTAAAGCTGTCAAATATCCATTACTTAAGATTGTTTTGAACATTCTAAATATCAGTCAAAATGTTGCCAACTTAATTTATTTAGATTACTTTGACACAAGGAGTTCAAACAGTTTTTATTTTTTGACAACCTGTTGCCAATTTGGTGTTATATTTTCAAGACAATTTTAAAAATGACTACTTAGTTATGCAACAATTTTATTTATGAGCTATGAAAATGTTAAAATACGCACTTATTTTTTATTTACGAGTTTCGAGAACTTCAGAGATAAGTGATTTATGATTAACCCTTAAGTACCCGAGTGGGGCCGCGCAGACCCCAGTGCAGTTACTGTTAGTTTCTATGCCAAAAACATAATTCTTTTTACAGCTTATCTTTAATGTTTTATTTAAAGTATTGCTGATAATTTAGAAACTTTAATTAAAAATATGAAAATCGCCGGGTAATTTAGAAACCTTGCAGTTAGTTAAAATTCATCCAAGTGGTAGATTTTTAAACCCTCTAATATTGTAAGGGGTCGTATACCACCACAAAAAATATAAAATCGGCTAAATCACAGTTAAAGAAAAAACAAATTGTTGAGGAAAATTGCTTTAAAAAATATAATTGTATTAAAAATGTATTATTACATAAATCAAATTTACCCTCCTCTTTCTAGCTTTCTAATTACATAATTGAGTTTGAGGGTCCGGGTCAACTTAATGAACTATTCTTTGGTAAATTGGTAAATTGATTCTTGTCAATTAAAAGATGGAGCTACAGTCATTATCAACTTAAAATATTCAGATAATAGTAATCATGTTGCACCTCAACATAAAGGTAGTTCAATTCTCTATCGACCTGTTTTTGAAAAGTAAAAATTCAATTATCTGTTATCGACTTACAATCGTTTTCATCAACATCAAACCGTTCCTTTCATATATACGGTTGCGCATGCGTTACTATGGGATACTACTGTAGATAAAAACGCTTATAACGTGTAACTGAATTTTTATTTTTTAAAAACGAGAGATTTAAATGCATATCTTAAAAATGAGGTGGAACATGATCCCTTGATATTTGAAAATATTAAGTTGATAATGCATGTAACGCCATCTTTTTTATCAATAAATAGTTCATTTACTACAATTCAACCCTCAATTTTGTTAGAATTTGCTAACTCGATTCGTTCTAAAGTTTGGGGGGGGGGGCAGTGTATGTCAATATTTTACAAAAAATATCAACTTTATGTTAGCGAAGTTTAGAACATTTTATATGACGTAACTAGTCGCGTGGGGCTTGCCAGGCCCCATAAAGTGTACGACCGAAAATACTTAATTCCTGTGCGGTTCCGTGTGAAAAATGATCAAAGTGAAGTTGGTCTAATTGAGGAATACCTGGAGTGATAAGTTCCTAAACCTTTTGGTATAAGTGGTATAAAATTTTTAAACAGCCATACTTGAGGGTTAAAAAATTATTTTTGACGTGCAGTCCGCATGCGCAAATCAACAGGACTGTCACTTTAGTTGTCAAATAATCACAATTTTATTTTCTAATGAAATTGCGTTGTAATTATTAAAAACTTAAAGAAAAAAAAAAAATTTATTTTTTGAAATTACATTTCGACTCAAAATTGTATTTGTAGCAATTAGCCGGACATAATCACTTAATAACACCAAAATTTAGTAGACAATGCTTCAGTTACATTCGGAAAAATTTGTCGGTCTTCAAAACCTGATTGAAGTATCTGAAAAACAATAAATTTGCAACTTCATGACTTCTAACTAACTAACCACAATCTAATCGCAATATAAATATTTATGCACCTGCTGATTTCAGAGGTGGGGTTCGGATGGAAATTCCTCTGTTTGTACCAATCTTCCCCTCTCAACGCTTCGTCGACTTTCCAAAACCCATAATTCATGGCGTTAGTCCCGGCATATTTGTACATGTCGGTAGGCCCGACCGGTTTGAACACGTATTTGGTGCGCATTTTAATCAGACGTTCATAAGAACGATATGCATTTCCATCCACCTGTCCGAGGTAACAGTCCAATTCTGCCACCAGTTCACTGAAAGGTCGCTTCAAAGTGCCTTAAAATTTCGGGTTAAACAAAATCAAATTTGACATTTTGTACCTTTTTCAATCGAAACCAAGATGTTTTCTTGTTCTTCAGGTTCTTTGTAATCTGGGTGCATCATATCCTTAACAGGATCCGAATAACCTAACGAGGTCAAACCGAACCACTCCATGAATTCAAATTAAAAAACAAATCAGTACAAAATGTTCATATAATTGATTGCATTAAAATATTTACAATTACTTGATCTTAAATTATATACAAATTAAAATATTTGAAGCTACCGTGCCTTCAGTAAGTCGATTAGGGTTGCCTAAGATTTTAATTTTTAGTTGGCAACGACTTTTGGATTTTGCGCGTTGCCAACTTAATATTAACATTAGCCTACTCTAATTGATTAGTTTATTGAAGGCACGGTGCAAGACATGATACAACCATTAAACATAAAACGCCTGCAAAGTTACCTTTTTATATAAATAATTGGCACTTTCAACTTATTCGATATAATTCTGAACGCATTTGAAATATCACATAATTTTCAAGTTCAAATGGCAAGAATCAAAATTTGTAAATTAAAAATATTTAGAAAATGTTACAATAAAATGTTCTTAAACATTTTTTTGCACATTTGAACCAACGATTTACAATTGAAATTTGATGAAAATATTTCCTTATTATTATTTTCGGTAACTAAATTAACGAATTGTAAAAATTTCCTAATTAATTGATTGAATACAAAAATATATTCTTGTAACCCTTCTAATTGGCAAGTGCCGGAAAACATGCAAGAAACCTGCATGTGAAGGTTTCTTGCATGTGGACTTAATACGACCACACCAAATACCTATATAAAAAGATACTTGCTGATCACTGAACCTTCCAGTAGTCGCACCTTTTTTGAGACATTAGTAGTCGCTGCGGAGTGTGACTCCGCAAAAGAAAATTCTATATTTTTTTTAAATTTTAAGTTAAAATTGTGTTATTAAGGTGTTATGCCATAAACATTAAAAAAAACAGTTTTGAAAAACTTTAATGAATACTACCTACAACACAAAATTTTAATAATTTTACCAGATATTGTACAAAATAAATACTGAAAACTTTTTATTTTACTGGTTCTCTTGTGGACCATTGAAAAAGCTGATTTAAACTTAAACTTTAACTTAAACTTTGGTGTACATGCCGCGGCCATATTGTAGAATCCGCCGTAATATGAAGCGGCTAGCCACTTTACAAGCAGCTGTTTTGTAAAACAGCTGATTAACGTTTAGGCAGATTGTTTAGCCAGAATGTTGACTATTTGTAATGTGGGGCGACAATCAGCCATATTGTAGATGGCGGCAGCGAATTGTAAATTCAGTCGTTTTCTAAACGATTGGGGAGATTGTAAAATATAGAATGAAATATAGAATGAACCGAGAATTTTTACAATTTGCCTGAAAATTTTAAGCGTTTTATGAATCGCTGAATAACTCAGTCCGTTTGATAAAGGAAGAATTATTAAACATTTTATAAAAAAAAACCTTTTATATTGAGTTAAACCTTTTTCTTATAATTATGACTTCATATTTGTCTACAAGGAAAGGTTTTCTTGATATAAAGTTCCTTTTCGCCGTTTTATAAAACGGCGACCCGTCATTTTGTTGCATTGGAGAACGTGAAACGTCGTTACAGTAAGGCTAACCAACATTTAGCCGTATTACAACCCGCCTAAACGTTAACCAGCTGATTTACAAAACCGAGCCTTTTATAATGCAGCTAGCCGCTTTGTATTGTAGCGGATTCCACAATCCATCTGCGACATCTATAACCCAATATCCCCAAAAAGTGGATATTGAACAAACCAATATTAACTTGACAATTTGTCAAACAATTTCAAAATTTACAATAAATTAATGTATTTTCTAATATGAAAAAACGTACGCTGTCATTTTTGTGCAGTTTTTCTAACACACACCTTGGCTTCATGCTTGGAACAAGCAACCACACACTTTGAAAATTATTGGACAGTGCACTTGTATCCAAAATGATTATTACATGATTAAATTATTATTATTATTATCGAAAATATCAAAAAAAAATGTATAAAAAAGATTTGTATAAGACGCCAAAAAAGCAAAAATAATGTATCTGCAGCTCTAATATTGCTCCACTAACATTTAGACAATAAATTAGGAAGGTACTGAAAACGGTCGTTCGAGAGAATGGGAAATTCCTTGGAAAATCAAAAAAACATAGTCGTGCGGAGCGAGACTCCGCATGCGACTACTGGAAGGTTAAGATTCTGAATATTACATTCTCGACCTACAAATTTATTCCATGTGATTCTTTCTATAAAAGCACCACCACAAACATCCACAGAACACAACACATCAGACTCTAAATTTGTCATCACCAATACACAAATTGACGCTTGATACCGTGAACGGTACAGTTAAAGTGAGCTAATAAACCTGATACATACATTAAAAATTAACTAATGATTAAGTATTCATAATCCTCCTCCATAATAAAAAAAATCACGAGATCTACCCTACCTTCAATAAAAACCGCGATTTGTGATTTTTAAATTGGCAAATGAAATTTTATTTTAATCGCGTTTCTTATTGAAGACACGGTATAATAAAATTGTACTATGCTACGAGATATTAAAATAAAATCAGTTGTAATCATTTTCGAAACGATCATCATGTTCCCACGCTTTACGATTACGATAATCCCCGGGCGGCTTCTTACCCCAATTGCCGCCGGTGTTCTTCAGCTTGGTGTCCCAACCGGCCGAATTCTCCTTGGCACGATCTCTCCAATTTGCATCGTCGATTTTATTTTTGTTCAAACGCGCTCCTGCCCCTAAAATGGGGCGACCGGTCTTGTTGCTTTTCGAATTTTCCCAGTTGTCCGCATTGAATTCGGGCTTCGCCCTTGCGCTGCTGGTTGGTGAGGTCACGGTTTCATTGACGGGGGACGTGGATTCGGGTGGTGTCACCTGAAGGACACTTACGTTACTTTGATAATTGTCCAGTGACTTGTTTGGGTGTGTGGTTTGTACGCTAAGGATGGCATGGGTTCCCTACAACTGAATAATAAGTGGAGATATTAACTTCGGTTAGCTTACCTGAAAGTTCACCATAGCCGTGTCGCCTAGGTGCGTGACATAAAAACTGTGCATTTCCGATGGGAGGATTGAAAATCGATTGTTCGCAACTTCGAGAGCTAGAAGCATCCAAACTCTACAAGTCTGGGTTAGTTGGGTGTTTGTCACGAGTAGTTCTCGAACTTGATTTAAAATTTCAGTCAGCTTCTGAGGGAGGTCGTTCTTTATGCTGCTACCATTCAAGTACAACTAAAAAACCTGATTATAAACAGAACTATGGCACGCTGTTTTGCTTTTTAATGACATAATAGAAATTCGTCCAGAGAAAAAAGTTTCAAGAAAAAATTGTTCAAAATAAATTGGAAGTCGGCGAAATAAATTAAAATTATATTAGAGTATAATAATAATTCTTGAATTCAAATTACGTCAAAACAATAATAATTGCATGAATCCTTATTACATCCCCTGATGGTTTACATTATACAGGGTGAGTTAAGTTTTACCACCCGTGGCAAAATAGGCCTTAAAAATAATTTGTCAATTCTCATAAATTGCATGAGTAATTTTATATTATTAAGGTACATCGAAACCAAGAAAAAATCTTTTTTTTTTTAATCAGGTAAAATTTTGGCTTTCTTTCATTTACTAATTGCTCAATTTATTAGTTTCCTTTATGTACGAACAGTAAGATATTTTCACACAATTTAGTGTAATTGAAATAATTTTACTAATTTGGGTTCATTAAATAAAGTCATTTCCGTATTAGAGGGCATTTTTTTAAATAATTTACGACGTAAACTGACCAATTCACCTAACAATGGTATTGGTTTTGGGTACTTGGCTGATTATTTATGACAGTCATAAAGTTAAGTTAAAAAGTACAAAGTTACATTTTACAGGACTGGAATAAGGGTCTTCGCTATTTTTTAAAAGTTCACAACATCGTAACTAACAGCTACACGGTAATTATAATCATAATAAAAAATAATTTTTGCAATATTAGATTTTAAACTTGATGAGAAAATCGCTTACCAGCTTCTAATTTTCGTTAGTATATCTGTCTACAATTTTGTGTTTTAATTTTGCCGTCTGCAAAGTCAATATACCTATCGGTCATTGAACCTTCCCATAAAATAAATTGTCTAACTCACCCAAAGTTTAAAAACCCTGGTCACAACCCTTGGTCACTTTGTGAATAAAGAAACATTCACATTCGCAACAAATCTTCCAACACTTAAACATCGTTGGTAAAAAGTGAAAATTAAAACTTTGTTTTGTGGAATAGTGAACATTTGTGTTTAGTTCAGGTATAATCATGCCATTTCAATACTCAGTCGAGGAGAAGCTTGAAATGCTTTTAATTTATGGGTAATGGGGCATCACTTTGAGCATCTTTTATAAAATAAACTTAATATTTACCTATTAAAAACTTATTTTATTTTTCTCACAAATTCCAGAATACGGGTCTGGCAACAACTAAAACGCCGTTCCCTTCAGTTTTATGGGTCGATCATCAGGTATTGTTACGTGGTAGACCGTATTATCCATTGTTGGAAAGTCATAAATAAAAGTATTTTTCGTGCTTTATGTTATGATTTAACTCAAAAAGTAATAATTTTTTAACGAATCAAATTGCAATTAACAATGCTACGAATAATTTGAGAAAATTTGAAATAAAAAACGAAACATGGAAATTTTACCCGAAACTCTTTGTTTTACTTTTTTGGCTTCAAATAAAAATGATTTGGAAAACTTGTAGCACTAATCGAAAGTGTAAACTTCAACTGATGTAACATGTAAATTGCATACTTTCCCCTCAATCTTTAATAGGTATTATGGCCGGAGCGGTAAAACTTAACTCACCCTTTAAGATATAATAAGGATTCATGGAATTATTATTCTTTTGACGTAATTTGAATTCAAGAACTATTATTATACTCTAATATAATTTTAATTTATTTCACTGACTTCCGATTTATTTTGAACAATTTTTTTCTTGAAACTTTCTTCTCCGAATGAATTTCTATTGTCATTAAAAAGCAAAACGGCGTGCCAAACCGTACCCACCTGCGTGGTGAACAATTCTAAATCTGAGGGCTCCGCCAACTCCAATAACATATCCAAATAGCGCACAAGCGGTGTGGCCAGGAATTGAATGTGCCGCCCATCCGCTAGTCGAGCTTTGTTATAAAATTCACCGAGCATCCTAACAGAATTTCGAAATTTAGCCGGACTGGTTTCATTGAGTTTCTTGCAATCTTTAAAAAGAATTGGTTAAAAAAGACACACAATCGGACGTTTGTGGAAATTACTTTCGAAATCATTCTGGATGCGTCCTATGAACAAATTGCGAATTTTTACTTTGTGCACTTCGGTCGTAATAAAGGTATAAGAAGAAACCATCCAGATTAGCTTGCTCGCTAGAACCGAGTCTTCAAGGCATTTTTGATATAACGCACAAAAACTGTCCCTGAAATATTGAATTAATTTAGAACATAACCATAAAGAGAACAGTAAACAAAAAAGTTGGGTTAAACCTCATTGACTTTTTTTCATTAACAATAAAATCGACTTACTCTACGTCCTTCTCGTTCTTGCAGTCTTCAGCCCACATTTCGACTATGAATTTCAATTTTTGGTTATACATAATTCCGTCATCGTTAATGCTCAATTGATTAACGTTATTTACAAGCTTCGTCGCCTGATCCAAGTCCTGCGTTGGAGCTGCGTTATCATTTGTGGTAATTGCGCCTCCGATCTGGTTGGAGGTCGTTTTATTTAAATTCAACCATCCTCGACCTCTTCCTGCGCCGCTTGTGGACATTTTACACCACCTGTAACGGAACCGTTCGCATATTATTATTCAGATTAACTCCACGATTAATTTCGCGAAATAAAGCCGAACAAATCGTTACTATTTAAGTCATGATTTAAAAATAACAAGTAGTTTATTTATAACCTCAACTCACCCGCAGGTTGCGGAACTCTACAGTTTACTGTTTTATCGGCTGCATTGACACCATCTTTTCAAAAATTAATCACCATTTTTGATTATCGTCAATTAGTGCGCTTTATTCGTTAATTATTGAGGGTAAACAACACGTCGATAATTCCAGATCGTGACGGTCTCAATTAGAGACATATTTTTTTAAAACGCCCCTCTTGCCAGTATAATATACAGCGTGTTTCAGAAGAAACGCGAAACCTCTTAGGGCCCGATTTGCGAGATAATTCAACTTGAAATTATTAGGATGTTGGTTGCAAATTTTTATGCGCCATTACCATGGTAACCGATTTGTACCGTTGCAACTCTGACTTGAAATCGAGAGATAATTTGTTAGTCTATTTTGCATCCAAAACCGTAAGTAAGCACGTGCGGGCCAAGTTTTACAGTTAACAGTACGAAAAGGATAAATTTAAACAAGAAGAAATAGATACATATAATAAAACAACTTAATAAAGTCAGCGAATTTTATTCAAACTCAAATTCAGTCACAACCCTGCAAAATCACAAGTGTATAAAAATGAAGATAGAAATATAGTTAGGTTAAAATTCCTTAACGAAGATGCCCGGTACTGTAGGGTTCCCCTGAATGGGTTACTACCCACTAAACGCACCCCTTCATAGCTCCACACAGCCTGGAAACCGCCTCTCGGCATTACTTCAGTCCAACTCGGTTATAACGTACCCTAGCAGGAAAAACCTTTACATTTTTATTGCCAAAATTGTTAGTTTTGATTATATAATATTGTTATTATGCAATATAAATGTATGTTAAAATCGATATAACGTAACTTGCCATAATAATTGCATTTCTGCAGAAATGAAAGTAAAGTAGATGTTTTTTCTACTTTTTATTTTATGTAACTTTATTAAAAAATATTTAAAAAATGAACATGGCCTTAAAATTATTGGAAATTAAAAACAAGGGAAGATCTTAAAAAGTCTAACTGCGGTAAAATACCGCAAGGTGATTGAGTCAAGAATGCGCGACCTCCGGATGGTTAAAAAAAACAATGATTGTCAAACTTTAAGTTCTTAAGCTATTAAGCACTCATTACTGCCAACATAAATGAAATGGTCCAATTCCATAGCCTTCTAACGCTCCCGCTGGTTTAAAAATGGACTATAGATATGATAGCATTACTTTGTATACAAATGTGACAGAACAAAAAGTGTGCGTTATAACCAAGTTCAACTGTATTAACTCTACATAAAAACATTTTCATTTCTTTTCTTCCAAAACTTTTATTTTTATTCTTTATAAATATTGTTACTTACTAAATTATACAGTCAAATTTTTTACATTGTTTTACAGGTCGAAGATGATCCTTTTGCTAGTTTCTTCAACTCTTTGAGCTCTCGCTTCCTTATCTTTGGGTGCGCATTTGTGTTATCGTTGGATTCCCAACCTTTTTCTTCACTTGTTCTAAACACAAACTACATTTAAACAGATTTAAATTAAATTTGTATATAGCTACACTGACCCTATGTATTCACATAGAAATTGTGACCTCCAACCAACACAACACAACAATTCGACACACGAAAACCTTAAGCTTTCATTTTTATCTATCTGCCAAATAGGTTCCAATTCAATAATGTAATAACTACAAATTTCCACTTAATAAAAGTAATATTAATATCATATTATCTGTGAAGTAAGTAATATTAATTAGCAATACCACACATATAAAATGAAACTAATACTACTGATACTCCTACCACGAGGTGGCGGTGTAGTAAAATTGACAGAAAGTCGCCATTGTCATTTCATATTTTAAGAAAGCATTTTGAGTTGTTCTCCATAAAATCGGTTGTTCAAATGTCATTTTTTGTGTTTTAGGTAAATTTTAAACAGTGCTTACGTTCAAGTTATTTTAAATGATTGAAATAGTGACAAATTTCCCATCAGATACTGGCCACAAGGAGGGAAATGTCCGACAACATAGATGAATTGCGGGTTGGACGCGTTATAGTTTTGAAAACAATTTGTCCTAAGATCGCATTTTACCTTTTCAGAATATGCTAATAACTTTTCGGGTCTCTGAACTGCAGATGCTATTGGGTTTCGCGGGGCGCAACAAATCAGGTCGCAAAAACGAGCTTCAGCAGAGGGCACTGGAACTTCTCCGAGTCAGATCACAGCCAATCCAGCAAAAAATTAAAGAACTGTACAAATCTATCCAGTGAGTTCGCCAATTCCTCTTTTTAGGAGTGATTTATATCGATGTTTTTAGGCAAAGTGGGGCTTTAAATAGTATACAAGGTCCCATCAACAAAGACACACTCAACTCTGCGATGCCACAACCCCAAGGGACGGTGCCACGAGCCACAGCCACCGTGCATCCTTACAATGTGGATGCCCGACAAATATCGGTAACGGTATGTTTTTAAACATTTTCATTTGCAATGTTGTCTGCCATTTTGCACAAATGGTCTATTGTTGTTTTAAAATATTTTAGTTTTTACTGTTGGAATTTCAAGTAAATGGCTGCTTTTTTTGTTGGAACTTTCTTTAATGAGAGTGGGTCACTCACTTTTTCATTTAACTGCACAGTTAGCTTTTAGTTTACAAGTAGTTGAAATGTTTTTATAACCAGAATTTATTGTGTAGATCAGGGGTGGCTAATCTGCAGGCCGCATGCGGCCCGCATTGACCATTTTTCTGACCCGCGAGATTCATAACACTTTTACAAACACAAATAATACACAATAATAATAACTTAATATGTTTCAATTTTTCACTCCAAAAAAATGTCTGTAGTGGGTCTAAAGCTAATATGGGGATATATAATTTTATGTGGCCCGAGAAGTTATGATGCATTTCCAAAGTGGCCCGCAAGATCATTTGGGTTGGCCACCCCTGGTGTACACTTTGAAACTACAATTGGAGAAATACATTTTATCCATAGATGTTCTATAATCAGATTTTGCTTTAGACCAATATTTGCATGTCAATGTCTAGTAATATGGCGACCGGATGGTTAGAAACGTACATATTTAAACGCGTTTTGGCGCGCAATTCGAATAATTTGAACATTTCAGTTATACATAATTCTCCGTAGGTTGCGCCGGGGGTTGTTTAACGCAAGTATAACTGTAAATCTGCTAGATAATCTATTGACTGATGCTATTCATCTCACACTTGATAGTGCCACCTTATGCACTCATATCATGTAAATAACTTTTATTCACAATCAGTTAGTAATATACAACTTTTCTAACCCTGTAAAAGTTGGAAAGTGAGCGATTTCATGAATACACTTCAACCGGTCAGAAATACTAAAAAGAGAGTCAGTAATGAGGCGTAATCGGTCAGAAATGAAACCATTTCCAACCTGTGAGGGCGTTACTATCGATTTGAACTATAAATGTCAAATTAAAGTATTTAGAGTATGCAACCAACTTCTCTCAAGCGCATGGTCGGTGAACACAATCAATTATTTATTAATTATTAAGCATATAGGTAAAGGCAACACAACATGTTTTATTAAATGATTGATTGCGAATAAAATAGTATACAAACCTTGGCAAAAGTATCACTTTCCGCCTCAGTATGTAATATACTATTTTCCTTTTCAATTTTAGTTGAAACACCTTTACATTTCCATTTCTGCACAAATGGAAGTAGAGTAGATTTTCGTATTTTATTTTATGTAAGTTTATTAAATAAATATAAAAAATTATCAATGGCTTTAAAATTCTTGAAAAGTCTAATTGCTGTAAAATACCGCGGCGCGAGTCAAAAATTCGCGCCCTCCGGAGGGTTATTATGTCCTTAATGGGTATTATGACTAATGCAATCAGTAAAACGAATAGGTAATTTAGACGCGACTCGATTTTTACTTTCCCCAAAAGAGAACATACCGTGTGAGGTCGTTAATGGTTGTCCAGAAAAAACTTCTTTCCAGTTAGTTATTAATATTTCATTCCATTACAAGCACTGCCCAATGTATTTGTAAACTGTTTAAACTGTTGTTGTTTACATTTCTTAAATTTATCTATTTATTCTTGTACGTTGTTGTTATTATCCAAAAGGCATTTTGTTAATATTTCATTCTATTACAAACACTACCTAATGCGTATGCTAAGTTAACTTTAAACTGTTGTTGTTTACATTTTTTAAATCTATCTATTTATTCTTGTACGCTGTTGTTATTATCGAAAAGGCATTTTCAAGACTAATTTAGCCCTCGATCGTTAGAAATTGCTAACTTAATTTCGTACATAACAACTGGTAGATGTAAAGATTGATATACTCATGTAGAAAGTAGTTTTTTCGTAATCTTCCTGTATAATAATCATGAAAATTTTCGATTTCGGCATTTTAACTGAAATATGTCCGGTTTCTACAAGATGTCGCTATTTGTTCGATAACTAACAACTATTGTTTACGCCAAATAAATAAAAGCGCTTGTTTTAATTAAAATATCCAATCATTTGGTACGCAGGGGGTTAACCTTCCATTAGTCGCGCATAGGTCCAGTGGACCTATTCTTATGGACTAACTGCGTTACGGTAGGAGCGCCTCCTAATGAAAGGTTAAAGAATCTCTGAATATTTTTACTTTTACTTACTATTGGAAACGGTCACTTTATGTTGTTTTCGATACTATCTGTCGCCGTAATTTTCTGGAAGATCTGTCAATTTTTCACTATACAAAATTAAACACAACGGAACGCAAACTGAAATTCACACAACACACATCCACGAAAACTAGGCGAAGACTGGCCATTAATTCTCATTGGTTTTGACGTGGTGGGAGTAATACTTCAACCCCGGGTTTTGATTTCAGATTTTGGCGGATTGGAACGCCACCAAACGTCGTTAAAATGTACCACGAACGCAGAAAAACAATCGCGGGGTGGCGTTCACGTGATTTTTAAAATGGTCTTTTTCTAAGCTTGAATTAGGTTGTGACCTTGCTGAAAATTTTGATGCACCGTTACCATTGTAACCGATTTGTGTCGTCGCAACTCTAACTTGAAATCGGGTCGTAACTTTAGAAATTGAATTTTTAACGAGGGGCAAGGGGTAGGTACCCTTTGCGCAAGCCACTTTATGGGCACCATGCCTATTATTAGTTGTCGTTGTTGTATGTAATTAATATTGTTACAATTTGTGTTTCTTTTTTCCATAACAAATTTTTAAAAAACTTTTTACTTTTACATTTTAAAAAGTACGTTACTAATACATACAGTAGAATCCGGTTATAGCGAACCTTAAGGGACCGTCAAAATCGGTTCGTTATATCCGAAGTTCGTTATAAGCGTTAATGAAAGAATAAATGCAAGAGTGATTTACGAGACCGTTATTGTCTAATATAAATATGCATATGTATAAAACCATTATAAATATAAGGACTAAACTTAAGTGGAACAAATCAAAATGCAATAAGTAATTTTATTTGAAAAAAATTGTTATTGTCGACTGAACTGTTGCATTTTTAAATTATAAATTGTCCACACATTTTCAATAATCGGCGCATCATAATTCTGTAAAAATTACGAATGTTGTTAATACTTCTTACAACTCCGTGTGTATATAAAATATGTAATGCTGGTGGTTCCGGCTCATCCTTATTAGCTTCTTCGTGGTCACTTTTGTCTACCACAAATACCCAAATATTTTCGAAAAAATTTGAATTTTCTAATTGCTGAAATTCACGTTCTCTTTGTTTCTCTTTTTGTAACCACTCATTTAATGACAAGTCATCATCAGATTCAAAAGTTATTACGTGTTATATACAATGCAAAGTTCGTTATTGCCGATTAAAATTTTATTAATTTTGGCTTTTCAGGTTCGCTATATCCGATAGTTCGTTATATCCGAGTTCGTTATAACCGATTGTTTTTTACATTGTTACATAGGGGAAAAAATCGGGACTTGCAATAAAATTCGTTATAACCGGTGGTTCGCTATAACCGGAGCCGTTATAACCGGATTCTACTGTATTACAAAGTACAATTACAAAACACATTTTTAACAAACACATTTTAAAACATATGTCAATTTTCACAATGATTATGATTGTGAAAATTGACGTTTTAAAATGTATTTTGTAATATACTTTTTAAAATGTAAAAGTGAAAAGTGTTTTAAAAAATTGTTATGGAAAAAAGGAACAAAAATTGTAAGTAACAATTGTAACAAATTGTTATGGGCCATTCCCATGATAACCTCGATTTGTTAACGGGCGAAAGCAATTGCTAAAAATTCATTTTGTAGAATGCCGCTAGTGATAACTGTCAAAACAAAAGTTTTACAAACTTTCGTTTGTAGTTAATTTTTCTTATTTAAAAAACTTGAAGGGGTCACCAGGAGTGTCGCTTCTGCAACGTGTCATTGGTGATTTAAATTCAAGCTTACTTTGCACCAGGGGTATGTACCCTTTGCGCAAGCCACTTTAAGCGCACTCTGTTCTTAATTGTCGTAGTGGCTCATTCTTCAGTGCGCGATCGGTTATCACAAGCGACCTTTCGATAGGCGGTCCGTTTAATATTTTCGTGAAGATCAAAATCGATCTAAGAATCACATTCGATATGTCGCCGGTAATTGTCCGTCGTCCAATTCGAATATGGACCTGCTTCTTTGGCTTACAACCGGGATACCGCTCTTCCATCGAGGTAATATCGTTGAATATAGCATTAGAACGATTAGCAATTCTCACTGTACTATTCTGTTTTGCAATAAGTGAACTACTTTTCGAGAAAACTCTTTCCATTTATTCATTTTTTAACGTTTTTAAGTTCTTGTGTTCTCTTTTAAAGTGCATTCGTAAAATAAATAATTCAAATAAAAATCTGCAGTTTGTTTCATAAAAAAGAGTGCACTTTTTCTATCAGAATCGCCAAAAAAGTAAAAACCGATTTTTTCTGACGATAGGTCCCTTTTAACTGCCCAAGGCACATATGATTCTAGCATCGAAGTGGGCTTTAAAATACAGTCGAACTACTCATTGTAACGGTGAATTTTCAGTACACTAACCCAAATTCTTTTTACGTCTTACAAATTCATTGTAGACGGACGCTTGGGGCAGAAAAGGGGGAAACTGGCAAATTTTAGGTACTGAATGTATTCCTAGAAATTTTTAATGTTTTGTGTGAACAGAATGTAAGTGTAGGAAGCAGGAGAACTAACGTGTTTTCTTTTGTGTGTTTCTTCGCCGCTTGTCTAAAACTAGACAGTGGTTGGAATAATTCTATGCAATTTTACACGACCAACATTATAAATATGTCAAAATGTCCCAGTTTTTAAGGGCCATTTGTAAAAACTGTTTCTTTTGATTTATGGTTTGCATTCAGTCTACTATGGAATTTCATATTTAGCAGAGTGTCGAAGAGTGGTTTTCGTTTTTGGTCCTTGAGAAATCTTTTTCGCAACCTTAGGGAGCAGGGGGCACTTACTTTTGTACTAATTGAGGGCTAAATTGATAACTAAATCAATTTCAGAGATTTTTGTAGAAACCGGGAGAAGTGTGGAACCCAATAACATTTAATCAGATAGTGATAGTGAATTTTACAGACATTACAGGAATTAACTAGCTCAGAATAAATTTCAGGTGCATTTCCTTTTAAAACTGCCGTCGAATGAAATTCCGAATTTGGTGTAAAGTCCAAATTTATCGTGAAATCCATCCGGAGCCCTAATTTGTTAATCGAGCGGTCACTTAGCGCACCCATTACTCTCAGATTGACTTAGTGATAAGTAAATCGAAAATTATGTTAACGAGGTGGTCATTAATGTATCGTTATTACAATATAATTAAGGGAATGTCAATAATGAATCATTTAATTTGGTCGAACAAAAATTTTGTTTCACAGCATTTATTAATCATTTATAAAGACAACATTGCAAGCAAATCTGCAATTTTACGAGGGTATAATTTAAGGCTTTTATCTCTTTATCGAAGAAATCCGGTACGAAGAACCAACCTGTATGATAACTAGAATTTTTTATTTTTTATGAGACCTCAAGTTGTGCGTGGCGAAAATGGCTTTAAGGGAATTAACGAAAACCCGACCGAGCTTTGTGAGGGCATTCTTCCGCGGGGCACGAGCTCTGCCTCCCCATTGCACAGGTGGTAGTCAAATTTGTTATCCTATTCGATCGTCACATAAGGTTCATTTTCATTGAGGGCGCACTTTAGTTGTCACTACAATTTCACATTTGAATTTGTACGATGCATCCCAACAGTTTTATATTATATTATATATTTATATTCCATTGAGGTAATCTACAGGGTCATTCATTGCTAATGATTCGAACATCGAACTGCTACTGAATGATAACCAATCGGAGAATCTTCCAAGATGAGATATTTAAACATAATAACGTGCGGTTGTTACAGTTATTTGTTATAAAATGGTACATAAAAAACTGATTTATGAAAACATTACTTTTAGTCATGTCTTCAAAGCAATAAATCGGGAAACGTCGACCACGTGCAACAGTATTCTGGTACAGGTAGAGTGCAGGTGTTCGGGGGTCGAAAACTAGCGCCTCGCAGGTACAAAATTTGCATGCTAAGAAGTGAGTTTTAGTTCTAATACAACAATTATTTTTTTTCATACTCGGTGCGCTAAATCAAAGAATTTGCGGCATCTGCCCTCTGCCTATAACAGTCAATTATTTGAAGGGTAGGTGGGTGTTGGACACGTTTCGGTATCCAAAGGTAAACTGCCTTGGATATGGAAATTTTTAATGTTTCGGCTCGCAGAATTTATGCGAAAAATTAATTTTCGGTCACCGGTCAGCTGAAACCAAACGGTGGTTGAAATCACTGTTACACGCAGGTAGTTTTTATTTACCGAAACCGAGGAAAAAATAAATCAACGAGCACGTGTTTCATCTCCACTTCCCCTCTGTCCACTGTTCAAATTATGGCCATTTAAAACAAATTAACATTTCAGAAATTTGTTAGTCAAAATTTAGTATCAAATATAATTCGGTTCTTATTTTTATATCGGTGTTTAATTTAGAAAAATCTTACTTATTCTGTTTTTTTTTTTTACTCGATATGCTAACTCAAGGACTGCGCTACCAACGCCGCCTCACTTACAACAGTAACTTGTTAGAAGGGTTGGTGTTGGTATTCTACAAAGTTAAAAATAAATATTTTCGGTTTGTGTTTTTTCGTTTGCGTTAATCAACGATCGTCTGAAACCATGCGGTGGTTGAAATCGGACTATGAAAATGAAAAGGTAGGTTTTTCTTATTTAAGCAAGCGGAACTAGAAAACAAACTTGTACGAACACGCCGTTCTCTTTACTTGTCTACCGTGCGACCTTTGATCTTTGTAATGTTAACATCATTGACAAAATAGCCAACATTCTCCATTTCGAATTTAGCGTCAAATGGTCAATTTATTCCAGAGGTTGGAAATGCGCGGTTCTTATTTTTATACCCTGTATAATTTATGTTTGGAAATGCTATTTACAATACTAGGGTTATTACAGTTATGTGTTATTAATTGATTTAGAAAAATGTTACCATCATCACGTGTAACAGTGGTAGATATCTAGTACCACCCCCTTCCCCCGTCCAGATGGCGGTAGATAGTTTACCTAAACTAATTGTCATGGAGTTGCCCTCAGTCTGTCGTGTGACTTGGCTGCTCTGTGTCCTCAAATGTTTTATAGTTCAGTATGAAACGCCAATTGAGATATTTCACACGCAGTAAAAGGGTAAGTTTTTATGATTTAATAAAACTGAACTAGAGAACAAATTACGAATATGTCCTCCCTTTGCCCTCGGTCTACCGTGCGACTTTTGGCCTGCGCGCCTCTGCATTTTCATGGTTTAATTTAATCTCGAACCAATTTTTTAGTTTCACTGAAATGTTAAAGTAGTTATCAAAATAGCGAACATTTCCCATCTCGGATTTAGTATTTATGTTCGCAAACGCAATAGATACAAAATTCACTCAAACTTTCAAACTTGAAAAAAAAACAAAATCAAATTAAAATTTCGGTTCCCTGAATAAGATTTTCTATTGGTTTTTCGTTGAAACGGCACCTTATTTCTAAAAGTTTCATGGTGGTATCAGATTAACAAGAAAACGATAACTTGCATTGAAACGGCCCAATAAATAAAAATCGGCATTTTAAATGTTTCCACAATTCCACTTCTTGCAGGATCAAATTCCTTTCTTGTTGTTGGCGGTTTATTTTGAATTTTCCAAATTTGAGCACATCTTGGCGCGCTTTTCAAACGTTAAAACTATGAAAAATCATTTGGTTTCAACATTTCAATTTCAATTTAGTATTTGTTACATATTTATAGTGTATTTTATTGTACAGTCAAGGAGTTTTAGTTTTAGTATAAAAAAATCCACGCTCAGAAATTAGGTGCAGAAGAAGTTTTTTTTGCTGCAAAAATAATAAATAATTACTTAGTGGCGTTCTTGAATTTTTTAATTTTGAATTTGAGCACATCTTCGCGCGTTTTTCAAACGTTGAAATTAAATTAAAAATTATGTGGTTTCAAAAATGTAATTTCTATTTAATATTTGCTATTGGAATGTATTTATTGTGCAATCGAGGAGTTTTAGTATAAAAAATCCAGGCACAGAAATTAGTTGCAGAAGAATTTTATTTAAAATTCCTTTTGGTGCAAAAATAATTAAAATTCATTATTGACCTTCTTGAATTAAAATGCGTTTTTGTGCATTAATTTGCATTGCAGCACTCAAAAGTGGCAATCAATGAATATTTTTTCTTAAAAGTTCTAAAAAGCAAACAATTATTTTCTGCATGTAATTTCTGACAATGTTTAGAAGCACTATGTAGCCTCCACATCGGCTGTAGTGCTGTGCCACACATCTCCACAAATTCGGAAATTTTTAAGAGTAGGCAAATTAGGTTTTTTTATCAAGGTCTTTTTGGTAATAAAGAGTGACATTTCAGAAACTTCAGTTTCAGTAGAATTTTCAAAAAAAAAGTATGTTGCCTGTTAATTACAAATTCATTAAATTCTTCAAATGTTGGATGGATTGTAGAATTATTGATAAGTATGCGTAAGACGGCTATGTTGGACATTAGTCGATTGAAAAACGAATTTTAGATTGTTTGGAAATTCCTGAAATTAATGTGAATTTAATGTTATCTGCGGTCGTTAAAATATTCGAAAAGAAAATGCATTTTATGTGCGAAAATTTGGAATTGGTGATATTTATCTGTCGGGTTCTTGCCAAAATTTCGCTTCACGGAAAAATCGAACTTTTGCGCTAAAAGTTGGTGGTGGAAACCACCCGGTAGCCATTACCTACTGTCAGTCGAGCGTCCACTTCGCGCATCCTTTACTCAGATTATCTTAGCGATAGCTGATAAGTAAGAGCGGAAAATTGTGTTCGAGGTGACCATCAGTGTGCCTTATAAACGGGTTTTTTAAGTGCGAGAAGAGCGCAAGTTATGGTGAAAATTAATTTAACGGAGGTTGAAGAAAATGACGCTGAACGCGCTGCCATTCGGGCCAACAGGGTACGATAATAATTCGGTCGGTTTTGCCACCAGCAAAGCAACCTTAGACGTTTAATTCATCGATTGTTATTGTTTGAACTGACTAATGTAATTTGTCGAATTTGACAACAACGACGCATGTTATCGGACACTCGGAATTCAATAATAATTTTAAAAAATCTGAATCAATTATTAAGACAACATTGCTGATTGCATTTTGGGACTTATTACCTCCATGAAATTTGCTTATCTCTTCAGATTTGGTTCCTTGTATTTTATGCGTAGAGTCGATAGAGGTCTCCACTTTCCCTCTCATCAGAAGTTTGAATTCGCTTTAATACATCTGCTGTTTGCTGCACAACTTTGTTTGATCCTTCTAGGTCAACGGGATGTGATGATTGAGGTGTTCTGGAACCATTCCGGAAGCTTGCACTCAAACTTTTGTTACGCTTTATGCAAGCGGTACCCGACTGATCCCTTGATTCCTGAAGGATCATTTTTAGAATTGAAATTGAGGTTTTTGTGATTGTTTCAGACGAGACAGGCTGCCGCCGCCATGTACAACCAGAACCTCTATCCACAGTATCAGTACACTCAACAGCAGCCGCAACAGAACGCCCGTGCCAGTAACTACCCGGTCCACCCCGATGTAAAATTTAAACGACTTCCCTTTTTCGATGTCGTCTCTGATCTGCTGAAACCCTCCTCGTTACTTCCTCAAAGCAACCAGCGACATCAGGAAGGAACCTTTTATTTCCATTTAACCCCCCAACAAGCGACTGATATCGCCAGTTCGAGAGATATCCGCCCCGGGGCCAGATGCGAGTACATGATCCAAGTACAAATGAGATTTTGTTTGCTAGAGACGTCTTGCGAGCAGGAAGACTATTTTCCACCGAACGTGGTGGTTAAAGTTAACGGCAAATTGTGTCCCCTCCCGGTAAGTTAATCGAAACACGGTGCGTCGAATTTATATTTATAGTTTTTGGTTGTTTGCAGAATCCGGTGCCTACTAATAAGCCGGGAGTCGATCCGAAACGACCGCCGAGACCTGTTAACATCACCCCGATGGTGAAATTGAGTCCGACCGTTGCGAACACAATTCATGTGTCGTGGGCCGCTGATTACGGACGTGGGTATGCGATTTCTATTGCGCTGGTGCATAAGAGGACCTCCACCGATCTGCTGCATCGGCTCAAGTCCAGGGGTGTTAAGCACTCGGATCACACCCGCGGTCTCAGTAAGTTGAACCATTTTTATCCTTTAAGAATCTTAATTTTACACTTGATTCGAACAAAAACAATCAGATTTTTGTTGAAGTTGGTAAACTTGTTTTTAGCGATTAAAAAAGGAGGGACCCTGATTATCAAATGTTTATCTGTAGCAGGTTTTGAGGAATTAATTTTTGATGTTTTTCAATTTTTGGATCCGATTGGGAGGTTCCTTTTTTATAAAATTATTTTTCATTTTGAGACAGTTTGTGTTTTAGAATTTAAACTTTGTTCTTATTTATGGTTGAATACTTTCAAGAATTGAAACAAATTTTATTATGTAATAAACTAATCTCTGAATTTTCTTTGTAAGAACAAAGTTATACCTCAATAGATTTAAATGGAAATTGTGCCGTTTTTCAAACTAAGAAATTTTTTGTAATTTCATAAATTATAGTTCACAACTACTAATTGAAGGGCTTGTGGCAACAAGGCAAAATCAAACCTAATAATTTTTAGAACATTTAATGTCATAATAAACTTGTAATGAGGCAGAGTTCACAGCAACCGGGAAAACCCGGAAAAACTGGAAATGTCAGGGAATTTAGAAATAAATCAAAATATCAGAGAAAAGTCAGGGAATTTAGTTTATGTACCTGGAAAAATGTTTAAGACAAGATAGAAAAATTTTTGACCGGTTTCATTAAGAGCACAAATTACCAGAAGAAGGTTAGGGAAAATACTCACAAAGAGTCGGGGAATTTGAAAATACAGAATTACTGTGAACCCTGTGAGGGAATATTTAATTATGCTGAGTTGATTTTTAGTATAAATGAAATCAAAGCCTGCAATTTTAACTATTTATTACAGAAATTGTGGCTTGTGCCCTTTTTGATAAAAGAATAAGATTACGTTTTTTTACATTTCATCTTCACTATCGTCTGAAAAATTGTTGTCCACATTTTTAGGTTCATTATCTATTACCTCCTCAGTGGTATTTCCTGATACAGCTATAGCAGCCCCTATTTCTTGATAATAAGTGTGATACACTGAAGGAATACAGGGAATCAGTTGTACCAGATTTTCTAATTTTTTTGGATTCTGTGCAAAGCCTTTTTATTACGGAAAACCACATTTTAAGTTTCAGTTTATTAAAGAAATTGAAAAATTAGAAGAAGCAAGAAGCAAAGTTTTTTACTGAATGGAAAATAGAGAATATTATTTTAGAGAATCAATAATTTTATTTATTATTTTTATTATTTTGTAGTAAGTTATAATGGATTATGGGGTCCCTGAAATTCATCCGCAGCTCTTGAAGGTTCCCCAACCCCAACTCATTTCATTTAAACATTTAAATATTTTATAAATTACCAATTGTTGTAGTTTTTAAAACTAATACTATTTTTGCGAATTTTTGTTTCACTGTGTCTGTTTTGTTTCAGTCAAGGAAAAGTTGAATGAAGATGTGGACGGTGAGATCGCCACTACGTCCTTGCGCGTATCGTTGATATGCCCCTTGGGGAAAATGCGCATGACAACTCCCTGTCGTGCGATCACTTGTCCCCATTTGCAATGCTTTGATGCGTCGCTATTTCTACAAATGAATGAGAGAAAGCCAACTTGGATCTGTCCTGTCTGCGACAAACCAGCTCTCTATGATAATTTAGTGATCGATGGGTCAGTTTTAAATTTTTTTTCCCCTCCAGCCAGTTCACTGGTTTTTTTGCAGTTATTTCCAAGAAGTGTTGGCGTCCTCGAAATTATCATCAGAGACGACGGAAATTCAACTGCTCAATGACGGTTCTTGGACCACTCAGACTAATGACGCAAAACCTGCAATCAAAGTTGAGAAACTCCCGGAAGTTTCGATCGACTTACTGTCCGACGATATCGGTAAGTTGGTGGCGGATTGTAAATTTCTAATTTGCACAATTCAATTAGTTTTTACAGAGATAATCAGCGCCGGGGCCACTTCATCGACACAGGTTGAGTCGTCGTCGTGCGAGAAACTCAAGGAAGAGCCCAAAAGCCGAGAGGTTGTAGATCTGACCGCCTCAGACTCGGATGACGACGAGCCGTTGGTGAAACGCAGTCGAATGCTTAATCCCAAACCAGACTCTACCAATAAATTTTCCGGTACGTTGTAATTATGATCAAAAATAAAAATTGAGACTTTATCAGTTAACGAGGCTGTGCTTAATACAAATTCTTCATAAAAGAATGTGGATCAAATCGGCTTCTCATTGGGGTATTCTCATGCGTGTTCAGTGATGCCAAAAATAGATGCCTTACCCCCGTAGATATCATTTTCTTATATTATTTAAATAATTTAGTATTAAAAAATTGTGGAGGGGATTCAAAAAATCTAAATTTATTTAGAATGTGTTAACTAAAGCGTATCATTTGATTATTTCTTTCAGGAAATAATTTAAAAAATGGCAAAAAGAAAGTAGGAGAATACCCCATTGTTAATTTTATTTAAATGCTTTAAATTAGAAAACTAACGAAACTTCAATAAGGAGAGAAAATGACTGCTGCTGACATCATTCATATTTGGTGACAAGAAGCCGGCGAATTTTGTATGTTGTGCGCGCATTCTTTTATAAAGAATCTGTATACTTTGACGGAGAGTGTTAATGGTAGGATTTAAGTTCGTTTTCCAGCAAAAATTTTTTATTTCGTTTTTACCGTAAGTTAAATTGGCACGCATTTGTAAGTTGGTCACAATTTTTCTTCAAGTGCATTTCTGAGTCTCAAAACTTGCTGTGGTAATGAACTGTAATGTTACTTAATCGCTGTAATAAGATGATGGTCCAATAAAGAATTATTTTCCAAAATTGTCGAAGGAAACAAATCTTTAGTGGCACTATTTTTCAAACATTGTGATATTTCAGAAACTCAGTTAAAAATAAAATTATTAAATTGAAATAGTTTTTCATTTTCCATGATTTTTGCTGTAAAATGATTAAATAATAAATAATTTGTATTGTAAAAATGTAATTAATAACGCATTGTAACTCAAATATTATTACTAAGGCCTGGTATTTCAGTGCACGAGGGTTAAACCCCAATTTGTTTTTTTTTTAGGGTTACCTATACTGAAATACCGGGCTTCTGCCCAGTTTCTGAAAGCAATGTTAATTTAAATGTCCCAGTTATCGTTGCTTTGAAACTGGGCATTTATTAAGATAACACTTAAATTTGGTAACTTATCGAGTGGGTTAAAACATTTCACAATGATTTCTCCAGATGCTGGAAGCGTCTCGTCCAGCAGTAACCAATCGCGGATGACGACGACACCGGGACCATCTTCTGTCTCGAGTTCTGGATATCCGGCCAGTCCTTCGATAATCACGTTAGACAGCCCGTCTCCGCCGCGATCCCCGAGAGTCACCCCGACGCAGGTTGTACCCCAGTCGTATTTGGGCATGCCTGATCGAGCTCCCATCTTTAATGCTCGTTCAGTGCCATACTTAGAGCTGGACAATGAAGCAGGTAGCACCGTGTCCACAAATTTTAATTTTAATTAAATACCTTCCCATGAATAAACAGATCGGTTAAATTGAAGATTATTATTACGTTATTTCTCAAGTTTACTGTACTATAGCATTTAATTTGAAGTTGCTGTTGTTTTATTCGTAAATTTTGATACCTTGTAACTTATTAGTTAGATTATTTAAGTACAAATATAATAATTTTCTGTATAGATGGTTTTCTTAAGGATCCACGTCACAAAAACAATTTTAAAACCATAGCAGGCCTCAATGGGCCAAGGTTTGCTGTTTGCACAACTTGGCCCCCGCAAGTTGTAGAATTAGTGCAGACCTTACACACTTACACAATTTTTAAATATGATAATAAAACAACTGATGGAGTTGATCATAAAATGAAGGGGACTTTTGTGTCCCAATTGGATCAATTGTCGGCTAATAGGAAGTATGAAGGGTAATTTGGCAAATCTCCAAAAATGATTCAATGAAAAATGATTTTGTCGAACATTGGTTAAACTTCTTGCAATTAAATATTTGTATTTGTACTTTCTTTATTATTGTTGTTCTAAACTTTACTGACACACAAAATGTCCCACAAATGTTCAAAAAACTATCACAAAAATTCGGAACTCGTCATTTATATGTAAATATGTCTTGTGCTTTTCAACTTCTTTAGTTTACGACAACTGTCATAAATAATAAGTTAAGTATCCATAACTGACCCCACTATTGGATAAATTGGTAACCTTTTCTCGTAAAGTACATATAAAAAATGCCTTTGTTTAAGGAACGTAAGTTGGCAAAATTAATTCTCATACACTGAATTATATGAAAATACCCTAATGTTCGTACGTCAAAAAAGTAACAAATTAATTAACTACTAATTGAGAGAAAGCCAAAATTTTATCTAATTTTTTTAAAATGTTTTTCTTGTTCCATGTTCGTTAGTAATATAAAATTACTCATGTAACTTATGAGAATTGACAAACTATTTTGCCATCGCCGGTAAAACTTATAACACCCTGAAAATTATGTATATTTTAGTAAATGTTCGGTCATTTTTGTTAATGAAAGAGACTTTGTGTTCAAGTAAGCGAAAGTGAATTTTGATAAATAGCCAAAAAAAAAGTTATGTAAACAACAGTTTTATTGAGGAAAAAAGTAATTAGGAAAGTACTGAAAATTTAGTAACATTGCTCTAAATGTCCACCGTGGTTTTCAAGATTTATATTATCCCTCCGTTTCACACTGTCAAAAACACGGATTGACATTTCGGGGATAATGTTTCTAGTCTATTACATTGTAAATAATTGGATTTAATAAGAATCAATTAACACTTTAAAAATGAGTGTCTTGAATTAGATAATATTGTTATTTCTTCTTTGGAAAAAATTTTGAATATTAAATTTACAATAACATCTTGGACTCGAAGCCAAATTACCAATCCGTTTTGGTGGATTAGGTATAAGGTCTATAATTGATATTTCCTCGCCTGCCTTTTTGTCTTCTATATTTTCTAATTCTGAATTTATTATGTCCATTCTACCTTCTAGTTTTTCTAATTTTGAAATTACATCCCTTAACGAGGCTGTTGATTATTGGAAGGAAATTTCTAATTCGTCTTTACTTCTAAAAGAGCTTTCTATTCAAAGAAATTGGGACTTATTATCTGTGAGAAAATATTTCAAAATGTATTATCTTCCTCAAATATCGCACAAAAAGCTATCTTATTATTATTATCTGAACTTGAATCTGGAGCTTGGCTTGAAGCTCTTCCATCTTGTAAATTAGGTACTCTTTTAGAAAAAAACTTTTTACAAATTGCAATTTCACTTAGATTGGGCATCAATTTCTGTCATCCTCATATCTGCTCGTGCGGTTCTTCTGTAGACTCGTTGGGTCATCATGGTTTATCGTGCATTAAAAGTGCTGGTAGACTCTCTCGTCACAGCTGTATTAATGACATTATTAAACGTGCTTTCTCTTCTGCCAACATCCCTTGTATCCTTGAACCTAGTATTCTGAGGGATGATGGCAAACGTACAGATGGTATTACAGTTATTCGATGGAAAGTAGGTAAATCTTTAGTTTGGGATTTTACTTGTACGGATACACTTGCCTCTTCTCATTTGACTGATTCGTCATTTTTTGCAAGATCTGCTGCACACTTGGCAGAAAATGTTAAGAAAAAAAAATATAAGTCACTTTCTGATGATTATTTTTTCATCGCTTTCGCTGTGGAAACTTTGAGTCCTTGGAGTGCGGATGCCCTTTCTCTCCTTGAAGATTTGGGGAGGCGTATTGTTCAAACAACGGGAATTCCTCAAGCCAAAACCTATTTGAAGCAACGAATAAGTTTGTCTATACAGAGGCAACGTTGCTAGTGTTCTTGGTACAGCCCCGCTTTCTTCTTCCCTTAATGAGTTATTTTATTTATTCGTTATTACTTATGGTATGTTATTTTATGTTACCGTTAAGCAAATGTACCTATATTAGTTCTTATAAAAATATTACATAAACTTTAAAGTTATTTATTATCTAACGGTAAATAATACAAAAACTAACAATATAAACAAATTATAATTTTGCTGCAATTTTTTACTTCTTCGGCTTAGCAGCTTTTGCCTTCCCATTTTTATTGAGCGAAGCAGCAAACATGAGAATGTTCCATTTATTTTCCATCTTAGCTTCGAATGTGCGCATCTCCTGCACGAAACAGTTCTCCAGACTCGCAAACTGCTTCACTATTAGTTCTTTAATATCTTCGGCGGTTTTCTCCAACGAAGCTATCACTTCGGCCTTGACGACCGAAAGCGTGACGATTTCAGTTTGCTTTTCCTCGCTCAAGGTCGCCTGTGATTTTGGCGGTGTCGCTTCTATTATCTCCACTTTGTGGGTGGGTTCGGCCGGTGGCATTTCTAACTCTTCTCGAATGCTTTGCATCTTAATAGAATTTAGATACCTTTGCCTCCTTCTGGTTCTTCTGCTTTCGCGCTGTGGGCAGGAATCCGCCATATTTACTTTGTGGTGAAATCTGATGGTATTAATTCGACTGGGATGGGGCCACCAATTGCCGTCCGGTTGTAGTAAATATCTTACGTCGTACAAATAAATGGTGCCGGATTTAGGTTCGATTGCCAGCCTCACTGTGTCGTTGCTGAGATCGGCAGCGCTTAGGGCTTCACCAACGTTCGCTTTGAACATGTATTTGTTAATGTTCACTTTGAACACGCAGAATTTGCGATCGCCTTCAACGTCTTACAGAAAATTGCAAAACAAATGAAACTAACACAGTTTATGTTTTATTTTTCTGTGCAACCGACTTCTAGATCTCATTAGGAAAACGGCGACAAAAGCAGCCATTGTGAACTGGCCTGCTTCGATGACATTTAAAGAATGGAGGATTTGAATAAAGTAAAGAGGATTAAGGCCAATCGGGACGATTATTTAATGTGTTTCTGATAAAATAGAGGGCGCTGAAACTATTTAGCTGTTTCTACACAAACCAAGCAAAATATTTTTAATTTAAAAAGAAAAATGTTTCGAAAACAATAATTGAAATTGCGCCAACGTTTTATTTTCTCAAATTTTTTTTTTCTTAAATTTTTTTTTTATGTAACTTTTTAATAAAAAAGAAAAATTAAAAAGTAGCCAAGGGCGACGTTTAAGCTACATTTTCTACCATTTAAGCAATTTTTCTTTTATTTTTTCCATAGAAAATAGCGTCCGAAACGGTAAAATACGTTTTCTCCTTTGATTCCGCCGCGCCGCCCCGTAAATGCGGAGCATTTTAGTAAACTTTGGCGGAACTACTAACGAAACTATTAAGATAAGAATATATTTATAAAACACCGACAAAACATAAACATAAACTTGCAATTTCGAGAAATTTACTCTCACCATCTGCAACAGACCGATGTTTTGTATTCAATAGATTTCGTTACTTGAACCTTTTAACGTTGGTGAGTTCAGTTGTGTTTAGTACCTGCATAATTAAAATGGATTACAGACACTCCACGAAAGGGAGTCCGAAGAACTCGCAAATGAAGGAAATGAATTTCTAAAAAGTCTCCAGGTATCTGTCGAAGAAAGAGATCTGATTGAAAGAAAGACCAGAGGACAGAGTGATAATGAAAGTTGGTTCACGGAAAGGAAAACCCGTTTAACATCATCAATGTTTGGACAAATAGCGAAACGAAGAAAAAGTACCAAATGGTGTAAACTGGTTGAAACCTTTTTATATGGAAGGCCATTTACAAATGCCGCCGTTCAATATGGCAAGGTGAACGAAAAAAACGCTATAAGTACATGACTATATGGAACAAACAGGCGAAACAGTTACCAATTGTGGTTTGTTTGTTCATCTACAGTATGGCTACTTAGGCGCTTCTCCAGATGGACTAACCAACAATGGAGGAATTATTGAAGTGAAATGCCCCAAAAAAGCAGAAAATTTAACAATTGTCGAGGCAATTCAAACTGTTAAGGGTTTTTGCTTGGACAAAAGTTCTAGATTGAAGAGATCGCACAACTATTATTATCAGGTGCAAAGGCAATTACATATCACCGGTAGGCAATATTGTGATTTCGTAGTGTGGACTCCCCGGGACATTTACATCGAAAGGATTTTGCCTGATTACGACTTTTGGAACCAAGCATTGCTCCCAAAGTTGAAATTTTGTTTCGAAAAAGCGGTCTTACCAGAAATTGTAGACCCCCGAAAATGTAGAAGCATGAAGATTAGAGAGCCACAGGAAAATATTGAAGAATTAAAATAGTAGAGGCGCGGAGTTCCAAAACTGTTCTTATCCACATTGAAAATTCATGTTTTACAAAGTTAAAAAAATAAAATCTTTTTTTTCTATTTATAACTGTCGCAGCGAAACTGAATCATTTTTGTCGTACCGCACGTCCCACCACTCTTTTGTAAATAATAACGCCCAGTAGACTGTCGGTATGCGATTGTCAAAGGAAAATGCATTTTACCGCTACGGCCGTTATTATCCAACGAAATTCAAAAATAAAAAAAAATTTGTCATTTAGAAATCGGTTCCAACATTTGCCGTTGAGCCGATTTTTTGTAATTTTGTTAATAACAAAATAAAGAACAATATCTTTTTTACCAAACCAAAAATTAAAAAACTAAAACGTTGGCGCAAATTCAAACAACATTTTAAGACATATACACTTTAGAATTTGAAAATCGGTTGTGCCGTTTCTTCAGAAATCGCTCAATACTTTTCCGATGTTTGAGTCTCTCTTGCACACTTGTTCGTCCCGATTCGCCTTAATCAATTTTTTTAGAAATGAATGGAGGAATTGTTGCATCGAAAATAGGACAACCAAGAATAAAAAGGGCTTCAACATTACAAACGTGAATAAGCTAGTGAATAGCTAGTAATTCGAATCTCTAAAAAATTGAAGACTTGTCTAATTCCGAAACATTATTAAGGAAGAAAAATTCGCATTTATTGAAATTAAGAACCAAACCCATTTTCTTAAATTCGGAAATTATCGTTTCTAAGTCTTGTAATTTAATTCTGAATTCAAATTCTTAATAATTTGATGAATATATAAACTAAAAATTGCAGGATCGAGAGGGTCACTGGATTGATTTGTCAGTCAAAATTGACCTTACACCTGCTGGGCGCCAAAGTAATTTTGCACAGCTATTAAATGTTTTATTAAATTTCTTAATGGACACTCTACAACACTTAAACTAACACAAACAAACTTATTTACAAACAAAATGAATTAAATGTAAAATGTGACAATGTACGTGGTCAACGCCATCTTTATTTACAAGCCGTGAAGCCATGCTTGGCAACACCGCATTAATGCACAGAAGTAGGCCGGGTATCATTGCACGTCGGTTGCAATCGAAACTTATTAAAAAATAACTAACATGAAATGATCCATACTACATCATTATTCTGATAGTATTAAGAAATAAAACAAAAGTTAGTAAGGGCAGGAAATTTTATTTTGTGGTATTTATTAAACATTAAATAACATTATTTACAAATAACATATTTTTAACGTTTATTCTTCTCTTTTGTTAGCGTAGCTAATTTCCTTTTTTCTCTAAATTTTTAGTGCCATTTGTTTCTTTTGAATATTTTGTGTAGTTATTCAACAGAATATTTGCAAAAACAGAATACAATGTTTTAAACAATCTAGAAACATCGTTGCCACACAGACAATGTAATTCAAATTGTTGAAAAAAGTTATTGGAATTTAAGCTTAACTGTGTCAGTTGAATTAAAATGCCTTTTTGACAGGAAGATTGCAAAAATTTTGTTTCCCACACGCTATTAGCTACAATATATTCTAACAAAGCATACATATGAAAGAAAACACACTTAACATGGTAACTTGGTACACTTAAGCCACCTCGCTGTAAAAAGTCAAAATATTCGTTGCAAACATTACTACCGCGTCCTTCCTCAAATAAAAAAACACAGGCAGTACATTCCAGTTTTTTGCAAACAGATCGTGCTCCATAGCCACAAACATATATGCAGCTTGATTCCTCGATTTCACATAATTCAAGATAATTTGAAGTTATAATGGGGCGAAATTGATCAATGTCAACATTATATAAATTTGATTCAGTACTTTCATTAGCAAAGTTGCTAAAGCATGCTTCTCTTTTATTGATCATTTTCAAAATATGTCTTATTCGTAATTTGTTTTCTGATTCAATTACTTGCCTAACTGATACATTATAGTTTGATCCAGATAGTCGTCTGTACATTCCAAACCTTTCCTCTAACTTGTCTGTTTGAAATTTCCCCAAGAGTACATACGAAACATTAAATTTTGTTAAAGCATCGTTAGCAATTTTACATAACACTTGAGATGCTCTTCTTATTGCTTCAAATGTGTCGGAGCTTAAGCCAGCTTTGTCCTTGAAAGACTGCCATGCTTCTATCCAAGACAAAAAACGTTTCAAAAACAATAACTTTTCATCCTCAATACTACAAACTGGTCCTGCCCATTCATTTCTTTTTATTTTTCCTACGATAGGGTTTTTAGAATTTACAATATCCCACCAGATGCGGAAAATTTGTAAAAAATTTGCAGTATCTGTACATTTTTCTTCCGTTTGTAAAGCAGCAATAGTTGACATATGAAAAACATTATCCACTAACAAAACGTTTTGTCTCTCTAAATTCGAGGGATACAAAGTTTTATAACTCAACTTATATGCTTTTTTAATTAACTTATTTTGCTCGTCCTTGAAAAATAGTCGCAAATGTTCGAAACATGCATACCGTTTTATTGTATAATTTTTAAAATCAGGATATATTAAAGTGTGAAAAGTATCTTTTTTGTTCAACCAGTTATTCCTAACATTTTTAAAAATGTGAACAGTGTCATACGATAGGTAAGTATTAATATCAGGGAAGCATGGATTTGGCATAGATTCGTTTGAAGAAATTAAAGTGAACATATTCTGATTTATTCTATTGTTATCAGTTAGTATCGCAACTATAGGAAAACCACATTTTTGAACAAATTCAATTACCTCATTAACGAGTATCTTTAACTGATCTCCTGTTGTGTTATTCACAGGAACTAGTCGAATAACTTCACTAAAATTACCAAAAGCAGAAGAGATCATAAAAGTTTGAATAGTTTTTGCCAGATCCTTAGCATTATTTTCTGAACTGCCAACAATTCCATTGGCTTTAAAATCTAACTTAGATTTCACATAAATTTCATCAATTTGTAATATTGTATATTTTTCTCGAACAGTCAAGTTTTTGGAAATTTGTTTCAAATAGTGACTTGTATTTGAAAGATTTTTGTCTGGTTTTACATTAAATCTAGAAGATATTTGTTGTAAATATCGTTTACTAGGCAGCAGCAAATGAACTTGTAAGAGCATGTAACAAGACGATGAATATGAATAAGCCATAAATGCAAACAAAATAGTTGCTGGGGAATATTTTCGTCTTTTTAACAATATCATGTTTAACTGATCAATTAAAAGTTCCAATTGTTTTTTATGTTGATAGTCTTCCATTTCTTCAGCTTTTTCGTTACACGTAACTAAATTTTCATACGACTTTTGCAAGAAAAATTCAAAAGATCGAGTCCTTAAATTGTGTTGACTTACGTTGGCATACCTAACTAATATATTTTCAAGTTGCGACCATCGAGATAATTTTAAATCACAAGGGAGAATCCAGTTCAAATCGTGAGCAGAAATTTCTTCTTTTCCAATAAAGAGTTTTAATGTTAAATCACTTTTCACAAGAACACTACATAAAATTTCGGTGGCACTTAACTCAGTTTCACTTTCAGAAGAACTATTAGAACACTCAATATTTAATAAATACAGCCAAACACCAAAGTTGCTCTTAATTTTAAAGTTCCACTTTGTTTCACTGTTTATACCTTTAGTTTTGTTTGAAAAGTGTCAAGAAAATTTGTAAAGTCATTTATAATATCAGATTTTACAAATTCTTCAATTTTTCCAGCTTCTTTTGATTGCAACGCTTTCCTTCTTACTTCAGGGTCTTTTCGTCTAACTACTGTTGAAGTTGAAGACAGATAAACTGGAAGATTTTGAAAAATTGTGGGTACAGCGTCTTCCTTTCATTTTGGGTGTGCTAATAGCAACGTAGTAACAGTTGACCCGTTTTTGTATATCTGATCTAATATAACATCATTTTCGTTAAAATGTTTTATACAAACAGATGAATACTTCGTAGGCTGCCAATTTTTCCTCGGGATAGCTCGAAGCCATTTCTTTTTCGTTTCTTCATCTTTTGGAAATGAAAACGTAGTAACTGCAGCTTGCCCCTTTACGGATACACTTTCGTAATTCGATTTGCAGCTTGGGACACAACATTTTGTAGTCATCTAAAAAGTTTTCATGTGAAAAGCATGAACCAAAGGTTAAATGTACTTACTTTCTATATTGTCGAATATCAAATTATTGAGTTAAATATTCTGATAAATACACACAGGTTTGGAAATACCACAACTATCTAACGTTAACTGCACTTTATAACAATATCAACAACAACTCAATGATGCAATGCTGAACTGAAGAACGCAAAATGTCCGCCTAGCAACACTGCTGCCAAATTTCTTAGTTCACGGCTTGTAAAATAAAGATGGCGTTGACGTGGTGCTTCTTTCGAGGTTGAAAACAAGAATCAGAATGATTTTTTCCTTCGCCTTTCGAGGGTGGTTGGTCGAGTCTGTTCGGCCCACGCTGAGTCATAACTTGCACCTGCTTTTCTTACGGCGTAACAGTCGCCTTGTTGACAACCTACCGAGGATTCAATAAGGATATATATCTGGAATAACAGCCTTAACTACAGAAAGAAGGTTATTTATTATCTGACAAAAATGCAATACAATACAAAAAGTAACATTTTAAACACATAATGGAAATCGTAATTTCGCTGAAATTTTTTGAACGAGTAACTTCTTCAGCTATCTATCAGCTTTTGCTGATTTTTAATCTTCCTTCCTTTTCTCATCTTTGGCGAGCGAAGCAGCAAACTTGAGAAGGTTCAATTTGTTTGCCATCTTAGCTTCCAATGTGCGCATCTCCTGCAAGAAATAGTTCTGCACACTCGCCAACTGCTTCACTACTAGTTCCTCAAGATCATCAACGTTTTTCTGCAACGCAGCTTTCACTTCAGCCGTGACCATCGGAAGCGTGACGATTTCGGTTTGCTTTTTCTCATTCAGTGTCGCCTGCGATTTTGGCGGTGTCGCTTCCATTATCTCCAATCCATGGGTGGATTCGGATGGTGTCGACTGTAACTCTTCTCGAACGGATTGCGTCCTACTTGAACTTGCATCATTTTGTTTCCTTTTGATTTTTGTGGTTTCGCTCTGTGGGCAGGAATCCACCAAATTTACCTTGTGCCCAAATTTTATGGTGTTAATTCGGCCGGGATGGGGCTTCCAACTGGCGACCGGATGTAACAAATATCTTATGTCGTACACAGAAATGGTGCCGGATACACTTCCAATTGCCAGACTCACTCCGTCGTTGCTGAGATCGACAGCGCTTAGGGGTTCACCAACGTTCGCTCTGAAAATGCATTCGTCGATGTTCATATCGTACACGCAGAATTTGTGATCGCCTCCTGCAGTCACCAGGAAGTCGTGGTTGAAAGCCAAGTCCAACCCAATACACGAAGAGTGCGCGCGGGTCTGATAAACCCGTTCGATGGTGTTGATGTCCCATATCATAACGTGCCCTAACTCGTTGGTGGACGCCAATAAATTAGGTTCTTTGGGGTGGAACCTAATTCCTCCGATGTCCGAAACTTTGGACGCAGGGTACTGACTGAAATTTTGGCCATCGACCGTACTGTACACAATTATGCTGCCGCTATCACCAGCTGCGGCCACACATTGGTCGTCGCTATTGAAGTCGACGAAATTGATCTCAGAGAGCGCGTATTTACACTCAATGTTGTTTTTTTCGTTCCTGGTGTCATAGAGGAGCAACTTTCCTTTGCCGCCTCCAATGGCTAGACTCTTCGTCCAGGTCTTCGGAAAACAGCAAACTGTGGCATCGGGTAGGTCGATGGTGCGCACAACTTTTATGGCCTCTACGTTACTCACATTAATGATTTCAACCCTGCCGTATTCAGGAACAAAACTTATGTATTTGTCAGCGGGGCTCCAAGAGATGAACTGAATCGGAGTCTTCGCTGGCGTCGGATACATTACTTGAAGGCCATCGTCGGGCCAGTGATTAAATTTTAGGTCAACTCCAGCAGAGGCCAACATCTTAAGCGAACTTTTCAACGTCTGACAGAAAATTTCAAACAGATGAAACTAACCGACTTTGTTTTATTATCTGTGCAACCGACTTCTAGATCGCATTAGGAAAAAGGCGACAAAAGCAGCCATTATGAACTGTGCCTGCTTCGATGACATTTGAAGAATGAAATTAAACTATTGGACCAATGGCGTGACAGGTCTATCCGTTTCGCGCTGTCAAAAACACGGGTTAACATTTCGGGGATAATGTTTCTAGTTTTCGTTATTGCAGCCTGCAATTTTTCAGTTAGCCAATTAAAAAGTTTAAGGGGGTAAATTTGGTGTGGCAAATATTTTGCTGCTACAAAGTGGTGCCAACCGTTATTTCCATCAATCTTTCAAAAACGCACAATAGCCTTGAATCAATTAACACTTTATTAATATATTATAAATCGCCTAGAAATTGTTGAATACGATTTCAATTTTTGATATTTGCGGTAATTAAAATCAAAGATATTCCAAATAAAAAATATGAGTTTAAAGCCGGACTCCCACTACTCGTGTATTTGGCAAGTACACCAATATTTGCGTACTTGCCGCAACCGGCGGGACTTTGCCAGCGCCAAATAATTGTACAAATAATGGTCGAGTGAACCACTTCCACTACATGACAAATATAGGCAAGTTACAAATATTTGCCAAATACACGAGTAATGGGAGCCCGGCTTAATAAGAAGCATTTTGTCGCACGCACGGGTTTGAGGTACGACGAGCTTGTGAGGAGTGCCCCTAAAAGAGTAAGCGCGACAAAATGGCTTATAAACCAGGTATCATACACTATTTTTTCTACTTTACCACATTTTTTAAGTAAAAACATTAAATTTCAAAATCTAGGGAATTTCGCGGCATTTGCCAAATACATTAAAGGCGACAATGGAGGGAAATGAATTTGAAATGTCATTATTTCAATAAATTCTGAATATGAACTTTAGAATGTAAGCCCCAGAAATACGAGTTGTGGTAGAAAATACAATTGGTAAGAAAGACAAGATCTCAATAATCTATGAAAATATTAGGTATGCTGGCATATTTTCAGTTGCAGCGCCAAAAGTACAAATCCTTCAGTTTGTGGTGGCTTGAGTCACAATGGTTGTTATTCCTTTCTCTAAAAATGTAGTCAAAATTTGTTATAATAAAAATCTTATTCTCGTACATACCTGCACCCTTGGCTTTTGAGGTTATGTTTGTATGTCTGGAAGTCTTTTGTGGCAATTAAATCAAAAGCAGTCAAAGAGTTTTTCCTTTTACTATTTCTATTTGATTCAATTACAAGAGTCTCAGTGCTGATTGACACTGTTAATTTAGTGTTGACAGTAACGTTAGGTTGTCACAGAGACAAGTTGCCAAATTAAAAAAATAAATTACACTGTTTTTAGTGTTTTTTTATCTAGTACGATAGGCAAAAGCATGTCGTAATAATCTCAGTAAGAAAGCAAAGTAGAAAATAGTATATTATTATACAAGTTTTATCCGAGTGCGACAATACGTCTTATAAAACGAGTGTAATATACTATTTTTTCTACTTTGGTGCTCTTAGTTTCATGAAAATTTGAAAATTGTGCTTTCTAAATATTCTAGAGATTTTTAGGATTAGGTACTGGTTGTGTTGGTATTTGTTATCTGTCATCTGTCAACTAAAACTTCAAATTTAAAATCTCGAGTTTGATATTTTTGTGAATAAGTCATGGAAGAATTAAGCTGTACACTTGGTTTGACCTTGACAGGAGCTCGGTAGAGATGCCCGACGTCGGCAGGGTGTTATTACAGCAATACCAACGTAATAAGTATCAAAAAAAAAATCAAAAGCGGTTTCACAAAAAGTTCCTTTGTGACACTCCTTTTAGTTTCACAAAAACTCACTTATGATACCAAAGTAGAAAAAGGTTTTTATTATCTGACGCGGTACAAAAATACAACAAGTAACAATCTAAACACATAAATGGAAATCATAATTTTGCTGAAATTTTCTAATTTTTTTTTTTAATCTTAGCAGCTTTTGCCGATTTTGCAGCAAACTTGACAAGGTTCCATTGGTTTTCCATCGTCGCTTCGAATGTGCGCATCTCCTGCAAGAAATCGTTCTCCAGACTCGCCAACTGCTTCATTATTAGTTCCTCAAGATTTTCGAAGATTTTCTGCAACGCAGCTTTCATTTCAGCCTCGACGACCGAAAACGTGACGATTGCCGTTTGCTTGTTCTCATTCAGTGTCGCCTGTAATTTTGGTGGTGTCGCTTCCATTATCTCCAATTCCTCTTCTCGAACGGTTTGCATCCTGCTTGAATTTGCATCATTTTGTTCCCTTTCGATTTTTGTGGTTTCGCTCTGTTGGCAGGTATCCACCAAATTTACCTTGTGCTGAAATCTTATGTTGTTAACTCGGCCGTGATGGGGCCTCCAACTGGCGACCGGTTGTAACAAATATCTTATGTCGTACACAGAAATGGTGCCGGATTCACTTCCGATTGCCAGACTCACTCCGTCGTTGCTGAGATCGACAGCGCTTAGGGGTTCACCAACGTTCGCTCTGAAAATGCATTCGTCGATGTTCATATCGTACACGCAGAATTTGTGATCGCCTCCTGCAGTCACCAGGAAGTCGTGGTTGAAGGCCAAGTCCAACCCAATACACGAGGAGTGCGCGCTGGTTTGATAAACCGGTTCGATGGTGTTAATGTCCCATATCATAACCTGCCCTAACTCGTTGGTGGACGCCAATAAATGCGGTTCTTTGGAGTGGAACCTCATTCCTCCGATGTTCGAAGCGATGGACGCAGGGTACTGACTCAAAATTTGACCATCGACCGTACTGTGCACAATTATGCTGCCGCTGTCACCAGCTGCGGCCACACATTGATCGTCGCTATTGAAGTCGACAAAATTAATCTCAGTAAGCGCGTAGTTACACTCAATGTTGTTTTTTGCGTCCCCGGTGTCAAAAATGAGAAGCTTTCCTTTGCCGTCTCCAATTGCTACACTCTTCGTTGAGTTCTTCGGAAAACAGCAAACTGTGGCGTCGGGTAGGTCGATGGTGCGCACAACTTTAATGGCCTCTACGTTACTCACATTAATGATTTCAACCCTGCCGTATTCAGGAACAAAACTTATGTATTTGTCTGCGGCGCTCCAAGAGATGAATTGGATCGGATTCTTCACTGACGTCGGATACATTACTTCGAAGTCATCGTCGGGCCAGTGATTAAATTTTAGGTCAACTCCTGCAGAAGACAACATCTTAAGCGAACTTTTCAACGTCTTGCAGAAAATTGCAAAACAAATGAAATTGTTTATGTTTTATTATCTGTGCAACCGACTTCTAGATCGCATTAGGAAAGAGGCGACAAAAGCAGCTATTATGAACTGTGCCTGCTTCGATGATATTTGAAGAATGAAACTAAACTATTGGGCCAATGGCATGGCAGGCCTCTTTTTCACGTGCTGATGGACAACATCTTGAGCGATTTTATATTATTCCTGCGTTTCAAGCTATTAAAGACACGGGTTGAAATTTCGGGGATAATGTTTCTAGTCTTCATTAGTGTAGCCTGCAATTCTTCAGTTAGCCAATTAAAAAGTTTAAGGGAGTAAATTTTGTGTGGCAAATATTTTGCTGCTAAAAAGTGGTGCGAACCGTTATTTCCATCAATCTTTCGAAGACAAACACTTTTGTTGCGTGAACTCAATCAATTGATGCCAAATTACTAATCCGTTTTGGTGGATTAGGTATAAGGTCTATAATTGATATTTACTAGCCTGCCTTTTTGTCTTCCATATTTTCTAATTCTGAACTTATTATGTCCATTCTACCTTCTAGTTTTTCTAATTTTGAAATTACATCCCTTAACGAGGCTGTTGATTATTGGAAGGAAATTTCTAATTCGTCTTTACTTCCAAAAGAGCTTTCTATTCAAAGAAATTGGGACTTACCTATCTGTGAGCAAATATTTCAAAATTTATTATCTTCCTCAAATATCACACAAAAAGCTATCTTATTAGCTGGATCTGAACTTAAATCTGGAGCTTGGCTTGAAGCTCTTCCATCTTGTAAATTAGGTACTCTTTTAGAAAAAAACTTTTTACAAATTGCAATTTCACCTAGAGTGGGCATCAATTTTTGTCATCCTCATATCTGCTCGTGCGGTTCTTCTGTAGACTTGTTGGGTCATCATGGTTTATCGTGCATTAAAAGTGCTGGTAGACTCTCTCGTCACAGCTGTATTAATGACATTATTAAACTTGCTTTCTCTTCTGCCAACATCCCTTGTATCCTTGAACCTAGTATTCTGAGGGATGATGGCAAACGTCCAGATGGTATTACAGTTATTCCATGGAAAGTAGGTAAAGCTTTAGTTTGGAATTTTACACTTGCCCCTTCTCATTTGACTGATTATTCATTTTTTGCAAGATCTGCTACACACTTGGCAGAAAATGTTAAGAAAAAAAAATATAAGTCAATTTCTGATGATTATTTTTTCATCGCCTTCGCTGTGGAAACTTTGAGTCCTTGGAGTGGGGATGCCCTTTCTCTCCTTGAAGATTTGGGGAGGCGTATTGTGCAAACAACGGGAATTCCTCAAGCCAAAACATATTTGAAGCAACGGATAAGTTTGGCTATACAGAGAGGCAACGTTGCTAGTGTTCTTGGTACAGCCCCGCTTTCTTCTTCCCTTAATGAGTTATTTTATTTATTCGTTATTACTTATGTTATGTTATGTTATGTTATGTTATCGTTAAGCAAATGTAACTATATTAGTGCTTATAAAAATATTACATAAACTTTAAGGTTATTTATTATCTAACGGTAAATAATACAAAAACTAACAATATAAACAAATTATAATTTTGCTGCAATTTTTTACTTCTTCGGCTTAGCAGCTTTTGCCTTCCCATTTTTATTGAGCGAAGCAGCAAACATGAGAGTGTTCCATTTATTTTCCATCTTAGCTTCGAATGTGCGCATCTCCTGCACGAAACAGTTCTCCAGACTCGCAAACTGCTTCACTATTAGTTCCTTAATATCTTCGGCGGTTTTCTCCAACGAAGCTTTCACTTCGGCCTTGACGACCGAAAGCGTGACGATTTCAGTTTGCTTTTCCTCACTCAGGGTCGCCTGTGATTTTGGCGGTGTCGCTTCCATTACCTCCAATTCGTGGGTGGGTTCGGCCGGTGGCATTTCTAACTCTTCTCGAATGCTTTGCATCCTAATAGAATTTAGATACCATTGCCTCCTTCTGGTTTTTCTGCTTTCGCGCTGTGGGCAGGAATGCACCAAATTTACCTTGTTCTGAAATCTTATGGTGTTAATTCTGCCGGGATGAGGCCTCCAACTGGCGACCGGTTGTAACAAATATCTTATGTCGTACACAGAAATGGTGCCGGATACACTTCCGATTGCCAGACTCACTCCGTCGTTGCTGAGATCGACAGCGCTTAGGGGTTCACCAACGTTCGCTCTGAAAATGCATTCGTCGATGGTCATATCGTACACGCAGAATTTGCAATCGCCTCCTGCAGTCACCAGGAAGTCGTGGTTGAAGGCCAAGTCCAACCCAATACACGAGGGGTGCGCGCGGGTCTGATAAACCGGTTCGATGGTGTTGATGTCCCATATCATAACGTGCCCAAACTCGTTGGTGGACGCCAATAAATTAGGTTTTTTGGGGTGGAACCTCATTCCTCCGATGTTCGAAACTATGGACGCAGAGTACTGACTCAAAATTTGGCCATCGACCGTACTGTACACAATTATGCTGCCGCTGTCACCAGCTGCGGCCACACATTGATCGTCGCTATTGAAGTCGACAAAATTGATCTCAGATAGCGAGTATTTACAGTCAATATTGTTTTTTCCGTCCCAGGTGTCAAAAATGAGAAGCTTTCCTTTACCGTCTCCAATTGCTATACTCTTCGTGGAGGTCTTCGGAAAACAGCAAACTGTGGCGTCGGGTAGGTCGATGGTGCGCACAACGTCTATGGCCTCTACGTTACTCACATTAATGATTTCAACCCTGCCGTAATGGGGAACAAAACTTATGTATTTGTCTGCGGCGCTCCAAGAGATAAATTGGATCGGATTCTTCATTGACGTCGGATACATTACTTCGAAGTCATCGTCGGGCCAGTGATTAAATTTTAGGTCAACTCCTGCAGAAGACAACATCTTAAGCGAACTTTTCAACGTCTTGCACAAAATTGCAAAACAAATGAATTTGTTTATATTTTATTATCTGTGCAACCGACTTCTAGATTGCATTAGGAAAGAGGCGACAAAAGCAGCCATTATGTACTGTGCCTGCTTCGATGACATTTGAAAAATGAAACTAAACTATTGGGCCAATGGCATGGCAGGTCTATCCGTTTCGCGCTGTCAAAAACACGGGTTAACATTTCGGGGATAATGTTTCTAGTCTTCGTTATTGCAGCCTGCAATTCTTCAGTTAGCCAATTAAAAAGTTTAAGGGAGTAAATTTTGTGTGGCAAACATTTTGGTGCTACAAAGTAGTGCCAACCGTTATTTCCATCAATCTTTCGAAGACAAACACTTTTGTTGCGTCAACTCAATCAATTGATGCCAAATTACCAATCCGTTTTGGTGGATTAGGTATAAGGTCTATAATTGATATTTCCTCGCCTGCCTTTTTGTCTTCTATATTTTCTAATTCTGAACTTATTATGTCCATTCTAGTTTTTCTAATTTTGAAATTACACCCCTTAACGATGCTGTTGATTATTGGAAGGAAATTTCTAATTCGTCTTTACTTCCAAAAGAGCTTTCTATTCAAAGAAATCTGTGAGAAAATATTTCAAAATTTATTATCTTCCTCAATTATCGCACAAAAAGCTATCTTATCTGGTTTGTCGTGCATTAAAAGTGCTGGTAGACTCTCTCGTCACAGCTGTATTAACGACATTATTAAACGTGCTTTCTCTTCTGCCAACATCCCTTGTATCCTTGAACCTAGTATTCTGAGGGATGATGGCAAACGTCCAGATGGTATTACAGTTATTCGATGGAAAGTAGGTAAATCTTTAGTTTGGGATTTTACTTGTACGGATACACTTGCCGCTTCTCATTTGACTGATTCTTCATTTTCTGCAAGATCTGCTGCACACTTGGAAGAAAATCTTAAGAAAAAAAAATATAAGGCAATTTCTGATGATTATTTTTTCGTCGCCTTCGCTGTGGAAACTTTGGGCCCTTGGAGTGCTGCAAAGTTCTCTCCTTGAAGATTTAGGGAGGCGTATTGTTCAAACAACGGGTATTCCTCAAGCCAAAACATATTTGAAGCAACGAATAAGTTTGGCTATACAGAGAGGCAACGTTGCTAATGTTCTTGGTACAGCCCCACTTTCTTCTTCTCTTCAGTTATTTTATTTATTCTAGTCATTACTTATGTTATGTTATTTTATGTTATCGTTAAGCAAATGTACCTAAATCCAAGAAATGAACTGAATCAGATTCTTCGCTGGCGCCGGATATATCACTTGGATGCCATCTTCGGGCCAGTGATTAAATTTGAGTTCAACTCCAGCAGAAGCCAACATCTCAAGCGAACTTTTCAACGCCTGGCAGATACCAAGCAAAACAAACCAAACCAAACTTGTTCATTTTTGGTGACTGAAGGATGAAACCTGACTTCTAGATCACTTATTCCCACGTCACTTGAAAAACGTTTCCTCAAGATGATCGCCACGACCCGTACGTCTAAACTGGTGGCCATGGCGAACTGCGCCTGTTTTGAAGACGTTTCAAGAGTGAAATTAAATTGTTGGGCCGCCGGAATCGCAGGCTTCTTGTTCTTCACGGGCTGGTGGCTCATGATCGACGTCAACGCGGCCTACGAAGGGTACATCGCTTACAATAAAGTCTACCACCTCCCGGGAATTTTTGCCACCCTTGCCCTGCTGTTGGTCAACATTGTTCCCATCCACGCGGTTCAAGACACTTATTACTATTCCGACCGAAAGTGCAGTGCGTTTTTCCTGAACCTGTTTCTATTCTTCGGGCTTCTGATGGCCTTCGGAGCGCTCATCGGGGCTTCCTTCATTTTGGTCAACGATTTCTTGATGAGGCCCAAGATGCACCAATGGCCCGGGGCCGGAATTTTTTTGCAGAACGCCTTCATCTTCTCAGCGAATATGATCTTGAAGTTTGGAACTAAAGCGGATGAATTTTAACGAGTTGGGGTCCGACCTGTCGATATATGCAAATGGAGGCTTACTTTGAATTTATTAAATTTTATTCTTTTAAATTTGGTTTTATTCCGAGCAAATCGCGCGATTAACCCCCGGTGACGTAATTGGAATAATCTTATCTTTTTCGTGAAAAAATAGGAAGCGCTGACTGCCTACTTCAATATTTGTGACAGCGGCGAAATGTAGACTACCAATCATGCGCCAAACGAAATTATCTCGCCTTGTGTGAAGAGAAGAAAAATTGTGAAGAGGTGGAATTTAATCAAGAGATTTGTGCCTGTGACGCTTGGGACGACAATCAACAATATTCGGGTGGATGCGAGCATTCTTTTATAGAGTGAAACAATAAAATTAAAAAAGACATTCTCTGCAAATAGATTTATGTTCTGAAAGTGAAAACACGAAATTCGTTACTTTACAGAAAGAGATTTATGTTAAAAGACTTTTTCAGGCGAAAATTAATTCTTTTCGGATCGAAAACATTGAATACAAATTCGTAAACCACATTTCTAAAATTACCGTTTGTCACAAAACAGTTACCTCTGAAAATTAAGTTGCAGGCAACCCAAAATGCAAATTGAATTAGTAATCAAAGTAATTTGGCTAAAAACGTTAAAATAATGTGAAACCAATTAATAAAACAAGAATTTTGAGCTAAAAATTTAATTTTTTAATTGCCTGCAATAGCGAAATGTAAATTGGGTTGCATAAAACCTAATAGGCAAAGTAAATCTAACATAATCTAACACAAGCGTGTACAATGAAAATCGGAGATTAATAGATGGGAACTGTAATATACTGGGTGTCTTATGAGCACTGACGAAAATTGCAAATTCAAAATGCAGCCTAACATACTTTGACAAAAATAATGTCGTTGATTTTGAAGGTGGGGCAAGAAGCCTCATCGTTATCGAAATAAATTACTATGAATGTTTTTTAATTCCAGAGACGGTTAGAAAGCTGTGATATTATTTTTAAATTTAAGTTGGTAGTAATCAGTACTTACTACCATAACCTATATTGTGCTATATTTTCTAATTTTAAAGCTACATTACTAATTTAGCCTTAAACTGACAGGTGCAAAATAACATTACTATCAACATAAAATGAAAACAAATATTTTTTCACACCCTGCTAATCGTTTCTGGAATTAAGAAACACACTGTAGTAACAAAACAGAAATTGTATATTAATTTGTAATAAGAATTAATTTCAACTATTTTTTTCACAATATGAACTTTATTTAAGTCTCACTTACATTAAGCTTAAGCCTTAGGGCGAACTGTCACTTACGTAATGTTGGTGACTATCAGTTTTGAAAGTTGTAGTTAAAAATAGAAAATTTTATTTGGAATCATCTCAAATTATTAATAAAAGATCCCAAATTTTTACTTCTGACTTTATTTTCATAAAAACGTCTGACATTATTATTTTCTAGTTCCATCTTCACAAACTTGCAAAGATCACGAACAACCAATTACAAATAACTTTAATATTTAAGGGGAACTTTAAATGGAGGATATCCGACGTTTAAATTTAAGAATCGGTTCAACGTTTACATTTAACCTTACAAATCAATGTACTTCAAAAGATGTCCCTTAGCGGATATAAGTGACACTTTTAATTATAATTGATCACATTGACACTGCAATTAAGCTCAACAGTTTTTTCTTGCTTGCATTATTTTGAGGGCGAAGAATCTGAGTCTATTTTCGAAAATAAATAAGATGAGGTTTTCCTTGTTTAATATTTAATATTTATTATCTGAGGAAATAAAAAGTAAGTTTACTTAACTATATTATATGTCCACATAAAGGAAAAGAAAAATGAAAAAGTTGAATTTAAGGGACACTTTAAGCAGAGGATATTCAACGTTTAAATTTAAGGATCGGTTCAACGTTTACGTTTAACCTTACAAATCAATGTACTTCAACATATGTCACTTAGTGGATATGGCACTTATAATTATAATTGATGACATTGACATTGCAATTAAGCTCGACAGTTTTTTCTTGCTTGCATTATTGAGGTCCAAGAATTTGAGTCTATTTTCGGAAATAAATAAGATGAGGTTTTCCTTGTTTAATATTTAAGGAACACTTTAAGTAGAGAATATCCAATGTTTACATTTAAGGATTTAAGAATAGATTTGACGTTTACATTTAACCTCAAAAATCATTGTACTTCAACATATGTCACTTAGGGGATTTAAGTGACACTTAGAATTATAATTGATGATATTGAAATTGCAATTACGCTCAACAGTTTTTTCTCATTAAAACTAGCGTTCGCTTGCATTATTTTGAAGTCCAAGAATCTGAGTCTATTTTCGAAAATAAATAAGATAAGGTTTTCCTTGTTAAATATTTAAGGGACATTTTAAGTAGAAAATATCCAATGTTTAAATTTAAGGATTTAAGAATGGGTTTGACGTTTACATTTAACTTAAAAAATCATTGTACTTCAACATATGTCACTTAGGGGATTTAAGTGACACTTATAATTATAATTGATGGCAATGACATTGCAATTAAGCTCAACAGTTTTTTCTTGCTTGCATTATTTTGAGGTCGAAGAATCTGAGTCTATTTTCGAAAATAAATAAGATGAGGTTTTCCTTGTTAAATATTTAAGGGACACTTTAAGTAGAAAATATCCAATGTTTAAATTTAAGGATTTAAGAATGGGTTTGACGTTTACATTTAACTTAAAAAATCATTGTACTTCAACATATGTCACTTAGGGGATTTAAGTGACACTTAGAATTATAATTGATGACATTGATATTGCAATTACGCTCAACAGTTTTTTCTCATTAAAACTGGCGTTCGCTTGCATTATTTTGAGGTCCAAGAATCTGAGTCTATTTTCGAAAATAAATAAGATGAGGTTTTCGTTAGATCCATCAGTCAGCGCGAATTCTAATAATATTTAAGGTCTCACTAAATTGATTTATTTGCCACATAAATTTACGAATTGCTTGAGTGACGCAGATGATGGCTTTCCAGTCACGCCCGAGGTTTTACACAATTCTACAAGTTTCAGAACAAAGCGAAGCTCCTTAACCCCGGTTCAAGAATCGTGTCCAATTGACCCAATTCTCCGGCTCTGACAATTGCGAGAACAAAGCGCCGAAACCGCGGACGGAAGTGCGATTTCGGTCCGAAAGTAACAAGATAATAACGCGCGAGAATAAATCTTTGAAAAACATCTGTCTTGAACAGAGGCTCAACACCACATGCTGTGTTTATAACAGCTCATTTAAAATTAAACAATTCTATTTCTGATTACCATTGACTGCCACGCAAACCTAAATACTCGGACGAATCCAGTTCAAACTCATAAAAGTGCATTGTACTGCAAGTAGCTGTATATTTTATGAACGCGAGTATCAATTATCATTAGAAACGCGCCCATCAACGGCGGCAGAGACCCGAGAAACTCGTAGCACTCGCAGCACAATTATTATTCAAACACAACTTCACTTTACGATGAGTAACTAATTAATTAAGTGCATGCGAAGTTTAATGAAGTACGGACAGATGGTTTCGATCGTAATTTGTCAAGCTGCATTCCTCCATAGTAATTAAGAACGCGGAAAATGCATTTATCAATCTTACAGAAAGCGATGCTAATCATAACTGCAATAAAAAATTGATTTGCTCGAATCGCTGTGGCAATGGACATATCTGAAGTTGAAGAACTTCGCCGTCGAAACGGAACGATTCAAGTGGCTAACGCAGAACTTTATTTGAACGATAAAAACCGAAGGCACAGAGCCGGATTTACATCATTTTAATTTCATTTTTCTACGACCACTACAGAAAATAATCAATATTAGTAAGGTGAGCAACTATTTTTTATACAAAAGGAGTGCAAATGAATTTTCATTGGATATGGTGATTGGGTTTGAATAAAAACACTCCATTCTCCATTCAACTATATGTTTTTTAAATAATTTCAAAATTACACGTTAAAACAAACACACTGCAAGTTGCATGTTTTCACCTAGGCAAACCCTTGTATTCATAATCATAAAAGTCGGTTTTCCTACGTAAACCCATGCAAATTGCAGTGTACAATTTCATAAAGTGTGCTCAGGTCAATTTTTTTTTGACTTATGTTAGGATCTACATTTTCACAAAGTTTGCTCAGGTAATTTTTTTTCCATTTTCTTGTTTTCAAATGATTACAACAAGGGTTGAATCTTAAAAGTCGGTTTTCCTAGGTAAAACCATGCAAATTGCAGTGCACATTTTTATAAAGTATGCTCAGGTAAAACAATTTTCCATTTTCTTGTTTTCAAATGATTACAACAAGGGTTGAATCTTAAAAGTTGCATGATTTCACCTAGGCAAACCGACTCTTAAGAGTCAACCCTTGTTGTAATCGTTTGAAAACAAGAAAATGGATAACTTCATCAACCAAGAATAGAAGTGGTTATTTTTCTTTGAAATACTTTTTATTTCAATCTTCATTTGGTCCAAAACTATCAGTTTTAAAAAATGTATTTAGTTTAGACGTTGAAGCCGCTGCATCAAGAGATGTTTTATGTTTATTAGTATCAATGTGCTTTGTTATTGCGCTTCGTCCACCAATCGCAATAAAAAATTCTCCTTTGCAGATTGTACATTTAACCATAGAATCATCATTTCCTTTGTTTTCTACAATAAATGGAAACTCTTTTTTTAAAGGTTAAAGGTTAAAGTTAAATGCCAAGTTTTTATATTTTTAAAAGTACAAAGTAGTACAAAAGAATGCAAAGGAGTACTTTTGGAGTACTTGTTTTAAAAGAAGTACGGTTCACAAAAAAGAGTACAAAACTCCCTAAAGTTGGTAGATGAATTCTGCATAATTTCCAACTCGAGAATTATAATTTTTAATTTGTTGTAAACAATTTTCAATAAAAAATCGCGTTTTTTTTAGTTTCTTGCTTGTAAACTGGAAACTAATCAAGTAATCTTAATGATGTCAATAGACGAATTGTAGAGAATTTAATTACGAAGAGAATGAGAGGTCGAATGGCCCGATCCGATAATTAGAACCGGAGAAAAGCCGGAAAATCCGAAAAATTCGGTGTTTTCTTAAAAAATTCACAATTCCGTCATTTTTTAATTTTAAAAATTGAAACTTTGCACAAAAATAGCTATTTATATATACTTTATGTGTGCAAAACCCCGACCCTGTCGGACTATCAGTTCTTGCACAATCACCATTTCAATATTTTTTTGCGATATTTTCGCGAAGGGCTGCATGCTGCTGTGATTGTCCGATTCAAATTTTAAAAACTAAATTGGAAACTAGACGCGCATAGCAACAAAATGTCTATTTTGATTTTTCTATAAAATGCAGCTAAATAGCTGAAAAACTGTCGTGAATATGAGTAAAAACGGTCGAGCAGGAGAAAGTGGTCGAGTAGTGGGGGGAAACCAGCCGCTGAGAAAGAATAGTTCATGAAGTTGATCCGGACCCTCAAACTCAATGTAATTAAAAATCTTGAAGGAGGAGGGTAAACTATAGACGCGCTCTGTATAATAAATGTAATAATATATTTTTAATACAATTTAAGTAATTTATTTTTTAAAGCAGTTTTTCTTAACTTTTTTTTTTTTGTAACTGTGATTTCGCCGATTTTATATTTTTTGCGACTCCTCACACAATTAGAGGATTAGAAACTACCACTTGAATGAAACTGCGGGTTTTCTGCATTTTATTTTATTAATTACCCGGCAAATTTCATATTTTGTAAATATATGCCACAAATAAGAACTTCCTTGCGATTACTGATTTTATCCGGAATTTTGCGGAACTCGCATTTAATTAAAATTTCGAAATTGTCAACAATACTTTAAGGAAAACATATTAAAGATAATCTGTGAAAGAATCATATTTTTAGTATAGAAACTAACCGTAACTGCACTGGGGCCTGCGCGGCCCCACGCGAGTACTTTTGTGCGTAATAATAGTGCGAGTACTTAAGGGTTAAACAACATCAGTTTTTTTAAATCATCGAATTTAATTATCGATGTGACAGACTGTTGAATATAATTTTTGTTGTAAAGGTCACAAAAAAATAAGTGTTGACTGGCAATTTCAGGTAGTTTTGCTTTTTGACCCAAAGCAACTAAAAGAGGTCCTTGCAAGTTGTGAAATAATTTTATAATAATAGTTGCAGACATAATTTTTCTAACATCTTATTTATTAGTGATGGGAGTCTTTCTGAGCCCCTATTTACCGAGCTATTACACGCACTAACGAGCTTAAATCGAAGATTAAAATAATGCACCCAAGGCAGGTAGCATCTTTCTGTTTTCAAGGCGAGACCCATCGGATTGAAAAAATTTAATACACAATTTTATAAAATAAAGGAAGGCGAAATTAAAAGCTTGGATACTAATTTACTTGCTACCTTTTTTATTAAGCAGCAAATTTATGATAATTAAAATCAACCTAAATTTATTAATACCTGTCCGTTTTAAACTCCTCCGATTTTCATGGCATAAATTCGGTTAAAGTTCACATATTTCTAGGATTTTTTTACTGGAAATGACAGGCAAAAACAAACCGAGAAATATCTTCGGTTAGATTAGATAATTTATTTTAACTGCTCATTCACTTAGATGTTTTGTCATTAATTTTATCAAGAACCACTTAAATACTATTCAAATCTATATTTAGGGGAACACGCTCAAAAGTGATGAGGTATTTTTGAAACCGTTGTAATGTGATCTGTTACGTCACGGCGCAACAGCAAAGACACCACCCCCAACAGCCCCTACCCAGAACAAGGGAGGGGACCCTTAGACTAGTTTTAGAGTTGTAAAATATGTAGATATATAGTCACGTAAAGATCGAGGTAATAAGAAGTCAGATAAAGTGGTAGTTAAAAGTGCGTTTTGTTTTATTTCCAATCCTTGCATAAGGTTAAAGCTGCGGCGATAACATGATCAGTAACAACCGATTGGGTTGGGAATAGAATGAATGGGTTTCAGTTGAATAAATTTTCAGCTAAGCGGAAGTGAATTTGTGCAAACGGCTGAAAATTAGGTCATGTAAAGCAAGTTTTATTGAAACATTAAAAAATTATTATAGCGACCGTCGTTGTTTTCAAGCCTCCGTTTCACGCTGTCAAACACGCATATTAACATTTGGCTAAATTCCTTTCTCTTTTTGTTTTGTCACATGTTCTCCAGCTGCCAACATTACAAAAGCGACACTAACCCAATAATATGTTACATACTGAGGTGGAAGAAAGACTTTCACCTCGGTAAGTACAATTATCCCCCGATCTACACAAATATCGCGTAAATCAAAATCAGGAAAAACCGTGTAAATCGAAAAATAATTTAGTCAGTTACAAGTTTTTTCGATTGCCTTTTTCACCACGCAACAGTTGTGTTCCACTTTATCACAAATGTTCTTTCCACTTGACAAAAAAAACCTTTTTACAACTGATATGTGGTAAAATTCAATCGAAAACCCCTATAAATTTGGCCACTTCCCAACCTCCCCAAAAGTCAGAAATTTTCCAAAGAAGACAAAAAATCAGAATCTGCAAAAATTATGATGGATCCGGTTCTGCGACTTGTTAGCACAAAGTGTTCAATATTAAAAAAGATAAAGTCAAGCAGACAATGTATTGTAGTACATATCCTTGGAAGCCTTGATAATGGAAATGATTTAACATTTATGCCAATTTAGAAATAAAAAGGCAGTGCGGTTGGTTGCATACGCTGCAATACATTGGCTGATCAATTATATATTTACAATAAGATCTTGGACTCGAGCCAAATTACCAATCCGTTTTGATGGATTACGTATAAGGTCTATAATTGATATTTCCTCGCCTGCCTTTTTGTCTTCTATATTTTCTAATTTTGAACTTATTATGTCCATTCTGCCTTCTAGTTTTTCTAATTTTGAAATTACATCCCTTAACGAGGCTGTTGATTATTGGAAGGAAATTTCTAATTCGTCTTTACTTCCAAAAGAGCTTTCTATTCAAAGAAATTGGGACTTACCTATCTGTGAGCAAATATTTCAAAATTTATTATCTTCCTCAAATATCACACAAAAAGCTATCTTATTAGCTGGATCTGAACTTAAATCTGGAGCTTGGCTTGAAGCTCTTCCATCTTGTAAATTAGGTACTCTTTTAGAAAAAAACTTTTTACAAATTGCAATTTCACCTAGAGTGGGCATCAATTTTTGTCATCCTCATATCTGCTCGTGCGGTTCTTCTGTAGACTTGTTGGGTCATCATGGTTTATCGTGCATTAAAAGTGCTGGTAGACTCTCTCGTCACAGCTGTATTAATGACATTATTAAACTTGCTTTCTCTTCTGCCAACATCCCTTGTATCCTTGAACCTAGTATTCTGAGGGATGATGGCAAACATCCAGATGGTATTACAGCTATTCCATGGAAAGTAGGTAAATCTTTAGTTTGGGATTTTACTTGTACGGATACACTTGCCCCTTCTCTTTTGACTGATTCTTCATTTTCTGCAAGATCTGCTGCACATTTGGCAGAAAATGTTAAGAAAAAAAATATATAAGTCAATTTCTGATGATTATTTTTTCGCCGCCTTCGTTGTGGAAACTTTGTGTTCTTGGTGTGCTAATGTCCTTTCTCTCCTTGAAGATTTGGGGAGGCGTATTGTTCAAACAACGGGAATTCCTCAAGCCAAAACCTATTTGAAGCAACGAATAAGTTTGTCTATACAGAGAGGCAACGTTGCTAGTGTTCTTGGTACAGCCCCGCTTTCTTCTTCTCTTAATGAGTTATTTTATTTATTATAGTTATTACTTATGTTATGTTATTTTATGTTATCGTTAAACAAATGTACCTAAAGAATAACAAGTATTTTTTAATATTGAACATTTATGAATACAGTCGAACTCCTCTATAGTGACCTCCTCTATAACGATTTTTTCTCTATAGTGATGTTTTTGTCAGGAATGTGCATTTTTGAACGTTTTCCATATAAAAATACCTCTATATTATGATGTTAAACCTCTATATAGTGATTATTCTTTTCGGTAATAAAAAACCTGAAAAATCCTTAAAAGAATTTCTTGCAAAATCCTTACTTATGCAATCAATTTTCGATAGATTTTTTCATCAATAAGTACATGTTATGTAAATATTCAGATGCAAGTTGCACCAGCCTGTTCAACCAATCAGAAGCCTTTCTTTTGAACCGCTACCAAGGCAACGCAAGTATTTTTTCGGAAATTTTTTCCGATTGGGTAAGACCCTGGAGAGAATTTTAGTGGAAATTTTTTGACGTCATAATTACTGTCACTAATATTTACATTAATTAAGTACATGTAACCGGAATAAACGATGCCATTTTACATTAAATGCCATTCAACGCTTCCCATAAACTTGCAATCAACATATCGTATTATTTATAGCGTTGAGTGACGTTTATAGATAATATATCAATACATAAATTAAATTACAAAAAGGTTCAAAATTTTCTTACCGAATACCACTCGACGTTAAATTAAAATCCGGAAATTTTTTAAGCACTATTGGTATTACAAGTGAAAATTTGTATTGTTTATTAATAACTGTGTGTATTTCTATATAGGGTAAACCCGATAGTTATTGGACACTTAAGAAAAAGCATCTTTAATATTATTTTATTTGACATAATACGTCATTCCAGAGAATGAAATTAACAAGATGTAATCCTCAAAGTACATATTAGTCAAAAAATGGTATGATTAATTTTTATAGGATTTGTTTATGTTCAAAATTATAATGTTTTTAAACAATTATTGCACAAAAGAACAGTGATTGGACACACCTGTAAACCTGTAAAATCTTCACCGAGTATTAAAATATTGAATAGAAATAGCATAGGTGTTATTTCTGTAATAAAAAAGTAGCTTGTCCAATAACTAGCGATGTCCAATAATTGTACGGTTTCCCCTACTTAAAACAAATATTTTTTCAAATATAATAAATTTTAATTTTTTGTTTTGAATATCAATTGGTTTTTAAAGTGACTGCAAAAATTGTAAAATTATACTTGAATTCTATATAGTGAAGTTTCTCTATAGTGATGTTTTTTCATGGCTTTTCGAACATCACTATAGAGGAGTTCGACTGTATTTCCGTTGTATGTTAATGTTAAAAAATATCCGCTATCTGTTAATGCAATTCTAAATTTTTAGAAAGTTGGGAAGTGGCCATTTCCCAACCTCCCCAAAAGTCAGAAATTTACCAAAGAATCTGCAAAAATAATGATGGATCCGGCCCTGCGACTTGTTAGCACAAAGTTTCTGTTCAAATAGCTTTCTATAAACCTGTCTGATTGCATTACAATTTATTCGAAACGAACAAATTACACCCATCAAAGGGTAATTAGATGGAATTATTAAATCAATAAACGGTCAGGTTGAAAACAAGTTTAATAAACGCGCGGGATTCGATTAAAGTCGTCGTTTTTTGGTCGCGTTCCCATTTCGGAGGCGTCCGTAAATTCGACGTCGCCGATGCGTTTTTTATCCGTAACAGTTTCGTCGATAATCGCCGGCTTAATGTCCGCGACAGATGCGGACGGAAAAAATAAGAAAAACGAGCCAAGTAATCTCAGAAAATCGGCGTCGTCGCAATTAGCGCGTATTAAGCAAGGAAAAGAGGAGCAAGATTCCATTACTCGGAGCAATCCAATCTAAATAGTGTTGTGGACTCGGTTGCGGCGGATTGACATCGGTTCTGCGGGGGGTTGCAGGGGGTGCATCTTGTAGCACATGTTTAGACCTCCGCTGAGGGCGCCACGGACGGCCCGGTCGCGCTCCGCACGGCCGGCGAATTCAGCAAAATTCTACGAGAACAACGGTCGCGGCGGCCGTTGTTCCGCCGGAACGCTCTATCTGAACGGCTTTCATCTACCAAGAGGAGACTGACTTTAAAAAACTCTTTTCATCTCCTTAGAGCTGTATCCTTGTTGTAATACAACATATATCTGTTATTCGCCGGTTTCTTTTTGAATAAAATATAGCTTCGCCGTGTAAACCTGTAAACTATACTAAACGACCATTCGATGTGTATACGCTATATTTACATGACTCTACGGTTCATTACAAATAACACATCGTAATGACTCGGATCGTCCTGATGCATATTGCATGCGATTCATATTGTAATTGTAATGCCTCGACTTTGTTATACCACACATCGGTAATTACCTACCCACTAAAATTACCGGACGCTTTTTATCCTCCTTTTCTTTTTATCTTTGCTCAGAAAAACATCAACTAATTTTCTGTCACTTTAATAACTTTTTTCTTTAAACTTTTTTAAGACACAAGTAACAATTCCCTAATTATACCTATTATCGTCAATAAAAATCGAGTAGCCGATTTTAATTGTTGAAACCATCGTTTGCATGGTTTCAAACAATCGTTTCCACGACGATTTTAGTAGTTTCCAAGGTAATGACGATTTTAATTGTTGAAATCATCGTTTCCATGACGATTTTAATAGTTTCCAAGTTTCCAATAATTATTGAAACCAATTCGTGATTTCGAACAATCGTTTCCTTCTACGGCTGTCAGTTTATTAAATTTTTGGTTGAAAATAAGTGTCATGTTTCTGTAGACGAGAGAAGTAAAAGAGGTGACTGTTTTCTGTAGGGTATTGTTAATTTTTTTACAGACGAGAAACAATATCCTAATTATATCTATTAACGTCAATAAAAATCGAGTAGCCGATTTTAATTGTTGAAACCATCGTTTCCATGGTTTCAAACAATCGTTTCCACGACGATTTTAGTAGTTTCCAAGGTAATGACGATTTTAATTGTTGAAATCATCGTTTCCATGACGATTTTAATAGTTTCCAAGTTTCCAATAATTATTGAAACCAATTCGTGATTTCGAACAATCGTTTCCTTCTACGGCTGTCAGTTTATTAAATTTTTGGTTGAAAATAAGTGTTATGTTTCTGTAGACGAGAGAAGTAAAAGTGGTGACTGTTTTCTGTAGGGTATTGTTAATTTTTTTACAGACGAGAAACAATATCCTAATTATATCTATTAACGTCAATAAAAATCGAGTAGCCGATTTTAATTGTTGAAACCATCGTTTCCATGGTTTCAAACAATCGTTTCCACGACGATTTTAGTAGTTTCCAAGGTAATGACGATTTTAATTGTTGAAATCATCGTTTCCATGACGATTTTAATAGTTTCCAAGTTTCCAATAATTATTGAAACCAATTCATGATTTCGAACAATCGTTTCCTTCTACGGCTGTCAGTTTATTAAATTTTTGGTTGAAAATAAGTGTTATGTTTCTGTAGACGAGAGAAGTAAAAAAGGTGACTGTTTTCTGTAGGGTATTGTTAATTTTTTAACAGACGAGAAACAATACCCTAATTATACCCATTAACGTCAATAAAAATCGAGTAGCCGATTTTAACTGTTGAAACCATCGTTCCCATGGTTTCAAACAATCGTTTTCACGCCGATTTTAATAGTTTCCAAGGTAATGCCGATTTTAATTGTTGAAACCATCATTTTCATGGCGATTTTAATAATTTCCAAGTTTCCAATAATTGTTGAAACCAATCCATGATTTCGAACAATCGTTTCTAAGGTAATGCCTTCTATGGCTGTCAGTTCATCAAGTTTATGATTGCGAATAAGTGTCATGTTTCTGTAGACGGAAGAAGTAAAAGGGGTGACTGTTTTCTGTAGGGTCTTGTATTTAATATTAATTTGTTTTAATAGATGAGAAACAATACCCTAATTATACCTATTAACGTCAATAAAAATCGAGTAGGCGATTTTAATTGTTGAAACGATCGTTTCCATGGTTTTAAACAATCGTTTCCATGGCGATTTTAATAGTTTCCAATGCAATGCCGATATTAATTGCTGAAACCATCGTTTCCATGAATTCGAACAATTGTTTCCATGGCGATTTTAATAGATTCCAAGTTTCTCATAATTGTTGAAACCAATCCATGATTTCGAACAATCGTTTCCAAGGTAATGCTTTCTATAATGGCTATCAACTTATTAAGTTTTTGATTGAGAATAAGTGTCATGTTTGTGCAGACGGAAGGAGTAAAAGGGGTGACTGTTTTCTGTAGGGTCTTGCATTTAATATTAATTTTTTTAACTGGCGAAAAACATTGCACTAATCAGATTTATTAACGTCAATAAAAATCGAATAACCGATTTTAATTTTTGAAACCGTTTCCATGATTTCCAACAATCGTTTCCATGGCGATTTTAATAGTTTCCAAAGTAACGCCGATTTTAATTGTTGAAACCATCGTTTTCAAAATTTCGAACAATCGTTTCCAAGGTAATGCCTTCCTAAAAAGCTGGTGGAATGCTCTGATAAAAAAATCGTTTAGCCGATTTCAATTATTGAAACCGTTTTTCCACGATTTCGAACAATCGTTTCCATGGCGATTTAAACGGCTTTCAAGATGGGTTGCTTAATGGCTGTCAGTTTATCAAGTTTTTGGTGGAGAATAGGTGTTATGTTTGTGCGGATGGAAGGGGTAAAAGGGGCGACTGTGTTTTCCTTGAGGGTCTTGTATTTATAAGAAATTTATATGCTCGAAGGCTTCGAAAAAATTGTATATCATTAGACGGCGTTTATCCCCTCCTAACAACAAGATCTCGGTCTGCTCTTGGCGAAGACTCCAGCTGACGACTTTTGAACGAAACATCATAATAAAACGGTCGGAATTTGTTGAAAAGGTTCTAATTGACGTTTTCTAAAAGGTTTGAATCTAGAAATCATTTTAAGTCACAAATTATTTTAAATAGACCAAAGGAATTATACATTTGTTTGTTTCAATAGTTTCCAAAATTACAGACTCCCTCATTCTTTTTTTTAAAATTTTTAACTTGGTTTGATGGAGAATAAATAATTTTCTAGAAAATGTAGTGATGTGTTTAATATTTTAAGAGCTTGTAGTTTAAAAAATCTCATTATAACCGTATATTTTTATCATCTAACCTAACTGTGCCATCTCACCCAAAGTTTTAAGCTCAAACCACCCACTCAATTAAAACCCTCACATTATTTGTTGATTTAATACTACCGCTAAAGCGCCATCTCAGACACAATTTCCCGAGGGCTCGTACACTTTTCCTTGTTCTCATTCGACGACTCAACACAAATTACATTGATACTAATTAGTCAATGAATATCTTTAATTCAAGATCATTACAAATCGTGTCAGTCAATTAATGCGATTGTTTCTTCAAATCGCTTCGACGGCATTCGGTTATTAAGATCACGATTTCCATGGCAACCCCAACAAACGATCGGTTACCGCGGTTTCAATTATTGAAACGATACTTTCAGTAATGGCTGCTTATCGGCCTTAAAAATAGTTTTTGTGGTGAAGTTATTAAGTGATAGTGTCGCGATTTGGGCATATCATAGGACGACAATGTTATGAGCTGCCAGTTCACAAAGAAAATATGTTTTTTGTGTGCTCGGTCGCGTTCGTGACTGTTCGGTTTCAGGACAGCATCGCCGTGAGACCACAGTAGTTTGCTGGCTTTTGCTTGTGGAGGGTCCGATTATGTTCGAGCGGTGTTTTTGTGCTTAGTGACAACAATTTGAAGTGTTTCAGAGTTTTGTAACTGAAAATCGGTGCGAGCAGTGTGCATTCGGAGTTTAGTGATTACGGAGTGAATGTGTGACGTGTTAGTGACGCGGTAAAGTTTGCCGCCCTGCACGCGTTTATTTACGGATGACTCTGCTCGCTGAAAGTGGATTACGATTTTTTCTCATCGATTTCCAGTGGCAGTGTGGATACTAATTACCATCTTACGTCAGTGAGTATATTAAGCCACGCCTAATTGTCGGAATCGACACAAGGCGTCCATCATTGCTCTGAAGTACATTGTCTGGTCGTATGTTTGGTATTTGGTCTTCCGTCCTGCTCCGACGAACGGGGACGGATCTCCCCGCTCGTTTCGTCATTTGTGACGCCTGGGGCCCAAACACACGGCGGATCCACGCTCCTCTTCCCTGCGCTCGACTTAACCTCATCCTTATTAATCAACCCTGCTCTCTAACTTCTGGTGCTTTCGCGAATCTTCCTGCTCTTCGCCGGCCCGCTCCGCTCTTCGATCCGGGAAGCCATTTTGTGATTGAGGCCGAAACGGCTCTTGCCTCAAAAATCGTTGATTATCACCATTTCTGGCGATATTTTGATCGAGCACTTTGTGCTTATTGAATTAGCTATTCATTCCTCGAGGTGAATAGCTTGCGTTTCTTAGATACCACGATTAATAAAATTACGATTCCATTCGTAGCGTAACTACTTATATAGAACTGTTGTCCGTGGCAGCGCTTTGTTGAACGATCTGATCGACCACAATGGAGACAAAGGAACTCAATAAAGTTATTTCTTCGTATTCATTCCGATCTGCTGCAAACTTATCGAAGCAGCCTCCTATGACGCAATTTGAGACGAATTTACCGGAATTTTGTTTTCCTGGGATTCTTACCTGCGGTAAAATCGACCGTACGTTGGGCAAATGTTTGCTTTTTACTGGATTTGTGTGTGAGGATTTGGCGTGTCCTTGATTGAACCATCTGCTCAAATAATGGCAGAGCAGTAATGGCCTAATCATCGACATGCCCGAGATGAGATCCCCTGTTAAATTATCTTGATTGCAATTGTCCAGTTGAGTCAACTCGCTCAGAAAATACATATTGAAAGTGAAACGATTTTGCTTTAAAAATGCTGTTTTTTTTTTTAAATTGAACATACAATGTAAATATCCCTACGTTCAATTTAAAAAAAAAAATTGTCAATCAGTAGTGGAGATCCCAGCAATTCTTGATAATACAATTGATTTTGCATTTATGTCTACAGCCCATCTCTGGGTTGCATGGATTGACATATATTTTTTTATTAATTGGGCATCAATTCAATATGCAAGGAAAGACCCGGTATATAGGGAGCGCCAACCAAGTGGAATAAATTCATTATCTCAATTATTGTGCCTATTGAAAAAAAAAATCCCGAAACACGTCATTTTTAGTCTATTACGTGATATCATGTAAAGTGAAAATTTGATCCCTAACCTCAACCCCCTTCGAGTGACAGTTGCAACCCCCAAATTTTTAAATAGGAAGAGGGGGCTTGTGATACCTCATTTGAAAGGTCTCTTCATGCTCTATACAAAAATAATATGGTTTAAAAGTTTATTGTAAAAATGAAGAGTAAAAAAAAATAAATCTGTTTAACGAAATTCGTTACGACACACTAAAAAAATTAAAAATTATTAGCGTTTGGTTCTTGATACTAAGAAGGCAAGCAAGAACAATTGAAATGTTCATAAAGTGACATAAAAACATCAACATTTTTCGTTAGTTGACTGTTAGTTGACTGTTAGTTTAGGTTGAAGTACTGATTGATATATTTTTTATTGTATTACATTACAAGACCCGGTATACAGGGTGAGTTAAATTTTACCGCCCGTGGCAAAATAGGCCTTTAAAATAATTTGTCAATTCTCATAAATTGCATGAGTAATTTTATATTATTAAGGTACATAGAAACCAAGAAAAAATCTTTTTTGTTTTTAATCAAGTAAAATTTTGGCTTTTTTTCAATTACTAATTGTTCAATTTATTAGTTTTTTTGATGTACGAACAGTAAAATATTTTCACACAATTTAGTGTAATTGAAATAATTTTAGTAATTTGCGTTTATTAAATAAAGCTATTTCCGTATTAGAAGGTATTTTTTTAAATGATTTACGACATAAGTAGACTAATTTACCAGACAATGGTATTGATGTAGGGGTGCTTGAAAGATTATTTATGGTGGTCACTAAACTGAACTTAAGAATGCAAGTCTATCGGCAACTGAAAAGTTGTCTCGTCCAGTGAGATGGGTCGATCATAAACTATTGTTAGGATGGTAAACCGCATTTATCTATTGTTAGAAAGTCATAAATAGAATCATTTTTTGTGCTATATCTTAAATTTGATTTAACTCAAAAAGTAATCATTTTTTTACGAATCAAATTGCAGATATTAACGCTACGAATAATTTGACAAATTTTGAAATAAAAAACCAAACATAGAAATTTTACCCAAAACTCTTTGTTTTACTTTTTTGGCTTCAAATAAAAATATTTTGGAAAATTTGTAGCACTAATCGAAAGCGTAAACTTCAACTGATGTAACATGTAAATTGCATACTTTCCCCTCAATCTTTAATAGGTATTATGGCCGGGGCGGTAAAACTTAACTCACCCTGTATACAGTGCGCACCAGCCAAACGGAATAAATTAATTATCTTAATTATTGTGCATATTGAGAAAAAATCCCGAAATACGTCATTTTTATTCTATCACATGATATCCTGTAAAGTGAAAATTTCATCCCTAACCTCAACCCCCTTCGAGTGACAGTTGCAACGCCAAAATTTTTAAATAGGAATAGGGGGCTTGTGATACCTCATTTGAAGAGCCTCTTCATGCTCTATTAAAAAATGTTATGATTTAAAAATGTATTGCAAAAATTAACAGTAAGAACGAAATTCGTTACAACACACTAGTTTTTAGTAATCTAATACAACAAAAAATATATCAATCGGCGTTTGAAACAAAACTAACACTGTCAACCAACGAAAAATGTTGATAAATTTTTGTTTTTGCTTGTCTTCTCAGTATCAAGAACGAAACGCTATTAGTTTTTGATTTTTCACTTTGTTGTAGGGAATTTCGTTAAGCAGATCTTTTTTTTTCTCTTCATTTTTTGCAGCTGTCCCCTCGAACAGTGCTTAAGAAAACTGTTTCCAAATAATCACATAAATCATAATAAAACCTTGAAAAACCGGACCGGACCGGTGCCGTGCCGGCTGATATGACGGGATCCTAAGCTCCTGCCATAAATAATGCAATAATGCAAAACAAATTACAATAATTCACGTTGTAAGGAAACATTTACCAACGAAAAGAAACCACTTATTCTCGTAATCAGGGATACCGACTGTCTTTGTTTCTTAATGAGGGTAGCTGGCCTCGGCTTACAGGCAAATTTTCCTTCAAGTCAAGGGTGCGCGCGGTATGTTGAATGCTACCCAGAGTCGTCTCATTGGGGGTGTTTAATGTGAACGACCAAAAGCAACATAACTGCAACTTCAATAAGGCCGGAGCGAAAACTGCTGAGACTAGCCTTTTTTGATGTGCAGGAGGCGGAAAATTTCTTTTATGTGCAATAGGGGAATTGTGTCGGTTAGTTTTTTTTAACCAAATGTTAACAATGTACCACCTACATCTGAACTGGCCCATTATAAGAACCCCCTAGAACCGTTACACTTTGTTAAAATGTTTTCATCTTCATCTGCAGCCGAGAAGTTATGATCGGAATTTAACGGAAATGAAAGCGTTGATGGAATTAAATAATTATCAAGTAACAACCGTTTCTCAACTTCAGATTAAGTACTTTTCCTAACGCAATTTTATAAACTACCGTTATATGTGTTTTTTGAAGGAATTACACTTAATGTGTTTATTACGAAACACACAAGACAGTAGATTGCATGAGGGCTTGAGATTCAGCAATTAGTTGCATGAAACATGCAATGTAAACACAATGGCCGTAGAAAATGTATTTAATTAATTAAAAACAACGCTTGCAACCGAAAAGTGGTGTTAATAACCTATTGGTTTTGTAAATTACTGCTTGAATTAAATAATGTGATAATAAATAATTCATAGAATTTTAATTTTTAAAAGTTAGCGATTGTATCTTGAATTAAATATAGTTCTGGTTTTAGTTTATTACAGCACTGGGATATGATTAAATTACAAATTAACATCGTCATGAATAAAAAAAAATAAACACATAAAAGTAATTTATTGTAGCGTTATCGTTTCGTTGTAATTTTTCATTCAAATGGTTTTAATTCATTCTAAACGTTTTTAATTTCATTATAAACGGTCAATCCCGGGAGGTTAAAAATTTTCCGTTTTATTCGTGGTCGGCGCATGGTCCAGTCACTATTCTCCATTGGAAATAAAATTAGTGACGCTTCCCATAAAATATCTGGAGGTTTGGGTTCTCCAAAAAAAATCAATTTAGTGAAGTTTGGCTGCAAATGTAAAATTGAGTGCATGTTTTTGATAAAACGAAAAGTTTATTATCTCAATCGCAATAAACGTACGAAAATAAAATCATCTAATAGAGAAGCAAAATGTTTTGTCAGCTATCAACCGTTAATATACAACATGACACAGTTTTAACTGCACCGCATCTATTTTAAACATTACTTAAATGGTCAAAGTTGATTTACACGCCGAGTTCAAGTAAACACAACTGAGTGAGTCACGTTTTAAAAAAGTGAAAATTGTCGCATCATTTCAACGATCTCAGAAATCGTGGGTCTACGTCGAGAAAAGAACGGGTTCATACCGATTGTAAGAAGTCGATTAGTGTGATGACAAGTCGATTAAAAGTTTAGGAGACGATGCGGGGACTCGCATGGTTTAGCTCAATCGTTAATGTGTTCGCTTTGGCCGCACGTCAATTCGGGTTCGTTTCCAGGTTATTACGAGGAGAAGTAGTTGGACCACTGGCGAAATTGCGACTGTCCAAATATCTGTTTTTTTAACTAGTCATCGCGATCGGCTTGTTTGTTTTGGTTCCGATGTGGTAAACAAAACATTTAAGTTATTATCGAGTCGTTTTCAAATTGGCGTTGGTTGAAGATCGAAAATACATATAGGGTAACTACAGCTAAGAGTACGCATTTGGCAAGAGTGCGCAACTTCAATATTTGGGTCAGTTTGTATAGGTCGGTTTCAGGTGTTGTCTTGTGCGTGCGACATTAAAATGCTCAAAATCACTTAGTACGTTTGGAAAAGTAAAGTTGTTTAGAAGTTCGATGCCTTATAGATTTCTTCTTCTGAATTTATTATATTTTTTTATCAATTGAGCCATTGATTTTGAAAGTGAGACAAGTTCATTTGATGTTATGACGTAACTTTTGAAAGTAATGATTTGTTGAAAACATCGATTTTCTTTGAATGGAATGTAACTATAAGAACAAAAAATTGAATATTTTATTTATTTACTTATTTCTTTTATTTCAACATTTTATACTTTTTTCGAAAAGCTACAATAAAACAAAAACTTACTTTAATTTTACAGAAAAAAGTGAATCAAATAAGAAAAAAAAAATTCAGTAATAAGTTGCAGATTTTTGAAGTATTAACGGTGGTACGTAGGGTAATAAATCCATCACATCTTTAAATTTTTCTTTAGTAATAAGCCTAGTTTTTGCATTTAAAGATGATAATACCATTTTTCCAAAACTACTTGGCCTACTCTGTTTTGGGCAAAGTACAAAATATACAAATTCTAAAGTAGTGATAAGAAGACGAAACATTTTTTTCTTAATTACAAAAACAACCACTTTATCTCCCAAAAATGGTATTTAAAATGAGGCGTTTTAAGGCGGCTGAAGAAAATGATATTTATTGCAAATTGACCAAAAACACAAAACTCGAGATAAATACAACTTCATTTCGTTACCTTCAGCTCAAGTGTGCGTTGTTTATTACCGTTTCTCGCAATCGTCGATAAAGTGCGACACAGAGGGTGAAAAACCGTAGGGGGCGCAATCTGAACCCTTATTCGATACAATATCAAATAACTTTTATTAGCAAATGTTTTTGTAATGTTAACAATAGTCACCCAACAAACACCCGGTATATCCCTTTTAATGAACATAAATTATTGATTGTATTGATTGCTCTTCTGCGCCATTACTTAAAAGTTACTTAATATTTTAATCATCAGTTTTAGGTTAAAAGTTACGGTAACGTTAAAATTACGTGATTAATTACGGTATTCAAAATAGTACCAACTCCTGACAAAGAGCAAGCACGTCTGCGAACCGTTTTTTTAAAGTTACTATAAGGTAAGGTGACCAACTATTTTTTATACAAAAGGAGTATAAATGAATTTTCTTTGGATATGGTGATTCGGTTTGAATAAAAAAATTATATGTATACAAGTCGGTTTTCCTAGGTAAAACCATGCAAATTGCAGTTCACATTTTCATAAAGTGTGCCCAGGTCAATTTTTTTTTCATTTTTTCATTTTTTTTTTCGATTATGTTAGGATCCACATTTTCATAAAGTATAATTTTTTTTTCCATTTTCTTGTTTTCAAATGATTACAACAACGGTTGAATCTTAAAAGTTGCATGATTTCACCTTGGCAAACCGACTCTTAAGAGTCAACCCTTGTTGTAATCATTTGAAAACAAGAAAATGGAAAACTTTATCAACCAAGAATAGAAGTGATTATTTTTCTTTGAAATACTTTTTATTTCAATCTTCATTTGGTCCAAAACTATCAGTTTTAAAAAATGTATTTAGTTTAGACGTTGAAGCCGCCGCATCAAGAGATGTTTTATGTTTATTAGTTTATTATCAATGTGCTTTGTTATTGTACTTCGTCCACCAATCGCAATAGAAAATTCTCCTTTGCAGATTGTACATTTAACCATAGAATCATCATTTCCATTGTTTTCTACAATAAACGGAAACTCTTTTTTTTAAGGTTAAGGTTAAAGATAAATGCCAAGTTTCTATATTTTTAGAAGTACCAAGGAGTACAAAAGAATGCAAAGGAGTACTTGTGGAGTATTCGTTTTAAAAGGAGTACGGTTTACAAAAAAAGAGTACTAAACTCCCTACGCTATATTCTAAAATGTTGTTATTTTTGCGGTTCCCAAATAAATTCTATTGACAGTTTCGATAAGCAATATAGGTAACAGAACCCGTAAATTAATTTGCACATAAACGAAGCTTATCTTTCCACATATTTATTTTAATGAGCCACGATTACACGCTGTTAACAGTTCAAAGACAGTTTTCAAGGCCCGCAATAAATTATCGGTTGAGAAAATCATCGAGAATTATTAACGTCCGAAACTGTTATTCAAACTAACATCTGTCCGAGTTTCGGTCGAGGCGAATAAATACGGAAACTTGTGAGAGATAAAATAAGGTTTGGTAAATACCCCAGTTTATTCAAGTGCTGCCGGCCAACTGGCGTTAAAGTGGGCGTGCGGATTGCTTGTCGTTAAACATCAAGTTGAAATACGAAATCGGATGATCATTTATGCAAATGAAGTTTAAATTAGTTCTGCTCTGCCGTCGGTGTTTAATTAATTAGTCATTAAAATTAACGCCGATTAGTTCTTACTTAACGTTGTTTTTTTAATAAGAATCCGTCGATTAATCGACCCCAAAAATAGCTGGGATTATTGATTGCGTTTCCACCGGTTAGTGGCTAATTAATTAAAGTGCGTCACAACAATGGGGGGAATTATTTATGCATTAAATTAGTCGGAATGAAACACCTTCCGGTAATGAAATAAGCCCGTGAGTGTTGTCCGGGTGTGTACCAACAAAGAAGCCAGCAGCGCAGCGCTTTCTTATTTTCTTTTGTGCGACTCTCCTTCGCCGAGAACGTAAATTGCTTTCAGCTCGCTTCGTAGCGGCTGTAAAAGAATATATATTCATAGCGGTTCAACTCTTTTAGGTTCATGAAACCGGTTATACCTCTTCTTTTATCCCAGGTATAAGGCCGTTTTAAACGGAGACTCCATTACAGATATTGTAACTTGCGATTGTCTCTGATTATTTTTGTCGAATTTCTCTCCTGAATGGAACCGACTGAAGCGAAGAGAGCCTTTGTGAAGTAATTGCCCGGCGTCATTTGTTGACCTGAATGATGTTGTGACAAGTCGATAACATTGTAAGTAATTACTACTCAAGGAAAACGCGTGGAACAAGTTGGGACTTTATAAACATTGTGTAGGTTCAATTATTTCAATCTAATAAAAATCGAATGACAATGACACACATCGATTTTCGATTCACCTTGCGGCCATACGATCCAGTCATTTTCCTCTTGTAAGCCATCCATCAGCATTGGCACCTAATTAATCTGTTCGACCCTTTCGAAAATTATTTCGTGCATTAATTTTCAATTGGCGTCTGAACCGCATTTTCGCATATAAACAGTAAATGGTGAGCGTCTACCCACTCGCCGTTCCTCCCTGTTTAATTAAGAACGCATCGGAAAGTCGATGAAGTCATTCGGGTGTTGATGTGACTTTCTGAGCACGCCAGGCTTCCTGTGTCACCGGCAAGCTGCGTAACTTTAGAAGTCAAGTAGTAGTTTTCGACACGAACGCGGATGCGAAGCTTCGAGGAATTTTAGTTGCTTATTAGTTCCACGACTGTCCTCAAAAACAGCCGATTCTTAACCCTTCGGCCCCGAATTTGTGTTTTTAAATTGGCGAGATTTTTAGGCAATATTACACACTAGTGAGTTTTAGTTTACAGAGAATTTCACACAAATTTTTTCTATTGTTCAAGTAAAGTATCAATTCCTCGACTACCTGAACTGAACTTGCAAGCAAAGTCACCTTTTCATTCATTCCAAAATTGTACACACATTTTTGATAGAATAGTAAATGAATGTGAATACTGACACTATTCGGACACTATGATCATGCGTTTTTCCTCCATTTTCTTGGAGATTTAATTATTAATTAATTAAATGATTTTGTAACGAAATGCCCATTCACATATCGGCTTTTTTACACAATACTATTTTCACTTTCCGAATAAAATTACCTGGGCTGACAATACATAGTGCATTTCTCGAAGGGAAAGTTGCATCTATTCATCCATGTTCTCCTTCAAGCAGATGCCAACCTTAAAAGCAAAACAATCTAATTTTGATTTTAATTAACATGCGTTTAATAAACCATGGGATAAAACGTTGTACTTTACACGCTGGTGTTACCAAATGTTACACGCACGACCTCTTGGAACAAACTATTTCTCTAGTGTGTAATATTTAAGTAACATCACTTGTAAAGTGGAGAAGAACGTTAATAATACAGCAGAGGGCGCATATTTGAGCCACCGGTTAATTGAATCAGTCGTATATTTTACTTAAAGCGTAAGAATCAAATTTATTAATTGTTGTTTAATGTAAAATTTAGATTTAGATAAACGCTGTAAACAAAACGAGGAAATACAAATGTGCCTTGCTCGACGGTCTTATCGTAGCGCAGCTGTCGAGCGCCGCTTCAATATAAACAGTTGTTTGTCGCTGCTTTCCTAGAATCGTCATTGTTACCGTTTATCAAAAGTTACAGCCTAATTGAATGAGCAGATTGATGGACCAGTATGTGTGTGTGAGGTTGGTTTCAGTTGTTGTTCTGTGCGTGCGCCATTAAAACCCCCAAAACAACTAAGTGCGAAGTTCTAACAATAATTTCTCTTGAAAAGGTAAATGTTATAAAAGTGTGATACCTTACCGCCGTGGAGTCGTCGTGTCGCGGCACTAAAATTGGGATTGAAACTTAATATATTTGTTTTTTTGCATTATTCAAATTTTTTATTAAATACTTTTGTGCCTATCAATTAATTAATAGTTTTGATGTTAAAGAAATGCTGTGACTACTTATAATCTTTTAAAACGTCCATCCAAGTTGGTTTTGGAAAAGACACCGTTTAATAAAAATAAACAGCATTTTCCTAAATTAATTTACTCTGCAAAAATTCTCTTGTGCTATTTTTTCAACTAACAATGAAACAATTAAAATTAAATTGTGAATTGTGAGAACGGAATTGGACAATTTGACAATTTGAGCGTTACTTTCCCGCTCCAGGACTGGAAAGTGATCTTTCCGACACTAGAAGTGAAAACGAAATTTTCCGGACTCGTTTATGTTATTGTGATTGAAAGTGGCGCTTACCACGTTTAGACAGCAGAAGAATGAATTTTTAAACTTGTCGGGAGGGCTGAAATGGTTAAACGAACGATCCCTTTTTTGCGCGGCGTGATAAATCGCGGATACATTCTGTTTGTCGCTTAAAATTCCGACTTTATTACATTTTAAAATTCCCGAAATACCCGAGCGGAAAACAGAAGGTATCTATCCGATTTCTCGCTTTTAGCGGCGTTGTGATTCTTTTAAATTAGACTTGCCGAGTAAAGTTTTAAAAACACATCTTAAAGTGTTTGTCATGGCAATGAGAAGAAGTGGTTCTTTTGTAAGTTTTTTTAAAGCCTTTGTTTTGATTCTTGTGTACAAGAACGGAATGTTGATTTTCAGTTGAAAGCACATCGATCTGCTGCGCTACCGTCCGTGGGTGTGTCGTGGCCGCTTTCTTGTTCAACAGGAATTTTTGTATGTTCCACTGTCTTGTCAGCGTGTAATAATCAACGATAGCATTTTAATGACTACCATGTAATTAGTTGTGAATGGAGCGCTTTTTTTGTCGATCTGACAAACCGAGCTCGCATTTTTTATTGTTACCGCGGTAGGAGAAACGTTTAGAGACAATGTAATGTTTCCACGCATTTCTACATGCAATGTACAAACTCGCATGTCTGCATCGACATTGCCATGTTTGGTATTTATTCGAGTCGACGCTGGTTATGAACGGCCAACATCTGCTGCTGCTCGAGTGGTATTATCGTAATAATTGTAATGCTCTTGCCTACATATAAAGCATTCCACTTTTTACTGCATAAATTATGAGCTTATTGTACTCTTTATTTATTCGTGCCGACGTAAATAATTTATTACTTTAGCGGGTAATTTTTATTTGTATTTACTTATGGTGTCGCAAGCGTTATATTTACTCAAATTATACATTGGATGTTTTCTAAATTGTGGGAACTTAATTCTGACGATCAGACAAATAGCAGATAATTAATGGCAGAGCATGCAAGCGAAAGCTACTTGCTTGTTAGTTGTGAAGCATAAAATTTGAGGAAAACATGCCCAACAGTGACACACCTTTTTATAAAAATTATATCTTTGTCAAAAATTATTGCAATGTGGAAATATTAACCCAATAGCTTCATACATTGATGCCAATACAAATGCCAACAGTTGTTCTATTTAACAGCACGTTCTAGGAGCTTGCTTTAGGGGAGAGTATCGTGAGATGGGATACTTTTAGTTTGATATTTTTTTGAAGAGACAAATTAAGTCTTGAAAAAAAAATTCTTGTGGGACTATTTATTAAGAAAAATATAAAAGTTGTAAAAAAATAATGTAAACTTAATAATGAGTTAAACAAAAACGTTGCAAATGTCCCGTCTTTGGTATACCGATACCAAAGATGGGACAACGGGGATCTTGAGATGGGTCGGTACCTTAGGCGCCATCATCATCACAGGCTGGCAAGTAAAATGTAAATTATTCAAAAACCCACAGGTTTCATGAGCCCATGATGAACGTTGCACATATTTGTACCAGTTTCCTTTGAAATCTTGATATTCTTCTTGGCACACAATGCATTGTTGATTCTCTAATGTTTTTTTTCTTTATTTTATTTTCCAAAAATTTCCAAAAAATTGTCTTTTAAATTTAAGTTAAATACCCATGTTCCGCATGAAGTCCCATCTTTGGTAACCATACCATTCTTTGTTGCTCCAGTCTTAACGGAGCTACGGCCATTTTCTCGATTTATAGTTTTCTATCTCTGACAATCTTAGAGCAAATCGATTTTTAATTGCATCATCGTGTTCCTCGCAAAAAAATACATAAGTTTTCATGTTTATATGACGCTCTAAGCAAGAAAGAAAAAAAGTTTTTCCTTGGTTTGGCTTTTTTTTTTTTAAATATAAAGGTGTTAAAATTCCTGTACTGTACATAATTATAATAATTTCTTACCTTAAACGGAAAAAACAACACTAAGTCTTCTTATTTTCTGCGCAATAAGTGAACAAATTTAATTCTGACGCAATCGTTTAAGGCTGTGGAGCAAAATATGAACTGGGAATTGAGAATAGGTTACTAACTTCATATATGTATGATTTATGCCGATAGTGGTGCTTTTTGAAAGTAAAATTGGCATGTCCCATCTTAGGATACTGTCCCGACTGTGATTATTCTCCCCTACTGTAATTTTTCATCAAAAATGATACAAATTCATGTTCAACATGTTTAATTTCATCCAATCATAAAAAATAATAAGAAAAAAACAACCAAACTCATTCGAACGCAAACCATTAAATATCTAGTATTAATATAAAATGTAGTTGCCAATGAAAATGTATCAGAAGAAAGATTATCATTTCTAAGTACCACTGCTAATGGGCAAATTTCACTTGATGATCATGACGTTGTCAAGCCGTATTCGACGAGTATTGTCAAATTGGTAAATCATTTAATTCATCAATTCCATCTTATGCAGGTTTGACTATATTATAATTATAGAACGAAATACAATACACAAACAAAATTAGTAGCACAACAAAGGCAGGTGTATTTTGAAACTAAAATAAAATAAATTAATTTTGGTTCAATTAGTTCTTCTACTACTTTGTGTTTCTTTATTGCACTCGTTAATTTCCTATGCTCCGGGTAGTTTTCGGAAAGCAATAGACTTTTCGCAGACTGTTGCACTGTTTCCGGTGTGTCACTGTTGAACATACTCGCCTAAAATTACAAGAACGTCTATTTAAAAACTGTTGGGGGCGGGGGAGGAGATTTAACATCTTGTTTTCCTCTATTTATAAAACAATCTGCAGACTGTTGAGATGTTTAATGTTGATTTTGGTTCGCAGGGGGTAAAATGCAGTGTGTGAAGCTGGCGGTCGCCGCGAGGCACGAACTCGGCGGCGGGGCCCGGCGCAGCGCATGGCGGCCCCAATGAGATCAAGCTCGCAGGAAGCGGGCCACCGAGCGAGGGTGGCGGACCCCAGAGCCACGGCGAAGGCAGACACCCAGGCCTCCAATTTCGAATACGATGACAACGAGTGGGATCTAAGAATTGGAGATCTTATAACCGATTTGGATGCAGATATAGAGAAAACGAACGAGGGCGCGGGGGCGGGAACCGCAATGGCTACCAACACTAGTCCGGCCGGTTCGGGAAAAACAGCTGCGAAAATGGCCATTGAGCACTCGGCCACGGTCGACAAAGGTCTCAAAATGAAGATCAAAAGGACCAAACCGGGCACCAAAACGTCCGAGGCTAAACATGAAATAGTGAAATCGAACGAGCAGAACGGCGTCGGGGACGGCATCGAGTTGAAGGGCAATGCGAAGCATGCGGTCACTCCGTGTGCGCCTATCGCGAATAATAACAGTAACAGTAACAATAAACGGGGGTCCAGCGGACACCGGCGGGAGAAGGCGCGCGATAAGCACGGTTCCGATAAACCGACGGTTAAGGTTGCTCCCCTGGCGCCAGTGACAGTGTCTGAAGTTAACGGTGTAGTGAGAGTTAGTGCGTCGCAACCGGGGCCTCAGAGGCCGGTTTTTCCCGCGAGCACAGGGCCGGGCCCGCCGCTTAACCCTTCCGCGGGGCCGCCACCGGGGTTGCCGTCTAGTCCGGCGACGCTGGTCGTCGTGCAGGCCGCGCCTAAAACCGAACAAACCAAAGTTATAGCAACAGTATTACAGCCTTCGATACCCATCGAGGAATCCAGCTCTTCGCCTCCTCCTCCGAAAAAACTCAAAACCGACAACATTAAAGTAAGTTTTTGTATTATTACTAAAGAGCGGATGAAAAAGCATTAAAAATACAAAAAAGTGCTTAAAAAAGCACGAACATTTGCCCAAAAAAATGCTTTAAAAAAATGCTTTAAAAAAATGCTTTAATACAATATAGATAAGAAATCAATGTTAATAACAATTTAATTTATTAAAATAAATTAAAATGAACAATGACTAATGAAACCTAAAAAAACAACATCTCTAGGTAGGTAATACTGCCTTAAACTTGGTTTATATTTTATCTTCACAAATCCGAAACGTTGTCTCCATTCAAAATTTTATTTATTATTGGAAATCCTTTATTTTTTAAAAAGACAACGTCTGATTTTAATTTTACTTCTTGACCAATGCGTCTTGGTACTTTCGAAATGGCACCTTTGAAATCATTAATTATTTTTACAGTTTCAATCAACGATATTTCTTGCTTTTCTAAAGATTTTATGGCGTGGTTTACAAAACTGTAATGTGCTTTTATGAAAGTCAAATTATTTTCAAGTTCTTTATTTTTGAGAACTGTTTGGCAGTGTTTCACTGACTTACCTACCGATTCGAGAAATTGAAAGACAACATTTTTAAATCTTTCAAAATTATTGGCATAATAAATGGCGGCATCTAGCCAAGTTCCCCAAGTTCTGGGGGTAGTGGTATATTAGGTAATATCTCCCAGAATAACTGTACTCGTAAAAGCGCCTTTACAAATATTTTTTTCCCATTTCGAATTAAGTCATTTATTAACGGAAATTGCAATCTTATTGTCTCAACTATACGCTTCAGCCCATGGGCCAAACATGTGCAATGGATTAAGTTCTCATAAAAATTTTCATGTTGGAAGCAGTTTTTACCATGTAGGTTGCTGCGTCTGATATCTTCAGTAATATTTTGTTAGATGGTACTGCACCAGGTAAATAAAAGCTGGTCAATCCATCATTAATGAATTTTGTTATAGTGTTACTGTTAGTTTTGTTTAATTCCTTTGTGTTTATTAAAAACCCTTTAGTCGGTATTCCTTCATTCAAAACCCCAATAATCAAATTAGCAATATACCGCCCTCATGTATCAGTTGTTTCATCAACACTAAACCATATACAATTCTTGTCAATAATTGATTTAATTTCCTGAATTGTTTCTTTGTATACAAGGCAAACATAGTTTTTCCGCAAGGTGCTTTCATTATGAATGCGCCTTTTACAATGTTTTTCCAAAAACATTTTGAAATTATTATTTTGCATTTTTTTAGCGGTTTTTTTGATTTAATTAATGTTTTACATAGATCTAAATTAAACTCATTTTGTTCATTGGAAACTGATTGACCTGATTACTGTCAGTTTGGTTACAGAGATTTTAGATACAATATTGTAGCGAGAATTTGCCCGCTCGGTTAGAATTCTGTACCAATTTCACAGTTTCGTCAAGTGTTGGTGGCTGCACCGACAGTATTTAGAGAATTACAGACGTATATTTACAAAGGAGTTAAATTTAAAAAAATAAATAAGAATACACCGAAAATAAAGAAAAAGCTTAAAAATAAGCATAAAAAATTTAAATAAGCACAAACAGCAAAAAAGGCATAAAAAACTTTGCGCCAAATTACAAGATTTTCCTTAATTCGTGCACATTTTACAAAATATTCTTGATGTCTTCAATATTTACCATAAGCATAATGCCTAGGAATCCGCTCTTTAATTATTGCATTATAAACTCGGCGTTTTATTGCCATCGAACCTGAATGCTCTCTCGTCGCGTTAAATTGAACTTATTGAACTTCGTAGATCAAGTCGTTCAAGTTGTCGTCGAGGGAGAACAGCGAAGAGATGAACGTGCCTGTTAACTGATAGATTGCGTCACTTGAAAGGCTTTCACGTTCGGTCTCGCTCTTTTTGCTCCCACGATAGACTCTTATTTTATTTTCGAATTTACAATGAAATTCGTGTGGCGGTTTCGGTTGCATGCGGTTAATTTATCCGCCGCGTTAAAAAGATCGAATTCCTTCACGTGCAGCTACTTACTTTAATGACGGATGGAATGCTTTCTTTATTGTTTTGTTTGGACGTGCTGCAAGAATTTTTTTCGGTTGGTTTCTCATTAAATATACTGTTTGTATTCAGTCATTATCGAAAGTTCCCCTAATGCAGTTATAAATATGTATGGGAACTTCAGCGACTCGCTCATTGGACGGTTTTTGGTCCTTCGAACCGGATCAGAATCTAATTAACCTGCAGTGTAGCAAAAATAGCCACAGTGGTGATTTGATTAATATTTCCTTTCACACACAGTTGAAAAAAATCGGACATAATTTTTTTGAGATTTCACGAAAATGACAGTTTTCTAAATGAAATGTTCTTCACATTTTTATACATTTTGAAGGACTAAGACATTAATACTATTCAATTAAAAATATCTAAAAGTTACAAAACAATCTGAGTTTTTATTACACTTGACTACAAAAATCGAGAGGTTGAAAATTATAATTATTAAATCGTCGAAAACAGTTGAATAAATCTTGATAATTTGTACTCTTTTTATATTAACGCGCAAAAGTGTCGAAATCGTCATCGGAATTCATATTTTATCTTTTATATACAGGTTGTATTATGTTAAGTGTCCGTCCACCATTGGTAACTGTTATTATTTGAGTTACAAAGTCGGTTAAATTAGCAAAGAATTGTTTTTTTCCCGCTGATTACTGTAATGAAAGTAAAAAAACAATCGAACGTCAACTGCTCGAGATATTCACGAAAGTAACATTTTTTAAAATGGTATGCCCTGTACTTTTTACCTATTTCGACGGAATCTTTAATTTTGAGTAAAAAAGTCTTAATGCGCTAGTACTATTAAAATAATTATCAAGAAGTTACAAGCAATTGAAGTTTTTATTTCAATTAACTACAAAAATTACGTAGGCACTGAAACAATTGAAAATGGTAATTATTAAAACGCCAAAAACAATTGAATAAATGTGACAATTAATATTTTCATCCAACGCTAAGGTATAATATTCACTTTTTATTACTTTTGATGTGTTCAATTTTGAAATGAAATGAATTTAATTTCAAGGCAACAATTTCCAACAGGATGGAGCACCGGCCCATAATTATCAAGGAACAATCAATTTGTTAAACAGATTATTCAGTGATAAATGGATAGGAACTAATAGGCCCGTGTGTTGGCAACCACGTTCGCCAAATTTAACCCCCATGGATTTTTATCTGAAGGGGTTTATGAAAAATTTAGTTTTTAAGAAGAGATATGCAAGAGTTAATGAATTGGAGAATAAAAGTTTGACAATAATTACTACATTGGATGGTAAAAAAATTTTGAAACCAGCGCGCAGTGTTCAAAAAGGAGTTCAAAAATGTGTAGACCAAGAGGGTGGCATTTTCGAACATCTATTATAATGTCTTGGTCATAAAAATTGTTTTTCTAAACTTCCATTCTCAGTTTGAAGAAATGTTTCAATAAATACCATTTCCAACTGTTTCATTGCCTACGTAATTTTTGTAATTAATTGAAATAAAAACTTCAATTGCTTATAACTTCTTGGTAATTATTTTAATAGTACTAGTGCATTAAGACTTTTTTACTCAGAATTAATCATCCCTCCGAAATATGCAAAAAAATATTATTTTCGAGAATATCTGGAACAATTGACGTTCGATGTTTTTTTTTGCTTTCATTATGGCAATCAGCGGAAAAAACACTAATATTTAGCTAATTTAACCGACTTTGTAACTCCAATATTAACAATGGTACCAATGGTGGACACTTAATATAATACAACCTGTATAAATATTTGTTGCGAATTGGTATTCCCATTTCTTCACACTTACGTTTCCATGTTTTAATCGTTTCTTCGAGGTATACCTTAAGAGCGCCCCACGAAATGGTGGGGGTTTGACAATTTTATTCCACAGTCCAAATGTTTCTAAGCTAAGAAAGTGTAATAATTTTTCTGCTTCATAGATGGCCCGACAATACCAAATGAAACATCAAATCTATTTTTGGGATAGGAGCAAGGCTTCTAAACACTTATATTGTAACGGAAGGCTACCGCATACCCATCAGAAACAAAATAGCAAGGTCAAGGCCAATGATTACATTTTGCCGCGAAGTTTTGACGGGCTTCTGATTCTGGAACGTCATCTCGTTGATAATGGCCACACTTTTGACAACCTTGGGGACCTACCTTTTCTTAACCTTAAAAGTATTTAGTCTTTTACTGCGTTGTTATAAGATATAAGAACTTTAAAGGCTCTAATGTAGTTTACAAATAATCTAACCTGGGTCATCACGAAGTTTCAGGGATTTTTTTTTAAATTTTGTTTTTTTTTTAAATACATGTTTTATAATAAATCGGCATTATTTCTCAACTAAAACTATCTGACGGCCGACTTCCAACCTACTTCTATCTATATTGTATCTAAATTCCGCTGTAATTTTAACAATTAAATGCGATTATCGCTAAACATCGGAACCACTTTTGTAGCTCATTTCGCGCCACGCCCAAATAGGCCCCCCTTAAATAAGATGGATTAAGTGAGGCAACCTTGCAGTAATCCTTTTGTGGTTTTAAAATCTTTACTAATTTTTTGCCCAATTTCTGTCAAATAAAGTTCTTGTTGATTTTATGAGTAGTCGTGGTATTTTCTTATCCTCAATCTGGGTATTGAGTCATAGGCTTTCTGTAGGTCAACCTAGGTGAGGTGTATCGTTTTTAATTGTTTTTAAGACAGGTTTATAAGATTGTATTGCCTTCTACGAATGATTGTCCGTTTTAGAGAGGTTTTGCTAGCACAGGGGCACGAAAGCAGGTTTTGAGTAGTATGGGGTCCTTACTAGAGGGGTGTCCACTGAATATTAAGGCATGAAAAGTAAAACGGTGAGACAATATGCCAGAAGAAATTCGCGGCTTGATGAAAGCATTTCCTGCCATAAAAGGGCTAATAAATTATTTAGTAATGACACCACAAAGGCAGCCATATTCATGTCGAAGACGTACAATGGTGACTGTTAATTAACTGGGTGTATAGGCTTACATTAATCCACTTGATATGTGCACCGGTGTTTTATTCATTCGTAGACACACCGTTTCGATAAAAAGAGCAACAGGATGTAAGTACCACTTTTTTAATGCGAGCAGACATGTGCTGGCAAATTAAAAAACGAGTGTGATCGCTACCGGCTTAAATAAATCCGTTTTGCACACTGCGTCGTCGTCTTGATTTACGATGCAAATAATTTACAAAGTTTCGAACAAAAATTGCAGTTTGGCATTGTGTTTTATGCACGGGTCGTAATTCCTCAAATAGAATCGCAGAATTTAAACGGTTGTACGATTCGTTTGAGTGGCCAAAGGAAAGCTTTCATCGATCTGGCAACGTTTTCCCATTTAAAATAATTGCCGCCTGCGAAGCAACCCCATAATCCATATTCTCGAGTCAATCGATTAGGCCGAAGTCGTTCGAGATCTGGAATCTGCGCAAATGCGGAAATTTTCACACCCATCCGCACGATTTTTTTTAATCCGATTACTAAACTTGCAGGAAATCATTCGAAGCTGTCGCATTCTTTTGTGTTTGTACCTGAATGAGCTAATCCATTAAGTCCCCGGGCTGCCAAGATTTTGTGGGTCGATTTTAGCCGCATAAACCCTTATTAATCTTCGACATTGTGTAAGCTTGATATTTGATGCTCGCGCCCTTCATCACGTGACGCTGTATTTTTAACTGGAAAATTTATGCGGCGAAATAAAGTTCCGGATTACAATATAATCCGGTCGCTCGTAACAACACCGATATCGTGTTACGTGCACCCGACTGAAAAGTCCATTGAAATCATTTTTTTTTCTATGAAACATTCAGTTTTTTCTATTTTATAAAAAATTTGTTTTCCTTTTGATTGTTTTAGATTGGTTCGTGCGTACTCTTTTTGTGCGCACTCTTGAGAGCAATGATATAAAAAATCAAACTTGCCATTTGTCTGTTATATCACTTGTGGCCCCAAAATTGAGCTTCAATTGAAGGTTATTTATTTGAAATTTAGTGCACGTATGATTCTGGTATAATGTTAGAAATTTCCAATTTTACATGTTAATTGTCGGCGTTAGTTTTTGAGAAAATAGATAAAAACTGATTTTTTATAAAAATACCATTTCCCAATTTCGTCAAATTTCACTTTTCAGGATCACTATGATTAAGACAAAGATATCCAAAGTAACAAAAAAAATATTCAAAAGCTGTAATTAGTCTAAAATTCCTTATTGGAATCTCAAGAGCAAAAGTAATAATTTATGGCTATAAATAGTCGTTAGATTTTCTGCAGAGGTAAGTGAGATTTAAATTTATGACATTGTAAAAGTTTGTCACTGTCGAATGGAAGTCGGTCGATGTGAACAAAAGAATAGTACCTAAGCGAGCCTTTTTACATTCTTGTAGAGTTCTAAAATTTTCGCAAATTGCAAATCCTGTAATAAATTACGATTACGAGTACGAAGACACTTTAAAGTGTGAATGTTGAATTATTATTTTTAACTCGAAGACGACTTATTACATTTTTCGTTTGAAATATTTTCGGTGTGGTTATAGAAAAGGGACACGATTCGAGGTACCAGGGACCTACTTCCAGTTTCGGAGAAAATTTTACATTTAAATCATATTTACTTTGCGGATAGTAACTAAGGACTATTTATAGTCATAAATTATTACTTTTACTCTTAAGATTCTAATATAAAGGAATTTTAGACTAATTACAGCTTTTGGAATTTGTTTTTTACTTTGGATATCTTTGCCTTAATAAGACTGATCTTGAAAAGTGAAATTTGACAAAATTGGGAGATATTGTTTTTATAAAAAATCAGCTTTTATTTTTTTTGTCGAAAACAACGCCGACAAAACTGGAAATTTCTAGCCTTATACCAGAGTCATAGATGCACCAAATTTCCAATAAATAACTTTCAATTAAAGCTCAATTTTGGGGTTGGCCACAAGTGATGGGACACCCTGTACAGGTTCCTCCAACAGTAATGGTTACTCCCAAAGCTGTTCTCAAACATTAAATTATTATCTTCAAATTTTGTTTATTTCAACGACAAAAGTATAATTTGAAAAATCAAGGCTAAAATTTTTGCGTTTAATTTGATCTTGTAAGCTACAAAATTGTTTTTGTTTCAATTTAAACGCATTTTAGCCTAAAAATCGATTAATAATAAAATCACCAAAACTTCCAAGACCCAAGTAAATAGTGGAACTTCCAGATATTAGAGATTGATTACTTTTAGGTGCCTCTTTCCTAAAATTAAGTGATTATTAATTATAAATTGTTTGTGATTAGGTTTTTCCAATCGAGACTTTTGGATACTTGACAAAATCGGTCAAATGAATCCACCAAAGATTTAAAAATTGCCAGTGCCATGACGAAGAAATAAAGATGTAAATGAAGAACGAAACGTTATTAGAACATCAATTACGCATTCAATAAAATGACAAGCAGATAATTGAAATTATGCCGGTGGATAAACGGTGTGTTCGATTCCAACAATGAACTGTCAATGTAGCTGCACGAAACTCGATTCGAAATAGATATGATAATGTACACAATTATGTCATTATAGGTAGTTACCTATTATGTTCCCCGAGAATTTATATCGGCAACGAAGTTGATACTTTTAAACCAGTTTTGTTTAACGTCCGACCGCATGAAATATCACTGAAAGTTCTGAACTTCAGGCCGCCTCATGATTTATTAAACAAAGCCTCGGCCGGCGCACTTATTTTAAATGAATTTGAATATTCGGCACTGACACAGTTTCAAGGCGTGACATTTGATCAAATCTGCATAGTTCGCAGATAATTGCAATACTTTACACTTGTCATAAAATTGTTTTCTCCGTTTATAAATTCGAATGAACTTTGAACAACATTTTAAATGTCAACAAAGGACATAAAACACGTTTCAATCAATTTGGGAGCTGGTGGACTTCCTCAACACCTGCTCGTTTTGGCGATAATAAATTCACTCATTAATAACCGTGCGTACACTGTCGGTCAATTAAAACGGACCGGCGCATTAGTTTTTAATAAAAGCAACAATTTTTGTAATAAATAATTAAAATTGTAGGTTTTTATTTAATTTATTCTAAAAGTCAACTCATCATAGTTAAATACACCCTCATTACAAGTTTCTTATAACATTGAATGCTATAAAAATCATCAGGTTTGATTTTGGGATTTAACTGAATTTTTAACAATTAATTTTATGTTAGAATTTTATTATTATATTATGTATTATGTATATAATAGCTTTGACTATTGATTAGTACATAAGACAAATTGTAATTACATTAAGAGCGCCCCACGAAATGGTGGGAGTTTGACAATTTTATTCCACAGTTCAAATGTTTCTAAGCTAAGAAAGTGTAATAATTTTTCTGCTTCATAGATGGCCCGACAATACCAAATGAAACATCAAATCTATTTTTAGAATTTTTGGGATAGGAGCAAGGCTTCTAAACACTTATATTGTAACGGAAGGTTACCGCATACCCATCAGAAACAAAATAGCAAGGTCAAGGCCAATGATTACATTTTGCCGCGAAGTTTTGACGGGCTTCTGATTCTGGAACGTCATCTCGTTGATAATGGCCACACTTTTGATAACCTTGGAAACACCTACCTTTTCTTAACCTAAAAAGTTTTTAGACTTTTACTGCGTTGTTATAAGATATAAGAACTTTAAAGGCTCTAATGTAGTTTACAAATAATCTAACCTGGGTCATCACGAAGTTTCAGGGATTTTTTTTTAAATTTTGTTTTTTTTTTTAAATACATGTTTTATAATAAATCGGCATTATTTCTCAACTAAAACTATCTGACGGCCGACTTCCAACCTACTTCTATCTATATTCTATCTAAATTCCGCTGTAATTTTAACAATTAAATGCGATTATCGCTAAACATCGGAACCACTTTTGTAGCTCATTTCGCGCCACGCCCAAATAGGCCCCCTTAATATCTCAAAACTAACTTCATGTGCCCTTCAACTAATTAAACCGTGAATAAATAGACATAAAATCTTGAATAAACAATATACATCCGAAGAGTCGAGTCGATTTTATTGCCTGACAGTGTACGTCAAGATTTCCGTCAAGCATTAATTTTATTTGTTTGGCATGTATGTAAATAGCTTAATAAATTCGTTTCCAATTAGGTTAGAAAGTGGCGATTTGCTGAAGGCGGATCACAAAAAGTTATCGCCACTAAATCGAATCACCGTTTGACTATCTTTGGAAATTCCATTCGTTGCCGGCATTAAATTTAATAAGCGCGCTTTTGCCGGAATGATCGCTTCGCTTCCTGACTTTGTTCACCGCAAAACGAGCACGGCGGTTTTAAGTGAAAAATGCCCGCTTGCAGTTCAAGGAATTTTGTTGTCTCACTTTTACTCGCGACGGCCTTAGGCGCAATCAAAGACCGTTTAATTAGTGACTAATTAAATTTTGAACGATCGTTTAACGAACGGGGCATTATCGGGAAACCTGTATTTTACAAACTAATTATTTTTTACTGGTGATGACGTAAATTTGTACGGACACATAAACGTTGCCGGAGTTTATCGTCACGTCGTAAAAAAAACGTAATTAGGTACACAAATAATTGCCGCTGTCATTAACGTTGGGCACCGTAGAAAGTGTTTTACAATGGTGTCATTAAGAAGCTGCGCCGGTGACGCTTCGTTTGCTTAGAATAATTACAAACTTTTATGTGCATTTGACATTTGTTTCATTATGTCAGTGAAACAATGTTGAATTTAAAGAGAAAAGGTTGAGAGGTTGCAATTGGTATTATTTACAATAATGTATGGCAGTTGACTGACGAAACTTAGCCAAATTTTTAGAACAAAACCTTTTAAAATACTTTTTACCAACTTTTATTGTTGAAAATTGTGAATATGAAAAATTGATATGTTCTAGAAATGTTTCATTGCCTTATCCGAATTTTTAGAACAAAACTTATAAACTACTTTTACCAACTTTTATTGTTGAAAATTGTGAATATGAAAAATTGATGTGTTCTAACAATGTTTTCACCGTCTTATCCGAGTTTTTAGAACAAAACTTTTTAAAATACTTTTTACCAACTTTTATCGTTGAAAATTGTGAATATGAAAACTTGATGTGTTCTAACAATGTTTCACTGTCTTATCCGAATTTTTAGAACAAAACATTTTAAAATTCTTTTACCAACTTTTATTGTTGAAAATTGTGAATATGACAAATTGATGTGTTCTAAAAATGTTTCATTGCCTTATCCGAATTTTTAGAACAAAACTTTTTAAAATACTTTTTACCAACTTTTATTGTTGGAAATTGTGAAAATGATAAATTGATGTGTTTAAAAAATGTTTCACTGTCTTATCCGAATTTTTAGAACAAAACTTTTTAAAATACTCTTACCAACTTTTATTGTTGAAAATTGTTAAAATGATAAATTGATGTGTTTTAAAAATGTTTCACTATCTTATCCGAATTTTTAGAACAAAACTTTATAAACTACTTTTACCAACTTTAATTTATGGCAATTGACTGACGAAACTTATCCGAATTTTTGGAACAAAACCTTTTAAAATTCGTTTTACCAACTTGTATTGTTGAAAATTGTGAATATGAAAAGTTGATGTGTTCTAAAAACGTTTCACTGTCTTATCCGAGTTTTTAGAACAAAACTTTTTAAAATACTCTTACCAACTTTTATTGTTGAAAGTTGTGAATATGATAAATTGATGTGTTCTAAAAATGTTTCATTGCCTTATCCGAATTTTTAGAACAAAACTTATAAACTACTTTTACCAACTTTTATTGTTGAAAATTGTGAATATGAAAAATTGATGTGTTCTAACAATGTTTCACTGTCTTATCCGAGTTTTCAGAACAAAACTTTTTAAAATATTTTTTACCAACTTTTATTGTTGCAAATTGTGAATATGAAAAATTGATGTGTTCTAAAAATGTTTCATTGCCTTATCCGAGTTTTTAGAACAAAACTTTTTAAAATACTCTTACCAACTTTTATTGTTGAAAATTGTGAATATGAAAAATTGATATGTTCTAGAAATGTTTCATTGCCTTATCCGAATTTTTAGAACAAAACTTATAAACTACTTTTACCAACTTTTATTGTTGAAAATTGTGAATATGAAAAATTGATGTATTCTAACAATGTTTCACTGTCTTATCCGAGTTTTCAGAACAAAACTTTTTAAAATATTTTTTACCAACTTTTATTGTTGCAAATTGTGAATATGAAAAATTGATGTGTTCTAAAAATGTTTCATTGCCTTATCCGAATTTTTAGAACAAAACTTTTTAAAATACTCTTACGAACTTTTATTGTTGAAAATTGTGAATATGAAAAATTGATGTTCTAAAAATGTTTCATTGTCTTATCCGAATTTTTAGAACAAAACTTTTTAAAATACTCTTACCAACTTTTATTGTTGAAAATTGTGAATATGAAAAATTGGTATGTTCTAAAAATGTTTCACTGTCTGATCCGAATTTTTAGAACAAAACTTTTTAAAATACCTTTTGCGAACTTTTATTGTTGAAAATTGTGAGTATGAAAAATTGATATGTTCTAACAATGTTTCACTGTCTTATCCGAATTTTTGGAATAAAACTTTTTAAAATACTTTTTACCAACTTTTATTGTTGAAAATTGTAAATATGAAAAATTGATGTGTTCTAAAAATGTTTCACTATTATTTGTTACTTTCCCCAATCGTCCAGAAATTTTGAGGGGTGACTGTTTTTATTCACTTTAAAAATGCATAAAAATCAGTTTACTATTTTCTTCAACAAGAATAGAAATAAAGTCTCTCGAATGATATTTTACTTGTTTTGTTTTAAATTTATTGGTATGCTTATAATGCAATTTGTTTTTCAATATGGTTCGTACTAAAATTGCGGTGCTTGCAGCATTATCTCTTTATTGAAATTCAATAAATCCATTCAAAACACAGCAACGCGTTTATTGGAAAGAATGCATTATTTGTGTGAAAATTTCGTTAACAAACAAGATTAGTAAGCATGTAACCCCGAAATACATTGCACGCTGGACGTGGTATGTATGCTATTTTGTCAACTAAAGAACGAAATTTTGTCACCAACAATAGGTCTCTTAAAATTCAATAAATACATGGAATGCCATTTTGCCAACTATGTCATTTTACACGTATTATAGGTAGAAAAACTAGGCAAATTATTTATAACTCTTATCAAATTAGACTAATCATTTCTAATCAATTTTTTTAAGTTGGCAAAAAATCGTAGATTAACTTTCGATGGCTGATCTTATCTCGAGTGGGCAGATCCTCTTAACTACTTACTGTAATTAATTAACGGAATTTTTTAAATTGCCACAAACGACATAATTAATTTGAATTAAGTCCGCAAAGCTTCTCGGCGCATTTGCATAAATAAAAGCAATCGCGAATGCTAATTTTTAAATTCCAACGTTCAAGCGCAACCTTCCTTTTATCGGCGAACTGAAACACAACGAGCAATTTGTAACTATCAGATTAAAACGTTATTTCAAAATAGCGTTCGCATCTGACCTTCCTTACATTGTGCTTTATTACACGCGTACGTTTTTATGGTTTTGTAATCGTAAAAGTAAATAAACGGCCTACTTATATAGAGTTGTGAATAAAAGCGGGCAGGCAATAAACTACCTGTAATTAACCCGATCGTAAAAGGTATCAACGTGTATTTGCGATTTTTAAAATGCGAATTTTAATCGCGTCCTCGAGACTATTAAATATTTACTTTCCGCCGTTAATTCGCGCATATTGTGTCGCTCGCGATCGAACCACCACCGCAACCGTTAATTGAAGCCACTCGAACGCAATCACGAATCGATTTTAATTTGTCATTCTGAACGCAAATATTTATCGTTTGATTCAAGATTAATGAAAACAAGGTTTACCTCATAATTCGGTTATTTGATAGTTATCAAAATGATATGGTAGTAGTAGAAAAATTTATAAATTGCAAGAAAAAAGAGCGCCTCCTGCCGGACTCGCTGTTTTTTCGCGGGCAATGTAATTCATTCAAGCGATTATTTTATTCATGGCAATATAGCCAATCACAATTCGTTATTTGAGGAACGAACACGGAATTACAGTGATTATACCATTCATAGTGCTATTTTTCTCTATTGTAGCGACCGCTTAATAAATGATAATCAGCATTGGAGAAAAATTAATAAGTGATAATCCCTCGTGCTGCTCCGCAAATCTAGTGTGCCATATTGAGTAGAATGTGATTAATAGGTGATACACCCGCATGCTGCTCCGCAAATCTCGTGTACCGTGCTGTCAACTGAAATGTCACAGTCACAAAAAATGTCGCGTTTCGGCGATTGTTCGTTAAACAATATTGATGAAAAGATACAAAATCATAAACCGTGTAACACTGTAAAGTCTCGCAAATATATTTGGACCCAATTTACCGAGTTTGGCGACTCTCGGAATTACATTTTGTCCGAAAAAGTATTGAATTGTTCATTCGTGATATAATTTGACGAATACAATTCGTGGAATCGCGATTATTGATAATCTCAATTTCACTTGTTGTGTTGTACAGTAGAATCCAGTTATAGCGAACCTTAAGGGACTGTCAAAATCGATTCGTTATATCCGAAGTTCGTTATAAGCGTTAATGAAAGAATAAATGCAAGAGTATTTTATGAGACCGTTATTGTCTAATATAAACATGCATATGTATAAAACCATTATAAATATAAGGACTAAACTTAAGTGAAAGAAAGCAAAATGCAATAAGTAATTTTAAAAAATTGTTATTTTCGCCTGAACTGTCGTATTTTTAAATTATAAATTGTCCACACATTTTCAATAATCGGCGCACCATAATTCTGTAAAAAATTACGAATGTTGTTAATACTTCTCACAGCTTTCTGTATACATAAAATCTGTAATGCTGGTGGTTCCGACTCATCTTTATTGGCTTCTTCGTGATCACTTTTGTCTACCACAAATACCCAAATATTCTAGTTGTAAGTTTTCGAAAAAATTTGAATTTTCCAATTGCAGAAATTTACGTTCCCTTTGTTTCTCTTTTTGTAACCACTCATTTAATGATAAGTCATCATCAGATTCAAAGGTTATTACATGTTATATACAATGCAAAGTTTGTTATAGCCAATTAAAATTTTTATTAATTTCGGCTTTTTAGGTTCGCTATATCCAATAGTTCGTTATATCCTAGTTCGTTATAACCAATTGTTTTTTTACATTGTTACATAGGGGAAAATATCGGGACTTGGAATAACGTTCGTTATAACCGGTGGTTCGCTATAAACGGAGCCGTTATAACCGGATTCTACTGTATATGATAATCTGATAAAACTTCGAGTTCCTTTATATCGACGTTGCCTAGTTTCCACCAACAAAAATTTTTCAAACAATTTTATTTGCGTCAAATTTTATACATTCATAAAATAATCTAATCAAATACCATTGAAGCTTTGAATTTCTTTAAGTAATTAACTCAAACTTCCTGCGTAGCAACTTTTAAATCATGTAAATTTGATGATAGAAACGCTCTAGCTTCGCTGTCGTGTTTTTATTACTCATCAAATTTACACTCTTTTAAGTTTCTACACAACAAGTTATCGTAAATTAATCGATAAACTCGAAGCTTTTATGGTATTACTAGTGACTAAATTTTTGTTAAAAATTTGAATTTCCGGATAAAAAGAAAACTTGCGTGTCATTACAAGTGTTGATCAAATCTCGCCACCTTCGGTGACACAAGTGGGCGACAAAAATATTGGAAAACCGGTGTATAAATAAATAGCTAACGGAACAAAGTGCAAAGTTTTGATCGTAGCTTCAGTCATGTGACGACGGGCGTTTGTCTGCGGTGTTTTTGTTACTCACATGATAATGACAATGTACGTCATCGTGACGGCGTTATCTGGACGTTTCAAGTCCGGGTTGTGACGTCCCCTGCACGTCCGGATCCCAACCCCGGGCGCCTTATTATTCATGGATGTCTAAAGAATGTCGACCGAGAAATCGTAGGCAGGAGGATGTTTCCAACATTTGCATTTAGATGGTTCGCTTTCTGGAATGGAGGCGGTTTTTTCTAAACGCAGCAAAATTTGCCAAACTGACCACATAAAACCCAGAATTTTAAGATTTCTTTCATGGGAATTACTACTTACATTTACTATTCTTTATTAGAAATAAATGAGACTATTTTATTCATAGCTAATATAGCGAATCACAATTCGTTATTTGAGGAAGGAATTACAGCTATTATACCACTCATAGTGCTATTTTTCCCTATCCTAGCGACCGCTTAATAAATGATAATCAGCACTGGAAAAAGATTAATAAGTGATAATCCCTCGTGCTGCTCTGCAAATCTATTGTGCCATATTGAGTAGAATGTGATTAATAAGTGATAATCTCGCATTATGCTCCGCAAATCTAGTGTACCGTGCTGTCAACTGAAATGGCACAGTTACAAAAAATGGCGCGTTTCGGTGATTGTTCGTTAAACAATATTGATGAAAAGATACAAAATCATAAACCGTGTAACACTGTAAAGTCTCACAAATATATTTGGATCCAATTTACCGAGTTTTGCGACTCTCGGAATTACATTTTGCCCGAAAAAGTATTAAATTGTTCATTCGTGATATAATCTGACGAATACAATTCGTGGAATGGTGATTATTGATAATCTCGATTTCACTTGTGGTATTATATATGATAATAATTCTGATTATTTTTTAATGATTTCATTCACCAATCGTTTAGCAGTATTTGGGCACACGTGTTTAATTCTGTCCAATCACAACATTATTATAGTGAGAATTTTCTACTGTAGAAAATTCCCGCGAGCATAATTTCTAGTATTTTGTTTACATATGTAACTTGACAGCACATTTTCTAGTTTTGACATCTGTCGCCAGTTTGATTTTAGTTTATAATGAATTAAACTGTATTTTTATGCTGTATTTTTTATTTAAACGTTAAAAAATAATCTTCCGAATACCACTCGAGAGTGCGAATTAATTAGAAAATAATTCTCCAGTTATTTTTTCAAACTTGTTGCCATTTGGGAATAGCCACTCGAGCCCTACGGGCTCTCGTGTCTATTCCCTGGCAACAAGTCTTCGAAAATCTGTCAAATTATTTTCAATTTATTCTCACTCTCTTGTGATATTACTTATGATAAAACTTCGAGTTCCTTTATATCAACGTTGCCTAGTTTCCACCAACAAAAAATTTTCAAACCATTTTATTTGTGTCAAATTTTATACATTCATAAAATGATCTAATCAAATACCATTCAAGCTTTGATTTTCTTTAATTAATTAACTCAAACTTCCTACGTAGCAACTTTTGAATCGCGTTTTTAATACTAATCAAATTTACACTCTTTGAATTGCTACGCAGCAAGTTATTGTAAATTAATCGATAAATCCAAAACTCTTATGGTATTACTAGCGATAATAATTAATTAATTGATCATCCACATCTGCTGCATTGACATTTAAAGTGTCCCTCATTGTACTTGCACGTCTTGCAGTCTCAAGGGCGGCCATTGTAAACAGATTCTCTGCATGTTTCTCATGAAACGTTCGAAAGTTGCTAATAAATCCATTAAACCACAAAACCCCAAAACGGAAGCCGCGGTAATTCTCTTGAAGTCGACAATTTAAAGTCGGCTTGTTATTACAAAATCTGTATAAAAAATTCAATGACATTCGCCTGTTGTTGAGATTATTACTTAATTAAGTGGATGATTTATAAAATTTTCCTAACAATGTTAATTCGCCTTGCCGTGGGAACGACGTGTCGCTGCAAGTAAGAAAGGTAATTATAATTTGAGAAATCCCCGAACGGGGCCAAATATTCAATCAGTGAGAAAATGTAGCGCTTCGTTTTTAATACACCAAGACAAATTAATCAGTTGTATGATTTATGAATACATTTATGCAAATGTTTATGTTAATGAGTGTTGGATATTTCACTGGAATTGTGCGAAATGATTCAAGGGAATGGCGCAACTGATTCTAACTATTACAGCACGTACAGAACCGTATCTGTTTCAACAAAGGATGTTAAACTTGCGGAGTTTGCAGAACTTGCGGATTAATTAATTCATGAATGCGTACATCTCACGACCCATTTTGAATTTAAAATCATCCTTTACAAAAATTAATTAATTTTCGTGTAACTGTTTTAGTGCTGGCCGTGCGCGACGGGAAAATCACTTGATGCCATCTTCGCGGGCTTTTTTCTTGACAAAAATAATTTTTGCAAAGGTCACAAATTTTTAAATTTATTATATCACTAATCGGGGATTACATTCATTATATCATTCTAATCGGGGATTAAATTTATTATGTCACTCTAATCAGGGAATAAATTTGCTATATGACTAATCAGGCATTAAATTTATTATATACAGTAGAATCCGGTTATAGCGAACCTTAAGGGACCGTCAAAATCGGTTCGTTATATCCGAAGTTCGTTATAAGCGTTAATGAAAGAATAAATGCAAGAGTGTTTTATGAGACCGTTATTGTCTAATATTAATATACATATGTATAAAACAATTATAAATATAAGGACTAAACTTAAGTGAAATAAAGCAAAATGCAATAAGTAATTTTATTTGAAAAAAATTGTTATTTTCGACTGAACTGTCGCATTTTTAACTTATAAATTGTCCACACATTTTCAATAATCGGCGCACCATAATTCTGTAAAAAATTACGAATGTTGTTAATACTTTTTACAGCTTCCTGTGTACATAAAATCTGTAATGCTGGTGGTTCCGGCTCATCCTTATTGGCTTCTTCGTGGTCACTTTTGTCTACCACAAATACTCAAATATTCTAGTTGTAAGTTTTCGAAAAAATTTGAATTCTCCAATTGCTGAAATTCACGTTCCCTTTGTTTCTCTTTTTGTAACCACTCATTTAATGACAAGCATCATCAGATTCAAAGGTTATTACGTGTTATATATAATGCAAAGTTCGTTATAGCCGATTAAAATTTTATTAATTTTGGTTTTTCAGGTTCGCTATATCCGATAGTTCGTTATATCAGAGTTCGTTATAACCGATTGTTTTTTACATTGTTACATAAGGGAAAATGTCGGGACTTGAAATAAAGTTCGTTATAACCGGTGGTCCGCTATAACCGGAGCCGTTATAACCGGATTCTACTGTATCTCAAATCAAGAATTAAATTAATTATATCAATCTAATCAGGGATTACATGTATTGCATCACTCTGATCAGGGATTAAGGTCAGGGTTTAAGATCAGGGATTAAATGTATTATATCACTCTAATCAAATATTAAATTTTTTAAAATATTATTTTTCAAAATTATTAATGAGAATTGCACATAGAAAGTAAGTAAATAAGTAAGGATTTTATTAATCTATATAATATATCTGTCACGCTACCAACACAATGTTAATAAAAGTTCCTAACTGTGCGATTTTCCTCTATAACACACGACGTGCGTAAGAATAGGCTAATTTAGTTTATTGTTTGTAGAATATTGATCATTTTCAGTTGTGATCGTAGAAAAAAATGCCTATACATAATTCTAGATTTAACTAGATTTTGGTGAGCTTATACTCCAAACCAAAGGGGCACTTTATTATGCAGGCACAACAATCAATTTGAACATGTTTAATTACATCACCGTTAGATAACATGGAGGAGAAAGTCTTGCAACGGTTGCATTACCCATTTATGTATATCAGTCACTTTAAATTCAGCATTGCATTTAATTCTGCATTAAACATTAGCACATACCACTTTCGACTCGAAAATAAACCGTTGGCATTTTAAAGTGCAAAACATTGGCAAGTCGTTTCGCTCATAATCCGGCAATGTTTGCATTTCAAATCAGCTCAAAAAATCAGATTCAATAAGCCTCGAAATTATTTTTATTCAAATCTTGCACGCAAATATTTCCACTTCTGAATTCACGTCTATTAAAACACAGTCGCGCGATAAAAAGTAAAACGTTTACAATCCAATTCATTTCGTTTTAATTAAAATTCTGCAGCTTCTAACTCAGGCGGGAATAAAAGCAACTCCTCACACTTCGATCCGCACGGGTTTATTTTATTTTACGGCCGCTCTTCTTTCATTTGAAATATCCGATATCGGTTGGGTGGAACGGGGAGCACTTTTGCCACACATGGAACCATTATTCTCTTTTTTGGGGCGACGCCAATTTGCAGGCAGATTGTTCCTGATTTAACTTTCTTCGAATTTGGCAATGAATAATCCAAGATGTTAATCCGCTTAAATAAAGGACGTCATTAAAATTTGCATGAAGAGTCCGACTTTTCCGACTTTGAGTGTGTCTATAAAACGCATTGACTGGTAGCCTCATTTGAATTTATGGTAAAGGAAGATCGTTATTAAGGTAATAATCACCCGTGTAGATTAATGCCACGTCCTGTTGTTAATCCTTTTTACTTAATGAATTCATATTTAATAAAAAATTCATTCATTCCGATCAGATAAAGGAGGCTCGTTATGAACCACACACCAAACCGGCAATTTAAAGGTTCGAAAAGTGTGATAATTACAAAAGTTCACAAGAAAAGGTTACTGCGTTTTTATACTCACATTTCGCTACTGTTATTAAGTAAAGATCCGTCTCTCCAGCCCATAAGCAATAAACGGGTATGAGCGTCGTATTTTTCGAAAATATACCCGGGACTTTAGTACCGCAACAAAAAGCAGATTTTGTTATATAGCATATTACATCCTGTCCTGAACTTTAGTGCGTCATAAAAGTAATCTTATTAAAAGTTATACGCGTTTACGTTCACAAAGGTCAGGGGTCGATTGCAAGAAACGGAAATCATCAAAATTTATTTGGATATCAAATACAGCCAATTTTATAGCGGTAATTAAATTACTTTCTTACAAACGAATTAAGCAAAAAGTGCTGTCTCTACCTTACACTTAGAAAAATAATTTTTGCTATATATAAGAAAATGTTTGTGTAATATTACTTGTAGTCTTTAAATAAGCGCCAATGCACACATGTGAATCAGTTGTTTTTTGAACTACATAGACATAAATATGAGTGTCGAAATGTAAATTATTCAATTTTTCATACAAAAAGGGACCCGGTCAGGTACTCTCCCTTGACCCGGATAAGTTGGTCCAGATGTGCGCGTCCAATATTAAATTTTATGCAGAAAAAATCACTATTTATTATAATGGCTAGCGGTTCCTTATACTCAAAATATACTGTTTGTAATATTAAGTTAATTAAAGTCGTTTTAGCAAGCGCTGTAGTTATATTCAATATCAAATATAAGTATGATGTTGTAGTTGTATTTTATATCGGTCAACGTTTTATTAAATATTGTCTTATGTACTAATCAATAGTCAATGCTATTATATATATGGTAAAAGATACATGAGCCGTTTATTTTGAAAATGGGGCAAGTCCATTTTTTTGTTATTGCGAGAAATCTAAAGCTTTGCATTTTAATAACTTTAAAAATATTGGTAAGCACTAATAGATTTTTTTTTGTATTTTGTTGTATTAGATAATGTAAGTTTTTTATCCAATAGTGTTTAGCACACTGGCTGAAAAAAATAAAGGTTTTATTATACCTAAACGAACTTGCCTCACTTTCAAAATTAATGAATTATTATAATTAAGGTGACCAACTATTTTTTATACAAAAGGAGTACAAATGAATTTTCATTGGATATGGTGATTAGGTTTGAATAAAAACACTTAGTTTTCTCCATTCAACTATATGTTTTTAAAATAATTTCAAAATTCATTAGTTCAAAAAATTGCAAATTGCAGTGCACATTTTTATAAAGTGTGCTCAGGTTTTTTTTTTTTGAAACTTATGTTAGGATCCATATTTTCATAAAGTGTGCTCAGATGATTTTTTTTTCCATTTTCTTGTTTTCAAATGATTACAACAAGGGTTGAATCTTAAAAGTCGATTTTCCTAGGTAAAACCATGTAAATTGCAGTGCACATTTTCAGGTCAATTTTTTTTTTTTTTTGACTTATGTTAGGATCCACATTTTCATAAAGTTAACGTATTTTTCCATTTTCTTGTTTTCAAATGATTACAACAAGGGTTGAATCTTAAAAGTTGCATGATTTCACCTAGGCAAACCGACTCTTAAGAGTCAACCCTTGTTGTAATCATTTGAAAACAAGAAAATGGAAAACTTCATCAACCGAGAATAGAAGTGATTATTTTTCTTTGAAATACTTTCTATTTCAATCTTCATTTGGTCCAAAACTATCAGTTTTAAAAAATGTGTTTAGTTTAGACGTTGAAGCCGCTGCATCAAGAGATGTTTTATGTTTAATAGTATCATTGTGCTTTGTTATTGCACGTCGTCCACCAATCGTAATAGAAAATTTTCCTTTGCAGATTGTACATTTAACCATAGAATCATCATTTCCTTTGTTTTCTATAATAAATGGAAACTCTTTTTTTAAAGATTAAAGGTTAAAATTAAATGCCAAGTTTTTATATTTTTAGAAGTACAAAGGAGTACAAAAGAATGCAAAGGAGCACTTTTGGAGTACTCGTTTTAAAACGAGTACGGTTCACAAAAAAGAAGTGCAAAACTCCCTAAAGGAGTACATTTGGTCATTTTATTATAATCGTTAATTAAAGGAATAATATTCAATTTTTATTCATTTGATAAAAAGTGAAAGAAAACAAAGAAAATAGTTTTTACACATTATAGTAGAAAATATAACATAACAAAAAACAATTCATTTTTATTATGAAATTATACATAGTCGTTAATCATTTACTTTATACGTATAAATTATATTGAATTTTATTTGGGATTTAACATTTTAAAATATTCATGCAACTGATTTACAACTTACTTGCAAGCTGATAACAAAGCTGATAACAGAAGTTGAATATTTCGAAAACATATCATTATCGAAACACTAAAATCATGATACACTTATTATTATGTAGGTATTCTAAATTATGCCGTAATATATTCGGTTAAAAATAATTTCAACCTAAGATGGACTTGCACCACTTTCAAAATAAACATATTTACAATACCGTTAATAGCTAAAACTTCCATCTCCCAAATATTAGGGAATCTGTTTTTTTTACTATAAATGTTTACAGACAAAAAGATCATATTAAATTTTATACATAATTGTCATTATCTTAATCTTTCAAAATAAACAGCTCATAATACTTCATTTTGTATTAAGATTTTGAAAAAATTCCTCATTGCACCCCACACACGAAATAGGATATTAATGTCTCGTGCCAACAATTAATTGTGGATCCACGCAAGAGAACATAATGCTTTACTAATAATTATGTATTACAAGCGGGAACAAAAGATGGATGATAATAGGGTGCCGATCATTCACTACCTGCGTGCACGTAGGCGCGCAGTAGCTACCGTGTGCGCAAGTAAATTTAGTAGTTACATTACGGCGTGCGGTTTATAAGTTAAAGCTTATGAGGCACCCCTTTCAGACAACTCGTTTAATTTAATAGGACTCACGCCCCGCCTATACTTAGCTTTGTTAACCAGGAACCCGCAAGCAGTGGCAGAGAACCGCAGTATTGATCGCAGGGTGAACAACCGCCCCCACTCTTTGCGTGTTTTAACGCATCAAATCCCCGCGAAAAGATTTTCTTGCGAAATAAAAAACGATGCAATTTCTCGCGTTATTGTATTATTGTATATACAACACGGTCCGAAGCTTTTTATTATGTTATTTAATTTTTTTCGCCGCACACACAATAACTCTTCGGAGAAGCTAATTGGTGCCGGTATAAATTAATAACCGCCGGAGTCTTCAGCGGCGAACGTTAGTCATTAGTTTCTGAACTACCAGATGCGTTCTGAACCCTCTGGCAGTGTAATGACGTCATAAGTGCGTTTCCCCTATTACACAGCTTTTCCCCAGTTCATTAGGTGCGATTATCGCGTGTCCCTCGACATGTTAAGGGCTCTTTATGTGAGCCCGGAGTAAGTAATAGACACTGACTAACTTTTTATTTAGCCACCGTGCCAGGATTGCAACGTGATAACACCACAAAAGCGCAATAAAACATGTTAAATCGAAAAGTTCGTGACAACTCTCAACTCTCATATTTATTTCCGACGTTCCTCCGGTTACAATCGAAAATTGGATATTTATTGCCGTCTCATGTCGACTCCTCTTTTTGATGTTCGAAATTGGAAATTGATTTACGATTATTACAAATTCTCATTAATGTGACGAAAGTCGGTTTTCAAGTAGTTTTTGAATGTAAAATCGATATGTCGTCCGGTCGACACAAATAGTGCATTAACGGCAAGGAGAAAGGCGATTTAAGATTACACTTCAAAGAGCTTAATTTAGAGACTTATAATGACTACGTACGTACGTGAGTTAATGCGGAGCAGTGATGAATATTAAAATTATGTTTATGAGCGGTTGCATGTTCCATCAACAGACCTATTTAAGCGAATTAAGCAACCAGGAACTTGTAGAGCTTGACATAGCTACTACTCTGTTACTAGTTTTTTTTTTGAGGTTTGTTGCCAACTGAAATTTAAAATAAAAACGATGGCCTTGTAATAATATCCCTCGTGGTTTAAAAACGAACTATACTTGAAGATTCTGAATCGACGCAGTCAATGTATGGGAAGGTTGTGTAAAGTAGTTTTCCGATTTGTTTTAATTGTAAGTCAAATATTCGATTATGCAGTTAAGAAAATATAGGATTATAATTTGAAAATAATTTTTTGCTCAAAATATTAGTTGTTGATTTTGAAAATGGAGCAAGACCATTTTATGTTATTGCTAGATAGTAAATGGTTTGCATTCACTCAGAAAAAAATTCTCATAGGTAAGAAAATTCGGGCTTAAATTTAAAATTGCGCGTTCTTAATTTTGGCCCAAGAATTGGTCATTAATTGGTTTTAAAAATGTCCATTCTTGTTGTCAAATTTAAGAACAGGTCATTTTTAATTTCTACAACGTTGATTCTTCGTGACAAATTCAAGAAAAGGTCGCTCTAATTTTAAGAACTTATTAACTTATTTAATTACTTAAGAATGTTCTTCATTAATGTATTTTCTTATTTAAGAATTGAAGATGGCCTTCTTATTATATTAAATACAATAATTTTTTTCTAATTTTTATGAATTGTAGAGTGGAATGCTTGAATTGAAGGAATTTTAGAATATAAAGTTATTTCTCATACATATTTTTATTAGTAGGTGAAAATTTAACATCACATCACATCCTGTTTAAAAACACATTTTCAGTTTAAAAACCACATTATCATTTGGTAACAGATGTACGTATATGAAATGGAAGTTCGTCGAAGTAATTAGCCTTCTCAATGAATTTTGGCCGCCACACAAACAAATTGTTTTTCTCTCAAGAAATAATTGACCAAAATCTACATCAATCTAAAAACAAAGAAACAAAATGCTTACATTGCACCATGGATATGTTATTATAAAAATTTACCACAATAGACCAGTTTGAATGCTTCAATAATGACCATTCCACTTTATGCAGATTTCCTTTCCGCAAATCCGCGTACTTCAGTCACGCTTGCATTTTGTTCAATTCTTACAAAGAGCTCTACATCCGCTAAAAAGTAAAATTTGTTATAAGATAGATAAATAACACTAAATGTATAAAAAAAAATCAAAATTATTTCTTTACCTTCGTCGTTACTATTAATTCTATTATAGAAGCAACTGATTTGGATGTCCCTTTATTTTTATCCCTTCTTACTTTTTGTTCCGACGGATATAAACTAAAAAACAATTTGTTTAATAGCTGTTACATTGAAAAAACTTGTAGAGCTTTTACAAAATTCATTCGGTAATCGAAAAGTGTGGGAAAAATAATAATTACAACAAATTTAGTTACATGCGAATTTATCACACACAGAATCAGAAAGTTCCCATAATTTCAGTACCATTTTTAGAAATGGCCTTTGAAGCTGATCATTTTGTTGATCGACATTTATTAATATTGCATTGAATTAACATCTGCATCTCGGAACATTAAACCACTTGTAATATTTTCCATTTCTTCACAATTAAACATTTACTAATTATGTAAGTTACTAAAAATTCACTTTACAATAAAAATAGAGAAAATGCAGACCGTAATATGTATTTTCTTCCTGCAAGCCGAGTTTGGTGTAACGTTTTTCAACTAAATTTGTAAGAAATTCTAAAGTAATTTATCTATTATCAGTAAACAGTCCTTTGCAGGAAAAATGTCGGTCATAAAGCAATTTACAATATTCCGTACAATTGTATTCACCCAGCTAGAACACCAAACTAAAGGCTAATACCGACACATATTTTGTGTCGAATTAACCCACGATTCAATACCAATGACAGCCGATGTTGAAGGGTTGGGATCCCTTCTAATGCCAGTCAAATCGACAAATTTTCAGCTTGTATAAATTTCGCTCAAATCAGACAAACTGAGAGCTTTCTCGTGTAAATGTTTATCATATTCGCTTTCACACAATCCAACGATTTTCGCCTTCTTGGCACATTCAGACATTTGTAGCATATCGCCACCACTCTTCCTTGCGTCATTTGCACGCAAAACATTTGCCAATTAAGGGCGCACGGTTTTCTGCACGTCACGTCCATGATGGATCATTTCGAGACGTTTCTTTATTAAGGACTTTTTTTGCGAGTTCCTCGTTACCCGTAATCAAAGAAAACGTCACAACACGAATATTAATCAATAGATTTGCATAAAACCTTGTCAAAATTTGACGCCGCTCGCCGAGCTCTCTCAACGCGGCTGGTGGAAGATTTCAACGAAAAAAAATAATGTTTTCAAGTCGCTAATTCAAGCAAATGCCCAATTATCGCTTATCTAATCTCATTCGATGGAATCAACGCCACTTTCTTATGAGAAAGCGATTAGGCAAAATCCTCTAACGGTTGTTTCACAGTTAACAATTCAGACAATGCCATTCGCTTCGGAGTGTGACGGTAATTTATTCGATTGCGTAATCATCGCACAACGCACAGCCCATTAGTTTTCTGAAACTTCGAGGCACATAACCGTCAGAAGTGAGCCTGTTCCTAGCGCTAATTGTTTTATTTGTTTAAGGGGAAAGGCGAGCGTCTGCGAATCTAATAAATTGCCGTTCCACTCGCGCGGTTTTCGCTCGTTGAATTTTGATTGATAACCGACTAGTTTCGCGTACATTTTGATTGCAAAAAAAAACTGAATTTATGAAACCAGTTTCTGGGGCACCGATGCGATAATATGCAAATTCGGCGAGGGTCGAGCGAAAAAATTTAATTACATAATCCTGATGTTTTTGCTCGACTGTAATTAGAATAATGCATTTCATATAAATGAATTACTTGGGAAGAAAAATGGTTTTGTTTTGAGCGTTAATTTGACGTTCATTGCGACTGAAAACCGACGGTGGAAAGTTCTGATGGCGGCAACTTTATGAGATTAAAGTGGACATTTGTGCCAAATTTGTCGAGTTATATTTTGGACCAATTCCAGCCGAAATATGACCAACTTTAGGGTTAATTTCACCAAAGGCTTAAATTTAATTGTAGATTAAGTTCATTGTTGTAGTTATAGCAAGGAAGTCAAAAATGAGTATTGTAAAACTCTGAGTTCATAATAGCCATTATGTGCAAGTCAAATCTTCGAGTTTGGATAATTTTATTAACTTTATTAATTAAAATTCTAAAACGGTAATTATATTGGCAATCAGCCAACGTCACATTGACAAATGTCGTATCTCTGAAGTTTAAAAAATATATTTTTTACTTAAAAATTATACCGTCTGCTTTTTTTAACGTTGAACATATAATGAAATTGTTTAATTTAAAAAAAAAATTAAAAAGGTCAATCAGTAGTGTATGGATTAGCCTCTCTGAAAATTAAGAGTAGCACAACGAATAATTTGTTTAAACAAGAAATGAAGAAAAACAACTTTACAATTCTTTAGGTAAACGTCAACGAAGAAAAGAAAAAAGCGTCTAGGTTGAGTATGGTATGATGACACATGGAAGTACGACGGTTACCGACAGATGCGACAAACAGAGTTAGAGTAAAATGTATATTTATAACAACACTTTCACACATAATAACTGCCATGTATCAATCTTGTTTTGATATTGAATGAAGGGGATCGCCAGTTAAAATTGCAGTGAATAAAGGGTTGAAAAAATGAACGTCAAAAAGTTAATCGATACACTACGCAATTAAATTTTGGCGGTGAACAGTCGCCGCTTTGTTTATCCTGCCCGTTTATAAAGCCAATTTAAAAAAACATCAACATGGAAATTGAAACAAAACTATATCCAATAATATCAATTTCAGATTGGGATTGATTCCCAAATTGCTTGACTGTTTTTTATTACAATTGAAAATTGTTTTTGTAATCGATTTAAAAAATTGTTGCTTTAATCAAATTATGTATTTAATTATACAATACAGAGACAGGTGAAGTAAACAGTAGGTAGGCACTTACTTTTAATTTTTAGAAAGTGTTTGCTCGTTTTGAAGGTAAATAAGATATTATTATTTTTGTCGTGTTGGTTTAAGATTGTTTGAAGTTGTATTCAGATTAGATTACTTTCAAATCAGTAAAACAATTGTTGCAGAAAATTGTGCAAGTTTGTAGTGCCACCGAATTAATCTGTCGACTTTTTAATGCCAGATTGCCCCCGGGGTGGGCAAACCACATAACTTATACAGTCTTAAAGTGTTCAATTGCTTATCTGAATTAGTATTAACATTTATTTCTCCAGTCGCCTTAAATAAAACACTTCATTTTTAATATCATTTTTTGAAAGATAAGCTGGTTGTTTTTGTAACTAAGAAAAAAGTGTTTTCTCACTAAGGCAACATTCACTTTTAATCCCTACGCGTGTCTTCTATTTTTGGTTTGAAATTTTTATTAATAATTTAAGTTAACAAAACTTCTGCCACATCTGGAAGTAGTCTTCTTCACGATTTATCTCACGCAAAATACACACATTCTTGGCACATACTTTTTTTCTCCAAAAAACAATGGCGGCTACTTGGATATCACTCTGGTTATCATTACTTTAGAATTTGTATATTTTGTACTTTGCCGTGTATTGTTAGTTGGAGAAAAAATAGCAAGTTTCATTCGGATTAAAAATTACTGTTTTCGACTCGCAATTTTCTATTCACTCGGCTACGCCGACGCTCCGCCTCGCAAACACAAAATTTTCTCGCTAAAAGTGACACTTTTTATCATAATAAAACAATGTACTATTATTGACTACTTAAAAGAAAAAATTTTGAATTTATTTCACAAAATTATAAAAAATATCGCGTGCTGTGCTCCAATGAAAGAAAAAATTATGACAACGCAAACGTTCAACTGACTACAGTCGCAATAACTCAGGTTCAAATGACAAGAACTATGGAATCGTTCGACTCAATCTCGTCACGATTTTTTTCAATATTTCATTTTCCAACACAACCGTTATAAATTCAGCGGACCACGCGAATAGCGTGTGCACCGAACGTTTAAAATAATTTCAGATTACCCCCCGATTAAACCTTGTACTTAATTTTTATAAAATGCGTTGATAAGACCCTCAAGAAAAAGAAAACTTGACGCCGAGAAACGATGAAAAATAACGAATCTCCAGGGGTCGAAAGAGATCAGAAATACAGTTTCTTATCCCCGACTCGAGTTGCTTACATCTCCGGCAAACTCCCACTGAAGATGTCAATAAGTTGTTGGAGCATTTTACCTGCTGAATGTTTCGCAATTCCCCGACACTTGTAAGCCGCGGAATACGGTTCAGCGGAACGTTCCGAACCGCTCAAATCGAAAGGATTTATTGAGAGTGCGGTAAGTGATTGATTCTAGAGGTTTCCATTGTGCGTTCGGCCGCTCCCGATTGTTGGGAAGAATGAACTTTCGACGACACGGAAAAAGGTCGACGCAAAAATTCAAATTCGCTTCTGGAAAATTATGAATGTGAAATGCGACAGGAATCGCAGAAACTCTGGAAAGCGATCATTTATCTTTCCAATGATCATTTTTCGTTTGAATTCTATTATAGATATTTAATGATTACAGTTAATCACAGCGATAACAAACACCGCTACACAGTGGCGGCTCGTACATAAGAGCTGCAGAACTGCCAAAAAATTAACGCCAAAAAAATTAACTTTGTTTGTATTTACTTTATAAAAATTAAATTTCGTCACAGAATTTTATTTTCTTAATCGCAAGTCTCATTTTCTTGTTTTCAAATGATTACAACAAGGGTTGAATCTTAAAAGTCGGTTTTCCTAGGTAAAACCATGCAAATTGCAGTGCACATTTTCAGGTCTTTTTTTTGGACTTATGTTAGGATCCACATTTTCATAAAGGTAAAAAATCCATTTTCTTGTTTTCAAATGATTACAACAAGGATTGAATCTTAAAAGTCGTTTTTCCTAGGTAAAACCATGCAAATTGCAGTGCACATTTTCAGGTTTTTTTTTGACTTATGTTAGGATCCACATTTTGATAAAGGTAAAAGAAAATTCCATTTTCTTGTTTTCAAATGATTACAACAAGGATTGAATCTTAAAAGTCGGTTTTGCTAGGTAAAACCATGCAAATTGCAGTGCACATTCTCAGGTCTCAGGTATTAACGGAGCTACGGCAATTTTCTCGATTTATAGTTTTCTATCTCTGTCAATCTTAGAGCAAATCGATTTTTAATTGCACCATCGTGTTCCTCGCAAAAAAATACATAAGTTTTCATGTTTATATGACGCTCTAAGCAAGAAAGAAAAAAAGTGTTTTTCTTGGTTTGGCTTTTTTCTCTTTTTTTTGACTTATGTTAGTATCCACATTTTCATAAAGGTAAAAAGAATTTCCATTTTCTTGTTTTCAAATGATTACAACAAGGGTTAAATCTTAAGAGTCGGTTGTCCTAGGTAAAACCATGAAAATTGCAGTGCACATTTTCAGGTCTTTTTTTTGACTTATGTTAGGATCTACATTTTCATAAAGAAAAGAAAACTCCATTTTCTTGTTTTGAAATGATTACAACAAGGGTTGAATCTTAAAAGTCGGTTTTCCTAGGTAAAACCATGCAAATTGCAGTGCACATTTTCAGATCAATTTTTTTTCCGACTTATGTTAGAATCGACATTTTTATAAAGTTTGCTAAGGTAAAAATGTTTTCCGTTTTCTTGTTTTTAAATTATTACAACGGTTTTTTGTGAAGAATTTGATAATAAACAAATTTTGTAATAACCGAAATTCGAGTAAAACCAATATTTCACGAGATATTTGAGGAAAACTGATTTTCGCAGCGTTCGACCTTCAATAATTTCTTTGGCGGACACGATTTTTCAACGGACTTTTTACCCAGTGTTTCTTATAGCGATGCAAAGAAAATCGTGAAGGAAAATCTTCACTTGGAATTTTTTAGAAGATGAATACTGAAATGACTGGACTATAACCAATTTGAACCTATGAAATTTTAATCCAAAACATTTTAAACTAAAAAGGATGAGAATCCTTGTTGTCCTTGTTATGTTTTTTAATTTATTATGTTTCGAAATAAAGAATTCAGATTTTTATTTCGAACGATCGTTCAAATTTCCTTGCTTCACCCAACGATCATCAATGATATTTGTTCCGTGTCTGACGTCATGCGCAAACTTCAACGAAATAAGGTTTCGTTTGTAGATAATACCAAATAATACTCTCACCACGCATTGTAGAAAAAAAGCATAACAAAAATAGCATTGAAAATAGGAACACTGGATTACATATGTAATCCACGCGCCCACTCTAGGGTTAATAGGGCTCTACCTTCGTTTTTTAAAGTATATTGAATTACTTTGTACTTCTAACGTGAACCATTAATTTCTGGAGAGTTTAAAAAATTGAGGCGCTCCCAACCACTTGTCTAATCACCTTATCCGATTTTACATTCGGTCCCCGGTAATGTTTAATGAGCCTTTTACCAAAAAGAAATCAGATAAGCTGCTCTCGAGCTGGGTGGCCACAATCACAGCGAATTAAATTTTATTGAATCGTTATTGCCCACCACTCGAGACCGAAGGTAAGTTCGCGGTTGGTTTTCGGATAAACATTGAATGATACCGATTCCGCTCGCCGGATTACAAATTGCTTTTTTAACCGCCGAATTAAATACAAGGTTTTTGTTAACTTTGAGTAAACCGGGCAATTGAGCCGCGCAAAAAATTGAAGCAAAAAATTTAATTTCGCCTCATCACCACATCGGCCATTAACAGGTTTATCGCTGCGATTTAATGGCTCGAAAAAAAAATAACCCAAAAACGATGCAACGTTCGGAATCTAAACAAAACACGTTACAGCCAGTTAACGCCCAAATTCAGAGAACGAGCGGATTTGAAATGGCAATCAATTCTTACGAATACAATGTCTTGATGATACTGTTCTAGACAAGTTGATTGCTTTTTTCATATTGCTCGTAAACGATTCGAAACAACTTATTGTGCACCTTTGTTTCGCGGTTTATAGTCCTTCCACGCAATTCAATCGATTCAGAATTTTACAACAAATTGTTTATGCTTTCAGTCTTTTTAATTGCTCCGCCGAGCGATTTGTTTGCTTTTTATTCAGTTACATTTTCATTCCGACTGAAATATCGCAGTTATTTTCAATAAAAGTCAATCAAACGAGGCGGCACCAGATAACAACGTTAATGCAGATAAATACATCAATTTGGCGTTTCTTATTTTATGAGAGTATTGAATAGATAATGCACAAATTGGTTTCGTTGCTGCACGTTAAAAAAGATAATTGAGTATGATTGTGATATTGAATAATTTGTGTCCTTTCACAAATAAAACACAATTAAACATAAAATGAAGAAAGACAACATATGGCCTTTACAACTCCTTAGATAAACACCAATGAGGAAAAGAAAAAAGGCGTCTTGGTTGAGTGTGGCATGATGACACATAGAAGTACATCGGTGACCGACAGATGCGACAGTAGAAGAAATAATTAACGTGAATTGGTATAAAAATAACAATAGCTTCAGACAAGTCAGTGATTCATTGTCCAACAATTGTAACTATCTGTCAGAACATTAATTAATTAAATCCAATTTATTTAAGAAATGCTGTGCAGAGATTTTACAAGCATTTAGCCCATTGTGTAGAATGTGAAAATGTGCGAAAATTTATTGTAATTTCCTCTTTAAGTAAATCTTTATAATGTTCTAACGTCTTGCCGTTATAATTTAACAATAAGAAACCTAAAATAAGTTGATGTGAGAGTACAAATTGCTGCATACATTGACTGATCGATTTTTTTTTTTTTAAATTGTTAAAGAAGACCCGGTATACGGGGTGAGTTAAGTTTTACCGCCCCGGCCATAATACCTATTAAAGATTGAGGGAAAGTATGCAATTTACATGTTACATCAGTTGAAGTTTACACTTTCGATTAGTGCTACAAGTTTTCCAAATCATTTTTATTTGAAGCCAAAAAAGTAAAACAAAGAGTTTCGGATAAAATTTCCATATTTGGTTTTTTATTTCAAAATTTGTCAAATTATTCGTAGCATTGTTAATTGCAATTTGATTCGTTAAAAAATTATTACTTTTTGAGTTAAATCAAATTTAACATAAAGCACGAAAAATACTTTTATTTATGACTTTCCAACAATGAATAATACGGTCTACCACGTAACAATACCTGATGATCGACCCATAAAACTGAAGGGAACCGCGTTTTAGTTGTTGCCAGACCCGTATTCTGGAATGTGTGAGAAAAATAAAATAAGTTTTTAATAGGTAAATATTAAGTTTATTTTATAAAAGATGCTCAAAGTGATGCCCCATTACCCATAAATTAAAAGCATTTCAAGCTTCTCCTCGACCGAGTATTGAAATGGCATGATTATACCTGAACTAAACACAAATGTTCACTATTCCACAAAACAAAGTTTTAATTTTCACTTTTTACCAACGATGTTTAAGTGTTGGAAGATTTGTTGCGAATGTGAACGTTTCTTTATTCACAAGGTGACCTAGGGTTGTGACCAGGGTTTTTTAACTTTGGGTGAATTAAGCAATTTATTTTATGGGAAGGTTCAATAACCGATAGGTATATTGACTTTGCAGACGGGAAAATTAAAACACAAATTGTAGACAGATATACTAACGAAAATTAGAAGCTGGTAAGCGATTTTCGTATCAAGTTTAAAATCTAATATTGCAAAAATTATTTTTTATTATGATTATAATTACCGTGTAGCTGTTAGTTACGATGTTGTGAACTTTTAAAGAAATAGCGAAGACTCTTATTCCAGTCCTATAAAATGTAACGTTGCACTTTTTAACTTAACTTTATGACTGTCATAAATAATCAGCCAAGTTCCCAAAACCAATACCATTGTTAGGTGAATTGGTCAGCTTATGTCTTAATCATTTAAAAAAATACCCTCTAACACGGAAATGGCTTTATTTAATGAACCCAAATTAGTAAAATTATTTCAATTACACTAAATTGTGTGAAAATATTTTACTGTTTCTACATAAAAAAAACTAATAAATTGAGCAATTAATAATTGAAAGAAAGCCAAAATTTTACCTGATTAAAAAAAAGAGATTTTTTCTTGGTTTCTATGTACCTTAATAATATAAAATTCCTGATGCAATTTATGAGAATTGACAAATTATTTTAAAGGCCTATTTTTCCACGGGCGGTAAAACTTAACTCACCCTGTATAAACTATGGTTGTTGTAAAATATTTCTATTAGACAAAATTGAGCAAACTTTGTAAAAAATTCATATAACTTTAGCAATGACTTATTTTCATAAGTAATATCACAAGAGAGTGAGAATAAATTGAAAATAATTCGACAGATTTTCGAAAACTTGTTGCCAGGGAATAGACACGAGAGCCCGTAGGGCTCGAGTGGCTATTCCCAAATGGCAACAAGTTTGAAAAAATAACTGGAGAATTATTTTCTAATTAATTCGCACTCTCGAGTGGTATTCGGAAGATTATTTTTTAACGTTTAAATAAAAAATACAGCATAAAAATACAGTTTAATTCATTATAAACTAAAATCAAACTGGCGACAGATGTCAAAACTAGAAAATGTGCTGTCAAGTTACATATGTAAACAAAATACTAGAAATTATGCTCGCGGGAATTTTCTACAGTAGAAAATTCTCACTATAATAATGTTGTGATTGGACAGAATTAAACACGTGTGCCCAAATACTGCTAAACGATTGGTGAATGAAATCATTAAAAAATAATCATCTAAATGACACTCCAATTTTTACGATATTCATCTTCGTTAATAATAGCCTATATTATGTACTCGGTGTTGTATTATCGCCTGACGAATACATTGAACAGATAAATAAAATAGTTACTCTCACTAAAACGGAAAAGTTACATTGCTATTATCGATATTTCTTTAATTCTTTATGAGGTAATTATTTTAAGAAGTACTATTTTATGCCTTTTTATGAGCGCACTTGCGCAACATGTCCATAAGCGGGTTTCTTTATCTTCAACTGAAGGCATGTGCACTCAATTGCCCCCTGAAGTGGCATTATTGCCTTCGTGCAAGCGCATACCATTCCCAGCGCCGAATTTTGGCAACCGAACAAAACAATTATGTTTTTTAAACTGTACAGTAAATATCAGTGCGCAACATTAATAAATTACTGCAACAAAATAGTATAATGTTGTTGCAGTAATCGTCGCTTATGCAGTTGTGCAACAGATGTTGCAACTCTGCCAATCTGCTTATTTAATTATCAAGCTCGAAAACAGATTTACTAATTCAGTTAAAACGAAAATAAATGTAAATTGCTTTTTAATGCAAAAAGAGACTTATGTAAAACACCAGAAATGAACCGTGCGACCTTTGTTATCAGAAAATAATTTATGTGGAAATTCGTTGACGTAAACAATGTATGTTACTTTATGGCACATAAAATTTACTGGCAAGTCGATATAAATTTATTCGCAGTTTTAAAAATAACGCAAATTAAACGCAGCTCAGTGCGCCACAAAAATTTGTTTACAAGCATTAACCGATAATGGGCGTTCATCCTAAATTGTAGCAGTTTTTATTGCGAAATTCGCGCACACAATATCAAATCGGAAAAGCTTTTAAAATTAGAACGAACTTCATCTCCGCGGATATTAAAACGCGGATTATTGCACACCAGAACTTTTCTCGCTTCCATTGAACGCCCGAAAGTAACATTTTAATTTTTTCGTCTCGGATTGAAAACGCAAATAAACTGCGCGTTCAAGTGACGGGGTGTAATTAAATATTCAGAGGAATTTTTAAGAAAACTGCCGACACAATTTGCGAGCTGACTTCTTTCTGAGCGACGCCGGCGCGCGGAAATTGAGGTTCCATTGTGCAGAAGTTGAGCGCGTAACAATGTGGAATTTTAATTTCGCGGCGGCGACTAATAAACTCACTTTGAACGCGCGCGGTTTATGGGGGAATTTTATTTGCAGAAACCGGAATTGCTTTGAAAATTAATGCACACGGCGCGGATTATTGGAAGCGTTTCCTTAGTTCTATTTATCGCCGAAACGGATGCACTTCTGCGCTAATTGGCCTTTCTTGTAACTTATTGTTTTGCGCGGAGAAATAGGTTAACAGCTAACAGCTTTTAGCTTACAATTCTGCCGACTTGAAGTCGCAATTCAAGAAATACAACCGGGAAGACGGCATCAAGTATCGATGGAAGAATAATCTGCCGTCCTCCATCCTCTAATAATTACTGTCCCCGCGACTCTTTCTATTCGTTATTTCCTCTATATTAAATATTCTTTCAGTCAAAAGTAAAGGGTAATTACTACTCAACACTTTCTGTTCCAGTCCAAACAACACCTTGGCTAGAGACGATTTTTTAGTCGGAAAATCTGACACTACCTGTTCGGTGGACCGACAGGCGCTTTGCTTAAAGTTTTGTACGTTTTCCGAATAAATAAAAAAAAAAACAAATTCTTGAACAAATGGTCTTATCTGCAAAGTTGTCGATTTTAAGTCTTTAGGTTGTAAAGGATTCACGTACAATTTCTGTAGCTCTCTACAAAGCGCAAATGTCCGATTTACATTATTAACATGCCAACGTACATTCAAATGATTTGTCATAAATATAAAATTGACAAACATTACTTACTATAAAAATCCTATCTGATCAGTGTTTAGACATAATTCCCTATTTTGGTGCAGATATGACTTTTTTTTACTAAGCACGTTAATTCCAATTTTCAGGTGACTAAGTAATTTGACTTGTTGAGACTCTACGATATCGGTAACACCGAAAAATACCACAATATATTTTTGCGTGAGCAAAATACTCATAGCGCGCCTTCTCACTGGTTAAAGTACTGTGTTTATCGTTTTCAGTGTTAATCGTTTTGGAGTTAATAAATTTTATAGTTATTATTATTATATTATTGTTGCATGAACAGTTTACTTGGATTTAGAAAAAAAAAAACATTTCTGTTTTAACTTTCCACTTACTCTACAACAAATATCAAATTTTAATGTTAGGGTACATTAGCAATACTCCTAAAGAACGGATGTATTGAATGCTAATAAAATGAAAACAATAAACTGAACAATAAAAAGTTGGGGAGAGAAATTTTAGATAGGACCTTTAGTTCAAGGACTACAGTCAGTAATGTCGCCCTTTCTTTTTATGGTCTGATCAAATGTTCAAAATGTTCAAACAAATGCCTTAATTTTTTTTTTAAATTGTCCAAAAATCCTAAAAAAAATTGGTAAATTATTGGTGGAACCCATGGTCTCATATTTCGTTATTACAGCACCATCCTTTCAAAAATAATCGTTGGTCCGACAGACGAGTACAATTTATATCAATTTGACGTATAAGCTTGTAAATAAACGGAAAAAAAACATCAACCATAAACACACGAACACTCCAAACGGTGAACCGGCAAAAACTGGTATTATTTAATCGTTCATTAAATTATGCACACATAAAATTAAGACCGATGGGTATTTTTGCGATTATCACTTTGTGGAATCTCTAACCTTTTAATTTAATGTAAAATGTTCTTGTCGTATTTGGGATGTCTGTAGAGTAATAAAAAATAATTACTGTGAAATATCCAGAACTTTCACAAATGAACGGACATCAAAAATGTTCATTATTAATTGAAAAAATTTAAGAATTTTTTTTTAAATGCGCCGCCTGTAGAGAATACCGACAGTTACTAGGTTTCTAGACAATAGATTCTGCTCTAACAATCGCCAATACCCTCCGTTGAGAAAGAACTTATATTTTCTATATTTTTGTTGGAATATAATTTTAAAATAAACCAACGTTTGCAAAAGCATTAAAATAACTTCCAATCACGAAGCTAATTACACTAGAAAAAGTACAGTTACACTGAAATTATTTATAAATCTAGACATAAATTTAAAACGTCACTGACAATTGCAATAAACAGATTATCTTTTAAAATATTGCTCTACGTCCCAAGAAAATAGACTATAACAGAAAGAACAAACAATTTGTGATTATACCAGAGTTGCTCAACTAATAAAAACGCTCGCTTGACTTTTTAACGCAAAAAGCGCCAACTTCGTAATAAATTTTGTGAAAACGTTAAACAAACTCCGGTTAAAATAAACAGGTCGTGTTTACCAAAAAAGAAAACAGGAAATACGTTTTCAACCGTACAAGAGCGCACAATGGGATTTAGGCAAACATAAAACATTGACTAAAAATTGATACACTCTTTTAATTAATTTCTGGGATTTTGCGTTCGCGGGAGAGGGAATGAATTGATCCATCGGTTCGGAGATGCTTTTTAATGTACGACAAAATTTATACGGCTTGTTATCACGCAGCGCAAACATTAAGTATGAGTTATGACACCGTGTTCCTGTTACAAGGATGACTTCCTAGTAATTGTTTTTATATGATTATGTTTCTTAATTTTTTATGGAGATTTAACGATTGGAAAAAACATGTGTATTTTGATGGGAAACAAATTTTACTGCCGGTGAAAATAAACGCATTAAAAAGAAAAAAATCGGTGATCTATTGCCGCACACTTACAAAATCAAGCGCGCACAACACATTGCACATAAATCACGGGTTTATCTGATTTCAACAAGATGTAGTGTTTAAGGTGCCGGCTGACTAATTTCAGATTGTGCGAGTATTTGACTCAAATCCATTTGTTTATTTCTAATTGAATCATTGCCAATCACAATAAATTACTTTTATTCAACGCCCTCAAAATCCACTAGTGAGTTTTGGTTTACCATAACACCACCAGTGAGTTTTAGTTTATAGAAATTTTCACAAACATTTTTTCTATTGTTCAATTAAGGCACCAAGTGTTCAACTACGTGAAAACAATTTTTAAACAATGTAACCTTTTCATTCATTATAAAATTTGACAAACATTTTTAGTAAATTTAGTGAAACTAAAAATTAAATTGGAATTTAATGTCACAGCGTGGTCCATCGTATAGCATTTTCGCGACAATATCCTAGCTACCTCCGTAACTAACATTTCTGGAAATTTATATTTGATTCAAACAACTATAAAGACAAAATAATCTATTTATAAAGTAAATAACTATTACCAACAAGTGTGTTTAGGTGGCGCTACTGGAACTAGCAGGCATTGGGGTTGCATAGTCTGCAAAACTGTGCACTCTTAGGTGTCTTTACTTTGTAATTTTGCAACCGCTGTGCGAATTCAATTGAGAATTAAGGAAGGTAAATATCATTAGCTCTTGTTTGTTCTGCGGCTTTCTGTCGGCACTTAGGAGAGGAGGCTGGCGCTGGCGGGCAATTTCGAACAATTTCGTTTATTTTTTTTCACCGCTCATAAAAACCGGGTTTTCGGTTGAATGAATTTCGAAATTGTGTAAACAAAGTCTTAAAATTTGATGCTGCAATTCGTTTCAATAGTATGGCTGTCTGAATTGACAAAAATAGTTCAATAAAAACGTTGGAACGCGCGAGAAAAAAATAAACAACCCACACTTTTCGCCGGTGGGTTAGGCTGACGTTTTATTGTAAATTATCGCCGTTCGTGAAAACCATTTCAGCGAAAAATAAAGCCAGAGTTTTTAATTTCAATAAAATGATTCTTTAAACGCCATGATGAAAAATGTAACTCGATTTTCATTCAAATACATTTTTTTGATGTCGATTAAAAACTCCTGATTTCTCCGCATTGTGGTGACTCTATCGAGGGACAGAAAAGGCAGTAACAGATAGCTCCCATAAATAACTCGGATGCGTGGAGAAAGCCTAATAGCAGCGAAGTTAGAGAGCTACCAGTGAATTACAAAAAAAGCAAAAGTTATTGCCCTAAGTGTTAATATGTTTTCAAAGTTAAATGCTCGCTATAAATCAGCGATGAAAATAGTTTTGGTTGCACGGTTCGGCCTTTTTTTGTTTGAGCTATTACCGCAATAAATTAATACCTACTAGGCTCAGAATGTTAATTATTGGTTATAAAACGGCCGCACAAAAAATAAGTCGCGCTTATCGTTAATGAACAATTTTTCACGCGAGTCTATGGATTTAATTTACGGGCACATTACCGGGAGATTTGTTGCGTACCACGAGGCGTACATACATAATTTCGACGTTTTCATGTAAACAGGTACATATTTCATGTATTACTTAATGGCGTGCACGAGGTTCCACGCCGTGTAATTCTCACATACACGTGAAAAGCATAACTAATTATTTTTTTATCATTGCACACGAATACGTTCTCATCTAATTCACTAACGCTTGGCTTACACAGGTATTAATTTCAAATTGCTGAATTATGATTATTATTGCTGGACTTGTGTTTAAGGCTTTTGTACTTGAAGGTCTGTCTATTTTATTACAGTTGATGTAATTTAATTGGTTCACTACCAAATCCATTTGAAGGTTTTAATTATATTTTAATTAAATCATTAAAACAGACATTTTCTGTGAATAAAACCTGCATTGTGTTGGATTGTTGAGATTATGATTTTTGGCAGCTTAATTAAGAAATATGAGCCCTGTCTCAACTATGTTTGATAAAAACTGGCATTTAATTGTGCGCTGTTTTATACATGAACAATGGAAAACGGGAAATTTTCCTAAAATTCGAGATCTTACCGCCGTGTAATCAAAGCATTGTGCCAATAACTGTTTCAATTCGAAACTACTATTTTTTGTTTTGCAAGTAGCGTTATTTAAATGTTTCGTTTGTACTATCGCAGGCATTTTGAAGCACTGAACACACAATTTATATATAACTAGCACAAGCCAGGAGAATGATTAGTTAAAAAATGGCATGTCTCATTTTAAAATTTACCTTCAAATTAGAACCAAGACCACCAACAATGACAACCTGCCACAACACTTTGAATTACAATATTTCCAACTTTTTGATTCGCCAACTGTGGGGGAAAATTTTAATCAAAATATTTATGCCATGACTGAAACGCTGAAGACAAAATTCAAAGAAATATATGAAGGGTATTTTTTTTCACGCACAAAGCTAATAATTTTACTGAATTATTAACTTTAACTTTAAATGAGCGGCAAAAGTAACGCTACAATTCTGTAACTGTTGAGTTTTGAAAAAATCCAAAAATAATGGCAACATTTTTGTATGCAGTCAAAGTAATGACATAATGACCAATATTGTTGAAATTGTCAAAATGACAGTCTACAAATTTTAGCCCCTTAAATAATTGTTTTATGTAAGGGGCTAAAAGTGTTGATAATATAAATATTTTCATTGTCATTGAGTAACATAAATTTGTAGAATTTTTCTTTGGCAAGGCAAGAATGCTTTGTAATGACTTCCGAAACATGTAACCAACACTGTACTGAGATTTATTGCTAACTCACCTTGAAGTCACAATTCAAGAAAGCGACCGGGAAGACAGCATCAAGTTCACACTATTAAATTATTTTATGGGTGGATAAGTAGTACAGTGGCCATATTTTCACCACAAACAAAAAATAATTTTGCAACCTTGATTTGCGATTAACAATCAAATATTGTCAACCACCAAACCACAATATCCAAACAACTGTGCTCAACAACAACATAATTGATATAAATTATGGAGGTAAAACATTCATTTCGAAACATTTCTTCTTCTTGCGACAAACGCGTTAATAAAATTTTCGTGTGGACAAGTCGTCGAAAGTACATTGAGCTCGTTGCCGACATATAAATACTCTTTTATATTTTTTTTTAACTGAGTCGATTTTAGCTTCTATTTTTAGCTCGTTGGATTGTTTTTAGATTGCAGTGTCGGCTTTTAGTTTTTTTAATCGACTGTATTACATTAACTGACTTTTTATCAATGTTTTTCAGGATTTTATGAAATCGCCAGATTATATTTCAAACGCGCTTGTAAGAGATTTTGAATTGTCATAAATGTAATTTAAAAATGTCAGTCTCCTGGCATGCCTCTTCCCCATTTTGAATGAATTAGTGTTGCAACTAAAAATAAAATTTAAACTTGTGCCCCATCTCTTGTCATTTTTCAACTCATCATTCTCCTGGCATACTTAATGTTTTTAACTGGGGGAATAAGTTTTATGGTGAATCAAACCTTTTGTATGCAGAATCTTTTGGGGAATATTTTAGTTCTATTTTTTCGTGCCACTGGCGATTTAGAAAAATTCAAAATCAGTTTCACATAGGTCGTTTTTAGCCCAAAAATGGTACCCTGCCAACGATGACGATGGCAATTTTTTTGTCCGTTATTTCTAACGTTACTGAGAGTTCATTCCTAAAAAATAAACAGGTTAAATTATTGCTTTTTTTTGTTTTTGTTTTACTTCCTTGTCGCACTCGTTAATTTCAGAATAGTGTTTTCGAACAATCGGTATATTGATTTTAATTACTGTGATTTAGTTGTTTCATTATTGCCGATTTTATTGGCGAATCTGAAACGTTTTCGAACAGTAATTTGCGGCAACATTAACAGGAATCGATAAAATGCGACACGAATTTGATTCTAAATATTTCATTTCCTTGTTTATATCGGTTTTAAGTTCGTAAATTCAGTAGTTTTCTGCTCAACTATTTAATTACTAATTCACCAATAATTCATTTTATTTGCAATAAAATGGAAACTGATAACATCTCATTTATTGTGAACAATCAAAATTACAGCCTAAAAAACCTGCCGTTTTTAAACATCCAAACACAAAGAAAGGAATAAACAAATTTTGCTTATAAAGTGATTTAAATTCCTGGGTAATTTTAAGTCGCGAAAACTTTTGATGTCTCCGTAGCTTTTCGGCTTGGAAATAATGCGACAATTTCATAAACATTCCCGGAATGCCAGATCAAAGCGAAATTTCTCTCGACGCTTTTCATTTCCTCTCCTGCATAATTCATCGACCGTGTTTTATAACGATTTGTGCCCGACTGTGTATTCCTTTTTACGCCGTCGCATTTTTTATTGTTTTTATTCTCTTTCACGACTTCCACTGCGTTGAACAAAGGCGATTTTTGCCGCAAGGAAGACGTTCGTTGTGACCCTTTTGAAAAAGTGCAGGAAGAAAATTGTGTTGTATTGTTCGACAAAAAAGATTAAGTGTGGTTATGACTTTACGCTTTAAGTAGCTTACAATGGACCTTTAACACACAATGAAAATTCAAGGAGCGACGTGTGCCTGTAAATTACAAATTTGCTTACCTGCAGATCTTTATGTAAACCTACACAGGATGGTCCCATTTAAATTATTATTTAATTGTTTGTTATTTAAATGTAATTATATTATTTAGAGTTGTCTACACATGAGATAACTGTTATTGATGCGCCTGGGGCCGCGTCTATTGATAGTGTAAATACAGGGTGAGTTAAGTTTTACCGCCCGTGGCAAAATAGGCCTTTAAAATAATTTGTCAATTCTCATAAATTGCATGAGTAATTTTATATTATTAAGGTACATAGAAACCAAGAAAAAATCTTTTTTTAAAACAGGTAAAATTTTGGCGTTCTTTCAATTACTAATTGCTCAATTTATTAGTTTTTTTTATGTACGAACTGTAAAATATTTTCACACAATTTAGTGTAATTGAAATAATTTTACTAATTTGCGTTCATTAAATAAAGCCATTTTCGTATTAGAGGGTATTTTTTTAAATGATTTAAGACATAAGCTGACCAATTCACCTAACAATGGTATTGGTTTTGGGTACTTGGCTGATTATTTATGACAGTCATAAAGTTAAGTTAAAAAGTACAAAGTTACATTTTACAGGACCGGAATAAGGGTCTTCGCTATTTCTTTAAAAGTTCACAACATCGTAACTAACAGCTACACGGTAATTATAATCATAATAAAAAAGAATTTTTGCAATATTAGATTTTAAACTTGATAAGAGAATCGCTTACCAGCTTCTAATTTTCGTTAGTATATCTGTCTACAATTTTGTGTTTTAATTTTGCCGTCTGCAAAGTCAATATACTTATCGGTTATTGCACCTTCCCATAAAATAAATTGCTTAACTCCCCCAAAGTTTAAAAACCTTGGTCACAACCCTAGGTCACTTTGTGAATAAAGAAATCTTCCAACACTTAAACATCGTTGGTAAAAAGTGAAAATTAAAACTTTGTTTTGTGGAATAGTGAACATTTGTGTTTAGTTCAGGTATAATCATGCCATTTCAATACTCAGTCGAGGAGAAGCTTGAAATGCTTTTAATTTATGGGTAATGGGGCATCACTTTGAACATCTTTTATAAAATAAACTTAATATTTACCTATTAAAAACTTATTTTATTTTTCTCACAAATTCCAGAATACGGGTCTGGCAACAACTAAAACGCCGTTTCCTTCAGTTTTATGGGCCGATCATCAAGTATTGTTACGTGGTAGACCGTATTATCCATTGTTGGAAAGTCATAAATAAAATTATTTTTCGTGCTTTATGTTAAATTTGATACTCAAAAGGTAATAATTTTTTAACGAATCAAATTGCAATTAACAATGCTACGAATAATTTGACAAATTTTAAAATAAAAAACCAAACATGGAAATTTTACCCGAAACTCTTTGTTTTACTTTTTTGGCTTGAAATAAAAATGATTTGGAAAACTTGTAGCACTAATCGAAAGTGTAAACTTCAACTGATGTAACATGTAAATTGCATACTTTTCCCTCAATCTTTAATAGGTATTATGGCCGGGGCGGTAAAACTTAACTCACCCTGTACAAGAGAGTGCCAAATTGGGCACACAAATTAAAAGCTAGTACGAAAATAACTTAAACTACGCTTACATCTATAATTTAAATAAGAACTGGTACCATGATTAGTTAGCTAACTATGGAATTACCCTAAAGATTGTCCTGTTTAGACTCACTTGTTATATTATGTACGAAAAATTTTATATATTGTTATACACCCCTGAACGGAGTTGTCGAGTCTCGGCACGTGCCATCCATTACATTTACCTAATCCATTTAGGTCCGGTTATATAATATTTAAAGCGTGACGTTATAAACGCACTAAATCTTTCGTCGTTCTATACTATATAAAAAAAAATATTTCCAGAAACAGTTCAAATAAAATGTTTTTTTACTTGTGGTGGTTGTGAGGGGTGCCATGCCGGCAGGTACAACGCAGCCCTTAGGGCGCCGTCAGTTTCCAAGGACACCAGAACCTCTACAATTTTAAATGAATGAATGTTACAGAATATTGCAGATAAGGTGTCGACCACTAAGAGCTCTTTAGAAACTTTTTAAATGACTTGTAGTAGTCCTTTGTATTGAACACGTTTTGCTGCAACCACAGTTGTCCACATCTAACAAGTTAACTCTGCTGATTCATTGAGATTAAATTGCATTTGCGTTGCAACCAACAAGCGCTGCAGGCGACCCTCAAACATCTGTGCGCCGATGAAGTCTATTAGCGATAACATCGATAGGTTGAATTCTTTCGGGATGTTATTAATAACTGGAGCGGAATTCCTCAGCGCCGCCAAAGGGGACGCATTCGCACGGAATGGGATAATAAATTCGGACGCGTCGAACGGGATAACAAACGGTTCGAAATGAAATCAAAAAAAGTTTCTATAATCGGTTCGAAAGTTGGGAGCTGAATTTAAACGATGTTAACTAACTAGTTCGTGTCGGCCTAAAGTCGGTGGTAATTTAAGACCGAGATGAGAGTCGAGACTCCGGAGGATTTTTTATTGCCGAGCTAATTTAGTGTTTTACTGGGATTGAATCGAGAATGGACCTTGCGGTTATAAATCTCGGAATTAATTGGTACGATTGAGGGATCGTTTGCAGTTTTATACTTTGTCATGTTTGTACAGTCGAACCTGCATATACAATTTGTTATACAGGGATTTCGGTAATAATTTAAATTTTTCATGTTGATTCAACTTGAAATTAGGTTTAGAATGAACTGAATAAAATAGAAAGTTTGCACAAATGGGCATTCAAGACAAATTGGTGACTAAAGTCACTTTTTTTACTATTTTGACGCAAAATTTTTCGACCGTCATCTCGAAATAAAAAACCTGCATTAATTACAATTCCTTTTTTTTAAAAAATTACAAAAGTTTTCAAGCGAAATAAGTGATTTTATCATTGCTCTGTATCATTTCCTTGATGGTTGGCCACTACGATTAGAAGACTTTGAGAAAATTGAGAGTGATCTAAAGTTATCTTCACACAAATTTATAAAACATGTTGATGCCAGGTGGTTAACGCGTTGTGTCCAGCTATCAGCCGTGTTTTAGAACAATATTCAGCAATAAAGAAATATTTTCTGGAGTTTATTCCAAAGTGCAGAAGTTCTTTAATCAAAACTAAATCTTATAAAGGTATTATTATTTTTTTTTAAATTCAACTTCTATAGTGAATTTTTATTTTATAGAATATGTTTCGCACATTTTTACAAAATTAACGGAATTTTTTCAAACTGATGAACCGTTAATTCAAGTATTATATTCAGAGTTAACTAAGACTATATTACTCAAATTTTTGAAAAAGAAGCAGCTGTTGATTTTGATAAAGTGCTTGCGAATACTAAAGATGTTTGTATCGTCACGAATTCTTTTTGCCATTGAAGGCATTAAATTGTGGAGTAAAAACTCAACAAGAACTTGGGAAGTTACCGGAGAAGGAACAATTACTTTTTTTAAAATGTAGCCAACATTTTTATATGAAAGCTGTTCATCATTTAAACAATAAGTCTGTCTTGAAATTAGTGTTGCTGTGGATAAAGTATGTGATGAATTCAAATTACTGCAGCTGGTCTTATTAGTGCATCAGTTGAAAGGGGATTTTCCCTTTCGGGGCAAATTTTAACTCCAGACAAGTCAAACATGAGTCTACGAACACTGAATAACAAGTTATGTATTCATAGTGGTTTAAAAAATATAATAATCAAATAAAATTGGTACCAATAACACAAGAACTTCTAAATATGGGTCGTAGAGCTTATAATTCATATAAAAATTATTTAGAGCTTGGAAAAATATAAGAAACCAATAATACTGGATGCAAGCCATAGAAATTTGAAACAAGCACTAGAAAATAATGATATTACGAAGCAGGTGTTGTTCAAATCTTACTTGAAGGTTGGTGACGAGGAGAAAAAAAGAAGAGAAAACCACAGAAATTGATTTATTAAATAAAGATATTCTTTAAATAAAGACTGTCATATTAGATAATTTTGTTACAAAAAGAAATGTAAACAAATGATTTAATTATTATAGTCATTTCATTTTGTTTTGTGTATGTTTGTTAAGAATATTTAATTTTATTTTGGAGTGTTTTATAAATTATTTTTCGATGTAAATGTTTTTACTATTAAAAATGTGTTAAATGTATTTTTTTCATTTCAAGATAATAAACGGCAAAAAGTTACTATTTAGTCACTTTTTTCTTCTGATAAGTCGCTAAGGTCACTATTTTGTGGCATTAGAACTGCTATGATCGCTGCATATACAACTTGTTATACAGAGATTTCGATATTATAGAATTATTTAAATTTTTCATGTTGATTCAACTTGAAATTAGGTGTGACAGTGTTATCAATAAAATTTAGAATGAACTGTGTTCACAATAAAATAGTAAGTTTGCACAAATGGGCACTCAAGACTTGCAGATTGCAGATCTACAATTAATATTTAATTGCAAGAAGTTTTCTTGTGTTCAACACAACACAAGAAAATTGTGGGAAGAGCAACGCTGGTTGGGCGACATTAAGGAAAGGTTGGGAAGAGATTGGTTCCAGGTTACCCAAGATAGGAACAACTGCAAAACTCAATATCAATGAATCTGGAAATCGATGAAATATTTAAAATGCAAGTCCCATAAAAGATGGAACTGAATGCCGCGGTTGTTTTCTAGTTAAGAAAGTAAGTGAATGTCAAGGCAAGTCGATAAATACCCCATTAGTTAATGAGGGTCGTTAAATTTGAATCTAAAACGAATCAACATTATTATGAACATTCAAACAATTCGAAAAATATTTTCCAAAGTCCTGTCAATACCAATCGACCATACATTTTATCGAAACTTTGGCCACAAGTTGTAGAATTTTAGGTAAAAAATTGATTGCAGATTCAGATGATACCGCACTTTTTACGAAATTTGTCTTTTATGCAGGCTGTATTGAGTGTCCCATAGGCAATTTGCGTGAAGATCCATCAGTACTAAACAGCAAAATCTGAAAGTGACTCATTCCCGAAAAGGTTGCTACCCACAGGTAAATGTTTTACTGGACAGCTGCACTATTTCTTGTAATTTTAAAAAATGGGAACTTAGTTCTACTGTGGTCATTGTCAGTGAAGCATTAGAAGTATGAGTGCTCCAAAAACACAACCCAACATTTTAATCGTGGACGGGTATAAATTCCGTAAAGAGCCCGTCCACGATCTTGCAAAATTGCAACAATGGGCATGTGTTAGAGCGAAATGCACAGTAAAAGCCATTACGTTAAAAACAATCAAATGTGTACTGAGAGTAATTGGAAAACATACGCATCCCAAAAGAAAACCTAGAGCGCAAACAAACAGACGAGGTCCAGCGAAGGTGACTCACAGTTACAGCCTGCGCCACAAATCCGGCAATTCTGTAAGCGAAATTTTGTTTGTTTTGTTTGTAAATTTTCAATGAAATTTTTTTTAAGGATTAAAACGCACTGTTGAGGAATCCACGCCGAAGACCAAAGATGTAAATGTAAAAAATTATTTATATATTATTTGTAAATAAACCTGTTAAATCATCTGAGTATTTTTTATTTTGGAAATGTAATATAAAATCGGTTTAATTTATTGCGTTAAAATTAAATTCCTAGTGGGTTTTCGAGTAGCGACTTAAGATGTGATTTTGAACTAAAATTCAAGTTAATTTCCAGTTAGTTATCTGACATAAAAAATCTCCCAGGCCGCTGAGTTATCGAATAATTAGACCATAATGTGAATGACCAAGTAAGCAACTGCCAAATTTTTTTAACAAGATTCTGCGTTTTTAGCTCGACGAATCAAATTCAACGCCGCTCTATTTGACACTCTTCTTTAACTTTTAAATTGTATGTGCAGCTGGTTGTGACATTATCTACACTCACTCACATAAGTATCCGTACCCTAGCAAATTGCTGATTTTATGCTATAAAAACTGAAAAACTTAATTTTTTTTCAATAAATTCATTTATTTACATGAGCAATGAAATGAAAGAACAAAAAAGAAACGATTTCATTGAAAATACTTAAAAAACAGCATAAACGCCACTTATTTGTAAAAATGCACTCTCACATAAGTATACGTACACCCGGCTTCGTTGAAAATGTCACCCCAATAAAAAAGAGAGGTTCCTTTACTAACCACAGTTTGAAGGCTGTCGTAAATTACCTACACTAGCCGGTCCGAATTTCTACCTACTTTCTTAACATCGTTTGTAAAGCGTTTGAACAATATTATTAGTTCTTCAATAGATTGGCTATCTTGTCGAAGATCAATTTATTAACGAAATATTTGCATTATTTTAATTTATTGCAAAAGACCGACGTCGTTGCCCTAAAAAACGCTAAATAAACACTTTGTAACCCATCAGTTCAAAATCAACTATCGTTATTGTTTTAGCTTGATTTAGGGCCGGTATTTGATTCTCCGAAAAGTCTTAGATAGCTATCTTTGGAATTAATGAGTCAGCAATAATTGTTGCAGTTACAGCAATCAATTTAAAGTAACTTTTAAGTTAAAGTCATCTAATTAATATGCTAACTGATTGTAGTAACAATACTTTAAAGTCACCTAATAATTGAGGACCTTAAATTCAAAAGGAATAATATCCATTTTTAATTTATTGAAAAAAAACAAAGGTTTTTCAATGATAATAATACTAATACTACTAATAAGTCGTAAAAAATAAATACATGCAAGGAACTACTCGATTCAGTTTCAGAATACATATTGTACTTTTAACAAAAATTCAAAATTACTACTTCGGGACTGCTCTACCACACAAGTGAAATTTTTGGATAATATTCCTTTTGAATTTAAGCTCCTCACAAACGCTTTACAAGCGATGTTGAGAAAGTAGGTAGAAATTCGGACCGAGTAGTGTTGGTAATTTACGACAGCCTTCAAACTGTGGTTAGTAAAGGAACCTCTCTTTTTTATTGGGGTGACATTTTCAACGAAGCCGGGTGTACGTTACTTAACGAACAGAAGTTCTGTTAGATTTTTACTGAGTACGACAAAAAATTAGCAGCATTTACATTTACTAATCAGTTTTCTGAGCCTGAAGTCGAACATTTTTGAGAAGCAATAGTAATACCTGCAAATAAAATGCCAAAGTCGAAAGAAATTGCAATACCAGTGCGTGAAATTGCCGTTGACTTAAAAAACCGCGACAAATCGCTGGAAGAAATTGCTGAAACATTGAGTTTACCAAAATCTACTGTTCAAGCGATTGTAAAGAATTTTAACGAGACCGGTAGCTTTGAAAATAAAGTAAGATCGGGTCGCCCTTCGAAGCTCACCGAGAGAATGCAGAGGCATATTATACGATCAATAACAGAAGATCCGAAGCAGAGTGCTGTGAAACTGACTAAAGACATTGGAAATGATCATGGAGTGGCCGTTAATCCAGAAACTGTCGGACGATGCCTGAAAAAGAACAGTATCAATTGCAGAATAGCAAGAAAGAAGCCGTTTCTGAGGGAAGTGAATAAGGCACCGCAGTACCCTTACCTCAATGTTATCGAACATTTGTGGCACCATCTGAAGCAGCGTCCGGAAACGCCGCGTCAGTCACATCAGTGTTAAGTCTGAAGACCGCTTTACTGGAAGAATGGAATAAAATAACTCTGGAAACAACTCGAAAATTGGCTCATTCCATGCCTTCTCGACTATTAGCAGTTATACAAGCAAATGGAGGTCACACAAATTATTAAACATTGTGTACTTTATGTTTTTAAAGAACCGTACGTATACTTATGTGAGAGTGTCTTTTTACAAATAAGTGGACTTTATGATGTTCTTGAAGTATTTTCAATGAAATCGTTTCTTTTTTGTTTTTTCATTCCATTTTTCATGTAAATAAATGCATTTATTGAAAAAAAAAAGTTTTTCAGTTTTTATAGCATAAAATCAGCAATTTGCTAGGGTACGGATACTTATGTGAGTGAGTGTATATTCTTAGAATGCCGCCCTGCCACTCATTGAACATTTTTCAGTGATTTATTTGACATCAAAATATTTTTCTTTTATCATTGTTTCATTTCGCAGAAAGCAGGTTGATTTATAGCAAGTGTTTATAATTTGTAAATAGAAAAATTAAATCAACAGAGTATTTTCTTATTTGCGGGATTATAAAATCGGTTGAATTTATTGCGTTAAAATTAAATTCTTAGTGGGTTTTCGAGCAGGGATTTCAGAATGTGATTTTGTACTAAAATGCAAGTTAAGTTCCAGTTAGTTATTCGACATAAAAAATCTTCCAGGGCGCTGAGTTATTTATTCAAAATTTTTATTTATTTACATGAGAAATCGAATAATTAAACCATAATGATTTTCACAAGATTCCGCGTTTTTTGCTCGACGAATCAAATTTAACGCCACTCTATTTGACACCCTTGTTTAACTTTAAAAATAGGCATGCAGAAATAGAGAATAGGAACAAGAAGTTGAGGGGTGCAAATGGTCTCAAAATTATCTACATTCTTGGAATTCTACCATTGTATTAAAATGCGAGTTGGAAATTTTTCAGTGATTTATTTGACATAATTTTTTTTTATTATTTAGCGTTTCGCAAGAAACCAAGTTAATTTATTGCAACTTTCTGGGTATTGGCAATACAAAGTCGGCTAAACTGGCAGGGTTATTTTTTTGCTGATTACCTCGGTGAAAGCAAAAAAAAAATTGTTGAATGTCAACTTTTCGAGATATTCACGAAAAGAATATTTAATCTTTGGAGACACGGAATTTTTGTAAAATAAAAAGGCCCATCTTGGACAGAGATTTTATTTCTTTTTAAATTGAACAAAGTTGGTTCATTTCTATTCATATAATATATAATAATATATTAATATAATATAAAAACACAAAATAATATTAATTCATTACGGAATGTTCTTATGGGATTTTCCGAGAAAACTTTGAAGCATAATTTACAACTTCTATTATTCAATTTATACCTGGCTGACAAACAGATGTGTACAAAGACGACCCTGTGCAACTTTCTGTTTCCATTTTTCCATTTCGTGTTCAGTTTTTTGAGTGCGTGTTAACGTTGTTAGTAAATTCGTTTATTTGGTATTAGTGTAGTGTTATTTTTGTATTTACTGATAGTGTTTTTTGGTGACTTTTTCGCGAAATTTTCGTCCACGTGCCGAATTCCAATGGTACTAAAATAAGGAAAATGAGCAGCACAAAAAGGAATCGAGGCAACTACAAATCTCTGAAAAATTATTGGGATAGAAAAAAGGTTCGGTGACATTTTGACAGTTATAGTATTGAACTTAAAATTTCACAGACACCTGTGGAGTTGAAATAAATAATCTGCTAACAAGGGGAACACCAGAATTGTTCCCCTTTGATTTTGGCGAATTCCTGTTACAGTTCTAGTCTTCCACCAATCCATGGTAAAGTAAAGCGTCATTTCTCCATAAAGCGGCACGGAGTAGTCGTTCAGGAAGCGAATTACCTACCGTTCTTTCGCACGTCTTCGGTTCGATTCCCTTGTTCGTCAAATATTTTTTCTTTTTTAATTCGAATTATTTATTTATTATTAATTGTTTTAATTACAAAAATTATTTTAAAAATACAAATTAAATTAAATTAAATTTAAAATGACGCTTATAATTAAGTATATAAGTATATATAAGTGATGCGATTTTGCAATGTGTTTTTTTCCAAAATGCTTGAGAGGTGCATCATATTACTTTACCATGAATTAGTGAAAGAGTAGAACTGTAACATATCAAAAATTCGCCAAAATCGGAGGGGAACAATTCTGGTGTTCCCCTTGTAAGCGCCAAACAAATTTGGGTTTTATATTAATGTCGTCAATAAAATAATTATAACTTACTGCCACTGGTATTAGAACATGGAAAATTAAATTTTTAAAAGTTGCCGTCGTGCTTTCGCCAGCAGTTCTTAAAAAAAGAAATTGCGCTTTACCTCTTAGCACATTATTTACTTCAATTTTACCCCTTAGATATCAAATCTTCTTAACACGCAAGAACCTCGAAATCGCCATTAAAATTCGAGAAATGGGCATTGAAGTAATTCATTCATGGAAGACTTTATTAAAAGTCGCGTAACCTAGAAAAACTTTGGGCAGTTGCTTCAAATTTATTCATTTTATAATTTTTCAACTAAAAAAAAACGTTTTTGTTTTTAAATATCGAATTTGTTCAACCCCAAGTTTTATTTTAGCAACCGTGAAATAAAAACGCTTACAATTTGTGATGACTTATATAACTTATAATAACATAACTTAAAATTTAATTTGAATTAACATTTAACTTAAAACTATAAACAACATAACTATAAGAACATTTGATAATAAATTATAATATTAATTTTTTTTCATAATATCGTGACAAACGATTTGGAAGGCTTCAAAATTATCGCTATTCATTAATTTACAATAAACTCCATCAAATTTTAACTTATTTTGAAGTTCTCTATATTTAACACAATTGTTAATCCTATGATGGATGTATTCAGTTACACTACAAATTTCACAAAGAGGAGTTGATTTTATTTTAAATCGAAAGAGATATGCATTTAATTTCCCATGACCCGTTATGAATTGTGTTTTATAAAAATCTGGTTGAAATGTAATATTTTGTGTTCTGTGATTAACTGTAGGAAAAAATAATTTTGTTTGTATTTATCCAAATTGTGTTCCACTCTTCATTCATTATTTTTTTCAAATTTTGTTTTATTGTATATAGTATACATTTATCAAATGAAATGATACGATGAGAATTGATTATTAAAAATGATAAATTTAACAAATTAATTTTAATTTAATCATTTATTTTTTGAACATGAAATTTTAAAATGATTGATGAAGAATTTTTTATAATATGAAGGGATTGCTTGATGTTTTGAATTTGTTGGTTTGTGGAGTATATGTTTTTTAGTTTTTTAATCGTTCCAAAGTAATTTAATATAATTGTAAATGAATGTATGTAAATGTATGTATGTTAAAATTTCATTTAGTGGGTACAATTCAATTTGAGTGTTTGTGCATAAGTAATGTATTTTGATAAATAAATAAAATAATAATAATAATAATAATAAAAAAGTAATGTATTTTATATTGTTTTTTATATTTTATTGTGTTATTGTAGTACAGTGCGAATAATGCCCCTGATGAATGAACTGTAATTCCAAAGTAATTTAATATAATTGTAAATGAATGTATGTAAATGCATGTATGTTAAAATTTCATTTAGTATGTTTGTTTTATTGTATATAGTGTGGAATTGATTATTAAAAATGATAAATTTATCAAATTAATTTTAATTTCATCATTTATTTTTTGAACATGAAATTTTAAAGTGATTGATGAAGAATTTTTTATAATATGAAGGGATTGCTTGATGTTTTGAATTTGTTGGTTTGTTGAGTATATGTTTTTTAGTTTTTTAATCGTTCTAAAGTAATTTAATATAATTGTAATGTAATGGTTCCATGCTATACATCCGTATGTGAGAATGGGAACTATTGCTCCATTATATATTAATACCAGAGATCTAGAATTAATGCCATATTTATTTTTCGCAAATTGTAATAATTTTTGCGTAAAAGGGTTGATTCTTGATTTTAAGTATAAAAAATGTTCATGAAATAGTAATTTGGAGTCGAATATTATTCCTAAATACTTAAATTTGGGTGAAATTTCCAAAATAATTTCATTAAATTTAATTAATGGTAATTCATATTTTAGTTTTCTAGTAAATAGTGTGGTTTCTGTTTTACTGCTATTGCATGTTAGTTTATTATTTGTAGCCCAGCTAGATATGTATGTTAATGTGTCGTTAGCAATTTGCTCAATTTCCTTTATAGTTTCTGCCTTTATAATTAACACAGTATCATCAGCAAAGCCAATGATTTCACATTTATCCGAACATTCAATTTTAAATATGTCTTCGTATAATATATTCCAAAGCCAGGGTCCCAAATTTAGAATGTTGAATGTAGATCGCATCGTACGATAAAAGCAATAAAATAACATTTTTTGAGTCAACACGATTATGCTGTAATAACATATTTTGTTGGCTTAACTAATATCGTAGTCATAAAAATATATTAACTCCACCGATTCAAAAAATAACAATCGCATTTTTTCTCAAGATTTCAATTTACTAAAGTATTCAAGTCCACGAGTTACACTATATTGGCGTGTTGTAATTTTCCCAGAATAATAATAATAATAATAATCAGATTCTGTCAAAGAAGTTTTTAATTAATGAAATTGCCTAATTGATGATAAAAGGTTGTATTTGACTCGCACATAATGACCGTTATGAACTCACAATGTAAACATTCATTTTCGTTTTTATATAATCGCCGCTTAATTGAATCGAAACGGCTTGTAGTACCAACGTGATCCAACGAAACGGAATTAATTTATTTTAATCGCCAAATTCCGTCGCTGAAAGCGCATTATGAGTTGCATAAAATCGGGTTTAATAGCCATCGAGCGAAATCCCGTCCGGTAATCTCGTTTTGTAACGAATGCCGATAATTCGCAACGAGCACGTTAATTGAAAGTGTGGCCATTATTCTAATTCATTAACTTTTGGAACGTAGGAAGCGGGGTTAATTCGCGGGCCGGTTGTAACGCGCGGGGTGTATTCGCCACGCCAGAGTACACTCGCATCCGAACACTGCTAACGAACTTCATGCCCGAAAGGGTTCGTAAAAATAAACGGCCTCCTTTCAAGCATTTGATGGCGCGCAAAGTATCTCCGTTTTTCATCCGCTAAGTATCTTCGCATTCCTCTCTGAAAACGGCTCCTTTGTCACAATATCAGAAGCGCCTAAATATGCTGCGAGATTTCAATTAGAGGTATTTATTTCCCTTGGATTATAAACTGGTCTTTATCGAACTTCGTACGAATATTCAATATTGGTAGACTTTAGTCGAGATGTATTTATCGCCAGTCTGGTTTTTATCTGTCGATAATGAAACAAACGGTAAGTTGTAATTTTCTCGTTGTTAGTGCAACTCGAGCCACCAAACGAGTGTGTGACAAGTTGACTTGTAGTTTACCTCGAATCGTTATGAATAGTTTGCGCGTTATAAAGGATATCTGCGGAATGAAATTTCATTGAATACAAATTATGGTAATTATTAAAATCTTGTCTCAATTTTTAGCGAATAGTTGAAATATTATGGAACACAATTTGGGCAAAGAGAAAAAATTTCGTTGGAACCGGTTTGCACAGTCGTGGTTCAAAATTACAGTAAATGATACTCCTAATAATCTTAATGGGAAATATTGTGTAGATAACGCGCTCACTATTTATTTACTGCGCCACTGGTTGAGTCACTAATTACAAAAGTTTTTCTGGGAATCACCACGAAATTCCTGTAGCCACTAATTATCAAGTTACAAAAGTAATATAAGAGTTAGCTGTGTATTAATCATTTTATTTGAAAATATTGTCGTGCAATTTATTACTTACATTTCTAAGTGTTTTGTTTGCAAAAAAATTCACGCTTCATTAGATTATTTATGAGAACAATTTTTGGATTGGAAACATCTCGCACACTTCTACATCTGGATAGAGTAAAATGAAGAACCAAAAAATTTTTAGATTTGTTTCATTTACAATAATTTATCATCGACATCTGCTGCATTGACAATACTTGTCGAATAAACGATTTGAAGTTCACCAAACAAAAAGCTGAAAGCTCACACGAAGTGTGGATCTATCTTTTGCTAGTTATAATTACTTTATTGACCATAGTTCGAAATTATTAATTGGAATGTAACAGATAATTACTTACTTAACCCTCAGTCGGGCGCATTGGATCTAACAGATCCAACGATGACGTTTTACCCATTTTCCCGCTACCGTTTTGACGTATTTTTGAAAAATAAATTAATATTTTGCTAATTTAATTTGTTTATTTTATTAAAACAACGCAAGGATTTGCTTAAATGTGGAATGAGGTGGTCAGGAAGGTGCCTGAATATGTCACAAATGATATTGCGCCCGACGGAGGGTTAACTTACTTAACATAAATTTCAAGTATTAATTCAATTGTAACTAAAATTGTAAAGATCTCAAACACTTTTTTAAACGAAATTGAGTTCAAATTCGTGCCAAACTTGCCAAATGCGAATACAAATGTACAGTAAAATGGAAGGGATATGGGAATTCTTTGGCGGGGCCATTTTTATCACTTGTGCTTCCGAACGCGCGCCCTTAAGTTTAACTATTGACTTGTGACTGCGTTCACGGAAATTTTCATTTGGCAATTTGTTATCATCTTCATTACAGTGGTTCGTTAAAGTGTTTTTGAAGACGCCATGGTGTTTACACGTAGCGCCAAACGGAGAAAAGAAAACGAGGTATGCATCAAGTTAATTGTTGTGGCGAACAGGCGGATCCGCGATAAGTTATAATCAAATAATAATTAAATGATTTGGTAATAGCGACACATCTTATCTGTTACCTAAACGGTCTTATGCAGCCACGGCGGCTGCTTGACTGAGCACGGACGTTGTAGCTGGCCATGTTTTACTGTTGCCACGGGCAAATAAAATAAATAGAAACGTCACCTTTTTTTTACAAAGGGAATGACCAGACGTGTTTTACATTTTATTCCGTATTTTATTTGTGTTTACATGTGAGTTATTATTTAATGTTTCCAAGTTTGTAACATTTGACGGCCCAACGTGGGGCACAAGGAAAAGGGCTTTTTCACCGAACTTTCACCAACGACTCCGATGCCGCGATGCCGCGATGCCGCGACGCCCTTCTGGAGGGGGATCAAATCCTAACATCAGGAACCTCCAGTGGCGCCCGCAACCGATGATCGCTACACGATTCAGCGCTAACAGCTGCAACAGGCGACTCCACATCCCGGAGCTCCGACGCACAGCGTCGAACTACAAGGGGATCGTCAGCGACCGAACAGCGCCGCGAAGAGCTGCATTCCGCCGCCTTCCCCGCTTTCGGCATGACACGAAAGATGCCTGCGTACTAGACCCGCGTCACTCCATGGGACTATGGATGCCTGCAGCAAAGTATGAACAAGTAGCAAGCAACCACGCAACCGACCACCGCTGTACCGACCCGGTAACAGAGTGCAACTATGCACCACTGCAAGAACCATTATGTTGAGTAGAAACCGGAAATTACGAATATAGGTTGATTTTGCGATGTCGCCAGGTCGCCAAGACCCGCTTTGAGAAACTACGTTCTGACGTTTTGGTCAAACTGGAATTAGTACTCGAAAACAAACACGTGCAATCTCTCGGTGGGCATTTATCCAAATTGATAAAAGGCCTCGCAGAATTGCACAAAAACACTCTTGGACTACTGTCAGTACCTCCGCTATTTCCGATAGAAGTCGATTTGTCAAACAGTGCTTTGCAGTACAAATCGACAACTCCAGTGGTTCAAGATAATGATGAAGAGCATGAAATAGAAAATGGGGAAGTGCAAGAAGTGCCTGAACCGAATTTAATTTGTAACCTGGATGTTTTGGATGACGCCGAACCAGTTGAACTGAGTCATCGATGCCCGATTTCGGAACTATCCAATTAGAATCTGATTATAGTGTTATGGAAAATCTTACTCTTTTGATGACCCTGCTTCCCGGAGTCCCAACGCACAGCGTCGAACTACAACGGGATCGTCAGCGACCGAACAGCGCCGCGAAGAGCCGCATTTCGCCGCCTTCCCCGCTTTCGGCATGACATGAAAGATGCCGGCGTACGAGACCCGCGTCACTTCGAGGAACCTGCAGCTAATAGCTAACCATAAACTATTTTCTTTATAATATAAATAATCCAAGGCAACAGCTACTTCCAACACCGTGCTCAGCCTTTAGGGAGGGGCGTGTTACCTAAACGGTCTTATGCAGCCACGGCGGCTGCTTGACTGAGCACGGACGTTGTAGCTGGCCATGTTTTACTGTTGCCACGGGCAAATAAAATAAATAGAAACGTCACCTTTTTTTTACAAAGGGAATGACCAGACGTGTTTTACATTTTATTCCGTATTTTATTTGTGTTTACATGTGAGTTATTATTTAATGTTTCAATGAGTTTGTAACATATCGTAATTCAATCATTTACTATTTAATTTTGGTGGATCGAATTTAACCCCCAGGTCATTTTGGTGGGCATTATTATTATTAAGCTGCTGGAATTTAATATTTTTTGCTGCAATTTCATAACTGTCCCCTGATTATTTCATTTTGGTCCATCGAATTTACTTCGAAGATGTGACGGTGCGGTCCCCAGGTCCCCAGGTGGGCATTATTATTGAGCTGCTTAACCTTCCGGAGCTAACAATACGGTCTCAGAGACCGACATTTTTTCCCTAGTTGAGGCAAATTTCTGCCGTCCTCAGTACCTTTCGATCTCAAATATAGTCAGTTACCCTCAAGTTGTCAGAGTTGAGCGTTGAACAGTTCTTAAGTTATAAGCGCTTTCGGTCTCACAGACCGATGTTAGTCTATTAGTTATATAATTAGCTAAGTTCGTCTGTAACTCTATATTTACCTTAATCAACGGTGCTTTGCTAGCATTAATATATTATTTTATTCGAGATTATTCTTGGAAATGTTTCTTGCAACTAAACAATATTTTATCAACTCATTGCGTTGCTGCTAGTTTAGTTATAATTATTCAGCTGTTGAAATAAGTTCTATGCTGTTTCGTTAGGTGTAATATTTTCACTTTTCCATCAGTATATAAAAAATGGCTGCCTGCACTGGTGAGGAAGTACAGAAAACACTTTTCGACTCTAATAAATTTACCATACATTTTCGAAACTTTAGGACTCATTATTTCGAAAACTTTCCTCTTCAAGGTCATACGAATTTGACACATTCCTACGCAGAAAAATGTGCTGCATCCAAATTCGCGATCAAAAGTATGGGGTGCTATTTAAAAAAATTGATGGTGACGTCATAGTGCGAAAATAAAAGACGATCGTAAAAATTATAAATATTAAAAAAGATGCAGTTTTAAAAACTAAAGTTGACCGGTCCGAGGATTTTTTGTGAAAATCTTCTAAAATGTTTTATCGAATTTATTCCATACTTTACGAAAGCACTGTATATAAACATAATAACCCGGAAGAAAAAATTCTAAGAAGAAAATTTTTAGAACTTCTTGGACACCAGCTAGTTGAGGAGCATATTAAAAATCGAGTTACTAGTACCGGCGTTTCGAAAACTATTAAATTACGTATTCAAGAAATTTATAACATTTCTGATCCTAATCCGAAAACCCCAATCTATGGAAGATGTTATTATTGCTGCGGCAAGAAAAATAGAAATTCGAAATGCAAATGCCAGAAATGCCCAAAATTTATGTGCTTGGAGCATTTAGTACCGATATTCCAGACATGTGTTCTCCAAGAAGAACAGTAATTTGGACTGCAAAGTTTCAGTTTCTCCGAAATATTGGGACAATTTGTTTCTTTTATATTTATTTAACAAAATGTTAAGTTTCGTTTGCGTCCCATTTTATAATAAAGGAAAGTAATCATGTCGTATTTTTTAATTTTCTAATATTTTACGTTTCACTAAAGTTTTATTTTTTTATAATTTTATATTTTTTATAATAAAAGCTCTCTGAACACACAAACTTGGTTAAATTACCCAAACACTTTATATTTAAGAAATAAAATTGAAACCAAGTAATTTTCCAAAAGGCGGCTGTAATTTTTCCAATTGGTCTATGAGACCGATGTTCGACTTCATGTCTTATAAAGCTATGTTAGTTCCCAAAGGTTAAATTTAATATTTTCTACTGGAATTTCATAGCTGCCACTTGGATTTAATTAGACTTTTTGGGAGAAATAATTCATTCGTTTTTATATGGAACTGATTTTGAGTTTTTCTGTAACTACCAATACTCTGCCAATTTACAACGCGTTGGAATAAACGGTAATATGATGGGCGCGGTTGAGATTTATTTGATAAGAGATTACCAATTGATCATTTACATTTGTTGTTGTTCGTCATTTATTAGAAATAAAAACTATCTTTAATTAATTTATCATCCACATCTGCTGCATTGACAATACTTGTCGAATATCGAATTTAAAGTTTAACAAACAAAAAATCGAAAGCCCACGCGAAGTTTGGGGTTTGTTTTGATAATTATAATTACTTTATTGAACATAGTTCGAAATTATTATCTGGAATGTAACAGATAATTACCTGTTTTGTTGAGGTCGGTTATATTAACATAAATTTCCAACATTAATTTAATTCTTACTAATTATTTATTGGTGAAAACCCTAAACAAAATGCACGCACTTTTTAAATAAAATTTTAATTTTGTCGTCGGGATTCGGAAAAGTATTCGGGTAATTTTTGTCACGTGTAGGTCGAATCGGCCATCCCTTGCTTTAACTTACGTTAGTAGTTTGTGAGTGCGTTTAATGAGCAGTTCATTTGCGAGTTTGCTATCACCTTGATTAAATTGCTTCAGTAAAATATTTTTGAAGACACGATGGTGCTGACACGTAGCGCCTTACGAAGAGCAAACAGCGAGGTATGCATTAACTTCATTTTTGTTTCGAATTATTTATTGGTGAAGATCCCAAGCGAAATGCACGCGCTTTTTTAAACGAAATTTGAATTCAAATTCGTGCCAAACTTGGAGGTTCGGAAATGTATCAATGCAAGGGAAGAGACGTTGGGACGAATTCGGGGCCATTTTTATTATTAGTGCTTCTAAACGCGCGCTCTTAGGTTGACTTTTCATTTGTGAATTTGTCGTCACCTTCATTGCAGTGCTTCGGTACGGTGTTTTTGAAGACGCGATGGTGTTAACACGTAGGGGGGCGGCACGGAGAAAAGAAAACGAGGTATGCAACAAGTTAATTGCTGTTTGGAAGAGACGGATCCGCGACAAGTTATCCCGGTTTAATAATTAAATTATTAACAACACATCTAATCGAACTTCAATATTTCATTTTGGTCACCAGGCCCTTTTTGTGGCGATTATTATTATTGAGCTGCTTGAATTTAATATTTTTTATTGGAATTTCATAACTGCCACTTCGGGAGAAATAATTTATGTTTTTATATTTATGTTATGTTACGAATCAAGTCCGAAATTGTACAAAGTTAACATTGTACAGCTATTTTTGTACAAGGTCAACCTTATACGTTCAGTCCCTTCGTCCAATGCGTATTTGCTCCTTTTGGTACAATCTTGTTTTTGCTTGATAATATAGCTTATTATCATACGATTAGTGTTATGATTTAATTAGACACAACAGAGCAAGGGAATATAAATATAATTATAAAATAAAAAATACAAAATACTTGAATTTTTTACTTATTGGTAAAGTCTAAAGTCTTATGGCATTGTAAATCATATTTTAGTTGTTTTCTGCAACATTGGCACTTTACATCTAAACATTTTCTTGCCATTGTGCAATTTAGTTCTCATTTATTTCTAAACCGCCTGATGAAAAAAATAGTACTACAATATTCTCCATAAAATTTCGCATAAGAAAGGTTCTATGCACCATTTTCGGTTCAGAAATAAATGAGCAAAACTCAAATAGAGTACAAACATCACTTTTAGCCACTTTCAGCAAATTTGCAATTGAAAAAGTTAACAAATGATTAAAAATAGTCGTAAACTATATTACTCTATTTATATCTTAGTTATGCTACAGTTTTTAAACTGAAATGCTGTAAATCTTGCTAATTTAATTATTTATGTGCAATTTCGCCACTTTCAACCACTTTGTTTAACAAAATGAGTGAAAAAATGTTTTGGCACATTCTTGGTTCTTTACTTACTGCAAAACCTTAAAATAAAATACAAGTAGAGTGCAATATGCAATTCGAATTTACCAAGAAGATTCAAGATAGTTGATGATACAACTATTCAGTTTTTTTACCTGATATTTGGTGATTATGATGTAACAAATATTAAATCCAAGTGGCAAATACGAAATCCAATTTGAAACTAAAGGAATTGTGTGTTCAGACAATAAAATAATTGAACGTAATTGAAATTATTATTGTCACATGAAATTATAGCTGCAATTGAACATTTGCCACTTGAATTTCATGCTCGTCACTTGGATATCATGTTTATCACTTGGATTTAATATTTGTCACTTGAATTTAATAATTGCTAAGTGAATTTAATGCTTGCCATCTTAATTTACAATGAAGTTGAAAGATAATTTGTATAATTCAATCGTTTTAGATTTTTAAATTTGTTTCATTGAATCTAAGTGATGAAGAAGAAATTCCAGAGGAAAAATTTCTTAAGAAAGATTTAATTTTCTATTTTTATTGGAATCCTATTAATTACATTAGCGTTTAGTACCATTTTTTGATTAGAACGTCCACCTTTTTGTTTTTTGTTAGAAAAGCATCCTCTAAGCGTTGACAGTGGCGGTGATGATTATTTATCTATAGACTTCCCTTTTTAACCGAAACAGACTCCTAGTGATTAACTGCGCACAACCTTTGTGAACATTGAGTGTTTGACAATTTCTTTTGTGTTGTTAGCACGTAACATTCTTTTGTTACAAATTGCAAGCAGACGGAACGATTCTCTTACAGGTGTCACAAATGGAAAATATCACGAACAAATAAAGCTGAAAATGTAATACCCTCTTTAACCCTGCAGTGGGCGTACCTATCTGAGTTACTGTTAGGGCGCGCCGCGGTACTGAGTACCGCACTTATGATAGTACTGATTTCTACACATAAAACTCATTTTGTACAAGTATAAGTTAAAAAATGTATAGTGCAGTTAAAAAAAATATTATTATTTTTATTACAGTAACTTTTACAAGAAAAAGCAAAAACAAAAAATTAAATTGGTAAAATCCATTTTTAATCTAATACCATTAATCATTGTACAATCATACAATTTTCTTATTACTTCAAATCCGCATAAAAAGAGACCATAGTGTAATTTCGTAACTATTTTATTTAGGAATTTCATTTACATATTAGGACGCGCAGCGGTACTCAATACCGCAATCTGGGATCCCTTCAGGGAATGACCGATTGCTACTAACAGATGAATTCAATAAAAAAAAGGGTGGAGTGGATTTTAGTGGGATAGGTCAAAGCCAACGAGCCAACATTTATGTATGAATAGAACCGCGTGTAGAACAAACAAAAAACTTAATTTGCGGTACTGAGTACCGCTGCGCGCCCACTGCAGGGTTAACCAACAAGTATTGTGGCTCGAGGCGAAAGATCCGAGAGCAATCACGCCTGGTAATTGTTTACTCCCGGAGAATAGTTTTTAGCTTGTAACACTTGTAATAGATATTTATAGCATCGTTTAGCAAATGTTTACAGTTCAAAGTGCTTTTATTTACCCATAAACTTTTATGTGAAAGTAATCTGTGTCATTAATTGGAGTGCTTATCAATATTTACTTGGCGCATAATGTCATCATTTATGTTTTAACGTATTCCAGGAGGCGGTGGATGTATGCGTTGGCACAAGTGTCGGAACTATTACCGAGCCCGACTGCCTGGGACCCTGTGAGCCCGGAACGAGCGTGACCCTTGAGGGAATTGTCTGGCATGAGACTGAAGGAGGTGAGATTTTATATCTTCGTATGAATAATTGAAAACAAATTCCGCCCTTGAGTAATATTAAGCGCGGCCTTTGTACCTCATTTACAACGGTAGCAAGCGCCGTCGTAATAAATCTTTCCTTTACAAAGGCCCGCCGTGATTCCCGACCTTTTCAACCTTCTCAGCGGCACATAATTAGCTCAGTTTGATTTGAATTAAATTTTTACTCGTCGTTCGATTATCGCGCGGCATTTTCGTGCAGATTGGGAATAGAAAGGCACGTTGTTTAAAAGTTTGTTAATTTTTAAAGTAGACCCATTATTTCGGGGAGGTCAACTGTTCGCGTTGCTGTTATTCGCCGCTTATTGAAAATAACAATAAAACTGGAAGTGTACAAATGCCGATGCTGTTTGCTAAGTGATATGGCGTCTCACGAGATAGCGAATGAATGAAAGGAATTGTTGTTTGTAGGCTTAAATGTACAATTCTGCCTTTGTTTCTTAATTACTTTATAATTGAGGTTTTTATTCAGGATAACGTCCAATAATAAAACGTGTTCCATTCTGTTGATTAGTTAGTAATTTAGAAAATTCGAGTTGAAGGAAATTAACTTATTAAAACAAGTCACTTTCGTTTACTTTGCATAATTTAACTACAGAAATGTTGGTCGGGCTGAAAAATGTTTTACACACGAAAAAGGTTCTTTGGAGTTCTCAGAACGTCGAAACAGGACAAATACCGACAAAAATGTTGGTCTGATTTAGAACTGTTTTGTTTCCCTGAAGGAGAAAGAAATGTTAAAGTTGCACGACAGATATTTAAATTGCGCGCTAAAAATATATTGACCACGACAAGGCATAGAGCAAATTAACTATAAGTAAAGTTTTTAATAAGTAAGGTGACCAACAATTTTTTATACAAAATGAGTACAAATGAATTTTCATTGGATATGGTGATTCGGTTTGAATAAAAACACTGAGTCTTCTCCATTCAACTATATGTTTTTTAAATAATTTCAAAATTCATTAGTTCAAAAATTATATGTATAAAAGTCGGTTTTCCTATGAAAAACCATGCAAATTGCAGTGCACATTTTCATAAAGTGTGCTCAGGTCACTTTTTTTTCAACTTATGTTATGATCCACATTTTGATAAAGTTAAAATTTTTTTCCATTTTCTTGTTTTCAAATGATTACAACAAGGGTTGAATGTTAAAAGTCGGTTTTCCTAGGTAAAACCATGTAAATTGCAGTGCACATTTTCATAAAGTGTGCTCAGGTCTTTTTTTTTATTTTTTATTATTCTTTTTATTTTATTTATTTATTTTATTTTTTTTATACTTATGTTAGGATCCACATTTTCATAAAGTTAATTTTTTTTTCCATTTTCTTGTTTTCAAATGATTGCAACAAGGGTTGAATCTTAAAAGTTGCATGATTTCACCTAGGCAAACCGACTCTTAAGAGTCAACCCTTGTTGTCCTCATTTGAAAACAAGAAAATGGAAAACTTCATCAACCAAGAATAGAAGTGATTATTTTTCTTTGAAATACTTTTTATTTCAATCTTCATTTGGTCCAAAACTATCAGTTTTAAAAAATGTATTTAGTTTAGACGTTGAAGCCGCTGCATCAAAATATGTTTTATGTTTATTAGTATCAATGTGATTTGTTATTGCACTTCGTCCACCAATCGCAATAGAAAATTCTCCTTTGCAGATTGTACATTTAACCATAGAATCATCATTTCCTTTGTTTTCTACAATAAATGGAAACTCTTTTTTAAAGGTTAAAGCTTAAAGTTAAATGCCAAGTTTTTATATTTTTAGAAGTACAAAGGAGTACAAAACAATGCAAAGGAGTACTTTTGGAGTACTCGTTTTAAAAGGAGTACAAAACTCCCTAAAGGAGTACGTTTGGTCACCTTAAATAAGGCAACTTAACACAACAAAATTCGAGGGAAAAAATAAGGAAATTAGGGTAGAGACACCACTTGTTAGCCACTTTAAGCAAATTTGTAATTTAATGGAGTAACAAACCGCTTAGAAGAAATCGCCGTTATTAACATACAGGCTGTCTTACTTTAGTATTTTTATATGTAATTTTTCCTGATTATACCCCTCGTTCAAATAAGCTAAATCCGAAATTACATTAAAAACAAAAAACGTTGAAAAAAAAAATCCAAGTTCAGAAAATTTGCCATTAATTTTTAATTTATTATTTTAATTCAATACAATAACAAGAACGATACTTAATTTTTTAAATAACAGTATTTTGAACTAAATTATCATTTTCTTCAGATAGGAATCGTTCGATTTACAGATATCTTTCATAATTTTTACATCAAACAAAAAAATGCATTCAACGGTCTGACACGAACGTGTTAAGTGGAGTATTTGCGTCAACATTCAAGTTTCAATTTTCTGCATTTAGCACGTTTCAATTAATAAGGAGTTAACCAGCTTCCATTTGCACGTGGCCTCAAAAATGCGATGAATATCTTCGCTGCCATCAGACTGCCAATGTCACCTAATGACTAGTTCATTTTTTTTTTCAGGAGTGTTGGTAGTTAATGTAACGTGGCGCGGAAAAACCTACGTGGGAACCTTGCTAGACTGCACGAGACACGACTGGGCTCCTCCTAGGTAAGCTATCTTCTTCCCTTTCTCTTCATAATCTGGTTTTCGTTATTTCTTGAATGTGGTTCTGTTTTGAAGGTTTTGTGATTCACCGACGAGCGACCTCGACGCGCGGACGCCGAAAGGACGAGGCAAACGCGGCCGAACCGCCGCCGGCGCATCTCCAAGCAGTGACCTGAGCAACTTCACAGAAACGCGATCGTCTGTGCACAGCAAATTGCGAAACGGCGGAGTGAAAGGACGCAGGGGAGCATCGAATGGCTCCGGTCCTTCGACGGCGCCGTCTTCGCCCACACCATTTGTGCCTCCTCGTCCCGAAACGAACAACAAGCGGAAATCCAAAGCCGGCGAAGAAGACCTGCCCCCGGCCATCGTGACGGGCAAGAAGCCGAGGGTGATACCTCCGCCGCCGCCCAGTTCGACGAGCGGGAGTCCGCCTCCGTCGCCAGTATTACTTGAGTGTCCAGAGCCGAACTGCTCGAAGAAGTACAAGCATATCAACGGGCTCAAATACCATCAGTCGCACGCCCATGGGTCTGCGGACGATGACGATACCAAAGATGTTACGTCTATGTCTGAAAACGACGAATCTAACATGGAAGTACCGAGTCCCGCCACTCCGGTTAAGTCTCCTGAAAAGGGACAAGATAGTCCACTGACTCCGCAGAAGAAGGAGACGGATCTTCCATCGTTGCTGAGAGGGGTTGGGTTGTTGGAGGTTCCTAGCCAGCCTGTTACGCCTAGGAGTACTCCGCCGTCGCCGGCCACGCCGCAGAGTCTGCAGGATGCGGCGATTGATTCTCCCAGTGTGCCAACCGTGGAAGTAAAAAGTGTGGTGAAGCCAGGAGTGCTTCGCTTCAATTCCAGTGAAGAATTTCCGATTAGTGTGTTTTCGGGAAACAAAGTTCAAGTTTCTGGTAAGAATACTATTTCCAAATACATAAGTGCAACTTACTGCAAAAACTCTTTAAGTCCATTTCTGGTCGTTTTCGGATTTTAAACAAAATATCTTGATCATTTAAATATTGTAAGAGTATATCTGCAACAAAACTATTATAGGTTTCTAAACTGCAAATTTATAGAAAAAATTATTGATTTTTTCTTGAGGGAAATACTTAAAAAGTTAAATTTCTTCCAATTAACAAAAGTGGACTTAACGGATTTTTGCAGTAAGTCCACGAATTATAAGCTATGGAAAAGAACGTTTAAGAAATTTAAAATTGCCGCATTAATTGTGAGAAAAGTCATTTTTATTTTTGCCTTGTAGCATTCATTTTTCATTACATTCGTTCACTTTTTGTACATAGGCTGTTGTGAAAACACTAAAAAAAATGAAAAATAAATTTAGTTTGCCATTAGGGAATTGCTTGTTTTAAATTAAATGAATTAGGATCATTGAAGTCCTTGGGGTAAAAAATTAAGGGGAAGGGGGATTTATTTCGGAAAAGATAGAAAACAAAAAATTTTAATGCTATGGAAAGGAATGGTTAGGAAAATTAATAAAATAATAGAAACGGGCTTTTATGTTTTCTTAGTATAAGAGATGCTATGGAAAAGATGTTTGGGAAAATTCAAAATGCCGTTTTAATTGTGAGAAATTTTTTTTAAATTTTTGTTTGTGCTTTTTAACATTAATTTTTCATTGCTTTCATTCACGTTTAGTATATACGCAATTAAAATACTTTTTTAAAAATAAGTCGATGCAATTGCCACAAACGTTCTCAAGTTTTTCTTTAACACTAATTTTACAGTTATGAATTAATATAAATTTGACATTATTCAAGCTTTCTTTTAATAAAACTTTTGAAATAATTGTTTAAAATTTTTGAAGCTAGTTTTGCCAAAGTATTCAGGAAGAAAAGTCTTGAGCTATCCAATTTTTAATTCAATTTTTGTATTTTTTAGGGCGTAATTGTTGTAAGGGCCACAACCTAACCCAAAACATAAACTTTAGAATTTTTTTCGACCAAATCATTTACTAGATCTTCAACGTTATTATCGAATTGATTATTTGAAGATTTAGGTGGAATTTCGATTTTAACACAATTTTGCAACATATGTTGTTTTTGAAGGAAAAAGTTTGAAGCATCACTTTCACTATTGCTATCTGCAAACGGCTGCAGCAATTGATTAGCCATAATTGAGCGTAGACTGCATCGAAATTTTGCACAATCAGGTGTAATATTGTTGCCATTTCTTGCTCTAATTATTGAAAATACGTTTTTGGCACAGTCTTGAAATTATGTGTTAAATCTTCAAATAATAATTTTAATGCATTTATATTAGTTATCTAACCATTAATGCAAGATGAATTAAATGAACTTTTAACTAAAATTTTTAAATTGCTGAGAAATTGTTTTAATTTTTCCAATTCAACAAAATGATCGGATTTGACAGAAATTGGTGTTCTATATTTTTTATCGTTACATGTTGCAGAATTAAATACAGTCGAACTCCTCTATAGTGATGTTCGAAAAGCCATGGAAAAACATCTCTATAGAGAAACTTCACTATATAGAATTCACGTATAATTTTACAGTTTTGGCGGTCACTTTAAAAACCAATCGATATGCAAAATGAAACAAAAAATTTAGATTTATTATGTTTGAAAAAATATTTGTTTATTTAGAAATACATAGTTATTACTAAACAATACAGATTTGCTTGATATGTAATTGAATACTTACATAACGTACTTATTGATGAAAAAATCTGTCCTAAGTTGATTGCACAGTAGTATTTTTAAAAATGGAAATTCTCATAAGTAAAGATTTTGCAAGAAATTCTTCTAAGAATAATCACTATATAGAGGCTTAACATCATAATATAGAGGTATTTTTACATCACTACAGAGAAAAAATCATTATAGAGAAGGTCACTATAGAGAAGTTCGACTGTATATCGAAAAGAATGTCTACGTTCTTTAAAAAATTAGCAGTATGTACTGCATTAGCTGGTAGATTATTTAAGGTAACATGGTATAACATGTCAACATAAACGGAATGACTGCAAACACGAGCTGCAAAACATACTCTCATTTGGCTTGGAATTTGTTGAGAATCTAGATCATAAAATTCTTGAATATGAGTCCAAGAGTAAATTTCATTATTGTAATGAATATCATATTTTTTTAAATTGTTACATAAACATTTCAGCAAACGTGGGGAGTCATAAAATAAGTAAATTTCCTCTTCCAGAAAAGTTATAAACGGTTTGTCAACTGTCACCGAAAGTAGCTGTAGGGAAAACTGTAATGTTTTTGGTTTACAGTTCTTTGAAAAAAAATCATTCAATTTAATAAAACTATTCGAAATTTTTTCATTTTTATTTTAATTTTGGTAGAAAACACATAGCATCTCTTATTTTTTGTTTTCTATCTTTTCCGAAATAAATCCCCTTCCCCGTAATTTTTTAGTCTTAAGGACTTCTATGAACATAATCCATTTAATTTAAAAAGTGCAATTCGCCAATGACAAACTAAATTTTTTAAAATTTTTTTTAGTGTTTTTACAACAGCTTATGTGCAAAAAGTGAATGAATATAATGAAAAATGAATGCTAAAAGGCAAAAATAAAAAAATTTAAAGACTTCTTGCAATTAAATCGGTATTTTAAAATTTCTTAAACGTTCTTTTCCATTGCATCTCATATGAGACAACAGCTAGCTATAACATTGCATCCTTACAAATATGTGATAAACTTGTGGAGTTGTGCGTATTGGTAACTCTAATGTATTTGCTATTTCAAACTTAACCATAAAGTACTAACGCCAAAGGAATTGCTTGCAGGTGCATCACTAACCAATTCGAACTCGCTGACAACAGTACGTCCAGTACATGTTTCCGTGTCTTCTGACCAGTCCAGTTCCCAATCGGATTCCAGTGGTCAATCTCAGTCTTTCACCAATCAACTGCAATCTCAAATGAATATGCCTTCGCAGACCTTCACCCAACCACCGACGCTGTTAATACCAACGCAGAACTCCTCACAGCTGTCATCGCAAACGCCACCTCATCCACCCCAGAGTCCCCAACCGGCCAAAATAACCCAATTCAAAGTCAAGCCGACCGCAGCTTTAATGCCCGACGATAAGAAAGAGCGATCCAAATCTTCCAGTTACAAGAAGAAGAACCGCAAATCTCCAGCGGGAAGTCCGCATCCCCCACAGGCGGAACAACCAGTGTTCGGGTTGGAACAATCGGGAAGAGACGAGGTTCAAAGCCCAGCGTACTCCGACATTTCAGACGATGGAGCGCCGGTGCTCGAACCGGAAATGGGAGACAAAAATAAGACTTCTGATAAAAAGACTGAAAATGGACAGCCAATGCCCCACATACCTCAGTACGGAATGTACCCGTTTTACGGACAGTCGCCGTATCTCATGCCATCCGTACAACAGCCGACAGAATCTAAAACGAAAGAGCAAGAGAAGAGTAGTGAGAAACCTCCGGAAAAAGATCTGAAGAAGGACAATTCGGAATATCAGCAAAAAGTGCTTCAGCAACATTTCTATCCGTACAGTTATGTGCCGCCGGGTTATCCCTACAATATAGACCCTCCGTACGGGTCAGTGCCTATAGTTCAAGAGGAGAAGATTAAAGAAGAAAGGGTTAAGGAGAGCCCGAGTCCCGCGGAACACAACGTGAAACAAGCCCCCATTCCTAATCCCATTCAAGTGCCGACGCCTGCTAAAGTCAAATCGGAACCGCCTATGAAGGAGAAACACCAAAATGAGAACCATCAGATTTTGAAGGAGAGCATTGAGATGAAGAGCCAGATGAATCCTTTTATGTATCGCCAGCAGCACCACGGCCGGGAGGACGATGTTCGGAGGTTTTTTGTATATAGTGACCAGCAACGGCGCAAGGAGCAGTCGCAGGAGCACAAGAGCTCAAATTCGAATCGGGTACCTCCTCAAAGTCCTAGTCTCAAGAACAAAGATAAGCAGGATGATGTTAAGAAGGAGAAGGAAATCAAACAGGAAGGAGTCAAACCGACGATGGAAACGCAAGGCCCGCCTCCTCCCCCGACGTCTCAGTACGCTTTCATCCCCCACCACAGTTACATGCAGTCCCCTCATTACGGTTTGCCGTTCGATCCGAACCATCCAATGTACCGCGGGATAATGGTCCCAACGGGGCCTTATCCCGGCAACCCATATCAGTATCCCCAACTGCCCCGTTACGCCGCGCCTGAAGACTTGTCACGTGCGCCCCCGCCCACGAAAGCGCTGGATATGTTGCAACACCACGCTCAATACTACTCCACGCACAAAATTCACGAGCTGCAGGAAAGGGCCGTTAAGTCCCCGACTCCAAAGGCTCCGTCGATAACGAGTTCGAGTCCCTCATCGAACAGTGGTGGAGGGACGGGCCAGCAACAGAGCCAGGCGACGGGTTGTGCCACGTCCCAGGCGAACTGTACGGCCCAGTCGGGCGGCAAGCAGCCCCCGGACAACGGCAAAGAGGCGCGGTCTCCGCCGCCCCAAAGACACGTGCACACGCACCACCACACGCATGTGGGTGTGGGCCTCGGTTATCCCATCGGTTATCCCGCTCCTTACGGAGGTAAGAACCTTTAACTTATCTTTGGAGCAGCGTTGGACTTGAGTTTTAAGATCAGGTGCGTAGTGGTGGGCGTAGGACGTGGGGCTCCTTAGTCTGAATTTTTCGTTGCAGCCACGGTTTTGGCGAACCAGCGAGCCGCCGCTGTGACAGTGATCCACCGAAATAAATATTTAAATGGCTCCGCGAGTGTTAATAGTGACTTTTGCATTCCATAGTCAGTGTCTAGTGTGCACCGCCATTGTAATCCTTGTATTAACTTTAATTTTTAGACCCACGGCTGTTTTGCAATGCAAACGTTTGTAAATGAATTTATTTTCAGTGTACATAGTGTAAAAGGCATACTGTCTTTTTGAAAAAAGTCTTAGATAATATTACCTATGTAAATTTAGTAGACTGAGATTAATATTTAGTACTTTGTTTCCTTCTTTCTTTGAATCTGACCATTTACTTAGTTTTATCGCCTTTTTTATTTTTTGGTCGCTCCAGTTTTAGTGGGGTGACTAGACATATAGATTTGTAAATCAATTTTTTTACTTGAGATGAAACTCGCTGTGTTACAGCCAGTCTGTACATTTTGTAATATTCTGTAAATTATCGTGGCAAAATTTAAATAAAAAAAGTTGTATTATGATTGTGTGGCTGAAGTGTTTAGCCTTATGTTTGGTCATCTTTGTTTCAGTCGATTGGTACTCGTCAGATTGTAAACACCAATTTTTGCGTAGCGGGAAAGGCATTTGTATATTTGTGGAAAATTACCTAATTGTACAGGCTATGTCAGACACTTCATTGTAACATTGCTTAGAAAGATAAATCGAATTTTTGTTAATAAATTTCTAATATAGTCGCTGTTATTCATATTTCTTTAAGAAATTACTTAATCCTAAATATCGGAAGGAACAGGCGAAATAAGCTACTTGTGGCTCTAAATCAAGATATTTAAAGAAAGGGTAGTATTTCGTTTTCTTTTATACTTTTTAAGTATCGAATTGTGTGTGCGCGCGCCGATTATATTAATCATTTTCTCTGAATTGATTCAATTTGAATTGCACATTTACAACCACTTCATTGTGCCACAATTCGAAATCCACGTGTCAATTGATGAAGTGTTTGTAAATCTAGGGTTCAAACTTGACTGCCCACAACTTAAAAATTAGTTGAAATACCAAAAATTTCTAAGAATAAAAATCTTGGAATTCATCAACGCCTAAAACTTTTGTTTAAACTATTTTTTTGATTTCAAAGTAATAAGGACAGTTTTGACCCGTGCAATTTTTACATCAATTAATTTGACTATCCACTATCCACAACTTAAATTAGTTGAGATACGAAAAAATCTCCAAGAATGAAAATCGTAGAACACATCAACGCATAAAACTTTTATTTAAACATTTTTTTTGATTTCAAAATAATAAGGACAGTTTTGACCCGGGAAATTTTTACAACAAATTCCCACAACTTAAAAATGTGTTGAAATACAAAAAATCTTTAAGAATAAAAATCGTAGGACAAATCAACGCCTAAAACTTGGTTAAACTATTTTTTTGATTTCAAAATAAGGACAATTTTGACCCGTGAATTTTTTACATCAAATTTGATTTAAAAATTCATTGAAATACAAAAAATCTAAGAATTAAAATTGTAGAACACATCAACGCCTAAAACTTTTATTTAAACATTTTTTTTTCGATTTCAAAATAATAGGGACAGTTTTGACCCGGGAAATTTTTACAACAAATTCCCACAACTTACAAATTTGTTGAAATACAAAAAATCTCTAAAAATAAAAATCGTAGAACACATCAACGCCTAAAACTTGGTTAAACTATTTTTTTGATTTCGAAATAAGGACAATTTTGACCCGTGAATTTTTTACATCAAATTTGATTTAAAAATTCATTGGAATACAAAAAAATCTAAGAATGAAAATTGTAGAACACATCAACGCCTAAAACTTTATTTAAACATTTTTTTTTTGATTTCAAAATAAGGACAGTTTTGACCCGGGAAATTTTTACAACAAATTTGACATTCCACAACTTAAAAATTAGTTAAGATACAAAAAGTCAAAGTCACTAAGAATAAAAATCGTAGGTTAAAATTTTGAAGTCCAGGGTTCGAACCTTGTGAAGACAATAAATTTTCCACTATTACTAGGTCGGAAACTGACTCAGTCACCGTTCGTCATTGGGATAAAACTTATTTGATTTTGATTTGATCGATTGATAAAACTGACTTATAATCACACACTCATCGATGTCTTAACGGTATAAAACGACGAGATTCGATACAATTTAGATTTTTTTTAATTGGAAACATTCTCTTGATAAATTTAGACGAGGAAGGCAATGCACATGTAAAAGTACATTACAAAAAATCCCAGCAGACACAATCTATCGACGATTAACGCAAACATGTTCCAAGTTCGTCGAGAATTTTCGGACGTCTTGTCGGAATTTTCTACTATCGCCGCGCCGTCATCTTCCCCTCTGGCCGCGGCAGCGGTCTGCAATAAAATTTAACGTTGCTTTTCAGAAACTAAAATTGGAGATACTTGCTTTTAACATTCCTTCGTACTGAATCAGCCATTGGCCAGGCTGATAGCGCATCGTAAAAGAGATCAACCTGTCGATCCAAGGAGGGCTCTGTTTGGACGCTCGCAAGACCGCTCGTAAAAATATGGTAATCAGCAGGGTAAACGTGCACAGCAGGAGGGAATCGCGGGAAAATCGCACTGAAAAAGCAATAAGGTTGAATACAGTCGAGGTCGATGGTGCGCAAGGTTGCGGATATTCGAGGGGCCGCGCAATAAATTGAACCATAAAAACTCCCATTGTTTTTTAAAAGAATGAGATCAAGTAAAACTTGTGATATTTAATTTAAGAATCCAAAATATTGGCCAAACAATTCCAAATAAAGCCAAACCCTGAAAGTAGTTCAAACATTTTTAATGCTTCACTTCGTTGACTGAGAGCTTACTATAATACATTTTTTAATTAGGAGGAGTGAGATTAAAAGAGCAAATCATACTGGCGTATTTCTAGAAAGTAGTTTTTGGGGGGAAATTTGAATTTTAGTAGTTTTAACATTAATTTGTACAATTGGAAAAATACCAGCTGATAAGCACTGTTTGTAATACATCTAAAAAAGGTGCAAAACAATTCCAAATAAAGCCAAACCCTGAAAGTAGTTCAAACATTTTTAATGCTTTACTTCGTTGACTGAGAGCTTACTATAGTACATTTTTTAATTAGGAGGAGTGAGATTGAAAGAACAAATCACACTGGCGTATTTCTAGAAAGAAGTTTTTGGCGGAAAATTTGAATTTTAGTAATTTTAACGTTAATTTGTACAATTGGAAAAATATCAGCTGGTAAGAACTGTTTGTAATACATCTAAAAAAGGTGCAAAACATAAAAATTCTTATAAGAACTATTTTTATTACTTGTATAAATGTAATGCAACGCAATAAAGCTGCTCAGACGCACAATTGAAGTTACAGGGTTTTGATGAGAACTTTTTATCATTCATATAATTGTAATTTACAAAAATTAGCTATCATGATATGGAAATCTAATCAGCTGTTTCGACAATATGGCGACTGCCTATTTTCCATAATTTCGTCAGTGTAAAACCGACTTGCGGACAACCAATCATTGATCTATCTTTTGGCGCGATATTTTTGAATCATTCCTCTGAATTGAAGAATGAACTGCGGTATCCTATGTTTATTCTGCTTAGTATCTTACTACATTTGTCAATTTTTTTTTAGTTGAGTGTTTGTGCCATCTAGCACTTTTGGTAAGATTTAAATAGCACAGTGAAAATCGGGCATTTACCACAAATATATGTTTTTATAAAATTAAGAATTGTAAATTGTGCAATTAATTTAATAAAACACAAAAACCCTTAAAAATTATGAATCCCTGGTGGCTTGCCTTCATTAATATTAGTCAATCAAGTGCAATGTTACAGACTGCACACAAAAAAGTGGACTAACACACATCATTTAACAATTATCACTTGTGAAACAAGTTTTGCTCCCATGTTATTGAAGTTGCAGTTTTCTTGGTCTTATTGTTATTCAATTTGTGAGTTTGTGAGTCACCAAATTTCATAGGTCACACATTATTTTATGTACAATCTGTATAATATAATAAAAAACATTCAAGAACCTGAAATTTTCCAAATTCGTTTGCATGTTATTACAAAGATGCAATAATGTTTTCTACAAAAAAAAAACAAGCAACGTCGGAATGTAAATATAACGAGATTTTGCATCTTGTTTCGACCATGTTCGCCAGACGCAAGTAAATGACCTGAAAAGGCACTTGCTGTTTAATTTAGTAAGACTCGTTAAGATCATTATGAACCGTGAAATCAATTACGTTCCGACGATCAAATCGACTGGCTCGGTCACAATCGCTGAATAACAAACTTATGAAAGGAATAACTTAAAATTGTGGGTTTTTCGAAAATGTGCAATAAATAACCGCGCGGAACTTGTTATTGCACACTCGGCCGTCGTGAATTATGCATTGCGTTAATCCCGCATTTTTATAAGCAAAAAGCCAGTAATGTTATAGGTCACAAGGCTAACGACAATAAAGCGTTAAAAAGTGATAATTTACGAGATAAAAAATGTTTCAATCATTCGGCGTTTAATAAAGTTGTTGCGATAATTTATTCCGCATTTGCAATTCATTGCAACGGTTCGTTTTACGTCGCATTGTTTTCGAGAGGTTTGAATTTTTTTCGGCCGTTACCTATTAACGGTGGGCTGTCTCCATTAGACGGTAGCTGCCAAGACACGTTCTGCAGATGCATAAAATGACTTATAATATTAACCAGTGCCAAATATAACCGGTTTATGTCATTAGCATTCATGCACAAAGTCGTAATTGTTAAAAGAATCATCACTGAAACAAATAAGAGCATTAAAAACAGAATCAACGATTCCTCGCTAATTAAAAGTGCATCCTGAAATTTCTGCGCCAAATTGGCCAATAAAGATAATCATAATCGGTCCGAGTTATTGCGTCGTAGCGTGAACGCACCTGTTACCAGGCTTTTAGCAGAATTTCAAGATTACACCAATCGTATATGGCGAACAGTTATACAGGGTGATTCCTAAAAAACGTCCCACGCTCTATCTCAGTTATTTAATATTACTTCAATGTCAAGTTATTAGATATCATTGGATTTAGAAAAAAATTTTCTACCACAATAAATAAAAAATGTATACATTGTCATTTGAAAAAAAAAGAAGTTGACTGTCGCTTCGCATTGAAGTTAATGTGGGAAAAAATCCAAATTAATACCTTCTTGTAGTACTTACTCGACTATTCAATTATATATTTTTTTCTGAAATCGGGCAATAGATAACTGAGTTAGAGCGTGGGATGTTTTTTAGGAATCACCCTGTATCTGAAACTGTTCAGTTTTGACGAAAATCCAAAAACAAGTTCATTTTTAAATTTAATTTCACATCGTCCAAAATAATGACATCTTTTTTTGGAATAGCAACTTATATTTTTTTGTCATGAATTTGAGAGGTTTGTTAATTGTCCAAAAGATAGTATAAAAATTTTGACCCTTACTTGCAATAATTATGCTGACTAAACAATCATTTTCTATTCACAACAATATTTTACATATTTATTTATTTTAGATTTGCTCCCTGAAAGAAGATTTTTAATTATTTCTAATCTTTTGATGGATAAATAGACAATTTTTAGAAATTAAGAATTGTCAAAACAATTGTTTTTATTTGAATTCTTGATGAAAGGATTAATATAAATGTTTCGTTTAAATAAATTAATTACTGTGTCAACTCTTCGTGTTCATTCATATTATTTTAGTTGCCAATCAGTAAAAATAAATCATAAAACTGCAGCCTTTGACGGTTTACAGTTGGCCACTACAAATGTAGTACACTTTTTCCAATATCAGTTGGGGCGATGTCGTTAAAGTACTTTTCCGTTGATCGTTGATTTACGGGTCAATTTAATGAATAGGAAATCGTGCATTTATGACCCCTATAAATAAATGATTTCTTATAAATGCACGATTTCGGTATCTAGGCAACGAAATATACCATTAAATTGAACTGGCACTTAATTTAAATGTTACATGAGATTTACAAATTTAATTAATTACTTACGTTATGTTTATAGTAATACTATTTATATAGAAGTTAGCAACAGTACAAAATTGATAAAAAGTGCAGATGAATTGTCAAACTTTTGACATTATTTGTAATTCATGGCACCATTGGTTTGCATATCTATTGATTTAAAATGCATGGTATGCTTGATTCGAATATCTATTGGAATTTTTGTCACGGAAAAAAATCACATTTTCTTCAATTTCGTAAGATTCGATCAACGGAAAAATATTGTAACCGACTTTTGTGTCAATCGGCGATTAATAATTTCAACAATATTAACGCGCTCGCTCCGCTCACGCGTTAAACTGCCTCGATTATTAATCGCCCTCATTAACGCACGGTTTAAAGTAATAAAATTGTTATTTACTTGTGAATTGTTACGGGACGTATTCAGGTTTAAAGGTAAGTAAATTATCGTGTAAAAGGGGCATTTTTTACACGTGTATAATAGGTCGCTGCGATGAGCAGGGACCAGTGACGTCACGCGCCTATTTTATATTTATTACAACTCATCAAATAATCTGAGTAGAAACATAACACCTATATCATTTTTCTTAGAATTAAATGTACTTTTAAATTAGACCAACTTATTTCTTGTGTATTGTGCTCCTTTACTGAGATATGTTTGAAATAGATAAATTAAATAGTCTTTTAACACAAGAACGTATCAGAAATGACCTAGTCTCAAGTTTACCTGTTCGCGGCCGGGTTTACCGGTTCGCGGCCGGGGGTCTATTTTGGTTAATTATAAATTTTATTTTTTTTGACTCATATGGCTCATAATTTTCGCCCTACCTACGGCCGGCATGACAATGGTCGCAGTCGCGGCCCCCGATCTCCTTTCGAACACAAAATTGTAGTTCAAAGAGGGAAAGCTGCTGTTTTTGAGGAACCCCACGTGCTTGGCCGCCGTCACAGTGAGCAGTTTCCACTCGGTGTTTTGGATGTAGCTGTCGAGGATCACGGCGGGTCGGGTCAGATTGAAGTCGATCTCCTCTCCGGTGTGCACCCAGGAGCCGTACCTCAAGATGCACTTTTGCTGGTCGTACGGATATTTGGTCACATCCGCGATGCAGAGGGCCTCGTGGCGAGTCGGGGGGACACATACGACAGTCCCATTTGCATATATTAAGCAGTCGACGGTTCCATAGGCCGTGGAATCTTGCGAATGATCGATTCTGCGAAAAAGATTTGATAAAACTTTTTTATTCTAAATCGGTTGAATTCGGACAGTTTTCACCTCGGCTGGTATTTATGGGAGTTTCAGCTTGTGCAACATCTAATGCGCAAAGTGAGCAATAAATAACCGCGGTATGAAGCAAGGATTATGTGCGAACTCTTGCTTTCGGTTTAAAAATCGTGATTTATCACAAGAAAGTCTTGCTCAAAACTTTTAAATGCGTTTACAGTTTAGACCCTGGATTTTAGCTGAGGGGTTATTTTCGTTGGACTAAAATTAAGTGCTTAAACCGACTTTTAAGTTTAATTAAAGATTGTTCAAAATAAATTTGACAAATTATTATAAATAATTGGTGATTTAGTTTTTTTGTACAAAGAAACTTTTGTATCAAATAATTGCAGTTAACCCTTAAGAATTCGCACTATTTTTAGGTAGTACATAATTACTCGCGTGGGGTCCCGGAGACCCCAGTGCAGCTACGGTTCGTTTCCATATGAAAAACATGATTATTTTTACACATTATTTTGAATACGTTTTACTTAAAGTAGTGTTGGCAATTTAGAAACTTTTATTAAATGTCAGTTCCGCATAATTTCGGATAAAAACAGTAATAGCAAATATGAAAATCGGATAATTTAGAAATTTGCAGTTAGTTAAAAATTAACGAAAATCCGCAATTTCATCCAAGTGGTAGATTTCTAAATTCTCTAGTTGTGTAAAATTGATATAAAATCGGCGAAATCACAGTAAAAAAAAAACAAATAATAACTGCTTCAAAAAATGAATTGTATTCAAAATGTATAATTACATTCACTATACACAGCGCTTCTGAAGTTTACGCTTCCCTTTAAGCTTTTTAATTACATAGTCGAGTTTGAGGGTCCGGATCAACTTAATGAACGATTCTAAAAGATGGCGTTATCAACTCAAAATATTCAGATATCAATAGTAATCATGTTGCACGTCAATATAAAGGTATTTCAATTCTCTATCAAGCTGTTTTTGAAAAATATCGAGTTACAAACGTTTTCATCAATTGCGCATGCGCGACTCAAACCGTTCCTTTAGTAATTATAGTTGCGCATGCGTTGCTATGGATACTACTGTAGATGAAAACGTTTATAACTGAATTTTTATTTTTCAAAAACGATATAATTGAAATGTATATCTTTAAAATGATGTGGAACATTACTCCCTTGCTATTTGAAAATATTGAGTTGATAATGTCTGTAACGCCATCTTTGAATTTTTTAAAATTAATTTTGTACCAATAAACAGTTCATTCACTATGATCCAACCCTCAATTTTGCTCGAATTACTCAACTCGTTCTAAAATTTGAGGGGGGGCAATATCAGACGCGCAGTATATGTTAATATTTTATGAAAAATATCAACTTTATCTTAGCAAAGTTTAGAAATTTTTAAGTAACGTAACTACTCGCGTGGGGTTTTCCAGGCCCCATAAAGTGCACGGCCGGAAATAATTAATTGCTGTACGGTTCCATGTGAAAAATTATCAAAGTTACTTTAGTAAGTTTCAAGCGAATAGCCTAATTGAGGAATATCTGGAGTGGCAAGTTCCTGAATCTTATGGTATAAGAGTTAGTAGCATATTACATATCGAGAGTTGTAAGAAACATATTACGTACAAGTCAAAAATTAGAAATTTTATTTATTTTTTGACGGAATTCTCAAAATTAAAGCAAATTGTCACTGTTACAACCAATTACGGTACCAACACAATGTTGATAAAAGTCCCTAATTGTGAAATTTTACTCTATAACACACGGCGTTCGTAAGAATACGCTTACTTAGTTTGAAAAATAATGATCATTTACAGTAGGGATCGTAGAAAAAAGATATTTATTGTAAATTGATAAGAAGATAAATTTTGTGTTAATTTCCCCATTTTAAAAATCAACGGCTCATTTATCATACTGGGTGTGCAAGTTTTACTGTCACCTCCAAAATCGCGACTTCTAATTAAACAATCCTAACCAAATTTAGTACACGTAATTATCTAATAACAGATCATACAACTAATTTTTTTTTTAATTTTCGTTGATAAATAAAGCTGTAAATTAAAAAAATGCAATTTTAAACCGAATTTTTAGCTTCTAATTTTTACACTGATGCATCAATGTATTTACGAAATTAGCAAAATTGATTAGATTTTGGATAAAACGTACTTACATACAGTACAATCCGGATTATCCGAGTCTCGGTTATCCGAGTCTCCGCGTTATCCGAGCGACCCCTGTTTTTTAATTGTTCCGTGTTATTCGAGCTGATCCTGAATTTTATCCGAGTTATTCGAGAAAATTCGGAGAAATTCAATAAAAAAGTTGCATGAGGCAAAAAATCGGCTGGCGTTGTGATTATTTTCATTACTTAGAATTCCACTTCCGTTTATTTGATTTAGGGCACTATATGAAGTCAGTTACATATACACTACCATCATAGAAATGTCTGAAATGTTAGCTTCGAAGAAGCGTAAGAAAGTGGTGGTTACTCTAGCACAAAAAATTGAAGCATTAGAACGTCTAGATAGGGGTGAATCAATTACAGTTATTGCTAGAGAATATGGTGTCGGCAAAGTCACAGTAGGTGATTGGCGCAGAAATGGAGATAAAATTAAGCAATGGCATAGTCTACAAGCTTCGGGATCTGGTAAACGAAAATGTATGAAAACAGGTGACTACGAAAAGGTTGGTGATAGCTTATATTTATTGTTCACACAACAGAGAGGCAAGGGAATCCCTGTGTCTGGCCCTATATTAAAAGAAAAAGCCCTATTGCTTAATAAACATATTAATGATGTTACTCCAAACTTGACAACGGACACGTCCAGTGCAAGTGATGGTTGGCTCGATCGCTGGACGAAACGCCATGGAATTCGACAACTAAAAATCTGTGGTGAAAAACTTTCTTCAGATACAGCAGGCATTCAAAAATTCAAAGACGATATCCACAAACTGCTAGCAGAAGAAGGTTACTCAACCGATCAGATCTACAATTGTGATGAAACTGGCGTAAATTTTAAATTGATGCCAGCAAAGACTTTGGCTGCTAAACAAGAAGCTTCGGCCCCTGGGTATAAGCGCAGCAAAGAAAGACTGACTGTGATGGCTTGTAGCAATGCATCTGGGAGGCACAAGCTTCCTTTAATGTGCATTGGAAAATCTGCAAAGCCACGAGCTTTCAAAAACATAGCCCAAGGAGCTTTACCTGTTTACTATAAAAACCAGAAAGCTGCCTGGATGGACAGAACACTGTTTAAAATTTGGTTTTATGATGAGTTTGTGCCCAGTGTAAAGACATTTATGAGAGCCAACGATCTTCCTATTAAAGCAGTGTTAGTTTTAGATAATGCACCATCACATCCAGAAGAAGCAACGCTAAAAAGTGGAAACATTACGGTTAAATTTCTTCCAACAAATGTTACAGCTTTAATTCAACCGATGGATCAAGGGGTTCTGGAAAATCTGAAGAGGAACTACAGACGCTCTCTTCTGCAACATGTGTTGGAAAAGAGCGAAACTGAAGATCTAATAAAAGTTTTGAAGGATATTAACCTAAAACATGTCGTTTATTGGTTGGCTGAAGCTTGGAATGCTGTGAAGCGATCGACTCTTGCAAAATCTTGGTCGAAGATTTTGACTGCTCGGGCACTTGAAGAGGAGGACGATGATGAAGAAGACATCAGTTTATATGAATTGATGACACGTCGAAGAGGATGCGAGGAAGTGTCACCAACCGAAGTGCAAGCATGGATTGTAGCTGATGATCCTGAGGAAAGTTTGGACGATCAAGAAATAGTTTTTCAAGTATTAAATCAAAATGATGAAAATGACTCCAGCAAAGAAGATGAAGGTAATGATGAAGATAACGAGCAGCTGGTGTCTCATGGAGAAGGCCTGATGGCATTAGAGACTGCTTTACGATATGTTGAACAACAACAAGAAGCTACTCCTTCTGATGTTCTGCTCATTAAGCGGTGGCGAAGTATTGCAGCAAGAAAAAGGTGTAATTGTGCAAAACAATCCAAAATAACATTGTATCTGTAAAATTAATAAACTTACGTATATGTATGTACATATGTATGTAGTAGTTGTATGAATAATGTCGACTTATGTATGTATTCGTGTAACATTTATTTTTTCCGTAAGTCTCCGTATTATCCGAGTTTTTTCTTATCCGAGCAGGGGCTGGTCCACATTAGCTCGGATAATCGGGATCCTACTGTAATTAGAAATCCGAGAATTGATTTTATTTATGATCCTCTGTATTTGAACAGTTGCAAATTAAGGCGACAATAGGATCTGTAAATGCGGCAAGGATTTACAAGAGGTAATTATCGTAACAACAGATTGGAATAAGAGGCTTCAAAAAGGTGTTAAGGATTTCTTTCTTGATAAGTGTCACAAATCATGCGAATAATTTCCATTGAAATACAAAAACGCAATTATTCAACAAACTAAGTCAATATGTATAATTCTGATTGCAGAATTAGATAGAATTAGAGTCGCGATTTTGTGGGTGACCGTAAAACGCCCCTCCCAACATAATATTCTGCAAAAAGTTGCATTAACTCAATTTATTAGGTTTGTTTTTCCAATTTGAATACTACTTTGTAACGTTCATGCTGCAAGCAAATTACCCAATTTGAATACTACTTTGTAACGTTCATGCTGCAAGCAAATTACTTAGCAATTTAATAACAGTAATCTTCCTCGAGATAATAACAGCACTTGAGGGTTAAAACCGTAACATTCTCATACATACCTGTTGTATAACGACAGGTCAGGCTGCCATATTTGGGTATTTTCAATGTGAACCTTCGCAACGCCGTCGTAATTTTTTGGATCCCATTGCAAATGCTCGTCGATCCAGCGCTAAAAAATAATCGACATGTATTTCCCCATCGCCCCTTTCACCAAGACTTACCAGGACCAGCCAATTGTTAACGGTAATCGTATGGGAGTGCATCTCCTAAAATAATTTTAAGCCGCCGATTTTACAGTGTTGCAAATGGTACTTACGTAAGTGACGTATTTCAGCACCATGCAGATGCTGACCGTCGTGATGTTTGTGTGATTGAAAGTTGGCCGTATGGTCGAATCGTAATTAGCGAGTAAATCATCTTTTAATCGTTTTGTAGGCACTGACTTCCTGCTGGCACCGTCAGCTTTTACTGGAGAAACGACACACCGTAATTAACCGGTTAAAGACCGCTAAACTTACCGAAAACCAAAAGAATCGCGAATAGTAATCTGGTCTTCATTGCGGAGGGACGTTGATTAACCGAGTTCAACAATTTGTTCGGAAATTTGATGATCGATACGCCCCGTATCAATTCTGTTTACGCGAACAGAAGTTTCGATAAGATGGACAAAATTTTCAAACGATCCCGCACTTTGCTCTTCGAGTTTTCACAATTCAATAACTCTGCGTTATGTTCGACTTGTTTTTCAATTACGAGGCTTTCAAGGACGCCCGTCCAGACATTGTTTTAATTTCCAGCGACACAAGCGATATTTCACAAGCGTCAATTTCCAATTTTTTTCCGCGAAACGGCGCGAGCCGGAATGCAAATTTTACCACTAAATTCATTCCGAGAAGGATGAGTGCCAGCTTCTTGGAAGCGGGCACTGATTTTTATATCCGTCGTTTTATTGGCGAATTTTAAAAAACGCCGAAAAAATTATGCTTGCCAAGTGTCTGCAATTTCAGTTATGTCAGGTCAATTTGGAGAGCGCCAGACAGTGACGGAATTCCATCGTTTCCGTCAGCGGCAAGGTGATCTTCAAGCCAAAAATTAAGGTTTGAGTTGTAAGTTGCTTGCTTTTATTTTTTCGTATTGTGGAAGCGGCATCATCTTGCTGAAATCACCACTGGTGAGTAGATGTTTTGAAAAATGGCACATAAGTTTAGTCACCCGGTATAATTAAATTGGTTAAGAGATTTAATGTTATCAGGAGGTCGAATCTCGAACTCATTGGAATATTTTCCCACGGGAGTGATTCCATTGAGATATTTTCGTACAGAAACAACAAAATCGTATTCTCGAAAGTTATGGGAACAGTTGTTCAGTGGAATACATTAGTCGTTGATAGATTCACATGAATTTAGCGAATTAGCCAATCAAACCTTCACGTTTAAAATTTAAATATGGCCTACCCTTTGCAAAATTTTGGGAACAACTTAAAATAATAAAAAATGTTCCAAAACACTGCACGACACACGTTTGCGACAGTTACTTGCAAATTAAAAAGAAAATATACTGTGAGATATAGAACAGTCATTTCTGTCGCCAAAAAGGCTGTTGCCACGCAACCAACGTAATTCCCACAGTGGTAAATATTATTGCATTGGGAACGATCATGTGAATATTTTGTGATGGAAACATTCCAACAACTCAATTCGAAAATACGGGTTTCGCATTCTTGTGGGAGGTCACTTTCCTATAGGAATGTAATTCCATTGAGAATCAAAAAACGACCCCAGGCACTTAAATTTTTGCAATTCTGACAGGTAATGCGGCACAAAACGCCTGACAATTGTCTTTATTGCAAGTGATCGTACATGGTTGTTTTAATAGCTCTACAGGGTGTTCTATCGTATAGTATTTTTGAGATAAAACCTTTTTTCAGTAGGCGAAATATTTTGAAAATTGGAAGCAACATTCTTCAATTGCCAAAATGGCCAAATTTTGATAGCGACTTATTATCAAATTATTAAAGCTATCTGGATTTCGTTTTCACAATTTTTCAAATGCCTTATATGACAGACTAGTAAAGTTTGTGGTAAAAGTTGTCTGGGTAATTTAAAAGTGTCTGCAATAAAAACATCTGCAGAAGAACATCTGACACAAAGTAGGTCTCATCGATAAGCAGCAATATCCAGAACCGTATGATAGGTATTTTTGTAATTTTGAATGAAACTTGATTTGAATTTGAATGATTTGTAGCGCATTTAGACGTACATTTTGACAAAATTTTAAAAAAATATTTTTTCAATGTAATTGTAGGATATTTAGAATATCTAATGTGATTTGAAGGTAAATAGGAAGGTTTCGAATACAATTTGCTAAACTAACATTTTAAGGCTAAAGTGAAAAATACCCATCTTGTAGGGTATTCTGTTTGCGATTACGGTTAGTAATTAGGTTGAAAATTAATAAATATGACTCCAAGTTTATGAAGTCTCAACTGTAAATACTGGAAAAAGAAAAATGGAGCTTGTTTAATCGCTCCATGATCTTTATGAAGCTTGTAACGGGTGTTCAAAAAGTCTATTGATACAAACATCAGCTTGCTTGATAAAAATATGTGCAATCGATTTTGAGTACTGTGAATACCCGTTACATTGATTTATTTTTTGAAATGAAAAAATTTAAATTGAATGTGACGATGCAGAAGAGACAGTTGATAAATAATAAATTAGAAATAGTGATTATAGAAATTGTTTGCATGCAAATTAATTAATTTTCTCATTTTATGGTCGCTTAATCGCACCCATTTCGTTCAAGTTGAAAATAAAAAGACGGGTTGGAAAAAAGAGAGTTTTAGTGTATCGTCGCGCACACCTTTTATGCGCAATGAAACCGAAATTTATGTCACACTTACAATTCCATCTCGGTGAGTCAAAGACGGGCGAATAATTGTCAACAACTAATTTATTTATTTTCGTCTACAATAAATATGAAATAAGTTAATTTCATCAGTCTAATGCATTGGTATTAATAAAATGAACATGTTGCAGTAAGTTACATAAAAAGAAAATAAGTTTAAATATATTTGACTTTACGAACACTAAAATATACACATAAAAGACAACAAAATACAATTTTCTCTGTTCTTAATTAGTGTGGGGACAACACAAACGTAAACATGTCGCGACGGATAAAAAACGTAAAAATTTTATAGGAAAATGCCATCTTATACCTATTACAACATTTAACTGTGTTATTGTGTTGTCGCGGAATGTGATTCAATGTTCCGGGGGGGGGGGGGGGGAGAGACTTTCCGGGGAGCCGAAACGTAAAACACTGACACATTGAGGGGGCTAAGATTACCTTAAACAAACTAAAAAATAAATTAAAAATAAATTACATCAATTCTTAAGGGGCTCTAATAAAATTTCAACTATAAACACAAAAAATAAAATTCACTAAAATCACATGTGTGGTCCGTAAGTTGGCAAAATACGTTCATTTTAATTATCTTTGGTTTTAGGGTTTTATTCGATGTGAAGACGCATCAAGTTTCCGGTTTGTTCTGCAACAGGTCGAATTATTTTGGTTCGTGACAATGGAGGGTATAGAACGACCATAGTGTGCTTACAACTACACGCTTTAAATATTTTACAACCGGACCTAAATGGATTAGGTAAATGCAATGGACTGCACTCCGTTAAGGGGCGTATTACAATATTTTTTGTACATAATATAACAAGTCTAAAGTTTCCGATACAATTTGTAATTTAAAATATGAGTAGCCAAAGTTGAAGAACGTAGAAAGCTCTTAACTGCTTCAAATTTTGGTAAAATAATTGTTTAAATGTAAAAATTTCCCTAATACCAATCCTGTGTAGGTTTACATAAAGATCTGCAGGTAAGCAAATTTATGATTTACAGGTACACGCCGCTCCTTGAATTTTCATTGTGTACAGGGTGAGTTAAGTTTTACCGCGTGGCAAAATAGGCCTTTAAAATAATTTGTCAATTCTCATAAATAGCATGAGTAATTTTATATTATTAAGGTACATAGAAACCAAGAAAACATCTTTTTTTTTAATCAAGTAAAATTTTGGCTTTTTTCAATTACTAATTGTTCAATTTATTAGTTTTTTTGATGTACGAACAGTAAAATATTTTCACACAATTTAGTGTAATTGAAATAATTTTAGTAATTTGCGTTTATTAAATAAAGCTATTTCCGTATTAAAAGGTATTTTTTTAAATGATTTACGACATAAGTAGACAAATTTACCAGACAATGGTATTGATGTAGGGGTGCTTGAAAGATTATTTATGGCGGTCACTAAACTGAACTTAAGAATGCAGATCTATCGGCAACTGAAAAGCTGTCTCGTCCAGTTTGAGGGGTCGATCATAAACTATTGTTAGGATGGTAAACCGCATTATCTATTGTTAGAAAGTCATAAATAGAAGCATTTTTTGTGCTATATCTTAAATTTGATTTAACTCAAAAAGTAATCATTTTTTTATGAATCAAATTGCGGTTTACGCAGCAGTTCCGTTCATACAAAAGCCGGCGCAAATCGAATCGGCGTAAAAAGAACCCATATTTACAGTGATGTATAGGGTTAGGTTCTACATAAGTGAAAAAGAAGCAAATCATTTTATTTATTAATACAATATAATGCAAAATACATATACACCTATCCCCCGATTTACACGGAAGATTGTTTTTTTATGGGCAAAACCGTGTAAATCGAAAACAACGTCATTTATTTAACGTAAATTTTTTTAATAAGATATTTTGAAAAATTAAAATAACAGTTCATTCATAAAATAACACATATACAGTGCGAACCAGTCAAATGGAATAAATTCAGTATCTCAATTATTGTGCATATTTATAAAAAATCCCGTTTATGACATGCTATCCTGCAAAGTAAAAATTCCATCCCTAACCTCAACTCCCTTTGAGTGACAGTTTCAACCCCCAAAATTTTAAATAGGAAGTAGGGGCTCATTTCAAAGGTCTCTTCATGCTCCATTAAAAACTGCTATGATTTAAAATTTTATTGCGAAAAAAATTGTAAAAATGCTACAAAAAATAATTGTTTATCGCTAACCAGTAAATATGAAGTTAAAAAAATTCTGATTAGTAAAAACACAATGATGAACACTTTTCTACTGGCACAAATTTACTGCAGTAATTTACGTGAATACGTAGGAAGTTTTATTGTGCGTACAAAACGGGGAATCACCAATATGTATAACCAAGTGAACGGAGTTTAAAAATGATTGTAGAAATATGTACTCATCTGAAATATTCATTTTTACCATTTTATTGTGAATTCGTTATTTTAAAAACCGTGTAAAAGCGAAATCGTTTAAAAAAGTATCGCGTAAATCGGGGGATAGGTGCATTATAAATTTAATTTTTAAAATGTATTTTAAGATAAAATGAAGTGAAATGTTTTTATTAAAAAATATTAACAAAAACAAATAAAATTTCAAATTTTCGGATCTCTTACATTTTTTGGAAAAGAGAATTCACAACGTCGCGGCTCAACACTGAAACGAAAATCAGTCTAAAATAGGAAGAATCGGTGAATTACCCAATTATGTACACGGTGAAACAGTGAATTCCACAGCGGCGTTATTGTGAATCGGCGTAAATCGAGGGCTACCTGTATTAATGCTACGAATAATTTGACAAATTTTGAAATAAAAAACCAAACAGAAATTTTACTTTTTTGGCTTCAAATAAAAATATTTTGGAAAATTTGTAGCACTAATCGAAAGCGTAAACTTGAACTGATGTAACATGTAAATTGCATACTTTCCCCTCAATCTTTAATAGGTATTATGGCCGGGGCGGTAAAACTTAACTCACCCTGTACCAAGAGCCCGTTGTAAACTATTTAAAGCGTGTAGTTGTAAACACACTATATCTATGGTCATTGTATACTTACGCATTTTCCGGCATATTTGGTTTCGATGACGTATCCTCGGTTGCAGGAGTCTTGGATCATGTGGCACCACGAGTGGTACGTGTTTTCGTTGGTGCCGCAAATGGGGCCGGCCATGTGTCTGGGTCTTGGGCAGCGCTGGACGCAGGTAACGCATCTCGGGGTACCTGTTCTCAGATCGTCCAAACACGTTTGCTGATCTTTGCATCTTATCGTCGCGCAGGTGACGTTCGCTGCAAATTGCACAATTTTATCGCCGCGTTTTACTCGCCGAGTCGAGACGTACCCCTGCATTGACCCCTGTACGCGATGGGAATGGCCTTCCCGCTCCGACAGGCCTTTTCTCTCAGATGGCAAGAGCTGACGTAGGTGGTACCGTCGGAACCGCACACCTGGCGGCGTTTCGGACTAGTCGGGCATCTCCGGGCGCAGCGAACACAATGAGGCCTCAAGTTCTGGTCTAAAAGACAATGTTTTCCTGACGAGCATTTTATGTTATCACAGGAACCTGAAATTGGGGCATCGTTTGAGAAAAAGGGCGGGCGCGACGGCGTCACCGTTTACTTTGACAAATACCATGGTAGGCGACGGAGAGGCTGCTGGACTGGCGCTGGCACGCTCGCTTCCGGAGTCTGCACGCGGAGCGGTAGGTCCTCCCGTCGGAGCCGCACACGGGGCCCTTGGTGGGCGACTTGTGCTCGCGGCATTTCGGGGAGCAGACGCACTTCGGATGGCCGCGGCGTATTGCGCACGATTTTCCTTCCCCGCATTCCACACCTACGCAAGATTCTAACAGACACGGCGTCAATTGGTAAATAAGATCCGGGGGCAATCGTTACCTTTGCAGGGCTTGCAAGGGACGCCGCCGGCGAGGGTGCGCCAGAAGAAGAGCGTCCCGGGGTCGTACTCTTCGTCGGACCAGGCGGTGGCAACGTCGTGGTTGCTGCAGCAGTCCTCTTTCGTCGTCGTCTCGCTCAGTAACTCCGTGCAGCGATCCTTCCGCGCCATGGCAGACCAGCAAGTTCCTGCTGAAAACAACACCAAAATGTAGTCGCTGATTTTGAAAGAGAAAGTTCAATTTCTGACAAAAATTGTTCTTAACATTTGCTTAACGATAACATAAAATAACATAACATAAGTACAGTCGAACTCCTCTATAGTGATGTTCGAAAAGCCATGAAAAAACATCACTATAGGGAAACTTCACAATATAGAATTTAAGTATAATTTTACAGTTTTGGCAGCCACTTTAAAAACCAATCGATAATTCCAAATGGAACAAAAAATTAAGATTTATTATGTTGCTAATGTAGGCAATATCCCACAAAAATTACTGATTGCCTGATGCATTATGACAGATTGCAAATAAATTGTTAAATAAAATAAAAAAATAGAAATACACAGTTATTAATAAACAATACAGATTTTTATCGTATGTAATTGAAAACTTACATAACATGTACTTATTAATGAAAAAATATGTCTAAAGTTGATTGCACAGCAATACTTTTAAAAATGGAAATTCCCATAAGTAAGGAATTTGCAAGAAATTCTTCTAAGGATTTTTCAGGTAGTCGAAATTTGGAAAAAAAATCAGTTGTTCAATACATTTATTGTATTTTCTATTACCGAAAATTCCGTTCCCCGAGAATTTTGGTAAACCTTTCTTTAAGAATAATCACTATATAGAAGTTTAACATCATAATTTAGAGGTATTTTTATAGGCAAAACGTGCAAAAATGTACGTTCTTGACAAAAACATCACTATAGAGAAAAAATCATTATAGAGGACGTCACTATAGAGGAGTTCGACTGTAATAACTAGAATAAATAAAATAACTCATTAAGCGGGCCACTTGAGAAGCAAGATTCACAAGATGGCGCCACCGTAGAAAAAGGTGTCAATTTTGTAAAATGCTTTTTTCGTTAACAAGCTTTTTTATATAAAAAACTAGTGGTGGATATAAAAGATAAAAAAATGATCTAGGTATAGACATAAATTTGCCATGGAAAAAGTTGAGAAAAGTATTTATTCAGAAATGTCAAACTTTCAATAATATTTGAATTTTTTGTTAAAAGTAAAGAAAATCTTGCTGATCACATCCTGGAAGCATTAATCATAAGCATACTCGTACATTATCTAATCACATTTGTCAGTATTTAAGTCAAAAAGCATCGGAAACTGTGACATTTTTGAATAAATACTTTTTCAAGTTTTTCCATGGCAAATTTATGTCTATACTTAGATCATTTTTTTATGTTTTATATCCACCACTAGTTTTTTACATAAAAAAGCTTGTTAATGAAAAGGGCTTTTACAAAATTGACACTTTACTACGGTGGCGCCATCTTGTGAATCTTGCTTCTCAAGTGGCCCCCTTAAGAGAAGAAGAAAGCGGGGCTGTACCAAGAACACTAGCAACGTTGCCTCTCTGTATAGCCAAACTTATTCGTTGCTTCAAATATGTTTTGGCTTGAGGAATTCCCGTTGTTTGAACAATACGCCCCCCAAATCTTCAAGGAGAGAAAGTGCAGCACTCCAAGGACCCAAAGTTTCCCCAGCGAAGGCGACGAAGAAATAATCATCAGAAATTGACTTTTTTTTTTTTTCTTAAGATTTTCTGCCAAATGTGCAGCAGATCTTGCAGAAAATGAAGAATCAGTCAAATCAGAAGGGGCAAGTGTATCCGTACAAGTAAAATTCCAAACTAAAGATTTACCTACTTTCCATGGAATAACTGTAATACCATCTGGACGTTTGCCATCATCCCTCAGAATACTAGGTTCAAGGATACAAGGGATGTTGTCAGAAGAGAAAGCACGTTTAATAATGTCGTTAATACAGCTGTGACGAGAGAGTCTACCAGCACTTTTACTGCACGATAAACCATGATGACCCAACGAGTCTACAGAAGAACCGCACGAGCAGATATGAGGATGATAGAAATTGATGCCCAATCTAAGTGAAATTGCAATTTGTAAAAAGTTTTTTTCTAAAAGAGTACCTAATTTACAAGTTCAGATCCAGCTAATAAGATAGCTTTTTCTGTGATATTTGAGGAAGATAATAAATTTTGAAATATTTTCTCACAGATAGGTAAGTCCCAATTTCTTTGAATAGAAAGCTCTTTTGGAAGTAAAGACGAATTAGAAATTTCCTTCCAATAATCAACAGCCTCGTTAAGGGATGTAATTTCAAAACTAGAAAAACTAGAAGGTAGAATGGACATAATAAGTTCAGAATTAGAAAATATAGAAGACAAAAAGGCAGGCGATGAAATACCAATTATAGACCTTATACCTAAAAAGACTCTTGAGACCTATGAAATGGTTTCATCTCATCGCGCCAAAAATAGAGTGCACTAATTTCTTAGTTAAGTACCACTTACTTTCAAACAAACCTTCAACAAATTCTCTTTTAAATGCGGTGACTAACAAATAACTTCAACGGTTGTTTGCCAGTTTCCAGAGTGGCAACACTTAAATTGTAAGCCAACCAATAAATTACAAACGCATCCAATATTTAAGGGTCACTTTAAGAGGAATCCTCACACAAATTTCTTATGGGAAACTCAATACATTTGCCTGCCACTATAGGTTGGAGTAAAAAACAAATATCATAAAACGTGCGTTATCATATGAATCTGTATTCAGTTTTCTACTTAACGGTTCAGTCATAGTTGCAAAATGGAACAATTAGTTTTGCACTGCAATGCCAATATCATCCATCTTCAATTATAACATATAACAACAGTTACAATGGCAGAACTATTTTCTACTTGAGATGAGAATAGCGATGGAAGATTTACAACCGGCTATTATTTTATTATTTTATTTTATTTTATTATCATTTTATGATGAAACGATCAACCCAGCTAATTTTTTTATTGATAGATGAAGTTTGTAACAGCTATGAGAGTTTATAAAATTCTCAAGGTCGAGCTAGGTGAGGATCCCTCTTAAGTAGAAGATTTCCCAATATTTAAGCTTAAGATGGTGTCACTTACTGGATTTAAGTGACACTTGACTTTAACAAATTTATATTAGCTTGCTTATACAATATGTATTACTAATTAATAAATAAGAAAAATTATCATTCTTAGCATTTAAATTGTTTTCCCGAGGACCCAGTGTTAAATGACATTTCATAGAGGAAATGAAGAGGGCGATGCTCGGCATAAAATTAAGTGTTAGAATGCGAATAACGGAGATATGAGCACGTACCGGAACCTGCGACGTGATAGAATAGGGTAAGAAATTAAAATGGAATTGAGCAAGCCACGTATGAATAGACACCAAGGGGTGGAAGGATGGCAGGAAGCTAGAATATGACATATTATTTAGAAAAAATCCTAGATTTGTGGTATGGCCACAACAGGAAATTTGTTTCGATTCGCATTAAGAACCCGATTATTGGGGGAATGGTGTCTAAGATGGCATATTTAAGTTTTTAATTTTTATTGAATTATTATTGAAGCAATGCGAAATTGTATGACTCATAATAAGACTTTTCGTTTAGAAATTTATGGTAAATGGTGTATTTTTTACTGCGCCATCTAAGCCTTACTGTGCCATCTCGTCCAAAGGTGCTAGGATAAAATTTAGACACCCACTCAACTAAAACTCCCTACATTATCTTATTAATTTCTGGAATTAAAACTGAAATGGTATATTTCATCCCAAGGGATGAAATAAATTTAATTCTTTTAAATAAATAGCTCGTCTGAATGTTGCCCTTCCTAGCTCAGATAATAAATTTTCATTCATTCATTTTCAGTCACTCATTATTATTGTTAAAAATAAAACTAATTCATTTTATATCTTAGTGTCCCATCTTACCCTAAAGTCCATCTCAGGCACGAATCCCCTAATTGATATTGAATGTAATTTACAAATAATTAATTTTTTTTTATCGTGTGAATTTCAGTAACTGTTTATGGTGGAAAATTGATTTGGGAAGCGTTGTTGAAGAGGATGATTAATGTTCCGCAAAATGTCGGTTAATGCGCGTTTTTGAGAGAGACTAATCTCGTCCAGACGGTCGAGGAGATTAAGGAGGAAGGAGAGAAGTGTTGCGAAAAACCACAGGTGCATAGCGTGGCGGCAATCACTGCAGCGGAGCCTCGATGCAGTCTCTCTGACTCAATATAAAAGTAGGTACCTTAATGTGCACAGTCATTAGTTCCGCGAACTGCAGGCTGCAAAACACAGAAATTTATAATGCACATCTGGCGCAATGCTTATAATAGAGCTCTGGCCAATAATCACCAAGGTTAACCATTTCGCGGAAGGGGGCAGCTTTATGTAATCGCCGTCGTCGATAATGAGAATATCATTATTGTTATAATAAAACGTAAACGCGCGCTGCCACGCAAGGCATTGCATAATTTCCATTCCAGGAAATCGCGACGATTATTTATTTAATTGACGGGACAATTCGCTCGGCGGAAAATCTTCGATTGAAAATCTAAAAGGCTGAAGGCAGAAACTTTCTACGTTTCTGTGTCACACCCACAACCGACTAAACAGATGCAGAATTCCTTTTCAGATATGCATGTCGCAGCCGTATTGTAGAATCCGCCGCAATACAAAATTGTTAATTAACGTTTAGCTAGATTATTGTAGCAGAAGTTCAATAATATGGCGGCTCACGTTTAGCCGGAAGGTGACATTATGTGATGTAATGTTTGTTTTTTAATTGTTCATAAAACTATAACGTAGTTAATACAACATGCAAATTTGTATTCCACAGTAATATATTATATTTTGCTATCACTATAGGTTTATGTTCAATATTTAATCTAATAAATTGATTATGTAAGACGTTTCAAATAAAATTCTAATTATTTAAAAAAAAACTAAAACAGTAAGGGAGTTAGCATTGTACTTTTTACTTTTTAAATTATAAAAAGAAGTTTATGAGGTATAAATAGTTTATAGTTATCAAAATGCAAATTCGAAATTGTTCCCAAAATTATTAATTGAAGTGGATAACTAGGAATAGATTATCATTCAATCTCATATTAGAATGTGATTTATTATGAAACAAAAGTAATAACTAAAATTTATTAAACATTACTGTTGCAAATTGTTATAAAATAATGACACATACTTTCGAAAACAAAATTGTCAATTATACAGGGTGATGAAATAAAGGTGCCCGTGAGTAGCTACATGTTATAGACAATTTCTAACAAAACACGAATTTGAAAACCAAAATAAAATTTGTTGTCTCTTCAGACAATAAAAATCTATACGATTGACAATTTTGTACTAATTTCATTGTTGGGGTCTAAATTTGATGCAGTTGATGGTGCTTTTTTAGAAAAAAGTGTAAAAAATCTATTGAAACCAACTTTATTACCGATGTCAAAAGTACGGTTTCTTGGCTCCGAGAAAAATTTATCAATGTCGCAACATCGCAAATCTCCTAGGAAACGTTGGCAACAATAATTCACTTTTCAATGTCAGTTCTCTTGTCAAATGTCCTAAAAAGTCTTAAAATGGAATACAATTTCAGTGAATATCTAGACATGTTGCTCCGCTTGGATGAGACAGATAATAACGCATCGGAAGCTGCTAGAGAATATGCTAGAGTGTATCCACATCGACGTCATCCAGATGCTAACGTAATTAGAAAAGTGGAGCAAAAATTAAGAGAAAATGACCAAATAGTGCCGATTTCTGTAAACGGTAGCCGACCTCGTGAAGTTCGTACACCACCGTTATAGGAAGCAGTTGTGGAAGCGATTGAAACTGGATCAGGACGAAGCATACAAGGATTAGCGCGACAGTCTCTAAGTCACTTTTTCCTATTCTGAGATATTTGAGATTTTATGTTTCAATTTGATCTAGAAATTACATTATTTCGTTTTTGACTGATCTGTTTTTAATAAATAACATGGTTAGGGGCCTTTTAAACGGGAATCAGTAAGTGCGACCGACAGTTCATCCATTCTTATCGAAAATAGCGCAAATAGTAGAAACTCTCTACGTCACTTAGGGACTTTTTTCATACAGCCCTTCAATTACCTGTTTGTTGTGTATTCTTGTTTAATTACATTAAATTCTTTTGAAATAAAAATAGTGATGTCAACGTGACAGTTGTTTGTCTTACGCAAGTGACAGTATCTGTCAGTGTTGGTTGCTTAGATACAAGAAGTAGGCCTACCTGAAAGTAATTCTTTAGAAAAAGAAATATGTGCAGTATTGCCACGTTGTGCTCTTAGACAAACTGTTTTAATTTTAAACAGAATCTATTTGGACCACTTTTGTTGCGATTTCCACAATGCTTCAACAGAAAGCATTGTCCCAATATCAATCATGGGCACCTTTTTTTCATCACCCCATATTTACTAGCTACATCAAAATTTTTTTTTCAAATTTATAGTCATTTTTTCGAACGCCGAGTTGACGTAACCCCTTAAATTAACACGAATTGTTTTTACTACACTACTACAAAATCAAATTTTATTTTGTGGTAATATATTACATTTTGCTATTAGAATAGGTTTATGTTCAATATTTAATCTAATGAATTGATTATGTAAAGCGTTCAAAATAAAATTCTCCATTTTAAAAAAAAAATGAATTCTCAACAGTAAGGGAGTACTTTTTACTTTTTAAATTATAAAAAAAAGTTAGGCAGTTTATGAGGTATAAATAGTTTATAGTTATCAAAATGCAAATGCGAAATTGTTCCCAAAATTATTAATTGAAGTGGATAACTAGGAATAGATTATCATTCAGTCTCATATTAAAATATGATTTATTACTGTTGCAAATTGTTATAAAATAATGACACATACTTTCGAAAACAAAATTGTCAATTCTATATCGCTCTTAAATATATAATTGCTTGTTAGTTTATATTTACAACTTTAAAATTAATACAATCGAAAGAGAGTTAATTTATTAAAAGATTAAACATCCAATGCAAAAAGTTACACGTGATAAGTTGGATGATTAACTGATAGAAGAATTATAAAGGTCAGAAGTTACTAATATTAGTATATAGATAACCCATAATGTGTTATCGTACCTATAGTTGGTGAATTTTTATTCGGTTTCCTACGTAGTCCTTGTAGGCGTGGCTTAAAAATAAATATATTTGCAGTGGAAGCGCACTTATATGGAAAATTTGAACGCATATCTAAAAATTGAATTTATGGACACAAATTTGTATAATTTTGAACATATTTATAAAATTATGAAGTAAAACTCTAAATAAACACGTTAGAAAATATATATCAACGTAAATTTTATATAAATGCAAGCTAAGAGTATACTCCTAAACGTTTTACAAAATGGCTGATCAACGTTTAGTCTTATTACAATCCGCCTGAACGTTAACCAGCTGTTTTATAATGCGGCTAGCCGGTTTGTATTGCGGCGGATTCTACAATACGGCTGCGACATGCACACGCAGATGAATATCGTAAAAGTGGCAATGGGGCAGCTTACGGTAATTAGATACACCATTCACCGGCGCAGACCGATTCCAGAGATTAATTTCACGCTTTTGTGTATGTCAAATTTAGCTTTTCACCATATTCCACACCATAATGATGATGTTGTTAAATCTCTGCCATCGCCAAACAAAACATGTTTTCAACTCGGCGCAACGTGCACTCCAAATTGATATTTTAAGACATTCCTCGGCGAAAGTTTCGACTGTGCTAAGTACTTTTTCAAATAACGCACCGAATTTCGCGTTTTCGCGCGTCTCTCTGTTTACATCCGCAATTAAACGGTCGGTCGCATTGTGAAAGGAACGCCGTTTTCTGGTACCCATAACCTGGCGATTTATTTACAACTCGTTTCCTCCGAAACTTGAAAAATCGCAAATAAGCGGTCGCGTGTGTGCGCCGGCTATTCAGAGACGAAACTAAAAATAAAACGATACTATTAAAATGCAACGCCAAAATATTGTGAGAATATAAAATGAGGTGTTAATAAAAACAAGACCGAAACGTTGAGCGGTAAACGACCCGCGCATGTAAACATTAAATAAAAATAAGTGAGGCAAATTATGCTACAAACATAATCCAAATTTATTGCTTTCGCTTTCTCATTCCAGATTCTAGTTATCAATATCGCCGAAAGATTCGTTCCAAAAACTGTGCCCCATCTGTCAACTCTTAATTGCAGGATTCGCAAAATTGGGCGCCAAAATAAATAAAAGCTAGGGGAGTTGTCTCTGAGGTGGCACATTAGGTTAAGATGGCGCAGGGGTTTTTAATAAGTCTCTGAAAGTTATATAAACAGTTTTCTAGTAAACTGCTTTTATTTATTATTTATCTCGCTCATTAAAAACATCAATTGTTGTATTGTTGCATTCTAATTTTTGCACAGTATTTATTACGGATTCATATTGGTGCTGATAAGTAATCTTGACACAATAACACAATTGCTTTATTTGCAAAAAAATACTGTAGGTAGAGGTAACACTTTTAGTCACTTTAAGCAAATTAAGCAAAAAAGTAGATTTTATCAATGAAGGCATACTGATTCTCACCTTGTTTGGTTAAGACCAAATCACTAAACTAAGCACAGCATCACTTTATAGTTCAGCGCCAACGAAAATAACTGTTACTTTAAATGAGAAAAAAAAATGTTTTGGCAATTTAAAAACGCTTTATTTACTTTTTTTTAAGTAAAGTGGCTAAAAGCAATGTATTTAGTGGCCGAAAGTGGTGTCTCTACTGTACGCTAACGTGGTGGAATTTTCAAAATAGACTAAAATGGCATTTTCATTCCGGTTTCCTAATTTTGTTATTATCTTTTTGTAATTACATATTTTTAAATTTTAGAATGTGATAAAATAATTTGTGTGACAACCAACTCAGGGATGGGATAAAGTGTCACAAAATAATTACTACAGTTAAAGAGAAGTATCTTCCAATTTTATAGAACTAATATTTTTTTAAAAACTCATGTTTGAACCAAAATAAAAAAAGTGGCAATCATACTCGGTTTCCCCTAAAAGTTAATTTAGTGTCTGATTCGAATACTTTCGATAAAAATGATTTTCAAGAACACTGTCAGTTATATCAGTGAATTAGCTGCAATTGCATAACGAGTTTTAACAACTTTTACTATTCCACTTCTAGTTTTTTGGCAAGAAGTGCACTCAAGCATCATCAAATTGCAAGCCGTTCGCTTGCATCTAATGGCACCGATTTCTTCTGAATAAAAAAGCGCTTTGAGCTACCTGCTCATTTGACAAACAACTCGCAACATTTGCTTAATGTAAAATAACGTTTTGCTTTATTTTCGATGAAAAAGTTTGCGAGGGATCTCTGATGTTATTATATTTTTAACGTTTGCATTTTAATGTCTGATTTCGTGCATAAAATTATGCAAAAATTGCACTTAAGCTTAATCATCGTTATGATGTTTTAATGTCCATTCGTGATTCAGTCGCTTATGACCAGGAATTTTAACTTTGTTGCACGGCGAAATTTTCTGTAATTTTGCGACAGGCTCAACAATTTGTATGCAACAAATTTTGAAAAATAAGAGGCAGTATATTCCGGTTAAATTCTTGGCGCACAATTCTAGGTCAATATGTCTCAATAGAATTTCTGGCATAGTGTAAAACATATTTCTTAGCATATTAGAATTGACGAGACAAATTTCTCATCGAAAAATTCTGCTAACAAAAAATTATAATTCATTTCTGTACACATTATGCATTCTTCTTGCGGTTTTTCTAGCGATGCAAAAATCTCGAGTGCTGCTATCACTTTTCCTGATTCTCAAAATGCACTTTCCTACCCAGGACTTCAAGATTCAATAAAACAAATGGAATTGTGTCTAATTTTTAGTAAATTGTAGAACTTTATTCGAGTCCTTTCGTTTGTTAATTTTAGGAAAATACAATGAGTGCCTAAAGTATGAAATAAATTCATTAAAATTGGCGCAAGGGGAAACCGAGTTTGATTGCCACATTTTTTTAAAAATATATTATTTCCACGGGTTAACCGTTAAATATATTTTTACTCATCCTAATCATCTATTAAGGAGCTTAAAAACTTACAAAAGTAATTATTACTAGGGGAGCATCTTCAACGACTACACACCAGAAACGATGGCATATTCACAATGCAAAAAACATCAGTTCCAAGGATAATATCTATGAAATTGGAAGATAACGCACTTTATCTGTATCTAGCAATGATGTGTCAATTTACACCATGTTTACATTGATTATACCATTCATAGTGATATTTTTCCCTATCCTAGCGACCGCTTAATAAATGATAATCAGCACTGAAGAAAGATTAATAAGTGATAATCCCGCGTGCTGCTCCGCAAATCTAGTGTACCGTGCTGTACAATATTGATACAATATTGATGAAAAGATACAAAATCATAAACCGTATAACACTGTAAAGTCTCACAAATATATCTGGGCCCAATTTACAGAGTTCTGTGACCCTCGGAATTATATTTTGCCCGAAAAAGTATTAAATTGTTCATTCGTGATATAATCTGAGGAATATAATTCCTGGAATTGTGATTATTGATTATCGATTCCACTTGTATTGTATATGAAAAGCGTTAAAATCACACCAAATGTTCTGTGATAAATTGACCCAAATCTTTAAATGAGCCGTTGATTTTACAAATTACAAATTAACATAAATAAGTAAATAAACATATTATTAAGGTGACCAACTATTTTTTATACAAAAGGAGTACAAATGAATTTTCATTGGATATGGTGATTCGGTTTGAATAAAAACACTGAGTCTTCTCCATTCAACCATATGTTTTTAAAATAATTTCAAAATTCATTAGTTCAAAAATTATGTATATAAACACGTTAAAACAAACACACTGCAAGTTGCATGCTTTCACCTAGGCAAACCGACTCTTAAGAGTCAACCCTTCTTGTAATCATAATTATAAAAGTCGATTTTCCTAGGTAAAACCATGCAAATTGCAGTGCACATTTTCATAAAGTGTGATCAGGTAATTTTTTTTTCCATTTTCTTGTTTTCAAATGATTACAACAAGGGTTGAATCTTAAAAGTTGCATAATTTCACCTAGGCAAACCGACTCTTAAGAGTCAACCCTTGTTGTAATCATTTAAAAACAAGAAAATGGAAAACTTCATCAACCAAGAATAGAACTGATTAATTTTCTTTGAAATACTTTTTATTTCAATCTTCATTTGGTCCAAAACTATCAGTTTTAAAAAATGTATTTAGTTTAGACGTTGAAGCCGCTGCATCAAGAGATGTTTTATGTTTATTAGTATCAATGTGCTTTGTTATTGCACTTCGTCCACCAATCGCAATAGAAAATTCTCCTTTGCAGATTGTACATTTAACCATAGAATCATCATTTCCTTTGTTTTCTACAATAAATGGAAACTCTTCTTTTAGAGGTTAAAGGTTAAAGTTAAATGCCAAGTTTTTATATTTTTAGAAGTATCAAGGAGTACAAAAGAATGCAAAGGAGTACTTTTGGAGTACTCGTTTTAAAAGGAGTACGGTTCACAAAAAAATTGTGGCGATTGTCTCAAAATTGAATAAGAATTTTTACAAATTTGACCAAATTTCCATGTCACTGAATATATTTCTGCAAAGTTTGATCAAACAATTCCCGCCCCTTGCAATTTCAATCCTCACAAAAGTCCAATTAAGATAAAAAACTAACTTTTCTAAATTGGCAACATTTCATAAATCAATTATTTCGCCATTACAGTTAATTTTTGATTTGAAGTCGAGACAGAAGATTATGCAATCAAGAAATTGTTTTTCGCAGCACAGCAAGGCAACGAAAATTTTTTTTTCTTTCTGGAATTAGGCGAGAAAAATTTTCATTCACGACACGTTAATAAATTCCGATTTTGAAAGTCGAGAATGGCCGAAATAAAATAACGGCCAGCCCCCGGTTACATAAATGTGTTTTAGCGCGTCATAAAGAAATTAATTGTTTGTTGTTGACACACCCAGCGATTTCAGATAATGTAACATACTTGCAGATATATTATGCATCTCAATAAAAAAGTTCGCATACGTGGTTCGATCAACACGTAACCGGAATTAATTTATATCTCGAGTGAATTGTACGACACCGGCCGGGCTTTGACAGGCACGTCGCTGCTTTCCTAGACACAACAGTGACATGATCCATAGAATTCAAAATCGATGCGTTTTTCTTGCGCACTGAACCTCGAACTAATCGCGCAAAATGTTCCAGACTGAAGAAAATAAGTGATGGTGCAATTTCGCGAATATTAATTTCAGACATGAAAATAACAAAAATCAGCTGCCGTTTGATTAATGTTCCAAACCCTGCGAATTTAGCCTGCACCTCATAATAAAACCGAAGCTTGTAAACGCAGGAAATTAAACAACGACTTATTTTTAGTCGGTTTCTTGCTGCAATTTCAGAATCAGAGAAAAACGTAATTTTTGGGCAACCGTTAAAAATGGTGAAGTGCATTAAAAGGCGCTAATTTTTATTTTTTTAAATTATTTTGGAGATTCGGTTTTTACCTGCTTCGCGGATTTGCCCCCGGCCCCGAAGTGTGCGGTTTCATTTCGAAAAACAAATATCAGTCAAGCTAATTCATGGTAATTTCGAACGGGTTTCAATCAATTCGGCTTCTAGGTAACACTTAAAAATTATAAGCAGATTTGTTTCTATTTAGAAAATGTTAATGAAAACTGATGCAAAAGCGCGTCACGACAGTAAATAGATTGGGTTTAAAGATGAACGCTGTAAGGTTAACCGTGGGGTCAGAGGGAGCACTTACGAACTAGCTTATTGAAAGTCATTAATTGAATTTTTATGTGATAACTTTGATAATTTTAATTGTTGTTTTTATGCCCGTTCGGAGTTATTGATTCCATTTTTTATAATGTGACAAGTTCGCAGTGATTAAAATACTTCAATACAATGCAACTCAATATGAACGAAATTATGGAAATGTTGAAATGGTTCCAGTTTTATTTGGAGATGCAGTAAAATTGAAAATAAAACCTAATGAAGTAAAGCCTCGTTCTGATTGGTTAAGTCACTTACTTGAAGTCAAGTACCTTGATCAATATAAGTCACTTGAAGTCGAGTAATAATCAGTAATTTTTCAAAGCTAACAAAAGAACTAATTCAAATAGGTCAAATCGTTTCACTTATCATTAGTCAAGTTACATGGATCAAGTGGCTTGAAATTAAGTAACTATCAATGGATTTTCAAGGTAGGTCCAAAGTTGAAGGTATCTCTGCTTTATTTGAAACTTGAAATTATATTTCAAGTCAAGAAAACAGCTAATTCGTATTAATGAACCCGTTTTAAGTTATCTGCGTCAAGTTATAATGAATTTTCAAACCTCGTTATCATAAGCTGAGTTATTTAGTTTAAGTCAATTAAAATCAAGTAATTGTCAATAGATTTTCAAGGAAGGTAAAAAATTGGTGGTCTCTTTCTTTCACTCTAAACTTGAAATTATGTTTCAAGTCAAGAAAATACTGATTCATATTAATCAAACAGTTTCAAGTTATCTGTGACACGTTATAACGAAGCTTTAAACCTCGTTATCATTATCTCAGTTACTTTTTTTCCTTTTTTTCTTTTTCTTTTTTTTTGAGGTGTTAAAATCTCAGTTACTTAACTTTGAGTTATTTAAAATCAAGTCATTATCAATAGATTTTCAAGGAAGATAAAAAATTGCCGGTCTCTTTATTTTACTTGAAACTTGAAATTATATTTCAAGTCATATTCATATTAATCAATCAGTTTCAAGCTACTTGTGACAAGTTATAACGAAACTTTAAACCTCGTTATAATCAGTTAAGTTGTTTAGTTTCAAGTTCCTTGAAGTCAATCAATAGATTTTTAAGAAAGGTAAAAAATTGGTGTTTCATTTCACTTGAAATTTGAACAGATATTTCAAATCAAGAAAATAATTGATTCGTATTGATCACACCGGTTCAAGTTACTGAATTTGACTAATGTGAACGAGTCACTGTCTTGACTTGAAACATCTTTTCAAGTTTTAAGTGTCGTGGAGGTACTTTCAATTTTTTACCTGCGCAGAAAAAACATTAATAATTACTAGACTTTAAGTCACTTAAAATTGATTAATGTAAATGAGGTTTGAAATATTTTTCAAGTTTCAAGTGACATACCTTTAACTTTTTAATTAATTTTGAAAACCGTTGATAATTACTTGACTTCAAGTCACTTGAAGTAAAGTAATTTAAGTAATGTTAAAATTTTAAGAAGAAGTTATTTTCTGACTTGAACTATCTTTTCAAGTTACAATAGGTACCATCAATTTTTTAAGTGCCTTGAAAAACAATCGATAAGTATTTGATTCCAAGTCACTTGATGTGAATGAGATTTCATGACTCAAAATACCTTTTCAAGTTTCAAGTGCCGCAGAGGTACTTTCAACTTTTTTAATTACTTGACATTAAAGTTACTTGAAACAAAGTAACTTAACTAATGAAACTAGGATTTACGGTCAAGTTAGAGTGAATTTAAATCTTTTCTGCATTTGCTAAATTTATCATAATCACTTCATTTATTATTATTAGTTGCACAACTTGGATAGCACGCTTGAAAGTTTTATTTTCTTGAGAAATGTAGAAATTGCCGTTAATCATCCGCGATAGCTTAAATGAAGCTAAAAGATTAAACGTATTTATGATAAAACTTTCGAACAAAAAAGCAAATCGATCTATCGATATTCCTCTGTAAAAAAACAGTTCTTTTTTATTGTAACTAGTTTTTACTGGCATTCTCCAGGATATTATGTTATTTGCTCCGAGAACATAAATTATTAGTATAAAAAAGTATACCATCGACTATAATTCATTTATTTTTTGAAAATAAATATATCAAACCGCTTTACATTCAGCAACTGGCTCCATCTAAATTTACAGATGTGTCCTTAAGCGCTTCTGTTTTTGTTTGGTATTTATTGAGATGAGATTGCGTTTGTTTATTCAGCGAAACGAATTTGAAGCGAAAATATCGAAATAAATTAAATGCAGCAGATATTAAAATAGACCGCGCGATCAGTTTTCTTGCCCGCGGGGAAAAAAGTAAACTTTTGAATGTCGTGATGCATATTTTTTTGAAAATTTCAACGGTTAACTGACGTATCTCGCAATCGCATCGAAAATGGCCCCAACTGCATTCCTAACTCGCCTCTCTCGAAAAAAAATTCTTTATTTTCTTATATTAAATCGAAAAACAAAACTTCGAAAAAATAATTAATGACATCACTTCCGGTTAATATACACATCCGGCACAGAAATTACACGGATCGCTTTAGAAAAGCCGCAATTATTTAGAGCTGCATCTAACGTCGAGTCGCAGGTCGGCGTAGAAAAGAATGCAACAATTAGGTAAAAGCGCCGCATCCGGTTGGCGACTCCTATTCCTGGACGCAGGTTCCACCTTTATAGTTTCCTGCGTGTGCAACGTGTTTCACATTTAATATTCGTGTAATTTCATTGACTACCTGTGAGATTAGCAACACAGGTGTTGCTGAAAGGAAGGAACTTAACGCTCTCAACGTGAAAAGTGGCGAATTTGTTAAAATTCAGGTGCGAATTAATGAAAACCGGTTCCGGTGAAATTCGAAAATACCAGAATTCGCCAGAAACTGCACTGCGACTGATTGGAAAATTATTGCCGAAAAAAAACTCCGTCATTTCTAATAGTGTCGTTTTTTTGTGGACGTAAAAGAGCAACAAATAAATGGAATGCGGTAGAAAGTTTAAGTCGTCCCGGGGACTGAATTTCTACGAGGAGAAATCGGTTGTAACGAGTTGCGTTTGGGGCGAATTTTCCGATTGTTTGCGGCGCCGATTGTCGCCGTTATTGTCGATTTATCACCTAAAAAAATTGTTTTTGCGCCAGGCAGGAATGTGTTTACAGGTTGAAATTTTTGAAAAATGATCGCTGCATTAATAACAAAAATTCAGAAAAAGTTATCACTGGCGCGCATTTAAACATGAAGATTTTAATAAATGCATGATTTCATTGTTTAAATTTTTGCAAACCTGTGCAAGCCGGTAAAATGTTTATATCATCAAATTTAATCTAAAAATAAATTTCAATTTTAAATTTTGTTCTGCTAGTTTGTTTTGTTAACCGAAGCAATTTTTATGTTAAAAAAGTTTAAATTAATTATCTTATGCAGCTGTATTTAAAATGGTGCATAATACAGCACTTCAACAAAAACCTAATCAATTATAAATCGAATTTAATCCTAAGAATTATTATTAGCAATTAATGGTTATTTAACCAACAGACTAATAACAACAATGTTCTAAAGAGCGATAAACGGGGAAGAAGTCCCAGAACAATGAACATCAATATTTAAAAAAGCAGGCGAAAATTATAGATGGATTAGTGTGGTGTCTATAATGGGAAGGCTATATGAAAAGATCATAAGAAATAGAATAGAAAAATGCATAGAGGGAAGAATAGGAGAGGATCAGGCAGTCTTTACAGCAAGAAGGGTCGTGTCTAGATCAAAATTATATAGAACAATTATTGGAAAAAAGGAAAACTAAAAACAGAACTGTACACCTCACCTTCGTTGACCTAAAGAAAGCCCATGATTCAATACCCAGATTGGGGATATGGCAATTCATGGAAAATATGGAAATACCACGACTATTCATAAAAGCAAGTTTATTAGACAGAATACCTTAAGAGTCAAAATTGGGCAAAAAATAAGTAAAGTTTTTAAAACCACTAAAGGATTCCTGCAACGTTGTCCCACTTTACCCACCTTATTTAAGGTATACCTCGAAGAAGCGCTTAAAGCATGGAAACGTAAGTGTGAAGGGATGGGAATACCAATTCGCAACGAATATTTGTATACTCTCAGTTTCGCAGATGATCAAGTTATCATAACGCAAGAAGAAGAAGATATGAGCTTTATGATGAAAAAACTGATAGAGGAGTACAACAAGGCTGGTCTAGAAATGAATCTAAAGAAAACAGAATATTTAACAACAGACGAGAAGCTAAACAACCTAGAGGTAGAAGATGGGATAGAAATAAGATCAACAAGCAAATTCAAATACTTACGGTTTATCGTATCTAAGGAAGCAACTACAGAAGAAGAGATAAAAAATAGATTTGCACAAACAAGGACTTGCATAAAACAACTAAACATAGTACTGTGGGATAAGCAAATAACAAGAAGAACCAAAGAGAGGATATATAATAGCATAGTCCAAAGCACACTTACATATGGATGCGAGAATTGGATTTTAGATAAGAACAGCAAAAGGAAAATAAACACCACCGAAATGAAATACTGGAGGAGAAGTTGTCACTTTTACACTAATGGATAAAGTCCGAAATGGAGTTATAAGAAACCAAATGAAAGTAGAGAAAGATACCCTAACGTACATTGAAGAAAAAAGACTGTTGTGGTGTGGACATGTGAGGAGAGCAGAAGAGCATAAGTGGATAAACAAGATAACAGAATGGAGTACTACTGGATGAAGGAAAAGAGGAAGGAAGACCTAGAAGATCATTTAGAGATGAGATCGATGAAACCATGGACAGGGGAGGATTAAGGGAAGGTCAGTGGAAAAATCGAGAAGAATAGAGGAGTTGGTTGAGGGAAGGAAGGCCGAATAATGCAAAAGAAAAATAAAAAATGGGAAATGGTATGTCTAAATGTAGAAGATGTACACAATTATGGAGAACAATCAAAAGTTTAAGGAAAAACAGAGTCCATATACCACAGAAGAAGAATGGGTGAAATATTATAAAACACTTTTAAATGAAGACAGATCAGAATTTCAAGGAATACGGATCAAATGAAAGTAGAGAAAGATACCCTAACGTACATTGAAGAAAAAAAATTGTTGTGGTGTGGACATGTGAGGAGAGCAGAAGAGCATAAGTGGATAAACAAGATAACAGAATGGAGTACTACTGGATGAAGGAGAAGAGGAAGGAAAACATAGAAAATCGTTTAGAGATGAGTTCGATGAAACCATGGACAGAGGAGGATTAAGGGAAGGTAGTCCATATACCATAGAAGAAGAAGAATGGGTGAAATATTATAAAACACTTTTAAATGAAGACAGATCGGAATTTCAAGGAATACGGACCAAATGAAAGTAGAGAAAGATACACTAACGTACATTGAAAAAAAAAAGAAGCAAGATAACAGAATGGAGCCCGGTTCGACGAAGGAAAAGAGGAAGACATAGAAGATCGTTTAGAGATAAGATCGATGAAACCATGAACAGGGGAGGATTAAGGGAAGGCCAGTGGAAAAATCGAGAGGAATGGAGGAGTTGGTTGAGGGAAGGAAGGCCAAATAATGCAAGAGAAAAATAAAAAATGGGAAATGGTATGTCTAAATGTAGAAGATGTACACAATTATGGAGAACAATCAAAAGTTTAAGGAAAAACAGTAGAGAGAAGAGAAAGTCGATATACCATAGAAGAAGAAGAATGGGTGAAATATTAAAAACACTTTTAAATGAAGACAGATCGGAATTTCAAGGAATACGGACCAAATGAAAGTAGAGAAATATACCCTAACGTATATTGATGAAAAAAGAAACAAGATAACAGAATGGAGCCCGATTGGACGAAGGAAAAGAAGAAGACCTAGAAGATCGTTTAGAAATGAGATCGATGAAGCCATGGACAGGAGAGAAAACATCGAGAGGAATGAAGGATCTGGTTGAAGGAAGGAAGGCAGTTATTTATAAATAAATGAGAGTTTATTAATTGGCGATTAACACAACTTTTAGGTGCTTCTACGCTACCAACTTTTATCGAAGTAAACAAATAAATAAAATATTTGTAACGTCAAATAAGACTAATTCGATTATAAATAGAAGTTGAACGGCTTTTTTCTTCCGCACATACTCATTTGAGAAATGTGACACCGATTTTTTGTTCATTAACAGAAGGAATTCCAAACATTTTCGCTATTTACTAGAAAATAAATTTAAATAATTTAAAAGGAAATAATCGTATAATTCAAGCAAATGAATTTTTTTGAATTCTCGAACTCGATAATGGAAAATAATTTAGAGGGAACCATCCTACTTAACATTGTCATGAATTATTCCTCGGAATTATCGCTGCAATCACATAATCCGAGCCTCGAATCTGAATCGTTCTCATAATTTTAAATCTCACATCCATCGAAACGCGAGTTAATACCAAATGGCAGTGTCAAATCCTTGAACAGCTTTGCCAAAACTAAATCGTATCAAGTCACGCATAATTGAATATAAGTTACGGTTATTAAGTTGTTTATTATCTCCATTTTGTCGTAAAAAATTATTAAATCGTAAACGCGCGTTCGTTCTTTTGTGCCGTTTGAAATTCATTATCGTAAACTCGTCCAGCTCTAACTCGGGCATTTTTTGAGGCGGCATTCCAACGCTTTTGTTGGATTCAAGGAACTCCAAATATTTTTACTGTCGCCATTATGCTAAATCGGCCAAAATCGCGCGAGTCAAAAGGCCAAACGAAAAAAAATTAATTTTTTCGCTAATCTAACGAGAGAACAGAAAAGCGTGGACGTTATAAAACTCCCAATGTTAAAACAACACTGTTCGTCGCTGAGTGCGGTTGTAAAATTTTATCACACTCCGATTTGTTTTGGACGTTCGTCCATTGTAAAAAAATAATCGATTTTTCGTATTTCTGGTGAATGAAACCGCGGACGAAATGACCGGAAATATAAAAATAATTTCGACCGGCGAATCAATGAAATATCCCGTGCATCTTTAATCTTCGCACATTCGGCGATCATTACATTTAATAGAGCTCTCAAGCGCGTTCCTGGAAAAATCGCGTACAGATGTTTTTTACAGTCGGATCCGGTTATAACGGAAGCCCGTTTTAACCAACATCGAGTTGTAAACACAATGGCCTGATATGCATATCACACCCGAATTTGCATGCACTGTGGGCACCGAGAATAATCGCTTATTGATTTTCGTCTGCGGAATAAAATCACAAATGAAATTATTCCTTTCTAATAAAAAATCTAATTATAACAAACGTTCGAGTTGAAATTTATTTTTAGGTTTAAAAAGAAATAACTATGCGATGATGTAAGCATTCTATCAAGTTGCAGCGTTTAAAATAATGCAGAATTTTAAAAGAGTCGAATCGTAAACAAAAAATTCTTCTTTGTGTCACGCAATCTGCAGATTTCAATCCTGAAAAAGTCGTTCAGAATTTCTTTTAATGCTTTTTTCACTGGCAAAACAAATCCTTGCGGAAGTTCAACGTTTAATTCAAATCGAAACATCTCACCTGATGATGCAAACGTTTTATCAAGTTGCAACGTTTACAATAATACAGAATTGAAATAAATGTCGAATTGTAATTTGTAAATTTTTCCTCGTGTCACATACATTCAGCAGATTTTAATTCTGAAAAGTTCTTCGATTTAGATTTTTAAAATTAAAATTGTGACACAATAACTAGGGGAGACCGCGTTGTCACACGGGTAGGTTGTCACAAACGCCATAAGAAAATTTGTTTCTAATATCGGGTACTTAATTTTTTTAAAGATGTTAGAAAGGTAAGCATATATGTATTTAGTGGTCTGAGTTAAGTTGTCACGGAATTTTTATAGATATCCGTATTCCTTGAAATTCCGATCTGTCTTCATTTAAAAGTGTTTTTATAATATTTCACCCATTCTTCTTCTTCTATGGTATATGGACTTTCTCTCTACTGGTTTTTCCTTAAACTTTTGATTGTTCTCCATAATTGTGTACATCTTCTACATTTAGACATACCATTTTCCATTTTTTATTTTTCTCTTGCATTATTCGGCCTTCCTTCCCTCAACCAACTCCTCCATTCCTCTCGATTTTTCCACTGACCTTCCCTTAATCCTCCCCTGTCCTTGGTTTCATCGATCTCATCTCTAAACGATCTTCTAGGTCTTCCTTCCTCTTTTCCTTCGCCCAGCAGGATTCCATTCAGTTATCTTGTTTATCCACTTATGCTCTTTTGCTCTCCTCACATGTCCATACCACAACAGTCTTTTTTCTTCAATGTACGTTAGGGTATCTTTCTCTACTTTCATTTGGTTTCTTATAACTCCATTTCGGACTTTATCCATTAGTGTAAAAGTGACAACTTCTCCTCCAGTATTCCATTTCGGTGCCGTTTATTTTCCTTTTGCTGTTCTTATCTAAAATCCAATTGTCGCATCCATATGTAAGTGTGCTTTGGACTATGCTGTTATATATCCTCTCTTTGGTTCTTCTTGTTATTTGCTTATCCCAGAGTACTTGGTTTAGTTGTTTTATGCAAGTCCTTGTTTGTGCGAATCTACTTTTTATCTCTTCTTCTGTAGTTGCTTCCTTAAATACGTTAAGTCCTAAGTATTTGAATTTGCTTGTTGATCTTATTTTTATCCCATCTTCTACCTCTAGGTTGGTAAGCTTCTAGTCTGTTGTTAAATATTCTGTTTTCGGTAGATTCATGTTTAGACCAGCCTTGCTGTATTCCTCTATTAATTTTCTCGTCATAAAGCTCGTATCTTCTTCATCTTGCGTTATGATCATTTGATCATCTGCAAAACTGAAAGTATACAAATATTCGTTGCGAATTGTTATTCCCCTCCCTTCACACTTACGTTTCCATGCTTTAAGCGCTTCTGCGAGGTATACCTTAAATAAGGTGAGTGAAGTGGGACAACCTTGCAGGAATCCTTTTGTGATTTTAAAAACTTTACTTATTTTTGGCCCAATTTCCACTCTTAAGGTATTTCTGTCAAATAAACTTGTTGCTTTTATGAGTAGTTGTGGTATTTTCATATTTTCCATGAATTGCCATATCCTCAATCTGGGTATGGGCTTTCTTTAGGTCAACGAAAATGAGGTGTACCGTTCTGTTTTTGGCTTTCTTTTTTTCCAATAATTGTTCTATTATATAAATTTGATCTAAACGCGACCCTTCTTGCTGTAAAGCTTGCCTGATCCTCTCCCATTTTTCCCTCTATGCATTTTTCTATTCTATTTCTTATGATCTTTTCATATAGCCTTCCCATTATAGACACCACACTAATCCCTCTATAATTTTCGCAGCATCTTCTATCTCCTTTTTTAAATATTGATGTCCATTCTTCTGGGAGTTCTTCCCCGTTTATCGCCATTTGGAAGATTGTTGTCATTAGTTTCAATACTTTTTCGGTTCTACATTTAATTAACTTCAGCGTCAGTCAGCCTTTTTATTTATATTTCTTTGATCATTTTCTTCACTTCTTCTACTGTTATTGTTACCTCGTCCTTGCCTCCTCTTTCAGTTTCTCTTTTTCCTTCTGTCTTTCCTTCCTCATTTCCTTGAAATTCTGATCTCTTCTTCTTCTTTAATGGTATATGGAGTTTCTCTCTACTCATTTTTCTTAAATTGAATAATTAATACTTTAGAGAAAGCCAAAATTTTATCGATTCTTTTTAAATTCTATTCTTGTTTCTCATTACTCATGACTCATACAATTTATGAGAATTGACAAACTATTTTTAAGGGCTATTTTGCCACCGGCGACAAAACTGATAACACCCTGTATAGAATAACTAGAACTCATGAGATTGAATTAAAATCTATAACGTTCTAAAAACTTCTTTCAGACGTACTTGATGTACTTCAGGAAGTTAAAACACAATAAAAAGCGGTATCAAGTCGTCAACACATTTTAAAACAATTTTTTTCATCGTCGCAAGTAAATAAGGCGGCTCAGGTATCTCTGAAATTTGTCCGAAAAAACCAGGCACGAACAGAAAAACGAAAACGTTTTAATTGTTGTTCTCGGTGGACAAACAAATGGCCGAAAATAACCGTTTTGTGTGAGTAAACAATTTTATTAATAAAACCGAAACTCAATGAAAACAACCGCGCTCATCCCAATTTTATGAGAGAGGACTGTTTTTAAAGAAACAAAAACGATTAAGTCCATCCGCAGCCATGCGACTAATTATGACAATTAAAATTACGGCGTTTCTGCGCGCGGCCAGTAATTTCGAAAACCCCATTTTAATGGCGCATTGATTTCGAGCGCGCAATAAAACGCGATTTTAATTGAGCCGTCGATCAGCAAAGAAAGGACTTTTGACCAAACTTCGTTTGGCCGATTTTCGGTGAGTAAGAACCCGATTTTGAAAATTCACCGAAAATAACCGGCAATATTTCTCGTCGCCGTGCCAAATTGGAATAAAACTCGGACACAATCAAAACACGCGCCGGACGCCCGCAAGTTCGCACGCATTTTAAAAATACCGCCGGTCAAAATTCGCATTGATCGATTTCGCAAGCGACGAATTCAAAAATAGTTGATATCCGTTAATAGGCCATCCGAGAGCGGCGTCACGACACTTTTTGATACTTGTCTTGTCTTGATACGCAAATAGATCGGATGTGTTGAGTTCGATCTTTAAACACGTGTGCGACGGATTTTTTGCAGAATGTACCCCGTACAGTCGTTGCGTACGGGAAAAACGCGCGCTTATTTATGTGCGACACAATCGTATTTATATGAGCCGCGCTCCAATAGATACGAATTGCAGGTTTTACAAGGTTAACAGGCTCTTTCATTCATTTCCTTTACCTCGTTATGAAATCCTTTTAAAGTTAATCCTCGATGTCGTACGAGATCTCGGTGCCGTACAGCTGCCGCTGTCTCGGTCATTTCGCAGAAAAAATCCTGTTCTAATGAGACTCTTGGTATGGAAAAATATGTCGGCCCTGATCTAAATTCCTAGGCCAAATCGGTCACTAGAAGACTCATAAAAAGGGCCACAAAACTTTTTCTTGCATACTACACTCAGTGACATTGAAATCGCAACACCAAGTTCGGGCATTAATTGTTTCAGCAAACTTTCGATTTTGGAATCAAGTAATTTGCCTATATTTTACTAAACATATGGTAATTTTTATGCAACATAAAGTTGAATAAGTAACTGATTTGTTACTCACATTGATTTTACGTCGAAGGGTAAACTTTTTTTTGGGGCGATAAGAAATAAATGATTTTACGCTTGTCAACATAACAAAAGATTGAAATGTAGCTTGCTCAGGTAGAACCGAGAACAGTACCTTTAAAATATTTGCTAACAGGTAAATTTACGAATTTAAACGAAACGAACTAAACTTTCAGTTTTGCATAGTGACTAATCCTAATGTGTAAATATACAAATATAAAATTTTAAATAATTTTGTACAAATTTTCGAATATCCAAATATTTTATCTGAATCGTCCCGTAGCAATTCACATGTAAATAACAGTTTGATTACTTTAAGCCGTGATATAGTTATTTAACCAACGTGCGTTAATGAGACCGATTAATAATCGAGACAGTTTAACGCGTGAGCGGGGCGAGCGCGTTAATATTGTTGAGATTATTAATCGCCGATTGACGCAAAAGTTGGTTACAATATTTTTCCGTTGATCGAGTCTTACGAAATTGAAGAAAATGTGATTTTTTCAGTGACAAAAATTCCAATAGATATTCGAATCAAGCATACCATGCATTTTAAAACAAAAGATATTCAAACCAATGGTGCCATGAATTACAAATAATGTCAAAAGTTTGACAATCCATCTGCACTTTTTATCAATTTTGTACTGTTGCTAACTTCTATATAAATAGTATTACTATAAACATAACGTAAGTAATTAATTAAATTTGTAAATCTCATTGGTATATTTTGTAACATTTAAATTAAGTTCCATTTCAATTTAATGGTATATTTCGTTGCCTAGATACCGAAACCGTGCATTTATAAGAAATCATTCATTTATAGGGGTCAAAAATGCACGATTTCCTATTCATTAAATTGACCCGTAAATCAACGATCACCGGAAAAGTAATTTAACGACATCGCCCCAACTGATATTGGAAAAAGTGTACTACATTTGTAGTGGCCAACTGTAAACCGTCAAAGGCTGCACTTTTATGATTTATTTTTACTGATTGGCAACTAAAATAATATGAATGAACGCGAAGAGTTGATACAGTAATTAATTTAATTAAACGAAACATTTATACTAATTCTTTCATCAAAAATTTAAATAAAAACAATTGTTTTGACAATTCTTAATTTCTAAAAATTGTCTGTTTATCCATCAAAAGATTAGAAATAATTAAAAATCTTCTTTCAGGGAGCAAAGCTAAAGTAAATAAATATGTAATATATTGTTGTGAATAATTTCAATAGAAAATGATTGTTTAGTCAGCATAATTATTGCAAGTAAGGGTTAAAATTTTTATACTATCATTTGGACAATTAAAAAACCTCTCAGAGTCATGACAAAAAAAAATAAATTGCGATTTCAAAAAAAGATGTCATTATTTTGGAAGATGTGAAATTAAATTTAAAAATGAACTTGTTTTTGGATTTTCGTCAAAACTGAACAGTTTCAGATACAGGACGATTCTTAAAAAACGTCCCATAACTCAGTTATTTATTGCCCGATTTCAGAAAAAAAAATATAATTGATTAATTTCTTGAAAACGATAAGGAAAAAATAAATACTCGATAAAGAACGCGTTCTATTCACAAGACAGAGTTACGTGTAGAAGAGTAGAGTTACAAATTAAATACATTTCTCGGCTGCAATTCGCTTTTACAAGAAAGTTGTGTCACGAAATTACGGCAGTTGTAGTGAATCAAAAAAAAATTCAAATTTTAGCAACGATTAAGGGCATGTTGAAGAAACTCTCTTGAGAACTCTTGTCTTTAAATAAAAAAAATTAAAGTCAGAATAGCGTCATAAAGTAGAGCGAAGAATTTCGTGATTCTCTGATTTTTTTAAGACCCAAGGGCGTTCCAAAAATTCTGAATGTCACACACCCTCAAACTAAACTAGTTTAATCATAATATTTTTTTTTCAGCAAAACTTATTTTTTATTTTAGCCATATTTTTACAACAAAGAACCATTCAATTATTGCTTCGTTTCTCTCTGCGAGAATCGTTTTAAACTGTTTTAGCTAGTGAAAATTTTTCCTTTTTAATTAGTTAGTTAGTTAGTAAATTGCATTCGTTGAAACACATTTTACTATTTTGCTATTTTTATCGCCCCCAATGAAGAAATAAATTCCAGAACGTGCTCTGGCTACGCAAAAAATTAAAAGTATTGGATGATTTTAAATTCCATAAAATACTTGCAGCTCTGAATATTCTCGGTTGTCGATGAGACCCAATTCTGTAATTGTTTTTACTGCAGACGCTTTTAAGTCACCTTTACAAGTCGAACCGTAATCTTTACGAGGGTGTCACTTAAGGCTACTGTCATACATTTCCCTGCTCAGTTTTCGTCCTAATACGTGGAAAGGGCTGCCCGCTGGTTGAGGCTGCGGATTGGGTGCGTTCACCCTGCCTTTAACCGGACGTTTGGAGCTACACACGCTAGTTTTGGTTACATAACGTAAAAAATGTAATTGCTACTTACAAAGGATACTGTTTCTTGACAAAAAATTATAATAATTCCTCGGCTATGGTAGCGGCAATTTGATCTATGTAATGGTTTTTTGCGCCGGAGTCAAAACGTTTCCACAAAAAACTCCACCTTCATTACCGAGAACTCGCTCGTGCATTTTCTCGCGCCGGAAAACAATTTGAAAGAATAACAGACCGTATGTACCCTTAGGTGGGTACACAGAGCGCAGTCTAGACGTTTATCTGACTGTAATTTATAGTAATTTTAAATTTTAATTCGGCCGAGCTTTCGCCTCAAAATCAAAAAGTTTAAATTAACCGCATAATAATATGGGGGATTTACATCGAAATCATTCCGTTTGCATATAAATGAACGCCGGTGCAATTTGCATCCACAACTTGGAAACACGTCTGAGCTTTCGAAATTTATCGGATCCAATAAACAAATCGGCGCAAATGACTGCACCCCGTTAATTTTCGGTTTAAAATTAAACGCTGCAATTGCCTTCCTGTTATTTTCAGTTTGGCAGCCCCCCCCCCCCCCCCGGTTTGGCTCGAGATGTTTTTCGCTTTTATGCCCAATAAAATGCAACGGCGGTTCGCGAAACTTTGGCTCGGGCAATTTCTCGAAAAAGATCAGCCTCGATTCGACATGGCTCAAAGCCATCGTTCACTCTGAGCTGTTTGCATAAGAATTATTAAATAAATGCTATTAATAATAAATAAAAATGCCTCGAACTAACAGATGACCGCATGATATTATTCCAGCCAGCGAAATAAGTGATCAATTTTATTATAATTATCCGTTTTGTGTTTTTTATTATTAGTTATAGCATGCCATTTGTTGGTAGGTTTTCGGTTGTTGTCAGTTGTGTAAATTATTGTTTTCAATTAAAAAATCCTAATCGGATTTTATGTGGAAAACTGCACTGAAAAAATGCTATCTAAGAATTTTTTAAAAACCCACTTTTTACATTAAGAACTGATAAAAGTCTTGTATTTAGCTCGATTTTGCTTGCTATTAGAACGAACAATACTAAATCTAACAAACCACCGTCTTGGATTTAGCAAGGGGATTCTCAATTTGTGGTGACCTCACTGAAAGTTTTGTTCGAGATGAACGTTAGGTCCAAGGGTTCTATAAAACAATTGTTTAGAAGCCTTGCCTTGGGTCCAAATGGGCGAATACAATTATATGGAATGTTGTAAATTGCTTTATCACCTTCTGCAAAGGACTGTTTACTGACAATAGATAAATTACTTTAGAATTTCTTACAAATTTAGTTGAAAGACACTACACCAAACTCGGCTTGCAGCAAGAAAATACATATTACGGTTTGCATTTTCTGTATTTTTATTGTAAAGTGAATTTTTAATAACTTACATAATTAGTGAGTGTTTAATTGTGAAGAAATGGGAAATATGACAAGTGGTTTAATGTGCCGAGATGATGTTAATTCAATGCAATATTAATAAATGTCGAGCAACAAAATGATCAGCTTCAAAGGCCATTTCTAAAAATGGAACTGAAATTATGGGGATTTTCTGATTCTGTGTGTGATAAATTCGCATGTAAGTAAATTTGTTGTAATTATAAGTTTTCCCACACTTTTAGCTTACTGAATGAATTTTGTAAAAGTTCTACAAGTTTTTTCAATGTAACAGCTATTAAACAAATTGCTTTTTAGTTTATTTCTTTGGGAACGAAAAGTAAGAAGAGATAATACGAAAGGGACATGCAAACCAGTTGCTTCCATAACAGAATTAATAGTAACTACGAAGGTAAAGAAATCATTTTTATTTTCTTTTATACATTTAGTGTTATTTATCTGTCTTATAACAAATTTTACTTTTGATCGGATGTAGAGCTATTTGTAAGAATTTAACAAAATGCAAGCATGACTGAAGTACGCGGATTTGCGGAAAGGAAATCTGCATAAAGTGGAATGGTCATTATTGAAGCATTCAAACTGGCATATATTGGTAAATTTTTATAATAATATATCCATGGTACAATGTAAGCATTTTGTTTCTTTGTTTTTAGATTGATGTAGATTTTGGCCAATTATTTCTTGAGAGAAACACAATTTATTTGTATGATGGCCAAAATTCATTGAGAAGGCTAAAGACTTCGACGAAATTTCATTTCATATACGCACATCTGTTACCAAATGATAATGTGGTTCTTAAACTGAAAATGTATTTTTAATTAGGATGTGATGTGATGTTAAATTTTCACCTACTAATAAAAATATGTATGAGAAATAACTTTATATTCTAAAATTCCTTCAATTCAAGCATTCCACTCTACAATTTATAAAAATTAGAAAAAAATTGTTGCATTTCCAAGTGCTTATTTAATATAATAAGACCATCTTCAAATTCTTAAATAAGAAAACACATTAATTAAGAACATTCTTAAGTAATTAAATAAAAGTTCTTGAAATCAACATAACCTGTTCTTAAATGTAAAACTTATAAAAATTCTTAAAATTAGAGCGACCCTTTCTTGAATTTGTCATGAAGAATCAACGTTCTTGAAATTGAGAATGTCCCGTTCTTAAATTTGACAAATAGAATAAACATTCTTGAAATCAAGTATGATCTACTCTTAAATTTGACAACAATAATGAACATTCTTAAAACTCAAAAATAACCAATTCTTGGGCCAAAATTAAGAACGCGTAATTTTAAATTTAAGCCCGAATTTTCTTACCTATAAGAATTTTTTTTCTGATTGTACCTAAGTTCCTGAAAATTTTACAAACATTTTTAAGATTTCACTTCTTTAACTAAGAAGTTACTAGGATATAAATTTACTTTATACCCTCCCAGAATTAAATTGTGATTTTATTCCCGAGAGACAAAATAAATTTTATCACTAATTAGAGTGATACAATAGATTTAATCCCTCTAATAGTGTCTATTGTATTATTACATTAATGATATACGATGGACCAAGCTGTATTGAGATTAAATATGTCACTTCACTTTTCGGAATTATAACAATTTAATTCCGGAAAGACACAAACGTTTTGTCGATGACGGCCGTCATCCGGTAAAACGTGCATTTACTGACAAAAAATATTTTAAAAATTTTATATTATAAAAATATGACATTTTTGATGAATTTTGATATTAAAAGCCTATTCAATTTATCTTACATATTTCATATACGAATGTAACTGTTCGCTTGATATGATAACTGTGTTATAAGGCTGCGAACAGGTGCGTTCACCCTAACCTCTTTACGGCCGGTTTGAAGTTTTCTCCGGCGCGTTATTAAGCCTAGAAATATCTCTTATTTGTGTGACACAGTCCGAAAATGTTGGTTGAAAATAAATTTGCGCATCTGCTGTTACTCGAATTTTATTATTATTATTATTATTTTATATCCTAATAATCCCTTGAGATTAAATATGCCACTTCACTCTTCGGAATTACAATAATTTAATTCCGGAAGGTCACAAACGTTTTGTCGATGACGGCCGTCATCCGGTAAAACGTGACAAAATATATTTTTTAAATTTTATACATAAAAATATGACATTTTTGATGAATTTTGATATTAAAAGCCTATTCAATTTATCTCACATATTTCATATATGAATGTAACTGTTCGCCTGATATGATAACTGTGTTAGAAGGCTGCGAACAGGTGCGTTCACCCTAACGATTTGAAGTTTTCTCCTGCGCGTTATTAAGCCCAGAAATATCTGTTATTTGCGTGACACAGTCCGAAAATGCTGGTTGAAAATAAATTCGCGCATCTGCTGTTACTCGAATTTTATTACGATGCATGCGTCATCTGCAACGTCACGTTGCGACGAGTGCAGCTTCCTAATCATATTTAGCCATCCGCGGGCGGCGCACGCGATCGCAAATTTTCGCATGCACAATCTTCGATCGGCGCACTTAAAAATCCGCGCGCCGGCGATGCGTGCCGGTCCACCGTTGAAGACTCTAAACAACAACGTTTCGCCGTTTTCGAAACGCTAATCGCAATTTTTATTGGGCGCAACGCATGGTCGCACTCGCTGGACGCTCCGGTCGTGTGGTTGACCATGCAGACTTGCACGCAGAGGCAGACTGCAGACAGCAGACAGACGGACACGAGGAGTTCATAGTGGTAATAACCTCTAAAGGCCGAGTCAGCGCACATTATGTAAGTGTGTCTGAACAAAACACTTGCATGACAACCATCTGCAACCATCATGGTCTATCATTAATTCTAATTTTCGCCAGTGACGTAACGCCAATTTCCACAGGCCCCCGCGCCCCGGCCGGCGACGAAAAAAATCGCATATCTTCGGTGGAAAGTCCGCGAGGAATGCGCCGCTTGTGTACACACATTTAATTCGATGAATGCAATCACGGAGATAATATTGAGCGAAACAAAAGGTTCGAGGCACACCGTAATATCTCGAGGAATTTATCTAACTTCGGACGAAATTGTCTGGAACTGAAAGTAATGCAACAGACGGTTAATTGCATCGAAAAGTGGCCGCTGCGTTTTTCGCTATTTTCTGCGGCCGTTGCAGTACACCGGCTAAGGGGGTTAACTCGCTGCAATTGTAATTGCAGTTTCCACAAATTCAAATCATACAAATGGAATTTACAACTCCGGCAAAAGTGAAACTGCACAGCAATTTCTTCATCTCAAACCGACTTTATTTCCAATTAAATAAATTCCGATACGTTGCACAAACTATAGTTCATTTTTTAATTCAGAGGACCGATTCAAAAATATCGCGCCAAAACGTAGGTATACGATTGGCCACCGGCCACCAATCGTTTAGCAGTATTTGGGCACACGTGTTTAATTCTGTCCAATCACAACATTATTATAATGAGAATAATCTACTGTACATTATTCTCCCGAGAATAATTTCTAGTATTTTGTTTTTGTTACTTGACAACACATTTTCTAGTTTTGACATCTGTCACCAGTTTTATTTTAGTTTATAATGAGTTAAACTGTATTTTTTATGCTGTATTTTTTATTTAAACATTAAAAAATAATCTTCCAAATACCACTGGAGAGTGCGAATTAATTAGAAAATAATTCTCTAGTTATTTTTAATTTATTATCATTCGCTTGTGATATTACTTATGATTATTTCCTTCATGAGCATAAAAAGTCGCAGTCACCATGGTTTTCCTCAGTTTTATAGCGATTATTTTATTCATGGTTAATAAGGAACACAGAATTACAGCGATTATACCACTCATAGTGCTATTTTTCCCTATCCTAACGACCGCTTAATAAATGATAATCAGCACTGGAGAAAAATTAATAAGTGATAATCCCACGTGCTGCTCCGCAAATCTAGTGTGTCATATTGAGTAGAATGTGATTAATAAGTGATAATCCTGCGTGCTGCTCAGCAAATCTAGTGTACCATGCTGTCAACTGAAATGTCACATGTTTCGGTGATTGTTCGTTAAACAATATTGATGAAAAGATACAAAATCATAAACCGTGTAACACTGTAAAGTCTCACAAATATATTTGGGCCCAATTCACCGAGTTTTGAGACTCTCGGAATTATATTTTATCCGAAAAAGTATTAAATTGTTCATTCGTGATATAATCTGACGAATACAATTCGAGGATTCGCGATTATTGATAATCTCAATTTCACTTGTATTGTATATGATAATTCTGATAAAACTTCGAGTTCCTTTATATCGACGTTGCCTAGTTTCCACCAACAAAAAATTTTCAAACAATTTTATTTGTGTCAAATTAATCAAATACCATTCAAGCTTTGAATTTGATGATAAAAACGCTCCAGCTACGCTGTCGCGTTTTTAATGCTCATCACATTTACATTCTTTTAAGTCGCTACGCAACAAGTTATCGTAAAGTAATCAATAAATTCAAAGTTCTTATGGTATTACCAGCGATTAAATTTTGACGTTTCAAATGTGTCAAAATTTACCCGATTAAATTTTGACGTTTAATCGCTTCTGATTTTTTATTTAATTTTTTTAATTTTTCTTTTTTTTCTTTTTGCAATCATTTTCAAATATTCTTCGACAAGCAAATAAATAATTCGTTGTAAAATCTATTCATTCAGATTAATAATCAGGAAATAATCATGAAAACAGCCTGATTAAAGTTTTACGTTTTTGTCGCAACGTTTTGCCATAAAGAAATATTTCTCGTAAATTTTCCAACCAAAATCCCTCGTGCTTCGCACTCGAGATTTTGTTACGTGGCAAATTTGCTCGACATATTTCTAGGCAAAACATTTTGACAGAAACGTCAAAATTTATTCGGCTATATATTACTGTTGATTAAATTATGTAAGTAATAAAAACAGTTCTCATCAGAATTTTTGTGTTTCTATTACGTACAGTTCTTATCAACTCTTATTTTTCCAGTTGTACAAACGTTAAAACTACTAGAATTCAAAAACTACTTGCTAAAAATATTCCACCGCAATTAATTTGAAAGCGACACTTAACGCTGTCGTTTCACACACAATAATTTCCAGTAATTGTGACCAAGTTCAAAAACTGCGACGCAAAACAAAATCGCACGATTCTCCTGAACGAAATGAATTCCAGGAAGGCAATTTTATTATTGTCTCTAGGAATTTCGACGTTACAATGACACACCTGCGACGTTAAACGGCCCATTAGCCTATAAGAAGCCGCAAGTTAATAATGGAAGGACGTTATGCGGGGCCTTACTGTATTTTAACAGTAAATAACGTTCGAGATAAACTCTGGGCAATGTTTCAAGTCGTTTCTGTGTCCAGGATACAATTTCACTTAAACCAGAGCGTAAACCTATTAATTAACTATTAATTTATGTTGATTCTGATAACTGCTGTGCGACGTTTAATTTCGACTTTCTGACATTTCTTTATTGTAATTAAAAAATGGTCTAGTAAAAGTTGTTATGAAATAGTAAAACTGCTAAAATTTTAATTTTAAAACACTAAATAGGTATTTATTTAGAGGGATTAAATTTATTACGTCCCTCTAAAAAGGAATTAAATTTATTACATCACATTAATCAGGGATTAAATTTATTTCACGAGATTGCAGTATAAAAAGCTGTTTATGACATAGTTTAGCGGCAACAAAGCACCGCTTTATGTACTGTAAAATAAAGTAACTCTAAATCCAGACAACACTAAATAATTGGTAACTAAGCAACAGAAAAACATAACCAAGCAACGGAAAAATTTAATTGTAATTTAATTGTAAACAATTTTGTTTTCGATTAGTGTCCGAGATGGCATATTAAGTTAAGATGATACTGTAATCTTCCTTAAGTCCCTGAAAGTAATAAATATTTTTATAATTGCCTTCGTTGGCTGAGAGATTAATAGTACAGTAAAACCCCTCCATAGTGAACACTCAAGGGACTGCACAAAACTGTCCACTATAAAGGGGTGTCGTATTCGAGGTTGTTGGTTGTCCTGAATTTTCAAGTCATATGTACGACCTTGAAGTAGGTAGGTCATTTAGTGTCCCGCCCGTCACGCTCATACAAATGGCCATTTCATATTGTTAAGATCATAAAAATGTTTTTTTTTTATGTAATCGTTAGAAGCATTTATCTGGTCAACACTTCACATATTAATCTTGAAAAATTCGCTTTTTATATTAGAGATATACTGAAAACATCAGAAAATGTGTTACAATGTCCCGACCGTCACTGTGGAATGCCCCACTTACTGTTGATATATATTTTCATACAATTCACAAACGAAAAGACTTCAGCTCTTAGACTCAAATCCTCTATTAATTTATTAATGAGCCTCGCTCGCTACGCTCCCTCGGTCATAAACCGGCCGATTTAATAAAGTCCTGCTCGTTACATAAACAGTTATTATAAGATTGTGGATATTAAATGAAAAACAAACAATTTACAGAATTGTTGTTCTTATCTTACAATTAGTCGAATTGATTTGAAATTATAACCGTCCTCAAATTTCGGCTCATTTTTAAAGACAACACAATAATCGGTCGGTGTTTGGTTACAAATTGTTTTTTGATCAGTTATTTAAATCGGTGCTATTAAAACTTTTTAATTTATTTACTGTCTGGATAAACAAACAGGTAAAACACAAATTGGAATCAGAAGGGACAGTTGAGATGAACAGACGGTGCGTTTATTTTCTCGCATATCGGATATCGTTGCAGGGAATAATAAAAATAAGTCGCTGCGAAGTTCATTTGCATTAGTTCGGTTTATTTATAGCCGGCCGGCATATTCAGAAATATGGATCGCACACAAACAGGTACTCGCGAAAAATTGGGTTAAGTAACGAAAAGATATTTACCACTAGCGATTTGCGGCTTGAAAAGCAGTTGGAAAACGAGCAGCATTCGAAGTTGCCCAACGACTGCAGCATTCATCGCGAAAAACACTAACTTCTGGATATTTTGCAAGGGCCGCAGCCCACATGGGGGATGGTTATTTTCACATGCCACCACTTCTTTGATTTGTTACTCCAGGCAATGACTGAAATCAAAACATCGATCACCATCGAAAAACAAATAATCTGCGACTCGCGAAAATCTGCATTTTTATTCGGATTTTCGCGGGTTCAGTGCACGTCGTTTCGCAATGAATTTAGGCGGATGCAACATTTTGGCAGCTACACATGTTTTGAAGTAATCGTGGCCAAGCGAAAAAAAACATCAATTACTGTAAAATGGGAGAGATGCGTTTTTCGCCGCGATGCGACATTTTTATTGTACACAATTATTTAGAAAATTGGAAATTTTAGAAAAATAGCACAGTTGAAAATTCATTAATCAATTTGCGATGGGTGGAATTTTTAATTCTGAGGTGCCTCATTATTTTGAAGGTTTTTATGTGTTCTACGATTTTTATTATTAAAGATTTTTAAGTTGTGGGCACTCAAATTTGATGTAAAATTTTCACGGGTCAAAACTGTCCTTATTATTTTGAAATCAAAAAAATAGTTTAAACAAAAGTTTTAGGCGTTGATGTGTTCTACGATTTTTATTCTTAGAGATTTTTTGTATTTCAATTAATTTTTAAGTTGGGGACAGTTAAAATTGATGTAAAAATTTTACGGGTCAAAACTGTCCTTATTATATTGAAATAAAAAAAAAAGTTTAAATAAAAGTTTTAGGCGTTGATGTGTTATACGATTTTTATTCTCAGAGATTTTTTGTATCTCAACTAATTTTTAAGTTGTGTCTGTAAATTTTCACGGGTCAAAACTGTCCTTATAGTGAACTCAAAAAAATAGTTTAAATAAAATTTTTAGACGTTGGTGTGTTCTACGATTTTTATTCTTAGAAATTGGTTCTATCCGAACTGATTTTTAAGTTGTAAGCAGTCAAATTTGATGTAAAAATTTCACGGGTCAAAATTGTCCTTATTTCGAAATCAAAAAAAAAGTTTAAACAAAAGTTTTGGACGTTGATGTGTTCTACGATTTTTATTCTTAGATTTTTTTTGAATATCAATTAATTTTCAACTTGTGGACAGTTAAATTTGATGTACAAATTTCACGGGTCAAAACTGTCCTTATTATATTGAAATTAAAAAAAAAAAGTTTCAATAAAAGTTTTAGGCGTTGATGTGTTATACGATTTTTATTCTCAGAGATTTTTTGTATCTTAACTAATTTTTAAGTTGTGTCTGTAAATTTCCACGGGTCAAAACTGTCAAAACTGTATCGTGAAATCAAAAAAATAGTTTAAATAAAATTTTTAGGCGTTGGTGTGTTCTATGATTTTTATTCTTAGAAATTGATTCTACCCGAACTAATTTTTACGTTGTAAGCAGTTGATGTAAAAATTTCACGGGTCAAAATTGTCCTTATTTCGAAATCAAAAAAATAGTTTAAATAAAAGATTTGGGCGTTGATGTGGTCTATGATTTTTATTCTTAGAGATTTTTTGTATCTCAACTAATTTTTAAGTCAAATTTAATGTAAAATTTTCACGGGTCAAAACTATCCTTATTGTGAAATAAAAAAAAAAAGTTTAAATAAAATTTTTAGACGTTGATGTGTTCTACTATTTTTATTCTTAGCAATTTATTGTATCTGAACTAATTTTTAAGTTGTGGATAGTCAAATTTGATGTAAAAATTTCGCGGATCAAAACTGTCCTTATTATTTTAAAATTAAAAAAAAAAGGTTAAATGAAAGTTTCGGGCATTGATGTGTTCTACGATTTTTATACTTACAAATTTGTTGCATCTGAACTAATTTTTAAGTTGTGGATACTCAAATTTGATGTAAAAATTTCACGGGTCAAAACGGTTCTTATTATTTTGAAATAAAAAAAAATAGATTAAATGAAAGTTTCGGGCATTTATGTGTTCTACGATTTTTATACTTACAAATTTGTTGCATCGGAACTAATTTGTAAGTTGTGGGCAGTCAAATTTAATGTAAAAAATTCCCGGGTCAAAACTGTCCTTATTATTTTGAAATGAAAAAAATAGTTTAAACAAAAGTGTTAGGCGTTGATGTGTCCTACGATTTTTATTTTTAAAGATTTTTTGTATTTCAACAAATTTTTAAGTTGTGGGCAGTCAAATTTGTTGTAAAAATTTTCCGGGTCAAAACTGTCCTTATTATTATGAAATCAAAGAAATTGTTTAAATAAAAGTTTTATGCGTTGGTGTGTTCTACGATTTTCATTCTTGGAGATTTTTTTGTATCTCAACTAATTTAAGTTGTGGATAGTGGATAGTCAAATTAATTGATGTAAAAGTTTCACGGGTCAAAACTGTCCTTATTATTTTGAAATCAAAAAAATAGTTTAAACAAAATTTTCCGGCGTTGATGTGTTCTACAATTTTTATTCCTAGAGATTTTTTATATCTCAACTATTTTTTAAGTAAGCAGTCAAATTGATGCAAAAATTTCGTGGGTCAAACCGTCCTTATTATTTCGAAATCAAAAAAATAGTTTAAACAAAAAATTCGGGCGATTTTGATTCCTAGAAAGGTACTGAGATAAATGCAGGAAACGGCCGATAATCACATCAATTTTTCGATCGCGTTTGACCTGCAACAGAGCCCGAACTATTAAAATAACACATTATGCAACGGCGAAAAAAACGGGTGATTTATTTTTCATTTTCACGTTCCATTTCTCGCTCGCACATGTGGGGCGGACTTCCGCGTTTTGGAAACTAAAACCGCCGCGACTTTTCGAACGCGGATTAAAGTCCGAGTCGCTTTTTTAAACGGCAATCAGATCGGTTTGATATAACGGTAAATAAACACATTATAGGTAGTATGTAGTGTACGATATTTTACCTCTAGTTGCGTAGGTGCAAGGAATTTCAACATAATGCGTAGAGTTTAAAAGGCGCGTGATGCATCAATTGGGCCGTTTTCTGTTCGATTGGGCTAATAAACGGGTGGTACCTACCCGAAGTGGTTTTCTGTGGGTCGTGGTGGAATTGCGGAACCAGAGATCAGTTGTATGCACCGACGGTTTATTTTGCGTTGAATTCTTTAATTCTTACATCACTGCAGCGAAATTCTCGGTAATCGCGTGCGCTTTTCGTTTTCGAAGACTGATTTTATGTCGAATTCATAGTCGCATTAGAGCAACTGCGGCTGCACTGCTCGAGTGAAGGGCATAGGTGCAGTTGACGGTAACAATCACTTCTTAACCGCGCGTAAAGTTGAAATTGAATGCAATTCACAGTATACAGACACAAGCACGTGAGGAGGCACCAGTCGACTGGCATACACACTATAGAGTCGCTCGCCTTTGCTTGCAAGTTAGATCCAAAAAAGTTCTGACGGGACGCTTGGCGGGGAATGCGAACCGTGCTCCGACAGGTGAGTGCACCTGCAACAGCCACCCACTGGCGGTGATTGTGCTTATCACTGCTGCATCATATTGCGCTGCCTTCTGCTGAACGCAATGAGCCATCCGACGACGTGCCGCAGATGCACCGGCCTTTTTTACGGCGACGACCTTCTGCCGGACACTTCTTCGCCTACCACCGCCGCATTCCTCGCGCACACACACCAAAAATCGCCCTCACCAACTCACAAATTCTACATTTTTAAATTATCATTGCACAAAAAAAATTTTAAATTATTTTATACCGGGTCCTTATTTCTGATTGACTTTGCCGCTCTCCAGCAATTTTTCTAACTTCACGCCTGATACCTTAATTCCACGCCAAGAACGTCAAAATAACGATTGTTTTGTTTTTTACATTAAAAATGTACAACGTTAAATATTGTATTTTACACAAAAAATGTATATAACGGGTCTCTTTTTTAAACATTGAACACGCAGGCTGCATCTTTTTAATGTCCTTAAAAATTGAGAATTTAATTTATTTATTTAATTTATTGTGAATTTAATTATACCGGGTCCTTATTTTTGATTGACTTTGCCGCTCTCCAGCAATTCCGTAAACGATGGTAATTTTTCTAACTTCACACCTCATGCCTTAACTCCACGCCAAGAACGTCAAAGTATCGATTGTTTTGTTTTTTACATGAAAAATGTACAACTTTAAATATTGTGTTTTACACAGGAAATTTATATACCGGACCTTTTTTAAACATTGAACACACAGGCTGGTCCATCGTACAGTATTTTAGTGAAAAAGCAGCTTTTTAATGTCCTTAAAAATTAAGAATTTAATTTATTTATTTAATTTATTGTGAATTTAATTATACCGGGTCCTTATTTTTGATTGACTTTGCCGCTCTCCAGCAATCCCGCAAACGATGGTAATTTTTCCAACTTCACACCTGATACCTTAATTCCACGCCAAGAACGTCAAAATAACGATTGTTTTGTTTTTTACAAGAAAAATCTACAACTTTAAATATTGTGTTTTACACAAGAAATGTATATAACGGGCCTTTTTTAAACATTGAACACACAGACTGGTCCATCGTACAGCATTTTAGCGAAAAAGCACCTTTTTAATGTCCTTAAAAATTGAGAATTTAATTAATTAATTTAATTTAATGTGAATTTAATTATACCGGGTCCTTATTTTTGATTGACTTTGCCACTCACCAGCAATTCCGAAACGATGGTGATTTTTCTAACTTCACACCTGATACCTTAATTCCACTTCAACAACGTCAAAGTAACGATTGTTTTGTTTTTTACATTAAAAACGTACAACTTTAAATATTGTGTTTTACGCAGGAAATTTATATAACGGGCATTTTTTTAAACATTGAACACACAGGCTGGTCCATCATACAGTATTTTAGCGAAAAAGCATCGTTTTAATGTCCTTAAAAATTGAGAATTTAATTTATTTATTTCATTTATTGTGAATTTAATTATACCGGGTCCTTATTTTTGGTTGACTTTGCCGCTCTCCAGCAATCCCGCAAACGATGGTGATTTTTCCAACTTCACACCTGATACCTTAATTCCACGCCAAGAACGTCAAAGTAACGATTGTTTTGTTTTCTTTTTTACATTAAAAATGTACAACGTTAAATATTGTGTTTTACACAAGAAAGTTATATAACGGACCTTTTTTTAAGCATTGGACACACAGGCTGGTCCATCGTATAGTATTTTAGCGAAAAAGCATCTTTTTAATCTCCTTAAAAATTGAGAACTCGCAGTACTATAAAATGGGCGTTTTATTATTGTGAATTTAATTATTACAACGACACCAGCACGATATAAAACCAAACAATCCAAAATCATTGTTTTTAATTTATAGCAAAAAGGTTTTATCTCAAACGATGAACCACCTTGAATGATGTAAATATCCCTATGTTCAATTTAAAAAAAAGTCAATCAGTCAATATATGCAACCATTCATACTCTCACTTTAAATTATTTATGGTTACGTGTTATTACATGTTAGAACGATCTATTTAAAAAAAAATTACAATAAATCTTCGAATTGTCCTCCTTCACATTCTAAACAACACGCCAAATGTTTGTAAAATCCATGCACGGCGTTTATGAAATGAATAAAATTTAATTTATCACTGTTCCGACAGATGGCATCGTTCTGACTTGTCGGGAGCTATTGATATTTTTATGTCAATTCGTAATATTATTTTTTTCTTCTTTTTAATACATTTTTATAATTCCAAATTTAAATTTCTACAATTACATTTTTTATTTCTAAATTGACATAAAAAATGTCAAATCATTTTACCAACAATTGCTGGCATAACTTCCGATTGGAATTAAGTTTTTTTAAATTGAACATAGCAAAATTTCAATTGCATGATCAGTGTTAAAAAAAGGAGACGCTATAATAATTATTTTTAAGGTGGTAACAGCTAGTATGTTGCGCCAGTGCTAGAGAGCGGCAAAGTCAAGCAAAGATTGTGACTCAGAGCTTCAAAAATGATTCCCCAAAATTTTCTTTAAAAACTATTTTAGTTGTATAAAAAGGTTATAAGAACAAAATTAGAGTTTGTGAAAAATTGGAAACTTTGTTATACCGGGTGGGACATATACGAGCCTGGCGAACTGGCAATGCAACCCATCATGCGCGGTTAACTAATTATGAATCCGTGATGGCCTTTAATAATATTGGTCAAAATTGATATATAGTTCTCAAGACGTATTCGAAAGTTGATAAAATCGTGTGATTTTGATCTACGCAAAAATATATGTAACCTAAAAACATAAAAAGAAATAACACGGTAGGCACTTCTAAATTTCGAATTCGTACTAATATATATGTCCCACTCGGTATACTTTTTTATAGCTCGAAAAATAATGATTTTTCAAGCCGTTCAAACTTTCTATTTTTGTGCAATTTCTCTTCATTTATCAATCAAATCTGACAGAAATAAATAATAGGATAATTTTTAAACAATGACTGCCGCTTTCTACCACTGCAACATACTGACGATTGCCACTTTATAAGGATTTATTTGAGAGAATGAATGTATATGAGGTATTTTGAATATTTTTTTTCTTTTTCGATCTGTTTAAAATTTTTTAGAAACGTCAAAATTTACCAATTGAAGATTTTTGTAATTTTTTGCTCGTGAAGCGTTTATAATAATTATTAGGAGCAAATAAGTTTCATTTAATTTTCGTAAAGTCGCGAGACGGATTCCATCAGTTTATTTGTAAAGTTACGGCGAAAAATGTAAAAATTTTAGAAACGTCAAAAAATTATTCAATATACTACTTTGATTTTGATAGTAAAAATTCTAAGCCTCCTAGGTTTAAAATTTTTAATTATTTATTTATTTCTTTTAATTATTTTTTGAATCATATTTAACCAATCTTATTGAGTCATTTAGGTTGTAACGAACATCACAATTAAAGATGCAAGTTCATGTGAAGCCTTGACAGCCAGAGGGTCCATTACCAAGGGGAATCAAGGGATGCCTTCTTCACAATTCAACCTAAGATGATCAAAGAGGGAGAGAGTGATAGAGAGTGTGAATGATAGGTAAAGGAGGAAGAAGATGAAATGAGTAAAAGTGTGTGTGAAAGCAAACTAATAAGAGGCAATTTTTGATGATAGAGGGAGAGAGTGATAGAGAGAGAATGATAGGTAAAAGGGAAAGAAAACGAAAGGTGAAAAAGTGTGAGTGAAAGCTTACCAAAAGATGTGATCTAATGATAAGATGTAAATGGAACTAAACAGTCACTCATCTCGAAGTAATACTTGACGTAATGTTAATGTGGTTCCCGTGGTGAGGAAGACGTATGGGGGAGGAAGTTAGTAGTCACACAGGTTACCTCCTCTTAACAAAAAAAAAAAAAAAAAAAAAAAAAAAAAAAAAAAAGGATTTATTTATACTATTTATTTATACTATTTTTATTACTATTTAAAACATTATACTATTTATAAAGTCACCACTTTTACCAAATCACCCTGTATATGCGTTTAAAGCGCCTCCAAAATTTGAATTGATTGTAACGGAAAAAGTTACAGAAATAAAAAAAATTATCACATATTTTTTGTAGTTTTTGTGATTTTTTTTCTATTTACAAACCGTAACGAACCTAACAAATTCCAAATGCAACCAAACATACCTATTTTTCAGTTCTGCCTATGAAACTGTTATTTTAAAAATCATGAAATATTTGTATCGCAATTGACAATAAAAAAATGCTACTGCTGTTGCTCCTTCAGCTTGGGTCAAAATCGTTCGAATACATTTTGAGAACTGCCAATTTTAATTGAAAAATGAAAATAAATGTGCACGTTTGGTTGTAGTTGTACATTTATTTATTGTTCTAATTTTGCCTTGATTTCTATCTTTTTGAGCACAAAATTGGGGCCTTTTTTTCACCCCATTTGAGGCGAGTAAAGATGAGATTTTTACCTTAAAAGTATCCATGCACCTTAGTCTAAACATTCCCGGCTGGAATCCGCGCAAATCAGGCCGATACTGATAGATTATGCAATTACTGTAAACATCGTCGCCGACTTGTAAACAAGTGCGTTGCAAGCAGGGCTCTTGCTTGTGCTTGCGGTAGCGCTGTTGCTTTAATCAGGATAAAAGTGGACGGAAAATTGCCGTTTTATGTTAATGAAATTTGCAGACGAGATACCATCATTGACAAAGGCCATAAAATTTAACAATTTATCACAGAGAGAAAAATTTCCTGTCGCAAATGTAATGCTATCTTCTCATGCAAGTTCATCAGATGTGCCTGCACTTCTGATACATGCAAATGATAACTTTTATCTTCAATCAAACTGGAGTTATTTTGTTGTGCTGATAATCGCCGATAACTTTTTCCTCCTTGAACTCTTGGATTAAGGTCAAAAAATAATGCCATCCCGTTTTTAATAATAACTTACAGGCGCGCTCATTTTATTGAATCAATTTTTTGGTACAAAAATACTCAATTATACAAACTTGTAAATCAATAGTCTAAAAACTGCGTTATGCAACAGTTATGATGGATTCAGTTCCAATAACATTTTACTCCCAGAAAAACTTTACTTAAATAAATAACTGACCACCGAGATTAAATATTTACAAACTCTGGATCAGTTTCAATGATTGATGACTCTTCATAACGTTGTTGAGTTTTCTTTAGAATATTTTTTTTTTGTTCGGTCTTTGAAGACACACTCAACGTGGAAGGTGTTGAGCAACCTACGCCCTTTTTACCCTCGTTTTGACTCACTTGAACCTACAAGAAAATCATCAAGACCATCCGATAAGGGCGCATTAATTACTTACAGGTTCCAACGTCCCACTTCCGTCTTTGCCCAATGCCTGCCCTTCTGACCACCCCATTTTCGACAACAATTTGTAACCAACATTATTGGAAGCTATCGACCTGAAATAATTAATTTTTTATGAACCAATTCATTGCAGTGTGTTTTTTAATTCCAGAAACAGTTAGAAGCTTATGAAAAAAATTCATTTAAATTTTATGTTGGCAGTAATGGCATTTTACGTCTGTCAGTTGAAGGTTATATTAGCAATGTATCTCTGAAGTTTGAAAATATAGCACAAAATGGTTCTGTTGATGGAATATTTTCCAATGAGGAAAATTTTACCTTCTGTAACATTTAAGTAATTCTGTCAAAATTGCACCGTCCGTTTTTTTTAACTGTTGCCATAGGGAATTGCATGGTAAAAATTGTACCCCGTGTTAACTTTTGTTCTGTACAAAATATTTAAACCTTTTTTTGGACCAAAGTTGGAAGATTCTTTAAACTATCGAATAGATTACAATTCAATATCCTAAAATGTCGGAAAAAGTTTTGAAAAAAATATTTTTGTAAAAGCGTTTTCTTGCCACCATCATTTATATCATTTTAAGAATGTTCATTTTTCTTGTCAAATTTAAGAATTGGCCATTCTTGAGTTTTAAGAATGTTCACTCTTCTTGTCAAATTTAAAAATTGGTCATTCTTGAGTTTTAAAAATGTTCATTCTTGTCAAATTTAAGAATTGGTCATTCTTGAGTTTTAAGAATGTTCACTCTTCTTGTGATATTTAAAAATTGGTCATTCTTGATTTTTAAGAATGTTCATTCTTCTTGACAAATTTAAAAATTGGTCATACTTGATTTTTAAGAATGTTGATTCTTCTTGTCAAATTTAAAAATGGGTCATTCTTGAGTTTTAAGAATGTTCACTCTTCTTGTCATATTTAAAAATTGGTCATTCTTGATTTTAAAGAATGTTCATTCTTCTTATCATATTTCAAAATTGGTCATTCTTGATTTTTAAGAATGTTCATTCTTCTTGTCAAATTTAAGAATTGGACATTCTCGAGTTTTAAGATTGTTAATTCTTCTCGTCAAATTTAAGAATTGGTCATTCTTAAAATTCAAGAATGACCAATTCTTAAATTTGACAAGAGTGAACGTTCTTAAAACTCAAGAATTGCCAATTCTATTACCAATTCTTAAATTTGGCAAGAAGAATCAACATTCTTAAAATGATAGAAATGATAGTGACAAGAAAACGTTTTTACAAAAATATTTTTTTCAAAACTTTTTCGACAGTTTAGGATATTGAATTGTAATCTTTTCGATAGTTTAAAGAATCTTCCAACTTGGTTAGAAAAATGGTTTAAATATTTTCATCAGAACAAAAGTTAACACGGGGTACAATTTTTACCATGCAATTCCCTATGGCAACAGTTAAAAAAACGCACTGTATTGGTTATGGTATTACCAACAAAAAATTAAAATTTTTTTTTCTGAGTCTTCTAATAATTTGTGGACACACCATAGCTATTTCAAATTGCAAAGATGTGTTGCCTATCCTGACACAGTAAAGCGTTTACTTAAAAAAAAAATAAATTTTGGATTAAAGTAAAGTGACTTACTGATCGTACGATGCGGCTTCTGTCTTCTCATAAGGATTTTGGCTGCCGATGGTCTCTCTTCTAACTTGGGCCCTGTCTTTATACCTCGGCGGTAACGAAGCACTGCTGGTTTGGTACTGATTGATACCGAATTTTTTTCGCAGCTGTTTCAATTCGTGTTTGTGCAATTCGGTCTTCGACAACGAAATCGTTTCCTTTTTGTCGACGGTCTGTATCAGACCGGGCTCACAGAATCCGCAAGTCTCATTGCCGACGTGCACGTGGCAAAGAAGCGTGGTCGTTCCGATCTGAATGCGACTGGCGTGCGAAATCTCTTGCGGTTCGCTTTCCTGTTTGGATGGAGAAATTCGTTTTCCGTTGAGAAGGGTGCCGTTTCGTGAGCCTAAATCGGTCACGGTGTAGTAGTCCGCCGTTTTGTCGAAAGAGAATCGGAGGTGGTGCTTGCTGACATTGATGTCGGGTATTGTGACGGCGTGTTCTCCTTCGCGGCCTATCGTGCCGCCTTCGTAAGTTATGATGTACAATGTTCCTAATTTTATCGAAGGGATTGAAGATTCCTCGACGATTATTCGCATGCACGGCGGCCACGGCTTGGCATTTTCTGGAAAATAAATTTGCAAATTAATTTCGAGGAATTCTTGTAATGGCCTGTTCAACTTGTCCCACTTAACCAGACTATCGTTAATTATTGCACCACAATTGAATATTTAACAATTTCACTATAGTGCGCTTTTAATTCCGGAAACGGTTAGAAGGCTGTGAAAAAAATACTTTTTTAATTTTTTATTTTGATAGTAATGGGATTTTATATGCCAGTTTAAGGTTTTCATATTAGAAGGTATTTTTTTAAATGATTTACCACATAAGTAGACTAATTTACCGAACAATGGTATTGATATAGGGTACTTGACCTTTTATTTATGACGGTCACTAAACTGAACTTAAGAACGCAGGTCTAACGGCAACTGAAAACCTGTCTCGTCCAGTTTGATGGGTCGATCATAAACTATTGTTAGGGTGGTAAACCGCATTATTCATTGTTAGAAAGTCATAAATAAAGCATTTTTAACTCAAAAAGTAATATTTTTTTTACGAATCAAATTGCAGATATTAATGCTACTAATAATTTGACAAATCTTGAAATAAAAAAACCAAACACTGAAATTTTTCCTAAAACTCTTTTACTTTTTGGGCTTCAAATAAAAATAATTTGGAAAATTTGTAGCACTAATCGAAAGTGTAAACTTCAACTGATATGACACGTAAGTTGCATACTTTCCCCTCAATTATGGTCGCGGCGGTAAAACTTAACTCACCTGTATATGGTTTACGACACAAAAAAGGCTTTTCAGGAGAAGCAAAAAACTAACTCACGACTGTTCTGTGTAAATCGCATGACTTTGTCTTCAAATTTGGGATACTTTATCGTAGAAAATAATGCAGTTATTAAATATGCAAAAACAAAAAATTACGTTTTTTTTTCAATTTTTCTGTCAAAATTGATAGGTTATGGTATTGATTACTGATTACTGCCAACATAATTTAAAAAAAAAATATTTTTTCACACCTAACCGCATCTGGAATTAAAAAACACACCATAGTTAAGTTGGACATTAAGAAGGTAACGATGGGCTAATTGGTAAAAATTTAGTGAACATACTAGATACATGATCTGATTCATTTTCACCATCCACACTATTCGTTCGGGATCTATCGCTGCTATCTGAGCATTCGCCTTCTTCTAAATCAACTTCACCAGTTGTTGCAAAGAACTTCTTCTTGGAAGCCTGGAAACAACACTAAGTTACTCTATGGTACATACCCATAGCATTTCTACGAAGATAGTTAATATTCATTCGATCGAATGACCGCATTAGATTTTCCATAGGACAACAAGTGATTACCTGCAAAACACCACATTACAATTAATAATAAAACCACCAAGAAAAAAATACTTTGGCATTATCCGGATTTGATTGCTTTCTCTTCCTTTCAGCAGTCTTATTTTTGTGCGAATGAAGCTGCGAGTGGAATTCATACTCCTCAGTTTCGGTGTTGTACTTCAGGTACGTTCCAGTGTTGCCATCGTAATACAACCCAAGTTCCTAAATTAATTAATTAATTTAATTCCCAACTGACAAGTAACTTACAGCATCGTAGTAATATCCGGTGGTGTAATCGTAATATAACCCTGAAGTCGCCTCGTACACAAAGCCGGTGTTTTGTACGGCGGCCTCGGCCGCCTGTTTGATCTCTTCCGCGATACTTTGAGGCTCTTGCGAAGGAGCTTCGTACTGCGTGCCAACATCTTTCGAATTTTTCTTTTTCTAAAATAAAAAATTGGGTTATGATGAAGATCCAATTACGATTCAAACCTTCAATTTTGCTTTCAACTTGTGAATTTTTTTGTGCTGCTTCTGTATGTACTTTTCCAGCGATTCGATGAACTGCAAAACGTCGGGAAAATCGTTTAATTTCTCTTTCAAATTCGCATCGATTCTGAACTTGTGATGGTTCGAACTCTTCGAGGACTCCGGCGAATTCCCAGTCTCCGAGTTTTTGTGTCGGCGATTTTCCTTGTTGTTTTCCATCGCACAAACGTCACAAACGTGTCACACACGCAATTATCTGTTTTTCTTACAACACCGCGATCAAATCACTGAAAACGCATTTTGACGTTTGATTAGTTCTAATGCACTGCTTTCTCGGATGACAGTCGACCATCCCACCACATAACCTAAACCACGATGCGTTTGGTATAAAATGAAAAACGGTCCTCTTGATCGCCTATTCGTGGGCTACTCTCGCAGTAAAACACGTTAAACCAGGCAGGCGAATTAGTGGGTCATTTTAATTATTTCGTGCGGCGATAAATTTAAAAAATGAGTTGCTGGCCTGAAGATGTGGGTATTGTGGCCCTCGAAGTCGTTTTTCCTTCCCAATACGTGGACCAGACGGAATTGGAAGTGCACGATGGAGTTTCTGCAGGGAAATACACTATTGGTTTGGGGCAAAAAAAGATGGGCTTCTGCACGGACCGGGAAGACATCCACTCATTGTGCCTGACCGTGGTCCACAAGCTGCTGGAGAGGCACCGAATCAGTTTCGGGGATATAGGACGTTTGGAAGTTGGAACCGAGACAATCTTAGACAAGTCCAAAAGTGTTAAGAGTGTTTTGATGGGGTTGTTCGAGCCCCATGGGGTTACCGACTTGGAGGGCATCGACACCACGAACGCTTGTTATGGGGGGACGGCGGCGCTCTTCAACGCGATTTCTTGGGTCGAGTCTTCAGCTTGGAACGGGCGGTATGCGCTGGTCGTGGCTGGGGACATTGCTGTTTATGCGGAAGGACCAGCAAGACCAACTGGAGGAGCCGGGGCTGTGGCGATGCTCGTGGGGCCCAACGCGCCGCTGGTGTTTGATAGGGGCCTAAGGGCCACTTACATGAAACACGCGTACGATTTTTACAAGCCGGATCTTTCTTCTGAATACCCAACCGTGGATGGTAAGCTCTCAATCCAATGTTACATAAGTGCTTTAGATAATTGTTATCAGTCGTACTGCAATAAAAGTGCGAAATTATACTCAAATAACCCAGTTGGGCTTGGTAGTTTGGACGCGGTTCTCTTCCACACCCCGTATTGTAAATTAGTTCAAAAGTCGCTAGCTAGGCTGGTCTTCAACGATTTTATTCGCGCGCCGAAAGGCAAAGCGACCACCCTATATCCAGATTTAGCAAATTTCGAAAACTGCAAACCCGAAGACACCTACTTCGACAGGGACCTGGAGAAAGTGCTGCTTAAGATCAGTCAAGATGTCTACGACAAAAAAACCAAACCATCCATGTTGATGGCTAGTCAAATTGGAAACATGTACACAGCCTCCCTATATGGTGGGTTGGTGTCCCATTTAGTCAATAAAAGCATATCCGAATTAGCCGGCAGCAAAATCGGCCTGTTTTCGTACGGTTCAGGCTTGGCCTCTTCCATGTTCTCCATTTCGGTGTCGAAAGACCAACAGGAAGGGTCGCCGCTCCACAAACTGGTCTCCTGTTTAAAACACGTCAAGCCCATGTTGGAGCGGAGGCAGAAAACCGCGCCCGAAAAATTCGCAGCTATTCTGAAGGCTAAAGAAGTCACCAATCATAAAGCGCCCTACGAACCCGTGGACGATGTGGGTTCCCTCTTCCCTGGTACTTATTACTTGGAGAAGGTCGACGAAATGCATCGCCGGACTTACAACAGGATCCCCGGCATCATCAACGGCTCGAGTTAGCAGTTTTTCTGCCAAATTGTAGTCAATTTTAGTTCTATTGTCCCCCTTAGTTCAATTGAATCGTACCATTTTGAATTTTATTGCAAATTCTCGTGAGAAAAAATCAAATTTTAGGTTAGGCTGCTACATTATGGTTTTTGGTTGTTTTTTGGGGTAAAGTAAGTTTCAGCTCTACTTAGCTCAGTGCAAATTTTGTTAGGGAAAAGGGCTCAAATGTGCATTTTTTTTACAAAACTCCTATTATACAGGGTGGCGAAATGTGGGTCCTTTACCCTGCAAACTGTTTTATTTTGGCAGCGGAGCTGCACCAAATTGATATAAAATATCAGTAAATAAACGCCGAGCGGGACTGAAATGATTAATTAATGAGGTGTTTGATGCGGAGAGATTTTATTTAGAAAATCGTTTGCTGACGTTTATTTTCTCCAATGTGTACATTCAGAGATGTTAAAATGGTAATTGCCGGTTTAGTAAAAGGCGATTGGCTAAAAAGATTAATTTATGAAAGGATAAGGGCGACTGCTCAATTCTAACAATGAAAATCAGGTTAACCCACTTGTGCATCTCTGAATAAACGATTAAAGGATGTGTGTAGGTGATGGAAACGTACATGTAATTATTAGAAACGAGACAATACGATGTATTGCGTTTTTGCCTTCAGATTTTATAGATTGTTGTATTTTATTTGTGTACTTATCGTTGATCTGTTAATTAGGAGGGTAAGTGAAAGGTATTTATTGTATTTGATTTTTATTGGTAATGGTTGTAATTGTGATTTTTAACTTGAAATGTATTTTTGATTATGGTATTAGTAATTTCGGTCGATTTATTGCGACAAAAAGCGGTGCAATATTGTTCTTGTCATGTATTCAACGATGAGATAGTATATTTTTGTGACATGAAATTTTATTTTTAAATTGTATTTGTATGGAAAGGATCAAATTTTAATATTTATAAGCCAGCAAACAATAAATTATCTAATTCTTGCAGTCTGTGTATTCATTTACCAACAATACATTGTTTACCTGAACCTTTTGTCAAAAAGTTCCGCAAAAATTTGTGTAATGTGAGTCCTTTGTGAGCGACGATAACGAATTTTAACCTTTAGAAAAGTCAAAATTGTAAATATAACAAACGACAAAACATTCAAGGACAAAGGACTGTTTTGTTTTGTTTGAATTTAATTTTTTTCACAAATCGTTCAAAGAATCAAAACGGAATTCAGATGAGCAGTTCGAGTCAATTGACAAAAGCACAAAATTCAGAAATCCATAATTTGAGAGCGAAGAAAAATATTTTTTAAAGTCAAGGCCTTAGTTAAGTACCGCTTACGGCGACGAATTATCACTCAAGTAGGGAATTGCGTCTGTTTTTATTTTTATTAAATTAATTGCTTATTTGCGACACTCTCAAGTTCTTTCGTTGGTTAATTTTATAATAGATATATTTTGGGCAAATGGCCGATTTTTCACTGCGCCATCTATGTCTTACTCGCCCACAAGTGCTAGGTTAAGATGGCATATCCACTGAACTGAAACCTCCTGCATTGTTTTTTACTTTATTGACTATTATTAAGGTTGCGCTACTTAATGAATTTAAGTGACACTTAACTTTAAGGAGAAGCGGTATATTCGGCCCTTAGTGACTTATCGGAGCTTCATGTTACATAAAACTGCATTGCATTTGAACTCTTCACTTAGATCGGAATTAAATAAGTGTCTAAAATAATCAAATTGATTATCAAGTTCTTGCGGACACACCAATTAATTTCAGGTAAACAGAATTGTAAATGTAGGACACCGTTTGCGTAAGTACAAATTTGAATTTTGTAGATAAACAATTTTTTAGCATAATAATAATCAAAAACAAGGTAATTATTATTTTATAAAAAAGATTTTTAAGTTATGCTGTGCGTTGGAATATAAAAAAAATATTTTTACTAATCAACAACATAACACTTTACCAAAAGGTGTGTGGGTCTCACCAAAATTATTGAGAACCAAAAATTTAATTGGGACAAGAAGAGAAAACTTAAATAGATTTATTTAAAATATCTAAAACATAATCTTCAAAAACATCAACAGTTTTTATCTGGCCTAGGTATTATCGCACTTGGAAATGGTACTTTTTGATAGCAGCAACGTTGTCATTAAATCAAAATAAAACTTCTTTGGTTAGTATTCAAGAAGTTGTGTAAAAAAATAATTTTTTACATTATTTTACGTAAACGTAATAAAAAAGTATTTATGTGATCAAAATTAGCGTTTGGTGAACGAATTCTCGACCTCGAAGTTTATCATCACCACTTGATGAAGGATTTCAGCTTTTTTGGTGTCTATGCAAATCGTTAATTAATGCACGGAGCGGTTCAAAACACAAAAATCTGGTTTCCTATATCGTAAAAATTATCACTGCGGCGATTTTCAATAAAATATAATTTGCAGGTTGAAAGGTTCAACATTATCAATGAAATTTGAACGGCGATTTGAGCGTCACGACGGAGATAACGACGAGTGCAATCAAATTGCATTGAACTTTAATTGCATTTTTCACTTATATCCTAGAAATAAAAGTTGTGATTAACAACCGTGCAACTATTTGCAATTAATTTCTAGTATGAATGAATGCGATTTACAAATCGATATCGATCGATTAACTCACAGGTAGTTTTGGTTGGCAGGTATCCTGTTGAGTGTAGTAAAAGAAAGTCTATTAAAACCCATCTTTATCGACCCTGACCTGGAATTGAATTCGAAGAAAGTAAAAACTTTCTACAGCCGAGCCAAGCAATTATTTTATCGATTTAAATATGTGTCTGCTCTCATCGTTTTGTTTCACTTTACTGCCATTTGCATAATAATGTTTTTATTTCGCCAAGAATCGTTTTATGTAACTGTTGGTGGAATTTTATACTTCCTGTCTGAGATGGCATCTTAGGGTAAGATGGTGCAGTAGTCTGGGTTTGTTCTGCAAGAATTTTCTTTTAAAAATAGTTGTTTCAGTTTTAATGAATTTATTCCATACCCTGTATGCCACTCACTTTCAAATATTGTCACGTTTGTTGTGGTGCAGTCGTGGATTATAAATTATTGCATTAGTAAAAATCATTACTCAAACAAATAAATAGTGTTTACTTACACATTTGTTTCCTTTATTCCATAACAATATTTTAAAATTATTTTTTCACTTTTTTACAAATCAAAACATTTTAAAAAACACACTTTTTAAAACAACGTCAAATACACAATTAATAATGATTAATGATTAATGATCATTGTGTTGACTTTTTAAAAAATGTGTTTTTAAAAATGTAATTGTGTATTTGACGTTGTTTTAAAATGTTGTGATTTGTAAAAAAGTGAAAAAATAATTTTAAAATATTGTTATGGAAAAAAAGAAACAAATTTGTAAGTAAACAATTTTACATAACAAGGGAAACCTGATTTAAATAAAATAAATAGTGTATTATCTTTAAATAGTGGAACTATGTTATTTAGCCCAATTTACAAGAAAAAATTGTAAATTTGGTAACTGTCCAATACAGACGATGCAAAGTTCATTCAAATTTTATTTAAATCCATCTCCTTGAATTAAATTCAACACAATTTCTCTGATAATTTGCCAATCTTCAATACATATATTTTGACTAATCGTTTTATAATCATTTTTCTACGACCACTACTGAAAATGATCAATATGTACAGGGTGAGTCAAGTTTTACCGCCGGTGGCAAAATAGCTCTTCAAAATAATTTTTCAATTCTCATAAATTGCACGAGTAATTTTGTATTATTAAGGAACATAGAAACAAGAAAAAAAATTCTTTTAATCAGGTAAATTTTGGCTTTTGCTCAATTACTAGTTGTTCAATTTATTAGTTTTTTTGATGTACGAACAGTAAAATATTTTCACACAATTTAGTGTAATTGAAATAATTTGAGTAATTTGCGTTTATTAAATAAAGCCATTTCCGTATTAGAAGGTATTTTTTTAAATGATTTACGACATAACTAGACCAATTTACCGAACAATTTTATTTATATAGGGTTCTTGACTTTTTATTTATGACGGTCACTAAACTTAACTTAAAAATGCAGGTCTGACGGCAACTGAAAAGCTGTCTCGTCCAGTTTGATGGGTCGATCATAAACTATTGTTAGGGTGGTAAACCGCATTATCCATTGTTAGAAAGTCATAAATAAAAGCATTTCTCGTGCTTTATTTTAAATTTGATTTAATTCAAAAAGTAATAATTTTTTTACGAATCGAATTGCAAGTAATAATGCAACAAATTTATTTAACAAATTTTGAAATAAAAAACCAAACATCGTAATTTTCGTTTAACGACTTACGATTGAATTGTTTCTTTTTCTATTCCATATCTTTTTTTTTAAGTCGTTAAACAAATAATTACTTCCATATCGGGAAAAGATAAAATCATTAAATCATTAAAAAATCGTAATTTTCCTCAAAACTCTTTGTTTTACTTTTTTGACTTCAAATATAAAAATAATATCACCCAACTTCGTCAAATTTCATTTTTCAGGATCAGTGTGATTGAGACAAAGATATCTTTTTTATATTATATAATTTTTACACTCTCGGTCTGTAATATGCTATTATAGCCGGTGTAATCTGACATTTTGTTTAATTTAGAAACTAAATCAATTAATTAACAAAAAATCCATTGACTAGGTAACTGTTTACACTGTATGAGAAATAAAAAGAATAAAATAAGAAAGGATGTTCTTCTTTTCCTTTTGGTGGCTAGGTTCATAATCTGTAAAATGTTGTAAAATGATACTTTGAAAGGAATATTTGCCAGAGATTATCTGTAATGCATGCTGCTATTGTTTCAATTAAATTTATTTGTTCATATTTACAATGTGATGAATTCCTAGACGTCTGCTTGCTTTTGGGTTTAATGTTAATTTAATCTTGCTGCAACGGAAAAACGCAATGTGCTTGTAATTACTTGTATTTTTGTTCCCAACGTTTTGTTATGACCAAGCAAATTTATTAATTATTATTAATTGCGACATTTGTTTAAAATTTCCATTGATACAGTCACTTGGAACGTTTTTATTTTGGAACTAATTATATGTTATGGGTTGGTTCAATTAAACTCATTTAAAGTTTTCTCAATCACATGGTTTTATTTTAATTTGATGGAATTTATGTCGAAAGAAATTTGCAGCGTATTACCGCAAGTTGGTAGCCCGTGAATGGGCTTACAGGAACACAAAAAAATAAATCAGCTTCAAAAAGTTCAACAACCTGTTGTCTTTTTAAATGCGAATGTAATTTTTGAAAAACGCTTAAATTACGATAAGTAACATTGAAAACATTTTGACAATACATTTTGTATCACCTGATTAACAAAATATACACAATTCATTGTTATAAAAATAAAAAGTACATTGTCTTCAATGTTTGCACGAGGTAAAGGTCTCATTGTATAATACTTATAATTTACAACATTTCTGCCGTTGCTTCATCATCTTCGTTTGCTTGTAGAGGCTCAACTCTCAACAACACGACGCCTGAAAATCAATGTTTAATTTTTACTTTATCAATAAGAACAAACAATTACACATTGTACGGCGGTCGGCACATTAAGTGACGCGTGTTTAATGAAATGTTATTATTAAAACATTGAAAACATATGCTTATGCAAAACAGTTGAGGTTTTTATTTAATAAGAATTTAAGAACAAATTTGGCTCATTGTTTCTCAGTTTTAATTTAAAATGTTTACTTCATAGGACCCATCAAGATATTGAATTAGTGGGCAACCCAGCAAACATCCCTGCAACTCAAAGCGATGAGTCGTCGTGTGTCATTTAATGTGCCGACCGCTGTACATAAATTTGGGTGGTATTTTATCAAGAGTAAGCAGTGCAAGTATAATGGTAAGTAATGCATATTTGCGTTGCTTAAATAAAGCTAATTTGTTTCCTATTTTTACTCATTTTTGACATGTGGGTGCAGATAGCACATCCAATGAGATTGCCATACTTTTGATTGATTTAAGAATAAATTTTCTGTTAGTAAACCTACCTGATGGTTTCACTCGAACCTCAAAGCTGTCATTTGAGTTAATGGCTATTGGAACTCCAGGATTGTAAACATCCTTTTGAAAAAATCCTTTAATATTTTATTGAAAAAGTCTCATATTATTTACCTGTACTTTATAACTGGTACTGCAATTCAAACCAACCGTGCTTAATGGTATATCCATTTTATGTGCATATCCATCCACTCTATAACTCAGAAATGCAACGGCATAGCTATAACACCCATTTACAATCGGAGTTATGGGTTTCGTCCAAATTTCGGTTCGATTAATCTAAAATTACCAATTTTAACCTTTTACCATAAAACATTATAGGCAACTCATACAGCTGTTATTCGCAATCCCTGAATTCCTAGAGGATCTTGATTGATGGCAATCACGTCCCTATTCAGCAAAATATTTTTGTGTTCCGCCTTGATGGTTCTAAGGTCGACGGACATTAAAAGAGGCGCAGCTAAGACGGCCCATACCGCCATTTGTGCCTTGCTTTGCTCTTCACTGAGTCCATAATTACCAATTAACAACTAAAAAAAAAAAATTGTATTGGCTGGTTTTCCGCATCCCCATTTACCATGTCAGGATCGTTCCAATGCCCAGGCCCGGAATAATTCGCTATCCGGTCCTGGTTGGTGCTGAACCATCCTAAAATATTCGTGACGTTGTTCCAAGCGTCGTCGATGTCGTCCCAATTTCTCCACAAATTGCAAGTTTCGGCCAGAACGTCGTAATTCGGCTAAAATATTATTGGCTAAAATTCAAGAAGATTGAAACTAATCTCATACTTTAATTCCGATCGGTTCCATGTAAGCCGGCCAGCTGCAAGAATAGACGATGGGTCGTCCCGTTGCATTTAAGAAATTTCCGAAATCGGCGTATCCTAATCAAACGAAATTAATTGGGTTTTTGCCAAAAAGTTCATTTTACCTATCTCCATGTCCGCGATGTCCGAATAACATCCGTCCAATTTAATGTAATCCACTTCCCATTCGGCGAAGGTTTGTGCGTCGATTTCGAGATGGCCTAAAATCCCCGGGTATCCAGCGCACGTGAAATTGCCATAATCTTCGTAAATGCCGAATTTCAAGCCTCTACTGTGGACCTAAAATTGACTGCTTTGTAAGGTTTGCAAATTATTAAATTAAAAACATGATAGAGCAAGATCGGGAAAACCGTTTTAATGCTTCTGATGCCGTCTTCCCGGTCGCTTTATTTGAATTAAGGTCCGGGAACTGCTAAGTAATGCACAATTCTTCCGCTCAGGGGGCACCAATTTTGCCCCTTAAAATAAAAAACGTTTAGGCAACCAAAGAGGTATCCTAACTAATAAGGTAAGTATTGAACAGCGAAAGAACAAAAAAAAAGATTTGCGCGTTTTTCATACGCTCGTAACTTGATAAATATTATTTATATTATGGCCTGCGGCGATAACGACGGTAAACTCAGTCGGAAAAAAAATTAGTCTATAATTTTTTGCTAATTCTTCGCCAATTTTGTGTTTTCATAGATGTACCTGCTATAATTAATCCCGTAACAGGCTGCAAACACATTTTCAATTACGCAAAGAGTAATCTTTATCCCCATTTTTATACTCTCATAATTTGATAAATATTATTTATATTATTGTCTGCGGCGATAACGGCAGTAAAATCAGTCAATGCGATTGCTGCATTATTTATTGTTTTTTTTTTTGTAATTTTTTGTGAATAGATGCTTCAAACAATTTTTCCTACGATGCTATCCGAAACTAATATAATATTGTACAATTTAGTAGGCTCGAAAATGTTTCATATCATTACGCCTGCGAACATGGATATTTTGCATTATCAAGTGTGTATTTTTATAAATTTTTAGAGTTTTATATCCTTACGTGTGCGAATATGGTTATATCCTAACAATTTGCACTATATCAAGTGTGCATTTTAATACAAATTATTCTATCCATGCCGTCAATCAAAAAGGTACAGATTTGACAGGACATCTGTGAGTAATAGGACGAACTATTTGACTAAAATCTTATGTTAAAACAACTTTTCCCCGAAAATGTAAAATTTAGACATTTATCCAATTTGGTTTACGGAAACTATTTCTTAGGTGCTAAAGGAACATTTTTATGTAATTTGTTGACGATGTTGTATTCGGAAAGCAATAAAAAACGCGATTAAATAATACTGTTTTTAATACTGATTTTTTTTCAAAAAGATTCACCATGTTATCATAAAAAAAACATGTCATGTTAAACTACTATATGTTTAGTATAAGTACCCCGAAGGAATTTCTACAATATAACTTACTTCTTGAGCTATACTGTTTTTACTGGCACACTACATTTAAAAAAATATTGTTGCCAATTTTTTTCTTCTTAAGTTATCAACTTTCTCGCAATAAAAAAAATGTTTTCTTACAAGGCAATATATTCTCTATAAGTGCTGTAAAGTGCATTGCAAAATATTTCGTAACTCTAAAGATTTCAGTAAAAAACACTCACTACTACATTTTTGCGAGAATTGCACTTTCGGAGGTTAATTTTTGAAAACTAGGCACTTCTTCACCAAAGCAAATATATCATTAGATGCGGTAACATTATGTTTATAACTGCTGCTTCGCAAATTATATATTGATAAGTGCTTTCTAAGCGATACTGAGTTACTTAAAACTCTGCATTTTTTGAGGTTGGGTTCCCCAGCCTTAAGCGCCAATTAAGTTTTTTTTGAAAACCAGAAACGCTACGAAGCTTTTTTTAGTTGGTTCACGTGATGAGGTTAACCAGATGAGACTTTCTGGATATCCCCAAACCATTTTTTCTGGTTTACTTTTCTTCGCCATTTTTGGTCTACGTTGTGTTGTTCTTTCAGTCCAACTATTTGAGCTGTGTGAAATCTATTGTTTTTGCTAAATTTGCTTGCTGGTGCGTTTGGAGCGTTCTGATCTGACCCAAATGGTCTGGTAAATGAAATTTTGACTTACATAATCCGCTAAAGCTTTGATTCCGCTGGGAAAACGGTCAGGATCGGGCTGTAAGCGCCCGTTGATATCTCTGTCTCGACTCATCCAACAGTCATCTATTATAATATATTCGTAACCAGCTGCCAAATACCCATCAGATGCCATCAAGTCGCTCATGTTACGAAATAATTGTTCACTGAAATTGGGCCTTACAAATTGAATTAAATTTTATTATAAGTCACCTGATGCACTCATCCGGATATGTGACACAATCTGTGATGCACCTGAATCTTTGCCATGACATCCAACCCATCGGTGGCGTTCGAGCCAACCCATTCTCTAATCCGCAAACAACTTGTAACAGCAGAAGTAACAGAAGGATGACCATTCTTACAAGGGACTGGAACAGCATTAATAAAATTTTACATAATTCGAGTTTATATTAAGTTTGAGATTATTCAAGCGTGGTCTTCAGTCGTGTAGTCACAAAATAAATAGTACCAGGGCGACTTATAAACCAGAAAATATTATTAGGAATTAAGTTAACTACACAACTTGGTTAACGTGAAGTTTGTTATCGCTTTTATTCTCATTTGGAAGATGGGTTACACAATAAAAGCGCCCTGACGCGCCCCGGCGCGACTACACCACTGGCGTCGCCTGCTAAGAAATTTAAATAAGTATGAGATTGCTATTGTATGTAGCTCTTATCGCGATGAACATCTCAAATTTGTACAATGACCTAGGTTCAAAAGGAACTACACCGGGTGCCTTAATTACCATACAGATAACGAATATTCTTTATCGCATGTAAAACAGACTGAAAAGTGCGCATGGAGTCAATTTATGAGAAGAAACACAATGGGAGATTTGTGAAAATAATAAAAATTTTATTACCCAAAACACAAACTGAAACAATCTCAACTATAACTTTTCAAACAAATAATAACTCAAGTGATACTATTCACATTTTACTTATATAGCAAGCAAGAAATAAAGCAATCGATTTTGTATATACAGAGTATCAACCACAAACGAAAATCGTTTGATCAGTGACTAATGCTTATTCACTTTCAAATGTTCCTAATTACTTTTAAATATTTTAATGTCCCAATGGAACCTTGGCATGGCGAAAACATAAGCGAATGAAAATGAGATGCGAGAAAATTTCAATAATCACCGGGTATAATGACCTCATTGCGAACCGATAAGATTATCCAAGCGTTTGGATTTAAGTAATTTGTTTGTACCAATTTTCAGAGTGGCTCAACTTTGTTTAAAATCTTGATCGAAGATTAACCTCTGTTTGTTTGTTATCACAATTTTTTCTGCTCAATTAGCATGCGCACCGTGATCCTGGTTCAAGTTCAAGTGAAATTGCAAAAATAAATTATTCTGAGAATTCGAATCCGGATACAGATCGTTTGCTATCACAATTTCGGGTTAATTCCTTCCACAATATTATTATTAAGTGTTTATAGTGTGTTTTTTAATTCGAGAAACAAGGCTGGGAAAAATATTTTCTTTACTTTATGTTGATAGTAATGGCATCTTACATCCGCCAGTTAAGGTGATATTAGTAATGTAGGTTTAAAATTAGAAAATATAGTTTCAAAAAAACTTGCGATGAGGAGTTTCAATATTCTGTAACAATTAAGCGATTCTGTCAAAATTGTATAGGATATAGGTGTTAAGTACTGATTACTACCAACATATAGTAAAAATTTTTTTTTTAATAATCTAATTGATTCTGAAATTCAAAAACACACCATAGAGTCAGAATTGTTTTTACAATGTTGTAATTACCATTTACTAGCTGAAATAGAATTTCTTGTTAATTACCGTTATGTTTAAGAACTTTTTGTTTAGTTTTAATGCAAGAAAACGAAAGCTCTCAACCTTTAAATATTGTAGATTTTACGACTTGTTGATCAAGAATATTATTTGATGGTTGAAAGTTTTGTGTTTTCAAATTCAATTTTAATTTTTTAAATAGTTTTTTGGAATATTGAAGCACTTAAGGTTCGTTTATGAATTTTTCTTGTTACAGTTGTTGCGTTTCCAACCCCGTCACATTTTTAATTCATCTTGAAATGTTTGCTCTTTGTTAATCCTACTCCCATATATTTTCTCTTTGTATACCGTGTTTTATCATTGTGATACATAATTCGCACTAATTTATTGCCTGATAATTAATAATCCTTTCTTCTATTCATCCCGTTTTCCACAATAATACCTTGTAAGTTACTTGATTTATAATTATTTAAATACTGCTGCCATTCGAACACCTCATTTTTTATTCAATTAAGCGGCAGTTGTATAATAGTACATTATTCAATAAGCACCTATTATGAAAGAAATTGAATGTTGTCGAAGATCGAAGCGAGTATTGTAACCATCCGAGTACATAATAGCCATTATGCGCAAGTCAAATACGACCTTTTATCTCTAACCTTTAAAAATTATAAAAAACCCAACTTACACAAATAAAATGCAAGTGGATTGATTTTTATTTTTAATATCATGTGAAAAGAAAGTACAATTTCAAATTGAATCTTCAAAAGTGATAATTTGCCAATTTGATACCAACCCAAAATTTCCAAAAATAGTACAAGAAACCTGTTTATTGTAGATAATCTTAAATCCAATAATTTAGTGCTGCAAGATATTATTTTGCCGTAAAAAGGAGATAAAATGTAATTGGATTTAATACTTGTCACTTCGCAATCAAATAAGATATTAAATTCAAGTGGCTGTTATCATAATGGAAAACATTAAAAACAAATGATAAACATTAATTCTGAGTGTAAAATAAATGTGTTGATCAATAAACAAATTTCCATGGGATTAATAAACAAAAATTTTTATTGCACATAGAACTATACAGTACAAAAATATCTTACCAGACAATTTTAGTGGTAACTTTGGGCGAAAATATTTCTTACAAAGAAAGTACGACACCCAGCAGTAAAATAATTTTTGTATTCTGAATAACATGCAAATCATTCACACTAAACCTAAACTGATCATATCAATGACTTTACATTTAAAATAAAATAAATCAAGTATTTATCAATTCCGGAAATAATGACCTCCTTTTGTACAGATAAAATTGCTCAATCATACAAAACTATGATTTGTACCAATTTGCAGACTAGTTCATCTTTGTCTTATATCTACTAAACGAAAATCCTCAGTCTTAATAGTAGCTATTAATTGATGTCGGCAGGATGCAACTGCCTCTCACCTTCATTCAAAAATATCATCATGGCTCTATACAGCAAGTAAACACCAAACAATCTCCTTTCGTGGCCCGTCCAAGTCGAAGCCACGCCGTAAAAATCTCCAAACTTAATGTTCTCAACATTGTCGATTTTCAGCGCGCTAATCATGGCCGCTTCTCTGCTGTACGCTTCGACCGGAATTATGTTCTGATACACATGCAAACAGACCACGCCGCTGTTGCTATTCCAGATGTTCAAAATCCGTTTCAACTTCTTATTTTCAGAATTTCGCTTCCCTACATTCCACAATGTAACAGCGTCGTACAAATGCGAATAGGGCCTCGTCCGTTTTCCCTTCCCCACGTAAAAGATGGCCCCTAAAAACGTTTTCCAAGTGTCGCTTGGCTGCAACGAATCCGCTCGACACGGTAAATTATTCGTAACGCGCGGATCCAGCAGTAAATAAGTGAACGAAGATTTATTGACGCCTTCCCTCCACCTCTTGGACGGATCCGGGCTGTTGAACTGCTTCGAGATCGCTTCCTCGAGGAGCTTGTATCGAGATAGATCCTGCACCCACGAGGGGTCTTTAAATGTCTTCTCCAACTCGCTCGAATAAACTGAAAAAACGCCAAATGAACGATTTAGATTAAAAATTATGTTCTTAACTTTTAGGTTTGGAAAAATTGAAAAATCTCTTGATAATCAAAATCATGGATCCAAATAAAATTTTGATGTTGTTGAAAAATGTCATTTTTGATTCAATTTAGTCGACTTGATTAAACAGGTTTACAGCAATCCTGTGTTTTCAAATTTTCTGACCTTTCAAGGTTTTCCATGACCCTATTCCAGTATTTTCCCTTTTGTGCCTTTAACTAAACCAGTCAACATTTTCAGTTCAAGTTATATAGGCAATTCAAGCTAAACATGCGACTCTAGCGTAAATAAATTCAACTAAACGAATTCCTTGTCGTGACGTCACGTCGTGCCACGTGCGTTTGTTATTGTTCGAGTTTTGTAATAATTTGATTAGTTTTCGATAATTCTAAAGAAGAAATGAACTAATTTGTAATTTGTTTGTTTGATATCAAGTTGTAGGCCAGATTTAAAATGTGAGTGTTAACATTAACCATGAATACATCCGAAACTAACCTAAAAAAAATTCTCACGCTGAAGCTATTGAGATTGCTCAAATATCTTCGGCTAGGATCCATATTTAAAATATTGGCAAATCGCCTGCCAGCCAATCTAATACCAATTGCAGATGATATTTTTGTAATGTACACTTGTAAACCTTTCAAACTCAATCCGAGTAGATGATAAGTTTATTGAATGAAAACTAATACTTCTAGTTAAAAAAAAACTTGATTTCATTTACACAAAGATGATGCAACATTTTGCTAAATAGTTTTATGTCGAGAAGTTTTAAAGGTTTTGCATCGTCTCCTAAAGTGATCCCATTTTTCAGATGGTTTGCGCTGTTGTTAATCTTTCAAATCCAATTTTGGCAGATGACAAACTTGTAACATAATTTTCCCATAATTTTCTCAATTTTTATAATGCCACATATTTACAAAAAGTCACTTTAACCGGCGTTAAAAATTTCTATCCTGGATATGACGTCACAATGCGACAGTTATCTATATTATCGATACGCGGTAAAACTAATTTAAATTCCCAATAGGATAGTTTCAATAAGTGATGTACAAAACGTAGATATACAGCGTGTCCCACGGATGGGATCGCGCACTCTTGTAAACTTTCTTATTTGCCATTTTGCGAGAAAAAATAATTCTTGATAAAAAGTTCTGTTTACCTTGGAAAATCATAAACAGTTGTCAAATTTCCAATGAAATGTACGGGGCGTTCTAGAAATTAGAAAACATAAAATCGACCTTAAGCAAAGTACTCTTATTTTTCATTTTCGTAAAAAATGTTATTTTACAAAGTTGCTTCAAAATGTAACAAAAGCTTAAATATAAATTTTGGATTAACAAATAACAAAACTACATTTGCACTAAAACTGTCATTTTATTTGGGTCAATAAGTCAAGAACAACATTCCATGGAAGTTTTAAGGAAAACATCAAGAAATTTAAATAATTAGCAAATCTGTAGGCAGATCGATTCTTTTATTAAAACGTTTTATTCACGAACAAGTCAACCTTTACAACTAATGGGGTAATTTCTTCAGGCTTAAAGGTCCTTATTTTTTGAATGAAAATTTGAATGAAAATTCTTATTTAAAAGACTTTATTCTGGCTGAACTGGACGATGAAAATTTAAGAGTTTAAAAGAAAAATTATTTTTCAACAAGACGGAGGTCCTGCACACTCTGCATTACAAGTTCAGCGGTGGTTGGAAATTTACTTTTCCAAGAAGTGGATTTCTTGCTTTGGGTAAATAGCTTGGCCTGCAAGGTCGTCTGATCTAACTTCATTAGATTACTTCTAATCTGTTTATGAGAAATTTAGAAAAATGCTCGAAAAATGTGCACAAGTTGAAGGTCTGCAGTTGAATAGTTCTTGACATAAATAAAATGTTATTTCAAGTGTAAATCTATTTTTGTTGTTTGTATTTAAGCTTTTGTTACATTAAGAAACAACTTTGTAAAATAACATTTGTCACAAAAATGAAAAATAAGGGTACTTTATTTAAGGTCGATTTAGGGCCGGTTCTTCAAAGACAGCTTAAGCCGGGTTTTAGTTAAACTCGGCTTATGAAGAAACTAGTGTTGTAGTACAATACTAGTTTCTTCAGTAAACCGAGTTTAACTAAAACCCGGCTTAAGCTGTCTTTGAACAACCGGCCCTTAGTGTACATTTTATTATAACTTTGACAACTGTTTATGATTTCTCAAACTATGCAGAACTTTTTGTCAAGAATGATTTTTGGTTACCAAATGGCAGATAAGAAAGTTTACAAGAGTACGCAACCCCATCCGTGCACACACTGTATATTGCAAGAATTAACATAACATAAAATCTCCTGAGAGATCTTTCTATTTCGATGTAGTTGAATAATATTAGGATAAGAAAACACCCTAAAATAATTCCAGTGGCAAATATATACCTACAATGAGATAGCAAAGAAATTTCTTTCTTTCCCGTCTTAAACTTTTTTCCAGGCACATAAAATAAATTCCCTGATTTTTTAATAAAATACATAATTTCCCCCGACATTTTGGCTTACTTCTAAATTCCCCGACATTTCCAAGTGAACCCCGTTAAATTGAAATACCTCTTTCGTGCTCCCGTATGAGCGGCGGCCTCTCGGTCGGCTTCTCCTTCAATCGGTGCAGCTTCCTCAAGTAGGCCCTTTTTGTCGATGGAATGATCGGACCGGGGATGCAGCCGCCCCTCGACAATTCCTTCCTCAAGGCATCCGTGTCGTAATTAAAACTGTCGGGGAGTGAAGATAATTTCGAGGAGAGCGATGTGTTGCTGGATACAATCGATAATTCTTTCGAATTGTTTATAATCGGTCGTTTTTCGAACAGTGAGAGATTTTCTTTCTTGTCCTCGTATTTATAGACTTCAACAATGTTCGAAATTGCTAAAGAGTTGTCCGAAGTGAACAGGGAATCCTCCGATATTTGTCGAGTTAGATCAGCGGGTTGATCCTTATGATCATCAAAACTTTTCCTGAAAGCTCTATTCAAGGGCTCCTCAATCGAATTGGAGGTAAAATAGTCGCTGCTGCAGTCCTTGGAAATAGTTTTAGTCGCATTTTTACAATTAGCACAAGCACAGTTAGTTTCATGACACGTTTCCTCAGTGGAATTCAGCAAACCACTTACTCTAAAACTCTGATAGTTGCCGCAACCGCTAGAAACATCCTCATCACTAGTCAACAGTTGGTAATCAACAGTGAACGTTTTATTAAGAAGTTGTTTTCGTGGAACCACATAAGTCACATTAGAAGGCGACTCAAATTCAGATTCCAAATTTGAGGTTAATTTTTCAGTTCCTAAGTCTTCCACACTTTTAGAATGTTTATCGCACCAAGACTGAACATAATCAGTATTTTGTGACAATGCCTCATCAACACAGTTGTCTTTAATTTCATATTCCCCAACAACTGTCTCGGTGTTAACAAGGACTTTTTCCAGAGTCAACTTATAGTCGTCTTCCGGTTCCACTTCAAAATTTAAAATAAATGTTTCAGCAATAAATTCTTGGAGTAAAGAAATTACTTCCAATTTGTCCTGTTGAGCTGCGTAATCTAAGGCGTTCTTGTCGTCGCAGTCTCTCAATTCCGGGTTCCCGCCGCAACGTAACAGTAAATTTAAAATTTCCAGTCGCCCCCAAGCTGCTGCTATGTGAACAGGCGTTAAACCATCATCCGATCTGTGCAAAAATGGCATTAAAAGAGAAATAAAGGGATCGGTAAAATACCTAACGTTTGGATTGCCTTCGGTTTGTAAAATTAATGAGACAACCTCAAAGGCGAATTCTTCCGAGTCGTTTCCTATCGCCAAGTGGAATGATGCAATGCCTTTGGAAGGTAACACAATGTTGGGGTCGGCTCTCTTTTTTTGCAATAACGAACACACGGCGCTGGAAATTACTTTAATTAAGTAAAATTTGGAGGTTGGAGGTTAAGACCAACCTGAGATTGTTGTCTTCAATCGATTCGTACAGTGATGATGCTAAGTAAACTTCTGTGGTGGTCTTTCCACGATAAATGCTCATTTTCACTGAACTGTGCTATCCCATTCATTAATTATTACTGGAGATACAGTAATGAACGGCTATCTATCACAGTTGATAACAGAACCATAAAAACAGGTTTTGGATGGTGGCTAAAGTCACAGAAAGTTTGGGTATCGAATAAATTTATTTTCGGAGTAAATTATAGAAAAATAAAATGCCACTTTTAAAATACTTAAACACTTATAACTTAAAATTAATCACAATTTATTCTTAAAAGCTATTTACAATTAATACTATTTATCACCTAACTTTGTTACTGTGGACCCATTGTGGAGACCCAATGGAAGCGACGTTTATTCTATCCACTGTGACAATTTCATCAAAAATGTTGTCTGCATTGTAAAACCGTAACAATTCCTCAATGGCCTTATCTTCAATCTGCAATTTGAAAAGCTCAATATTTAATGTGCATTTAAACTCAATGATACGAAAGCAAAAAATAAAAATAAAAGTTGAAATTTCAACTTTTTTCTTGAAATTGCACCTATTTAAGTTGAAATTTCACCTTTTTTAAAAAAGTTGAAATTTTAACATTTTTCTTGAAATTTCAACTTTTTTCAAAAAGTTGGAATTTCAACTTTTTAAAAGAAAAAATTTCAACATTGTTTTGCAATTTTAACCTTTTAAAAAGTTGAAATTTCACCTTTTTTAAAAAAGTTTGTTTTAACATTTTTCTTGAAATTTCAACTTTTTAAAAGAAAAATTTCAACATGTTTTTTAAAATTTCACCTTTTTAAAAAAAGTTGAAATTTCAACTTTTTTCTTGAAATTGCACCTATTTAAAAGTTGAAATTTCACCTTTTTTAAAAAAGTTGAAATTTTAACATTTTTCTTGAAATTTCAACTTTTTTCAAAAAGGTGGAATTTCAACTTTTTAAAAGAAAAAATTTCAACATGTTTTTTGAAATTTCAGGAAAAATGTTAAAATTTCAACTTTCATTTTTATTTTTTGCATGTTCTAACTACACTTTTGCGCAATGCTGTCACATAAATAATTAAATTAAATTGAAATAAACTCTAAAATTAAAAAACAAGTTTTAGCAAAATTTGTTGTTCATAAAAAAATTGATTTTAATAGTGCGACAAGTCCGTTTGTTAAAATATTTTAAATAAAAATCGTTTAGTTATCTGAGACAGGAACTTCAATCAATACTATTTATACAGATTCTTTATAATTGCATGTGGGCCACGCAAACTCGTCATCAAGAAATAAAGTTTAAGAAACGTCCTTTTGACAATTTGCAGCCTGTTGTAGTACGTTTTTTAATTCCACACGAAATTAAAAGACTGTGTAAAAATATTTTTGTTTACTTTATGTTGGTAGTGATCAGTGTTTAATACCACAACCTATACAATTGTGACAGAATCACTTAAACGCCAAGATAAAGGTTTTCTCATCGGAAGTTTGTTTAAACAAGAACCGTTTTGTGCTATATTTTCTAATTTTAAAGTTAAATTATTAATATAACATTAAACTGACAGATGTAAAAGCCATTACTATCAACATACAGTACAAAAAATATTTTTTTACAGCCCTAACTGTGTCTGGAATTAAAAAACGCGGAACAGCTTGCATTTTCACTCCCGTCTTATTGAAAATTGTGTTGCAACAAACAAGGCATTGATTTTCATTTCAAATTTTAAGTTGGCTTTCTCACTCAACCCACGTTAATTTACAAACACTCTGTATTCATTCAAACGCAGACTTTACTTACTTGTGTGTGCATCAACAGTTTCGTTTTCATTTTCGTGAAGTTCTCTTTTTGTTTCCGTTCTTGCGTTATAATTTCGTCCATTTTCACTCCCGTTTCCGGCGATCCAACCGGACTGCTCACATCGAAATTCATCTTCCACGGATTCTTAGGGCTCTCAGACAGAGACGGACTCGGACTTTCCCTCGCATTGACGCCACTCTCCGACGACAAGCGTTTCCTCTGTTTCTGAGACAATTTCACGATTTTTTGCCGGGGAGTCGATTTGTCCGCTTTGGGACTCTTCGCGTGCAAATAATCATTGACATTCAATTCCGGAAAATTGCAAGACGATATGATGTCGGGGACCAAATCCGGAGAATTATTGCTTCCGAGAGTTCGATTCAAATTGACGAATTCTTCTGTCCTTTCGTCGGAATTTAATTTTTCCTGGGCCGATACGATGGCTTGCAATCTCGCCGGCAAGAAACTTTGCTTTGGAGAACTATTTTCATTATCCGGTACAATTGGTTTTATTTTTATTTCATCGACTTTTTCGTCTATTTTGTTGGTATCACCGGGCGTTAGTTTTCTTGCCCTATTTCTTTTTTTCGCCTGTGTTGCAATCTTTGTTATCGTGCTGTCTTCGCTTTCATCGTCTTCGTTGATTGTTACAGGGTGCGAGCAACTGATTTCCTTGACAATATCATCTGAAGGGGCGTCTGAATAAGGTGTGATCACTCTATAGCTCATAATGGGGTTCCAATCGCAATAAAATTCAGCCAGCTGATTTAGAATTTCCTCGTTGACCAACTCCAAAGAACGAGACTCCAATAAGGCGGCCAAATTCAGACAAACATAAGCCATGCAACATTTCTTCAGCTGGGCAGCGTTGTAGATGTGTGAGAAGGTTAAAATCTGAGTCACGTTCTTCAAAGTTAAAAATTGGCTCAATTGGTACTCACAGATTTCTTTCAGCCTCGTCACAAACAACTGATCGGAAATTACTAATAAATTTGAAATGTGATCGATATCGCCGTTCAAGTTCAACGTTAGGTCATCTTTGTATAAGAAATAGAGGAGATCTGCAATAACCGAGTGAGAAAATGGCAGAGAGATTTTCGTCACCAAAGAATTCTGGTTCCATCTCACAGAAAAAATGTTGTTGAAATATTCCAAACGAGCCATCAAAATGCACTTGTGCGCATAGATTTCAGTGTCGCTCTTACTTTTGATGATCACATCGTGAAATTGGGGGAAGAGGGCCTGATTGAATTCCGGTTTCACCGCTGTGACAATCTTCTTACTCTTAGTACAAACGCAGTCATTGTCGCAATAAAGTTCGTCGACAATATCGAGCAATTTTTCGATGTCGAACCTCCTGGCGGCCTTTCGCAGGATGCGAATTGGGTCCCCGACACTATTTTCAGGAGGTTTCTTGACACTTTTTCGCTCTTTGTAAACTTGGAAGGCAGATTTGTTAGTCACATTGATAATTTCAGCTTCTGGACTGTCTTTGTCTTTGCAAGGTAAAAATAATTGCTTTATTTTGTCAGGAATTTGTCCGCAAGTGATAAGTTGGCAGGTTCCTGAATACATGAACGCCAACAACTGACTGAAGATCTCGGGATGGATTTCGGACAGTTCAATGGTACCACCGATGTTGGAGTCTATTAAATTTTTTAATTTTTCGCTGCTCGACGCTATTATGAAAGAGTGTGCAGGGAAAATTTGGTCCCCGACCTTAAAACTTATGTCATGGGTTTGCATCGTTTGTTGGCACTCTTGGAAAAAGGAATTTAAATCTTGATCAATGGTCGGTGAAGAAATCTCCGGGATGTTAACGAGGGAAGTGCGAGGATTGCTCTGCAACAGTTCTCCTTATACAGGGTCATTTTATTACATTGACCTTGCCACTTTAGTTGGTGTTTTAGTGGCACCGCTGATTCCTTAATTTTTCTCACAAAGTGTTTTCAAAAACATTGTCAAAAAACAGCCTACTAAATTCATGATTGGACAAAATTCGAGCTCAAAACAATTTGTAAAAGTTTGTAAAAGAGGCATTTACTGTTTAGGTTATGAGTGGCAAAGTCATTATTTAGGGCCTGTTGTTCAGACACCATTTAACTTTCAGAATATAATAATTATAAACTCAGGGAAAAAATAACTAACGCAGTTCGAGAATTGCTATGCAACAGTTCTTCTTATACAGGTCATTTCATTACATTGACCTTGGCACTTTAGTTGGCGTTTTAGTGGCAACCCTGATTCTCTAATTCTTATCTGACAAAGTGACGTTTTTGCAAACATTGTCAACAGTCTACTAATTCATTAGACAAATTCACGTTCAAAACAATTTGTAAAAGTTTGTAAAAGTGACATTTGTTGACAGTTGTGTTGGCAATGCCAAAAATTTACTTACTTGTAACACGGCGAAATTTTCTCCTGCCAGATCGCTTTGAATCGAAATGGCTCTGTGAACATTACCAAATTTAGTCACCTTCAACATCTGACAAGAGTCTTTTTCTAAAAATTCGTGAAAACTGCTCTTTTTAATCTGAACCGTTTCCGGCGATTTTTTCTTGCGGATTTTAATTGATCCCTCGAAGGCTTCACCGTCACTCGTGACAAACAACACCCCGCGGGCGTTTAAAATCGCTTGGCACACTTTCAAGGGGCGATTTATCGAATAAATGCATCGGTTCAAATGAGGGTCACTTTCTTGCCAAATCAACAAGTTTCCTGTGTCGGTTCTTGCTATCACCTTCAGTTCGTGGCATTCATCCGGCACTTCAAAGTCGATTTTCCCGCCAACCACACTCACAGATCGAACACTCAATTGCCTGGAAATGGGTAATTTTTTGAATTATTTAAATAGAGCAGCAATATTATAAAATAACTGTGTAAGTTTAATAATTACCTAGAAGCGATTTTCCGCTTCTTATATTCGTGCAATATGTAGATGTCACCGTCAGAAGTGACAACAGCCGTGGCACCGGTGCTAGCAGCTACGGCAATTATGGTACAATTAGGAAATGTGGTCAATTTCGGTGCTATCACATATTTTCCATAGCTTTTGTCGTGTCCCAATTGGCCTCCATTTAATCCCCAGGTATAAACAGCTTTAGGCCCCCAAGCTACGGTGTGGTAGCAAGCTGCACACACATTTAGTACCTCGTGCTCGAAAATTGGGAGAGATCTAGGCTGAATGGTTTGAGGTGGTGGGGGCAATAAACCAAGCACCCGGTGAGTGTTAAGACCACAAGTCCAGACCTACAATGTAAAGTTTATTTGTATGATCGACCACATAAACAATTTTATTTCCAAAAGCTGTAATTAGTCTAACAGTCCCTTATATTGGAATCTCAAGAGTAAAAGTATTGAATTATGACAGCTTGTGGAATTTTTTTTACTTAGGGTTAGTTAAGTTTTACCGCCCGTGGCAAAATAGTAGGTCTTTAAAATAATTTGTCAATTCTCATAAATTGCATGAGTAATTTTATATTATTAAGGTACATAAAAACCAAGAAAAAATCTTTTTTTTTTTAATCAGGTAAAATTTTGGCTTTCTTTCAATTACTAATTGCTCAATTTATTAGTTTTTTTATGTACGAACAGTAAAATAATTTCACACAATTTAGTGTAATTGAAATAATTTTACTAATTTGCGTTCATTAAATAAAGCCATTTCCGTATTAGAGGGTATTTTTTTAAATGATTTACGACATAGGCTGACCAATTCACCTAACAATGGTATTGGTTTTGGGTACTTGGCTGATTATTTATGACAGTCATAAAATTAAGTTAAAAAGTACAACGTTATATTTTACAGGACCGGAATAAGGGTCTTCGCTATTTCTTTAAAAGTTCACAACATCATAACCAACAGCTACACGGTAATTATAATCATAATAAAAAATAATTTTTGCAATATTAGATTTTAAACTTGATAAGAAAATCGCTTACCAGCTTCTAATTTTCGTTAGTATATCTGTCTACAATTTTGTGTTTTAATTTTGCCGTCTGCAAAGTCAATATACCTATCGGTTATTGAACCTACCCATAAAATAAATTGCTTAATTCACCCAAAGTTTAAAAACCCTGGTCACAATCCTAGGTCACTTTGTGAATAAAGAAACATTCACATTCGCAACAAATCTTCCAACACTTAAACCTCGTTGGTAAAAAGTGAAAATGAAAATGTTGTTTTGTGGAATAGTGAACATTTGTGTTTAGTTCAGGTATAATCATGCCATTTCAATACTCAGTCGAGGAGAAGCTTGAAATGCTTTTAATTTATGGGTAATGGGGCATCACTTTGAGCATCTTTTATAAAATAAACTTAATATTTACCTATTAAAAAATTATTTTATTTTTCTCACAAATTCCAGAATACGGGTCTGGCAACAACTAAAACGTCGTTCCCTTCAGTTTTATGGGTCGATCAACAGGTATTGTTACGTGGTAGACCGTATTATCCATTGTTGGAAAGTCATAAATAAAGTATTTTTCGTGCTTTATGTTAAATTTGATTTAACTCAAAAAGTAATAATTTTTTAACGAATCAAATTGCAATTAACAATGCTACGAATAATTTGACAAATTTTAAAATAAAAAACCAAACATGGAAATTTTACCCGAAATTCTTTGTTTTACTTTTTTGGCTTCAAATAAAAATGATTTGGAAAACTTGTAGCACTAATCGAAAGTGTAAACTTCAATTGATGTAAATTGCATACTTTCACCTCAATCTTTAATAGGTATTATGGCCGGGGCGGTAAAACTTAACTCACCCTGTATATCTTTATCCCAATCATACTGATGTTGAAAAGTGAAATTTGACGAAATTGGGAGATATTATTTTCATAAAAAATAAGTTATTATTTTTTTCTCGAAAACTAACACCGACAATTAACATTTAAAAGTGGAAATTTCTAGCCTTATACCAGAGGCATGCGTGCACCAAATTTCAAATAAATAACTTTCCATTAAAGCTCAATTTTGGGGGCGGCCACAAGTGTACGTAGTGTAATGTTGGTTGCATATCCAACTGGAGTTTTAAGACCAATTGAGGTTTGATTGAAGATAAAAAGTCGTAGTTTTCTCGCACATAATGGCCATTATGAACTCAGACAACAAACAAACTTTCATCTTCGTTAATAAGAGCCTACATTATGTTAAATAATATACTATACTGACATGGCCAGATTTTGAATAGAAAACGGTGTGATCTCTGGCAATGCTCGCTTGCAGGCAAAACACTGAATTGGCTTGGCCACCAGGAAATTTGATTTCTTTCGGGTTTAACACGGTTTGCTCACTGGACAGTCCGAGCCTGCCCCCTTGGCCGTGGCCGCTGGCAAAAGCTCTTCCGTCTGTTGTGATCAGCACACAGTGAAATTTACTCAAGCAAACCTGCAATAAACTATCATGTGGATGCTGTTTGTGAAACATATCTAACAATTCAGGCACAGTTCGAGCTTGTTGGTGCCCGAAAGTGTAGTTTGTGTTTGACCCCCACACATACACTTCTCCGTGCCCTATGTGCGAAGGGGGTATGTTGTAATGCTGATCGTTCATTGCGTGCTCAAGGCTTGTTAACGAATTAAAATCAAACGTGTTCACAACAGCGCCTAAAAATGTGGTTTAAATTTAAAGAGTAATCAGATTTTTAATTACCTAATTTCATTAGGTACACAGCAACGTTGATTTTCCCATAAAAAATACTTCTGTGCAGAGCCGTGTAACCAGATTCCTTGTCTCTGGTGTTAACATTGACTTTCTTTTTTTGAATGAGCCACTTAACGGTGTCCACCCTCCCGCAGGACGACGCCACGTGAAGGGCAGTTCGCCCCATTGTATCCTGCACTGAGTCACAGCTGCAGCACAAGTGATTCAAAAAAGCACAAATTTCCTGGTCTGTGACGCCTCGTTTTGTAATTGTCGATGTTATCTTGTCTCCATGTTGCTTCGACTTGCACCGAAAGATGCATTCTCTATCTTCCAAGTACGTGGACATTGAAAACCGTGAAGATTATAAGATAATACCTTCTTTTCGAATCACAATTAATGATTGCACAATATGTTTGCCAAAAATTTTAAAATAACCTTATTCGATAAAAATTCTTACAGGTTTAAGGTGTTTCAATGGATTACGATTAGGTGTAATCAGATATTAGTTTTTATATTTTTGTAAATCGCCAAAATTAAGAAATGTTTGTCTATTTTTGAGTTTGAAGGACACTGCTGTCAATTGCGCAATAGTAGAGGAACTAAACTAAAATGTGGACATTTGAACTACTTTGAATTTTTCAACTTTGAAAATTAAATTTTAGGGTCAGTTTTTTAAGTTGAAATAATTATTTATTATAAACGATATTTTGTTTAATTCAATCAGTTTTGCAATGAAGAGACGAATTTTATTGCAGTTTTGAAATAGTTGTTTTTGAGGCAACAATCCTTAAAAATAAAGATAAAAATTTTCCTCAGTTTTTAATTTGCAAATGTTTGGACTTTGATTTTGATATTAGTTTGTGATGTCATTTCGTTTATTTATCTGTTTTGACGCCTATGTAATTATTTATTCGTTTAATACGAAATTTCTATAAGTAAATTAGCAAATTAATTGCAAATCATGGTGAAACTTGCAAAGATGAATAATTAAATAAACAACAATGAGAGCAAAAAATGTACAAAAAATCAAACGAATTTTATTATACAACGATTTACGAGAATGAAATTTACGATCCCAACCCGCAAGGGAGGGTCGAAAAATATTAATTTGAGCTAATTATTTGCCATTATGTGCGGGTTGTATACAGTATACAGGGTGTTCACGAAAAAACGCCCCAGCTCCTAGCGCTATTGTTAGGAGTCCAATTGTAACAAACGATACGTCAAATTAAATGGTTCAAAAAGTACTACAATGTGTAGCTCAAACATAATTTTTACCTGTTTCTCCATTCAAAGGTCAAAGGTCAACTTCATTTTTTCAAATTACAACCTTATATTTTTCTTTGACAATTTGATAGAGATTTTTTTTCTGAATTCAACGATGTATCACAATCAATATTTCTGATTTATTTTAGGGTAATAAAGAAATTAGAATAATAACTAATATTATTAGCAGTAGGCTTTGAAAAATAACTGAGACGTAGCGGTGGCTATGGAAATGACGTCTCACAAATAAAAATTACTATTACTATTGTTGCAACAATGGTAATAACCATGGTAACCGGGACATTTAACTGGAGAAATACGTTAACATCGCCGTCAGAAACTGGCTATTAGTTTGTTTACCTATTTTTTGTAATAAAAATGAATAATAGTGAACTAGTGAAATAGTGAACTAAACGATCCACTGGCGTAGAATAAATTTGTGTAATTTCTTTTTAAGCGAGTTAAGGCGAGATCAATCATTTTATACAAAAAATTTGTGGTCTGATGAGTGTCAATTTACAAACAACAGACATTTTAATCGTTTCAATCACCGCTATTGGAGTGTAGAAAACCCACATATTACCATCGAACAAAATCCTCAGATAAAATTTTCGGTGAACGTTTGGTGCGGAATATTAGGCGCCAGGATACCTAATAGGACCAATTTTCATTGATGGAAATCTCAACCAAGAAAAATATCTTCAAATTTTGCCTGAAGACTTAGAAGAAATTTTAGATGACTTGCCGTTGCCATTGAATGGAATGAACTAGTATTTCAACAAGATGGCGCTGCACCACACAAAACGCTCTTATGATTAGGGACTATTTAAATATAGAATAATGAAGACAAATGGATTGGAGCATATGTACCTATACCATGGCCCGCCCGGTCTTGTGACCTCTAGAGTTTTTCTTTTGGGGATACATCCAAGATATTGTTTATGCTACGCGCCCGGAAACGGAGGAAATTTTGAGAGAGAGAATAGTCAACGCTTGTCGGGAAACACCAGCAGAAATTTTAATTAATGCTACACAAAGTGTAGGATCTAGATGTCGACGAAAATGTCTGGAAAGAAACGATGCCCAATTTGAACATTTTTGTTAATTTGCCATTTCTTTATTTAATTGTTTAGTTATTAAATGTTATCTGTTGTTGTTCATAAATTAATTCTTTAAAATACGTTGTTTCCGTACTGACACATCGTTTCCATAGCCACCGCTACGTCTCAGTTATTTTTCAAAGCCTACTGCTAATAATATTAATTATTATTTTAATTTCTTTATTACCCTAAAATAAATCAGAAATATTGATTGTGATACATCGTTGAATTCAGAAAAAAAATCTCTATCAAATTGTCAAAGAAAAATATAAGGTTGTAATTTGAAAAAATGAAGTTGACCTTTGACCTTTGAATGGAGAAACAGGTAAAAATTATGTTTGAGCTACACATTGTAGTACTTTTTGAACCATTTAATTTGACGTATCGTTTGTTACAATTGGACTCCTAATAATAGCGCTAGGAGCTGGGGCGTTTTTTCGTGAACACCCTGTATACTATTTTTTCTACAATTTAATTAAAAACAAAACTATTAGTAGGTAATATCGGTTATTACTTTAATTTTTAATTGGTTGTGATCTCAGCTGCCAACAATCAATTTCTCAAGTTGGCATGGTTACCAAATAAAATACTGCGTTGTGATTGGTCAATTTAACGATGTAATAATGAATTTAGAAATGAAACCTTTTACCTATTTATTGTTATTCAAGCATAGGAGTAGGAAACTGAAAAATGACAGGCTCCTGCAACCCAACTTTCGCTGCCTACTGCTTGGCGTCCTGTTTATTTACAAAAATTCCGCTCTCTAACGACTTTATGACTTGGTTTTGGTTTTAAATCTAACGGACGAAAATTCTGGTAGCGTTTTTAAGGCTTTTTTTGTAATTGATTAAATAATTTTTTTATTGAAGGGCGATTATTATTGATTGCGAATAAAGTGTGCTTTTGGGCATTATAAAATTGTGAACTGGCGCTCGCACTCTCCAAATTTAGCATCAAGTAACCGAAACAGCTGATCCTTAGCGACGCCTGTTAGACGACGCAGACGTGACCGACGCGTCGGCTCCATACGATTACTGTTTACTCGAATAATGTAGCTGATATATCTGAAAGTGCTTGTGCTCTTCTCGTCAATATTATGTGTTTTATGGGATACTAAAGACGTTATTTTTTTTAAGTGGGAAAGTATAAAACGAGTCGTTAACGCTGCTTCAAGAGACTTAGTTCTTCTCAACTATTTTTAAAGATGCTGTTAATTATAGGCACAACTAGGAAGAATGTAAGCAATCTTAATTACTTTTTAGTTAGCGAGCGACGATTGTATTTGGCTTTTGAATTTATTTTTTCAGTCAAAATTTAAAAAAAACAATGCACGTCAAACTGCACGGTGCCAAAAAAAAAAAAAAATAGAGGAAAAGATGATAACTGTTTGTGTGTAAAAATACTCGGTCTGTGCGCCCGAAAGTAAGTAGGTGTATCCGCAATTCAAAATAAAAATTATCCTGCACAAACGCGTTAAATAGTTCAAGTTTAAAATCATGTTGCATATTTTTAATATGGGTCAAGACTGCTATTTTTCTGGTCAAGTGCTGTTCGTCCCGCTTTTCTATTTATACGCGAGAATTTCGTTCTTGTTCTGGAAACGGTTGCGGTTTTCGCCCGGTATTTTTAACGAATTTCGTAACGGTCAAGGTTAGCAAAAATCAAACTTTTCACTGCTATTCGAAATTTCTATACTTTCGTGCAATCCGAAATTGCTATACCTTTCCGCAATCCGAAATTTCTATACTCTCATGCAATCCGAAATTTTTATACTCTTATGCGGCATACCCTTTATAAAATCCGAAATTGCTATACCTTTCCGAAATCCGAAATTTCTATACTCTTTTGCGGCATACTCTTTATACAATCCGAAATTTCTATCCTTTCCGCAATCCGAAATTTCTATACTCTCATGCAATTCGAAATTTTTATACTCTTATGCGGCATACCCTTTATAAAATCCGAAATTTCTATACCTTTCCGAAATCCGAAATTTCTATATTCCCATGCAATCCGAAATTTCTATACTCTTGTGCGGCATACTCTTTATACAATCCGAAATTTCTATCCTTTCCGCAATCCAAAATTTCTTTACTTTTATGTGGTAGCGAATCCGAAATTTCTATACCATCCCGGAATCCGAAAATTCTATACCTTTACACAATCCGAAATTTCTATACTCTCATGCGGTAGCCTTAAGATTTATATCCTGGAAAAATAATTTCCCACCACTCAATTAGTTTTCGTCTAATAAAATTATCTCACTTGATGATCTCTTCGCCAGGAAAGGTAATGGTTGAATCGCGTGAGTTCAACCACGCAGGCATTATGTTCGCATTAAAGTCATTTTCCAGCAAATCGTTGCCGTTTCAAGTGCGAATCCTTTCAGGTTTGTTTAATGAAGTAACTTGGAAATCTGGAGACGATGAGCGAATCAGAAACGAAAAGCAAGGGGCACTCGTCATCTACAATCAGCCACAGAAAGCACCGTTCGCGTTCTTCGCCGAAATTCTCAGATGCTGATAAACCTAGCAAGAGGAGGCATTTACCTGCGGCCACTTCCTTAGTCTCTATTCCAAATACGATCAAATTGTCTATGCTAAACAGCGGCTTACTCAACTCAGGTACGTTAATAACCCATTAAGCGCCAATTCAATTGATTTCTAATTAAGTTATCAAATATTCGTCGTTATAATCGATTTCGTCGTTATAACCAAAGTCATTTTATATTAGATTATGTTGATGTGAATTCCGAACTAGCAATTATCGTCGTTATATCCGGTATGTCGTTATAACCAAAGTCGTTATAACCGACGTCGTTATAACCAACGTCACCATAATCAACGTGGTCATAAACGACGTCGTTATAACCCGCATGCATTGTAATTTAAAACTATTTCTCGTTATAACTGATTTTGTCGTTATAACCAAAGTCATTTTATATTAGATTATGTTGATGTGATTGTCGTCGTTATATCCGGTACGTCATTATAGCCGAAGTCGTTATAACCGCCGTCACCGTAATCGACGTCATCATAAACGACGTCGTTATAACCCGCATGCATTGTAATTTAAAATTATTTCTCGTTATAATTGGTTTCGTCGTTATAACCAACATTATTTTATATTAGATTATGTTGATGTGAATTCAGAACTAGCAATTATCGTCGTTATATCCGGTACGTCGTTATAGTCAACGTCGTTATAACCGACGTCGTTATAACCACCGTCACCATAATCGACGTTATTATAAACGACGTCGTTATAACCCGCATGCATTGTAATTTAAAATTATTTCTCGTTATAACTGGTTCGTCGTTATAAACAAAATCATTGTATATTAGATTATATTGATCATATCACAATGGAACTAGAAATTGTTCATCATTATAATCTTTCAAAATCAGAATTACCATCGCTTTCGAATTACTTTATTGTAACTAATGTAATTATAACGGAAATTTAACAATATTGGTCGTTGTAACCTGATTGTCGTTATAAGAAGGCCGTAAAAACCTAAATTAATTTTTAGTAGGTTGCATTGATGTGAAATCAATGACCATCGTTATTTCCAGTTCGTCGTTAAAACCTGCAACTATTGTAACTATTCATTTTATATTAGATTATATGGATATCAAACTTGAACTAAAAATTTCCGTTATTATAACCGGCTTGTTTCGTTGTAATAACCAAAGTCATTATAATCAATGTCGTTATAAAAGAAATTTAACTAACAAAAGTAAAATCAGTAAAGTCGTTATTTTCAGTTTGTCGTTATAACCGACGCCGTTATAACGGGCATGCACTGTCATTTAAAATGATTTGTTGTTACAACCGATTTCATATTGATAAAAATTGAAAATTTTGAAATATTTGTCGTTATAACCGGTTTCGTCGTTATGAAGCGGTCGTAATAACCAATGTAAATTGTATTGATCGGAAATAGAAATGACTGTCGTTACATCCGGTTTGCTATCATACGATTGGATCTGAATTTAATGTGTTGCAAAAATTCCTGATCATTTGTTTGTTGGTTTGGTTCAATCGACAAATTTTTGATTTTCCTTCCAGATGACAATGGGTCCATGCTGGCATCTATAAATGAGAAGCCTATAGAGTTAAGAAGTTTTACGAAATTTTGTGATCAACGAAGAAAATTTCCAGTGCTGTTCAAACTCGAATTTCAGGCAAGTCCTCGCGCGAAATTCGCACTCCATCTAACTGTGCTCTTTCATTCCATTTAGCTCGCCATTAAAGTGGAGCAGCATTCGTGCAGACACGGCACGAAAAAAGCAAACTCGGAAAAGAATCAAAATCAAAGATGCATTCCATGTAAGTAGCATTGCATGCCAGTAAAAATTCTACGAGATTTCAAAACTTTCTTTGCATATAAAGGAACTGCATGAATATATAAAAGGGTTTATTTTCTTGGGGAGAAACACTTTAAATTTGCCAAATTACGGCGCGCCCTTGACACTGCAAAACATTGATCTGAAAAGGCCTTTTTGCTTATTTCGCCATAGCGCTCGGTAAATACCAGGTGGCCCAGTTTCGCGCGGAGCTTAATTTGACACGGAAGGCTTCCGCAACACCTCCCCAGGGGTTGCGATCATCGTCGATATTTAACAGAATTTCAGTCCGGTTGGACTTTCCTTCTGATTTATTTTGCGGACGTAAATGGAGCGAGTGGAGGATAGTGGAGAATTAATTGCTTCACGAATCCAACGCGACCGCTTTATTGCGCGTGTTTGGGTTAAATTGGGGATGTGATACTTTTAATGATGTATCTTCGGAAGTTTCTTTCGCACGATTTGTTTGTAGAAATCGATACGTCTTGAGGATCTCTCTACTAAAGAGGGATTTGACCGCCCTTGCAATTTTGCCGGGTAGACTCATCCGCAAATAGTTTCGGCTTTCCCCATTGAATGAACAGTATTTACAGACAAATATTAAATTTTTTTAAGAATCCTTGTCAATCTGCAAATATTGTGGGGGAATGATAAATTCGATGCCTTGATTATTATTTTAACATAACAATATTTAGGGAATCCAATAACAATATGTAACAGGTGGACTTTGTTCTTAAATTGCATTATTTGTGCGCTTAATTAATATTCACCAGAACTTGCTTTGTGTACAGTTCTGCCCTTTGGATGCGCGGCTGATTACACTTAATTTATTGATATATGAGGTATATTCTGCCTGGTAATTTGACAAGATTTTAGGCAAAAAATGAATGAAGAACGCTATTTAAATAATATTATTTCTTCAACACAAATAAATAAATAATAATAATAATAATAAACTCAATGTAATCAGAATTGATTGAACTGGCAATACAAAATTTTATTTATAATTGGCAACACTGCAATTTGAACATACTTTCGGTTGTTTTGTCAATATTTGGTTGACATTGTTGGATTTTTGAGACTAATTTTGATTGTTTCTTTAAGAAATGTAAGCCTGCCTCGCCAATATTATCGCTAGGTTGCTCGATAAAAACTTGTTCATTGTTGCTACAGTTATTTACTTCCAGTTTTTTAAAAAGCTCATTAAAAACTTGGTTAAGTGAAAATAAAAATTTATCATATTACCTTTGAGACAGAGAATTACTACTAAGAAATATCAAAATAAACTGTAGAAAGGATATTACATGATAGTTTTTCACTTTACCACTGTTTGGGACATTTTTATAGCTGTTGGAGGTAATGCGGGTAAGGTGAAAATTAAAAATCGTCATATTACCACTTAAAAATATCAAAATGAACTCTAGAAAGGATATTACATGACAACGGTTTTCTACTTTCACGTTGTTTGAATCATTTTTAGAGCTGGTGGGATAATCCGGGTCAAGAGAAAATTCAAAATTGTCTAATTACCGTTGAGACGGTCTAGTAAAAAAGATCACAATCAACTGTTGAATAGACATTATATAACGTTTGCCCACTTTCACATTGTTTGGAGCATTTTTATAGCTGGTGGGGTAATGCGGGTAAGGTGAAAATTAAAAATCGCCGTATTACTACTTAAAACTATCAAAATAAACTCTAGAAAGGACATTACATGACAACAGTTTTCCACTTTCACGTTGTTTGAATCATTTTTAGAGCTGGTGGGATAATCCGGGTCAAGTGAAAATTAAAAATTGTCATATTACCGTTGAGACGGTCTAGTAAAAAAGATCACAATCAACTGTAGAATAGACATTATATAACGTTTGCCCACTTTCACATTGTTTGGAGCATTTTTATAGCTGGTGGGGTAATGCGGGTAAGGTGAAAATTAAAAATCGCCGTATTACTACTTAAAACTATCAAAATAAACTCTAGAAAGGACATTACATGACAACAGTTTTCCACTTTCACGTTGTTTGAATCATTTTTAGAGCTGGTGGGATAATCCGGGTCAAGTGAAAATTAAAAATTGTCATATTACCGTTGAGACGGTCTAGTAAAAAAGATCACAATCAACTGTAGAATAGACATTATATAACGTTTGCCCACTTTCACATTGTTTGGAGCATTTTTATAGCTGGTGGGGTAATGCGGGTAAGGTGAAAATTAAAAATCGCCGTATTACTACTTAAAACTATCAAAATAAACTCTAGAAAGGACATTACATGACAACAGTTTTCCACTTTCACGTTGTTTGAATCATTTTTAGAGCTGGTGGGATAATCCGGGTCAAGTGAAAATTAAAAATTGTCATATTACCGTTGAGACGGTCTAGTAAAAAAGATCACAATCAACTGTAGAATAGACATTATATAACGTTTGCCCACTTTCACATTGTTTGGAGCATTTTTATAGCTGGTGGGGTAATGCGGGTAAGGTGAAAATTAAAAATCGCCGTATTACTACTTAAAACTATCAAAATAAACTCTAGAAAGGACATTACATGACAACAGTTTTCCACTTTCACGTTGTTTGAATCATTTTTAGAGCTGGTGGGATAATCCGGGTCAAGTGAAAATTAAAAATTGTCATATTACCGTTGAGACGGTCTAGTAAAAAAGATCACAATCAACTGTAGAATAGACATTATATAACGTTTGCCCACTTTCACATTGTTTGGAGCATTTTTATAGCTGGTGGGGTAATGCGGGTAAGGTGAAAATTAAAAATCGCCGTATTACTACTTAAAACTATCAAAATAAACTCTAGAAAGGACATTACATGACAACAGTTTTCCACTTTCACGTTGTTTGAATCATTTTTAGAGCTGGTGGGATAATCCGGGTCAAGTGAAAATTAAAAATTGTCATATTACCGTTGAGACGGTCTAGTAAAAAAGATCACAATCAACTGTAGAATAGACATTATATAACGTTTGCCCACTTTCACATTGTTTGAAGCATTTTTATAGCTGGTGGGGTAATGCGGGTTACATGAAAATTAAAAATCGTCATATTACCGTTGAAACAGACAATTTCAACTAGAAATTATCAAAATAAACTGTAGGAAGGACATTACACAACAATTTTCTACTTTTTTACGTTGTTTGCAGAATTTTTAGAGTTGATGGGATAATGCAGGTCACATGAAAATTAAAAATTGTCATATTACCAAGTTCATGTCAAATTAAGCAGTATATATCACGAACATTTGTTTATATGGGTGTTAGAATACTTGAGAGATAAATTCTCAAAAAATCTGTTTATTTTATTCACAATAAAGAGTTATCAGTTCATTAGATTTCATGATTAAAAGACTCGCCGCATGTTTTTTCTGAAACCCCATCACCCTGGCCGACATTGTCATGTGAAAACGTATAATTGAAAACCGGCGTTCGCATTATTAAAGTCGCTAATTAAAAGCGAAGGGTAGCCAGCAGCAATTACGAAAATAATAATCGTCGTTCAAAATTTGACCTGGCAATGTCGAGGTGTTAATTATGTATAAACAAGCGATTCGCGAATTTAATCGGAAATGACTGAGGGTTGAAATTCTTGTTCGACATCCCTATTTTAATCAATCGTATGGTCACATTTCAAACCGCACGTTCGAAACGACAGGATTTATTGCGGCGTTAACAGGAGAAATGGGAGTTTTCAATTTTCTCCATTAAATTGCCGTTTGGGTTGCATTGGGTAACAATTCAATTATCATTGTCAGATTTGAACGATAAAGCTTGTCTAATTAGAAACAGTTGCGTCGTTCCATATCGGATTGCTTCCGAATCGATTTTAATTAAATGGTTTAACGAGCTGTTTGTTCATAATCTCAACATTTATAATGATAAGTAATATATACAGTAGATTTCGCTTAATTGAATCACGCGTAAAAACCTAGAAATTGTCATTAAAATACAAGAAATGCAGTAGAAGTGAGTAAAGCACTCATTACAACACAAGTTTTATAATAATCTTGTTCCCACACACTATCTTTTGCATTTGTAAATTATTTGGCAATTCTAAAATAACAGTTCAGACGTGCATAATGATGTAACGTTTTGTTTACTTTCCACACTAGTGACGAAAGTGCTTGAAATTTTCCATTGTAATTTATTCTTTCAATTTCACTGGGAGTTTTCAATTTTCTCCATTAAATAGCCGTTTGAGTTGCATTGGATAACAATTCAATTATCATTGTTAGATTTAAACGATAAATCTTGTCTAATTAGAAACAGTTGCGTCGTTCCATCTCGGATTGCTCCTGAATCGATTTTAATTAAATGGTTTAACGAGCTGTATGTTCATAATCTCAACATTTATAACGATAAGTAATATATACAGTAGATTTCGCTTAATTGGATCACGCGTAAAAACCTAGAAATTGTCATTAAAATACAAGAAATGCAGTACAAGTGAGTAAAGCACTCATTACAATACAAGTTTTACAATGGTGTTGTTCCCACTCGTGTTACATATTATCTTTTGCGTTTGTAAATTATTTGATAATTTTAAAATAACAGTTCAGACGTGTATAATGATGTAAGGTTTTGGTTACTTTCCACACTAGTGCTAGAAATATTCCATTGTAATTTATTTTCAATTTCACTCCTCCTAACTAAAAAATGTAGTAATATTCAACTGAAGTTTAGTTAAATGCTATTATTATTACCCTTGATTACAATAAGCGACAGATTCGATTTACCAGTGAACCAGTTAGGCAGTGCCTACTGTAGCTTAACGAAAGTGTTCTGGGAATATTTTTAATTCGAGTTTAGTGTCCACTTTCGACTGCCACCAATGTTGTAACCTGCCATTAAATTTAGTGTTAAATCGTTTGCTGCCTAAAAATGGTTGTGGGTCAATGGAATTATCCAACGATTTCCCGAGCTTTCCAGGAACGCCGGTAATAAAATTTAAATGGTGCAGCCGGGCGATTTACGATTTGTTTTGAGATTTAAATAATAACCGAACCGGAGAAGAAATTGCGCGTCAAAATATTTCCACGAAATATTTCCTTCGCGCGAATTATCGCTATCGCCGTCCTATCGACATCGATAACTCAATTACGGGAAATCAAGGCCGGCCCCCGGCCGATCGCCGCCAAGATTTTATAATTGCTCGAAATTCCCGAAATAGCGAATTCATCAGCGCGAAACTAAATGGAGACTTAATGTTTGCGTTTCCGAAAATTCATATCGAGACATTGCCAATAATAATCGCGATATTTGTATTTCATCCAGAAATTTCCATTTTACCTACGCACGAAAACATTTATTTAGACCCATCTGCGAGGCTGTTTTTTGCCCACCGCGCAATACAGCCCTCCGGGCGAATTTGCGTTATAATGTGGCAACTAAATCCCAAGGACTTTGTTGAGGTGTTTATTCCCTTGCAACGCAGCAATGCTTCACCGCACATTAGCATTATGACATCAAAAGGGGCTGAATTGGGATTCGAAATTTCGTTTCGTATCCCTGCTGTCAACCCCTTGTTGTTATTTGTCTGAACACATGAATACGTTTCGAGGCTGTACGGTTGAAGGAGCAAAACAGCATTGTTAGGGAGGAAGCACACAAATTTTGTAATTTGGAAAAAAAATTGTCTGATTCAAATCGGCGTTGATTGGAAAATCGAAAAACGTCAATGTAACGTGCGTTCAGAAAAATCTGCGAACAGGTGTCCAATGGAAAAATTTTGAACGTTGTGAACTTGCAAAAAATGAATTAGTAAATTAAATTTGAATTCACTGGATTTTTTGGACACGTTCGCGAATTTTGAAAGAAACTTTTTCATCCCCAAACAAATTTCATTAGGTTTTTCTTAAGTGAAATTGCTCGTGGTCCTCATAAATTAGATTGTCTTAAATTTTCCACGTCAGCTATCTTGACAGGTGGCCCTGAAACACTCTCAAACTTGAAAATAATTGGGAATCACATTTTATAATGGAAGAACAAATTATTGATTAGCAAAATAGAGTGAAACAACTCAATAACATCATATTTATCAGTTTGTTTAATTGAGTCCATTTAAGATCCTTGTTTTGTTATTATTGATTATTAACTAAAAAATACCGAAATTCCATTAAAACTTTCCTCTTGTTTTTTGAAAAGAAAACATCTTATTCGGCGAATTTTGAAAGAAACTTTTTCGTCGCCCAAAACAAATTTTATTAGACTTTTCAACTCAAATTGCCCGAGATACCCATAAATTAGACCATCTTATTTTTTCAACGTCAGCTACCTTCACAATTGGCCCTGAAAAACTTTCATACTTGAGAATAATTGGGAATCACATTTTATAATGGAGGAACAAATTATTGATTAGCAAAATAGATTGAAGCAACTCATATTTATCAGGCCAGAGTTGTTTAATTGAGTCTTTGGCTCTTTATTTTTTTTACAATCAATGTAATTTGAAATTCAGTTTCAAAGTTACTGTGAGTCAATTTAAATCAGAACATAGTAACGTACGTTCAAAAAAATCTATGGGCAAGCGATCTAGGGAAATACATATTATAAACGTAGGGCGTAGGGCATCTGTTACAATTTCGAACATAACCCAACTTGTATATGTCAGACAGACACAAAGAAATTAATGAATGGAATGTGAATTTTTGGAAAGAATTGTTTATTCAAAATACTCAACAATTCCACGCTTTAATGACTTCAACACATTTTCGAACAGTGTAAAATGACTTTTGAAAGTTGAGACTGGACAACATCGACTAGCTACAACGTACCTTAGCGCTGACATTATGCAAACGCCGCCTTCCTTGACCACAGATTTTTTTGAACACACCTTATGATGTAGTTACAATTAATATGAAGCGAAGTTTCAATTTTTTGTCCAATTTAGCGCATCTCAGTTCAATTTAATTTAATATTTCATTGTCAATCTCGGATTCTTTTAGCCTGGTAGACAACTTGGGTCTGTTTTCTTATTTATTATTTAGCCAACGTCAATGTCAGGCTCGGATGGACTTCAGATCATTTATCTTTTGCTCGATAAATGGCTTCTGAAGTATTTTTCGATACAGTTTTTTTAAATTCATTTTAATATTAAATTTCATTATTTAAAGCATTTTTCAACAAAACAGACATTCGTTCGAATTGTTGATATTTTTTTCGATCAATGCTAAAGCTTTGGAGATACTAAAGAGCTTTTAATAATGAGATTCGGAGATAAATCTATTGCCCTTAGGTAAAGCAATCTAAATGGCTTGAATCCGAGGAACCTCAATATGTTGCAAACAAGTTTATTACATTAAAGGTACAAAATCGATTGGTGCTATCTTAATGTTTTGATATTTGATATTCAGTGCTATTAAATAAGCAAATTGGTTATCCTGAATTAAATATTTTAGAACTTCCAAGGCCCAAATCTAAATTTTTAATCCGAGTCTTGATCAGCTTGCCTACGTTTCTGGTATAAATTTTCAATTTTATGCATTAAGCCGCCTATTAGTACCCTACTGATGTGGTAGAGGGTTGTTAGCGTTGGAATAAAAGCGTTTGTAGTGACATAAGAGGAGTTCGTTGTGGTTTTTGTTCATTGCGAAGCACTCGAGACACAACGCCCGCAGTTATGTAAATAAAGTTTTATTTTTCTATTTATAAGCGCCAGAAAAAATTCCATCTCGCTATCTCATTAGTGTAACATTTGTTTTAAACGAAAAAAAATTAATAACAAAAATGAAAAACATGAGAACACTGAAAGAATCTAATATCAACCGCAAAGTTTCGTCGTTCCTCGCAAAAAGAAAACGTAGATTTGATGAAACATTCTTTCTGGTTAATTTTTTGCGCAGTATTTCAAATAGAACATGACGTATCGTTCATCATTCTGGTTTGATGCAACATGCCCACGTTACATTCATCAGATACGCACAACAAAACTATTCAAATTCAAAACAACTCATATTTCACAGCGTCCTTTTGTGTCCATTTAATTTATACGAAATCAAAAATTCATTTTCAAATTGATTTTCAATAATATGTATTTAAACTTTCATCAGGCAAACGAAATTTGACCACGGTTATTTGAAATAAATAATTTATCATTCACATCTGATGCATTGACAATGCTAGTTCAATTGATATTTGTCATTACATAAACTTTATCAGAGCAAAATAATTATGTAACGGCCTTAAATTGTTTTTTATAGGAAGAGGCAGCTAAAACACAAACCTTTTATTGTGAAAGTGTCAGATGTTAATTACACAAAGTTATTTACGAAGCTCTTTCTTAGAAGCTGCCGGCACTTATCCTCCATTACCCTAATTAATATATATGCTTAGTCTATCCTTCTTCTACTACAAGCGTAGAGGGTGCGTTAAATACTCCATTTTTCCTTTTATTTTTCCTTAATCATATTTTTTAATTTCTTTCCATCTCTGGCTAAAGAATCGACCTGCTTCCACGTTCATACGAAGGCCTACCTCTCCTTTCCTAACTTGTTTTCTGCGTCGAGTCTCACATCTTCCGTAATTAATAGAGAACCAAATATTTTCTAAAACTCTGTATTATCTACATTTATATTCATATTCATATTCATATTCATATTCACATTCATATTCATGTTTATATCCATATTCTTATTCATATTCATATTCATGTTTTTATATATATTCATATTCATGTTTATATTCATATTCATATTCTTATTCATATTCATATTCATATTCATATTCATATTCATATTCATATTCATATTCATATTCATATTCATATTCATATTCATATTCATATTCATATTTATATTCATATTCATATTCATATTCATGTTTTTATATATATTCATATTCATATTCATGTTTATATTCATATTCATATTCTTATTCATATTCATATTTATATTCATATTCATATTCATATTCATATTCATATTCATATTCATATTCATATTCATATTCATATTCATATTCATATTCATATTCATATTCATATTCATATTCATATTCATATTCATATTCATATTCATATTCATATTCATATTCATATTCATATTCATATTCATATTCATATTCATATTCATATTCATATTCATATTCATATTCATATTCATATTCATGTTCATATTCATATTCATATTCATATTCATATTCATATTAATATTCATATTCATATTCATATTCATATTCATGTTCATATTCATATTAATATTCTTATTCATATTCATATTCATATTCATATTCATATTCATATTCATATTCCTATTCATATTCATATTCATATTCATATTCATATTCTCATTCATATTCATATTCATATTCATATTCATAGTCATATTCATATTCTTATTCATATTCATATTCATATTCATCTTCATATTCATGTTTATATTTATATTCATATTCATATTGTATTTTATATTCATATTCATATTCACATTCACATTCACATTCACATTCACATTCACATTCACATTCATAGTCATATTCATATTCATAAATGCTACTAAATATTTATTCCTTGAAGCACTCCGCAAAAGAATAACGAGTAGCATCGTTCTGAAAATTAATATGGTAATGTGCCTGTTGTTTTTATCGGGGAAAACAACGAGATAATATAACCTTTAAGCATTTTTTGATTACCTAATAAAGTTCATCTCAAAGTCCGGATATAAAGCGGAGTTTTCTAACTCCCTTTACCGCTCGTAACCGCCGGATTTTACTGCGGGTTAAAGTAGCGAGTTTTCTCAATTTTCAACAGCTTAAATCGCTTTTATGAACCGCGCGAACAAAATTCCTGAAAGCGTCACATTCGTGGTTTATCCGGTTACACCGAAGGGACGAATAAATTTCGCTGCTATAATTAATTTTCTCAACCTCCCCGACGATTATGATTAAAAATTAAGGCGCGTTTCGGCACCAGCGCAACGCAATTATATTTTTACGACATGCAAATCATTTTAGCGTTCTGTTTTTTTGCAGTAATCAATAAGATTCGCGTTCCACTTGTTCAAGGTAAATCGGAGAGGTCGCGGTTCAAAAAGTATCCGAAAGGAAAACACCCTGGAGATGTTTACACGTTTTCACGCAATTTTAGCAATTTCGGATTTGCATGCTAAAATCCGCAGACACTAAATCGAATATTAAGATTTGTTTGCGTGTCGTGAGGTCGTAAAATTTTCCCATCCGTTTTTATTAAAGGCGTGCAATGATCTTTTTAACAGGGCAAATAATGCTTCCCGCTTTTATCTGGGTAATTTAATATTCTCAACACATTTCTCGATCGATTTTAACCCAAGAAAAATAATGGCATGTTTCTTAAAGCGCCTGGCAACCAAAATTTTTTTTTCAGCTTGCAATTTCAGTTAATTACAAATGTGTCACGTCACAGAGATATTACAGGTAGTTATGTCACTGAGCCAATATTAATTATTTGAGTCTTATTAACATTGTGCAAAATTAATTGTTAAAACGAACGAGAACTAAATTCCATTTGGTTCATATAATGGAATCGTTTATTGGAGAATTTATCTTTGAGTTTCAAGTGTAAGATGTTTTCAATTAGATGCAATTACTTAATCGACAAAAGATTTATGGCTGCCTTAAGTGACTTTAAATATGAAATAAAGTCTTAATTAAGATTGGACAAATCATTACCACAATAAAACCGAAATTTGAAAGTGGATTCTCGGTTGCATAAATATTTTGTAACGTTGCAAATTTAAATTTTAATACATCCTCGATTTATGGCCAGAATAAAAATAAACTGTGTGTGCATTCAGATAAATTAACTGCAACCGCTGATAATGTCTAACTTTATACGGTTTTTATATTTTTGGTGCAATTTAATTCAAAAAAAAAAAAATTTTTTACAATTAAATTGCTTATGACGGTTGATTTATATGAAATGTTTTCAAACGAAAACGTAAATGCTTCTTTTAGCACTGAGTGGCCACTAACTTTAACTTTGGTGCCTAGGCAAGCAACTAATTATTGTTTGTTTTTCGTTGTTTCATTGCCTAATACGGTTTTTATTTTTTTGTGCAATTTAATTAAAAAAATCTATTTTTTACAATTAAGTTGCTTATGACGGTTGATTTATATTAAATGTTTTCAAACGACAACATAAATGCTTCTTTTTATCACTGAGTGGCCACTAACATTAACTTCGGTGCCTAGGCAAGCAACTAACTATTGTTTGTTTTTCGTTGTTTCATTGCCTACTTGATTTTTTTTTGTTAACTGCAATATAAACTTGACAAAATTTTCTTAATAGAACCAAAATTTGAATCTTTCTTGGTATTATTTCGTTGCATAAATAGTTCATAAAATATTATTTATTTCTATATAATACGAAGATAATTTAAATTTTAGTACAACATCCTCGATTTATGGCCAGAATAAAAATAAACTGTGTGCATTCAGATAAATTAACTGCCACCGCTGATAATGTCCAACTTTATACGGTTTTTATATTTTTGGTGCAATTTAATTCAAAAAATATATCTTTTACAATTAAGTTGCTTATGGCGGTTGATTTATATTAAATGTTTTAAAACAAAAACGTAAATGCTTCATTTTATCACTGAGAGGCCACTAACTTTAACTTCGGTGCCTAGGCAAGCAACTAACTATTGTTTGTTTTTCGTTGTTTCATTGCCTACTTGATTTTTTTAGTTAACTGCAATATAAACTTGCCAGACATAATTCTTGTAATAAAACCAAAATTTGAATTTTTCTTCGTATTATTCCGTTGCATAAATAGTTCATAAAATATTATGTATTTCTATATTATACGGAGATAATTTAAATTTTAGTACAACATTCTCAAGTTATGATGAGCATAAAAATATACTGTGTTTACATTCAGATAAATTAACTACAACCGCCGATATAAAATTTAACTTTATACTGCTTTTATATTTTTGGTGCAATTTAATTCAAAATATATATTTTTTACAATTAACTTGCAGGTTGATTTAAATGTTTTCAAGCAAAAACGTATCACTGAGTGGCCACTAACTTTAACTTCTGTGCCTAGGCACGCAACTATCTATCTATTCTTCGTCTTCCGTTGTTTCATTGCCTACTTGATTTTTTCTGTTAACTGCAATAAAAACTAAAGGTGCCATCTCAGACACAATTCTCACAATGAAACTAAAATTTGTATCTTCTTTAAACTACTCGTTTGCATAAATATTTCGTAATATAAGATAATTTAAATTTTAGTACAACATTCTCAATTTATGACCGGAATAAAGATAAACAATCTGTGTGTGTGCATCGCAGTTAAATTAACTAGGACTGAAATGTTTCTGACTTAGATTTTAAATTTAATTTAAAAAATGTTTATTCCACAGTTTACTTCAATTAAAAAATTTATTTAGCTTTTCAGCAAAGCAAACATTGAACCAGGTCAAAAATATAATATTTCCAGTGATGCTTTTAAGTTTAAAAACAAACTTTTTATTTCAGCTGCGGTTGCAAGTTTGTACTCCAATCTCGGCAGTTATCCAGTTCCGCCATTGGCGTATCCTAAATGTGAAAACTTAAAAATAAAATTAACAACTGAACCGGCACTTTCAGACACAATTCAGACAACGTTGCAATTTTTTTGCTTGATGTTTCTAACAGATTAATTTGATTACTGAATTTAACCGTTTTCGAATGCACTGCAGCGCTTTAAGTAATTACTAGCCAGTGCAATTCCGAGCGTTTTTGCCACTTTCCAAGACACATTACAGCAAGAAACGGAATGACATTATTCCTGTAGGAAGTCAGATATATCGTGGCGTATAAAACAAAACCTGGATAAGAAATAGATTGCATGTGCTGTATCTACAAGTTCAGCGTTGCGTGAAAGTCAGAACTAAATTCTTAAATTTTTATCTTTTATTTTATTGCAACGATCAATATCACTTCAACAACCGGTTACTTTATCGTTGCATATTTTATTTCGCCTGAATTTTTAAATCAAATTCAACAGAAAATCAAGTAAGTTGAATTTCAATCAAATTATAACTTTTATTTTGCACAAATAATAGAATTGGAATTTTATTCCAAAAAGTTAAATTAAATGGGTTAAAATCTAAAATAATTAAGGTGGGTTTGGTAGGTCTAGAAGTGAGGTTAGAATTATTGAATTTTCAATCCAAGTTAATTTAAAATGTACAGTGCAGATAAGCTTCAAAAGGTAGAAATCGCAAACCACTGGCATGAAGGTATGATGACATATACTTTTCATAATTTATTATGCTATATTAAAATATTTTCAAGCGATTTTGCTCATTACCAAAATTTCTCGAGTATGTCTCCTCATTCGGTATTAAGTAGGTTACAGTGTAACACCGAGTAAATCTTTCTTAAAGTTGTAATACAGTCAAACCTGTATAAGACGGAATCGCTTGGGACCGAAAAAAAGTTCCGGCTTAGCCAGGTTTCCGGCTTATCCAGTAACCTGCCTAAGACGGAAATGAAACTGTCTAAGCCGGAAAACGTATATAATTAAAAAACACAAATTACAGGAATTCAAGATATATTTCCCCACAAACTCTGCAGCGTTTTTTGCTTTTTATTAGTACAAGTTGCTTTAACATTCCCTTCAAGTGCAGTGCGACATTCTAATAGTTTTTTTTTTTCATTTCACCACAATTTATACGGTCTGAATAATGTTCCAATGCTGTCAGCTTTTTCAATGCTTCTGCAGAGGTAACTATTTTTTCACATTCTTCAACTTCCATAGCTGAAATAATGGAACATAACAACATTAAATAAATAAATGGTTGTAATATATGTAAATATAAAATAATTATTATAATTTTGCGTCCAGACAATCCATACCTAAACCTGTTCCTTCAGTTTCATCTTCTCTCTGATCGTCCTGCACAGCTTCCATAAGATCTTCTAAAATCTGATATCATCCTTCAGTTGTAACTTGCTCATCAATCTCTATGTAATCTTCTGGTCTGACTGAGTTTTCGCCGAGTTCTTCCATTAACTCTTGTATCCTTTCCATATCCTGTGCGCAGTTTTCATTCATTTCTTCCTCAATATCGCCCTTAAAATTAAATCCTGCATGCCTGAAGCATTTTATTACACAGTCCTTTTTAATAGATCTGGTACCAGCTGAAATCCAACGAATAGCATCCAAGACAGATATTTTTTTGGAAAGTTCGGTCACAGAAGTGCAGGCTGTCATGTTTGCACATAGCGATTGTAGTACAAATTTTCTGTAATGCATTTTCATATTCCGAATCACACCCTGATCCATGTAAAAGTACAGTTAACCTTTCCTTAGCTTGCTTTCCACCTACACATTTATCATTCTTGAGAGCTAAAGTCTTACCGGGAATAGCCAGAATAAGCCTGTTTCGTCGCAATTTCCAATATTTTTCGGATCGTAGTCTTTAATAATTTCATTCAACTTTTGTTTCCAATTATTTACGGTGTCTAAATCTACATCTTTTGCTTCACCACAGATCTGTTTGAAAGAAATGTCGTGGCGAGATCTAAAGCTTTCAAGCCACCCGTTTGATGCTTTAAATTCATTTCGTCCTAGTCGTTGGGCAATAATTTTTGCTTGTTCTTGTAGGATAGGTCCGGTTATAGGTAAATTACGCGTTCTGGCGTCCAAAAACCATTCATACAAAATTTTATTTATGGTTTCGTTCCCGGTTTTTTTAACTTTTCTTTTGGTTTCTCCGGGAAGATTTCCACTTAACCACTCTAATTTTATTTTCTGTTTGTTCTTTAAAATCTCGTATACTTGTGTCTTCCCGCACTTATATTTTGCCACAAGCTCCCTGATACTCGCATTTTGCTCTTCATAGCACTGTAATAACTCTATTTTTTTTTGTAAACTTAAAGTGTTCAGCTTTCTATAAGACATTTTGATCACACTTCAATACGATCACAACGTTCACAGAGGCGACCGTAATCAACTGAATTCAGCTGATCAGCAAATCACTATCGCAGACGGTTAAACTAATACTATACATTTTATTGTTTTGTCTCGCAACAGCAAAACATTTAAGTTTTACTTTGACATCGTTTCCGGCTTAGCCAGTGCAGGGGACTTAAAAACACTTTCCGTTTCCGCGTTGGCCAGTTTCCGGCTTAAGCAGGTAGCTTTACATGGACTTTACATATACGTAATTCGGGACTGAAAAAAAATTCCGTCATAAACAGGATTCCGGCTTATCCAGTTTCCGGCTTATCCAGGTTTGACTGTATTTAAATTAACTTGGATTGAATATTCAATAATTCTAACCTCACTTCTAGACCTACCAAACCCACCTTAAGTCCCAATAACCGATTTGTTTCTTTAATGGCACTAAAATAATAATGAAAAATTGTGGGATTTAATATCAAAACATAAAGATAACACCAATCGATTTTGTACCTTGGATGAAATAAACTTGTTTGCAACATATTCACGTTCCTCGGATTGAAGCCATTTAGATTGCTTTACCTAAGGTCAATAGATTTATCTCCGAATCTCATTATTAAAAGCTCTTTAGTATCTCCAAAGCTTTAGCATTGATCGAAGAAAATATCAATAATTCGAACGCATGTCTGTTTTGTTGAAAAATACTTTAAAAAATGAAATTTAATATTAAAATGAATTTAAAAAAACTGTATCGAAAAATACTTCAGAAGCCATTTATCGAGCAAAAGATAAATGATCTGAAGTCCATCCGAGCCTGACATTGACGTTGGCTAAATAATAAATAAGAAAACAGACCCAAGTTGTCTACCAGGCTAAAAGAATCCGAGATTGACAATGAAATATTGAATTAAATTGAACTGAGATGCGCTAAATTGGACAAAAAAAATTGGAACTTCGCTTCATATTAATTGTAACTACATCATAAGATGTGTTCAAAAAAATATGTGGTCAAGGAAGGCGGCGTTTGCATGTCAGCGCTAACGTACGTTGTAGCTAGTCGATGTTGTCCAGTCTCAACTTTCAAAAATCATTTTACACTGTTCGAAAATGTGTTGAAGGCATTAAAGCGTGGAATTGTTGAGTGTTTTGAATAAACAATTCTTTCCAAAAATTCACATTCCATTTCTTTGTGTCTTTTTGACATTTACAAGTTGGGTTATGTTCGCAATTTTAACAGATGTCCTACGTTTAAAATATGTATTTCCGTAGATCGTTTGCTCATAGATTTTTTTGAACGTACGTTACTATGTTCTGATTTAAATTGACTCACAGTAACTTTGAAACTGAATTTCAAATTACATTGATTGTAAAAAAAATAAAGAGCCAAAAGCTCAAAGACTCAACAACTTTGGCCTGATAAATATGAGTTGCTTCAATCTATTTTGCTAATCAATAATTTGTTTCTCCATTATAAAATGTGATTCCCAATTATTCTCAAGTATGAAAGTTTTTCGGTGCCAATTGTGAAGGTAGCTGACGTTGAAAAAATAAGATGGTCTAATTTATGGGGACCTCGAGCAATTTGAGTTGAAAAGTCTAATAAAATTTGTTTGGGCGACGAAAAAGTTTCTTTCAAAATTCGCCGAATAAGATGTTTTCCTTTCAAAAAACGGGACGAAAGTTTTAATGGAATTTCGGTGTTTTTTAATTAATAATCGTTGATAACAAAACAAGGAGCTTAAATGAATAATTCACATTGTAGGCAATAATCGCCGACCCATTCTTCATAGTCTTACCTTTGTTCGGTAATTCGTTTAAGAAGAAATATTGTCGAATGAGATTTAATGCAAGCGCACAATTCACATAATGTTTGACATGAAACAATATTTCTGCTGAAAATAAAAAAGAAAATGTTTGTTCAGATGGAAATTTAATTTATATTTGAGAATACGGCTTACACAGGCTTTTGTGTGCTTTCATTTGCTCATAAAAATTGTAATTTATACAAAACGTGAGCATTTAAAATTCTAGGAAAATTGTGTCCAAGTTGGGGTATTTAATAGGTTCTGATTTTTATTACTTTAACCACTCGCTCAAATTACAACTTTCTTAAGTCCTTTCGTTTGTTATTTTTATGAAAACTTATATTTAATAAAAATGGCCTGCTTTACTGTACCGTCTTACTCAAAGGTGGCTTTAGGCTATTCAATTGATAGTTTTATTCAGGCTGGGGAACCCAACCTCAAAAAATGCAGAGTTTTAAGAAACTCAGTATCGCTTAGAAAGTACTTATCAATATATAATTTGCGAAGCAACAGTTGTAAACATAATGTTACCGCATCTAATGATATATTTGCTTTGGCGAAGAAGTGCCTAGTTTTCAAAAATTAACATCCGAAAGTGCAATTCTCGCAAAAATGTAGTAGTGAGGGTTTTTTACTGAAATCTTTAGAGTTACGAAATATTTTGAAATACACTTTGCAGCACTTATAGAGAATATATTGCCTTGTAAGAAAATATTTTTTTTATTGCGAGAAAGTTGATAACTTAAGAAGAAAAAAATTGGCAACAATATTTTTTTGAAAATTTAGTGTGCCAGTAAACTCAGTTCAACTCAAGAAGTAAGTTATATTGTAGAAATTCCTACGGGGTACTTATACTGAACATATAGTAGTATAATATGACGTTTTTTTATGATAACAGCGAATATCTTTGAAAAAAAATCTAAAAGTTGTGGTACGAAATACAGTATTATTTGATCGCGTTTTTTATTGCTTTCCGAACACAACATCGTCAGCAAATGACATAAAAATGTTCCTTTAGCACCTAAGAAATAGTTTCCGTAAACGAAATTGGATAAATGTCCAAATTTTACATTTTCGGGGAAAATTTGTTTTCCCATAAGATTTTAGTCAAATAGTTCGTCATTTTACTCACAGATGTTCTGTCAAATCTGTACCTTTTTGATTGACGGCATGGATAGAATAATTTGTATTAAAATGCACACTTGATATAGTGCAAACTGTTAGGATATAACCATATTCGCACACGTAAGGATATAAAACTCTAAAAATTTATAAAAATACACACTCGATAATGCAAAATATCCATGTTCGCACGCGTAAGGATATGAAACATTTTCGAGCCTACTAAATTGTACAATATATATTAGTTTCGAATAGCATCGTAGGAAAAATTGTTTGAAGTATCTATGCACAAAAAATTACAAAAAAGAAAAGTAAATAATGCAGCAATCGCATTGACTGATTTATCGTTATCGCCGCAGACAATAATATAAATAATATTTATCAAATTATGAGCGTATAAAAATGGGGATAAAGATTACTCTTTTCAAACCTTATTAGTTAGGATATCTCTTTGGTTGCCTAAATATTTTTTATTTTAAAGGGCAAAATTGGTGCCCTCTGAGCGGAAGAATTGTGCATTACGTAGCGGTTCCCGGACCTTAAAGAAAACAAATTTTTAATAACAAATTTGTCTTAACAGTATTTGTACCCACTAAGCACAATAAATGCAACCTCTCAGTCAACGAAATGAATTATAAAAAATGTTTGGATAATTTTCAGGGGCTTAGAAAAGACTACCATCTTGCCCTAAGTTGTCATCTCCCCTACAAATAAACCAATTAAAACTGTATTTCGTTCTCAAAGATTTGATTACAATTACCCCTGTTGAACAACATTGTGTTCATTGAGCCATTCAGTGTTTGCAAGGCTTTCATATGAAGGATTAAAGGATTAATAACGTTAAATTAAGGTCCCCGTTAGTTCAGTTTTAATCCTTCATTACATGGATACAAAATGTGATGTAATTCCCAATCGCAGTTTATGATTCCGGCCTGTTTTCACCCGCGTAGTTTGAGCCGAAAACAAGCCCTTCGGAATTAACAAGCAACACACAGCCGAGCACGTTTTTAACAAACTTAACAGCACAATACAGAACTTTAAGCTTCGAGCTTTGCCGAACGACCTGCAAATCCCTTTCGCAAAACTTCCACCAACTAACTGAATTTATATTGCAGACGATTACAATAGAGTAGTTTTGGAAACCATTGAGGGCGAAAACGATTCGGATTATGTAAATGCATCCTACGTAGATGTAAGTCATCCAGGTGGATAGATTGCGAGAATGCTCCTGTTTCCTGTTTTTTTTTCAGAGTTTATTGAAACCGAATGCTTACATCGTCACGCAAGGGCCCACCGAAGAGACGGTCACCGATTTTTGGAGGATGGTCTGGCAGGAGAAGGCCAATTGCATCGTGATGCTGACCAAAACGTTCGATTTCATCAAAGTAAAATCGGAGTCGTTGCTCAATTTTCAGGTTTTGAAATTTTCGTTTCAGGTAATGTGCGTTCAATATTGGCCGGCCACCAAGGAAGTCGAGGAAACCTACGGCGGGATCACAATCTCGATAGTCCAGGAGGAGGAGTTAGCGCATTTTCACATTCGTACTTTTAGATTATATAAGAAACAATTAGGTGTAAGTGTTTTTCAATTCAACCTAACTCAATTTAACTTGTTATTGTCACTTACAATTTTTCATTTTTCCATAACAAAATTTTAAAAAACTTTTCACTTTTACATTTTAAAAAGTACGTTACTAATACATATTACAAAATACATTTTAAAACACATTTTTAACAAACACATTTTAAAACATGTCAATTTTCACAATCATAATCATTGTGAAAATTGACATATGTTTTAAAATGCGTTTGTTAAAAATGTGTTTTAAAATGTATTTTGAAATTGTAATTTGTAATATGTACTTTTTAAAATGTAAAATTGAAAAGTTGAAAAAAAATTTGTTATGGAAAAAAGGAACAAAAATTAATTAATTAAATGAAAAATTTTAAAAGTTTGTCATTCATACAAATTACAAATTTAACAAATCCACAAACATCTTAAAAACGCATTTTAAAACATTGTCAATTTACACAATAATTAAACATCTTAAAACACATTTTAAAAACAAAGTCAATTTACAATGATTACTTCATCTAACCTCACCTCATCTAACTTTAACTAATCTAACTTAATTTAACTTTATCTTACCCAATAACTTCATCTCTACCTAACCCAACTTAATTTAACTTCATCTAACCCCAATATAACTTCACCTCTACCTAACCCAAATTCATTTAACTTCATCTAACCCAATATAACTTCATCTCTACCTAAACTAACTGCATTTAACTTCATCTATCCCAATATAACTTCACCTCTACCTAACCCATCAAGTATTACTTCGAGGTGAGTGACTCTGTTTTAATTCCATTTACATCTTATCATTAGATCACATCTTTTGGTAAGCTTTCACTCACACTTTTTCACCTTTCGTTTTCTTTCCCTTTTACCTATCATTCTCTCTCTATCACTCTCTTCCTCTATCATCAAAATTGCCTTTTATTAGTTTGCTTTCACACACACTTTTACTCATTTCATCTTCTTCCTCCTTTACCTATCATTCACACTCTCTATCAGTCTCTCCCTCTTTGATCATCTTAGATTGAATTGTGAAGAAGGCATCCCTTGACTCCCCTTGGTAATGGACCCTCTGGCTGTCAAGGCTTCACATGAACTTGCATCTTTAATTGTGATGTTCGTTACAACCTAAATGACTCAATAAGATTGGTTAAATATGATTAAAAAATAATTAAAAGAAATAAATAAATAATTAAAAATTTTAAACCTAGGAGGCTTAGAATTTTTATTATTAAAATTAAAGTAGTATATTGAATAATTTTTGACGTTTCTAAAATTTTTACATTTTTCGCCGCAACTTTACAAATAAACTGATAGAATCCGTCTCGCGACTTTACAAAATTAAATGAAACTTATTTGCTCCTAATAATTACGAGCAAAAAATTACAAAAATCTTCGATTGGTAAATTTTGACGTTTCTAAAAAATTTCAAACGGATCGAAAAAAGAAAAAAGAAAAAATTATTCAAAATACTTCATATACATTCATTCTCTCAATCACACAACCTTTAACCTTCAATCTTCGTCAGAATCTGATATCACATCATCTCTGACGAGTTCCTCCCTACGAAATTCCTCTTGCTGTTTTTCACTCATAATGTCCCGCATCATGTTGGTTACTGTTTTCCAAGATTCCTCGGAATCCAATAATAACTCAGAAATATTATTCTGGTCTATATTACAACCCATTTTAATCCTAGCATCTCTTCGGATGCTTTCCCATTCGTCACAAATGAATATAGTATGTTCTGGCGTGTCTACCTGCTGGCAAAACCAGCAAGTATCGACATCCGCCTTTTTTATCCAATTGAGATATTTTCCGAAAGTTCCGGACATGGATTGTGTTAAAAAATAATCCATTTCTACCCACTTACAATTGAACCATTTTCTAATATCTTTAACGAAAATTTTTGGCGAACCTAAATAATCGTCCCATTGTTCTTACCAAGCTATCATTAAGGACTCCTTTGCCAAATTCATTTAACTTCATCTAACCCAATATAACTTCATCTCTACCTAAACTAACTGCATTTAGCTTCATCTATCCCAATATAACTTTACCTTTACCTATCCCAACTTCATTTAACTTCATCTAATCCAATAAAACTTCATCTCTACCTAACCTTTTTTTTTTTTTTTTTTTTTTTTTTTTGTTAAGAGGAGGTAACCTGTGTGACTACTAACTTCCTCCCCCATACGTCTTCCTCACCACGGGAACCACATTAACATTACGTCAAGTATTACTTCGAGATGAGTGACTGTTTAGTTCCATTTACATCTTATCATTAGATCACATCTTTTGGTAAGCTTTCACTCACACTTTTTCACCTTTCGTTTTCTTTCCCTTTTACCTATCATTCTCTCTCTATCACTCTCTCCCTCTATCATCAAAAATTGCCTCTTATTAGTTTGCTTTCACACACACTTTTACTCATTTCATCTTCTTCCTCCTTTACCTATCATTCACACTCTCTATCACTCTCTCCCTCTTTGATCATCTTAGATTGAATTGTGAAGAAGGCATCCCTTGACTCCCCTTGGTAATGGACCCTCTGGCTGTCAAGGCTTCACATGAACTTGCATCTTTAATTGTGATGTTCGTTACAACCTAAATGACTCAATAAGATTGGTTAAATATGATTCAAAAAATAATTAAAAGAAATAAATAAATAATTAAAAATTTTAAACCTAGGAGGCTTAGAATTTTTACTATCAAAATCAAAGTAGTATATTGAATAATTTTTTGACGTTTCTAAAATTTTTACATTTTTCGCCGTAACTTTACAAATAAACTGATGGAATCCGTCTCGCGACTTTACGAAAATTAAATGAAACTTATTTGCTCCTAATAATTACTATAAACGCTTCACGAGCAAAAAATTACAAAAATCTTCAATTGGTAAATTTTGAGGTTTCTAAAAATTTTTAAACAGATCGAAAAAAGAAAAAATTATTCAAAATACCTCATATACATTCATTCTCTCAATCACGCAACCTTTAACCTTCAATCTTCGTCAGAATCTGATATCACATCATCTCTGACGAGGAGTTCCTCCCTACGAAATTCCTCTTGCTGTTTTCCACGCATAATGTCCCGCATCATGTTGGTTACAGTTTTCCAAGATTCCTCGGAATCCAATAATAACTCAGAAATATTATTCCGGTCTATATTACAACCCATTTTAATCCTAGCATCTCTTCGGATGCTTTCCCATTCGTCACAAATGAATATAGTATGTTCTGGCGTGTCTACCTGCTGGCAAAACCAGCAAGTATCGACATCCGCCTTTTTTATCCAATTGAGATATTTTCCGAAAATATCTCTACCTAACCTAACTACATTCAATTTCTTCTATCTCAATATAACTATACCTCTACCTAACCCAACTTCATTTAACTTCATCTAACCCAATATAACTTCACCCTTACCTAACCCAAATTCATTTAACTTCATCTAACTCAATATAACTTTATCTCTACCTAACCTAACTACATTAAATTAACATTACATTACATTAACATACTTTCATTTAATAATTGTATGAGTCCCGGGTTCGAATCTCGGAGAAGGCAGACCTGGCTCAGTCACAATTTGCTCAATTTTACAGGCAATCGTCGAAGAGCGCCACATCCTGCAATTCCACTTCACCGAGTGGCACAGCCACACGTGCCCGTTCTCGAACGCGATTTTGGAGTTTCGTCGAAGAGTTCGCGCGGTGGTGGGGAACCGCATAAAAACCAACGGAGCGGGACCGATGATCGTTCATTGCAAGTAAGTATGATCGCTTCCTGAAAGCGCATTCCGACACGAGCCTTTCAGCGACGGCGGGGGACGATCCGGAGTCTATCTCGCGATCGATGCCAACATGGAGCTGGGGGAGGAAGAGGACACTTTCGACGTGTTCGGTTATCTGAAAAAATTACGACAATCTAGACGAGGCCTTGTCGATAACGTCGTAAATATCCCCGGCGAGTTGAGCGTTCGCTCGATTACACAGACTCTTTCAGGATCAGTACAAGTTCATTTACGACACGCTGGAGGAATACGTGACCTGCGGCAATTCGTGGTTCCCGGTGCACGAGCTGTCGCAGAGGCTCAAGCAAAAGTCGCTGAAGAATCCCATCACAAAGATGAACGATTACCAGAGGGAGTACCTGCAGATCTGCAAGCAAACCCCGAGGTTCAGTATCGGGGACTGCGCTGGCGGCCATCGCGGGGACAATCGGAAGAAGAACCGCGACGTATTGATCGTACCTCGTATGTTTGTGTTGATTTAACTGACCGTTTTGTGACTGAAAAATTTCAGCCGACAATTTCCGTCCATACTTGACGTCCTTCCAAGGCAACAATTTCACAGATTACATCAACGCCGTTTTTGTGGATGTAAGGACGTTTTTTTTATTTTATTGAATTCATGAAAACATTATTTTAGGGCTACACCAAGCCGAGAGAGTACATAGTGACGGAGTGGCCCGTCAAAATGACCCTCGGCGAATTCTGGTCCCTGGTTTACGATTATGAATGCGCGGCGGTGGTCGTTCTGTGCCTCCCTCCGCACAATTCGGTAAGCACAAGCTTTTAAAACCCATGATACTCAACTGTACAAGATATGATCATCCGGGTCCGCGCATGACGTCACTAGGTGACAATCGTCAACCTTATTAAATTTGGGAAACAAGTAAAACACATATAGACAAATTAAAAATTGTCGTACGAATAAACGACAACTGAAATTAAAAAAATAAACGTAATTTTGTTTTGCTTTGTTGGGAGTAATAGTATAGTAGTATTATTACACTAATCTAAAAATAAAATTACGTTATCTAAAATAACTCAAAATGATATGCTGTCTACTAGAATAGTTGTTGTTTTAATTAATTTTCGATTCCATCCAGTATGTAGTTGATGTAAACCTTTAATTAGAAATCTAATTCGAATTTAGGTAATATACAAGACAAGAAGGGAAAAAATTTATTTTCAACTTTACGTCAAAAAGTTATTGTTTATAAAAAGATTTGCTTGTCTTGGAAAGTCATAAACAATTGCCAAAGTTTTATTAAAATATAGAGAGTGTTCTAAATCTTTGCAAAATATGAAATTGACCTAAAGCAAAGTAGTCTTATTTTTTATTGTTATAAAAAATGTTATTGCAGAAAGTTGTTTCAACACTTAATACAAGTTTTAATTACTTACAATAGTTTCCTTATTCCATAACAACATTTTTAAAAATTTCCACTTACTACAAATTTATCACACACAAACATTTTAAAAACACATTTTTTAAAACATTGTCAATTACACACATTTAATTATCCAAACATTTAAAAAATATTTCTTAAAAATATTTTTTAAATCTTTTTAAGAAATATTTTTAAAGCTGGGTTTATGCAGCTGTTAATTTAATTTAATTTAATTTAATGTAATTTAAAAAAAGTTTAAACATATGCTTTCAATAGAAGCGGTTATGCAGTTTCATTTAATTTAATTTAATTTAATTTAAAATAAAAAATGACCAACTTTTATGTTAAGAAAATTTACGTAGGCGCTCTGTGTCATCTATGTGATCTGACATCTGTGGCATGTTGTTTACAAGTGAAAAGTGATTAGGGTATATTACTTGTTTAACAGAATGCAAGATTTTCTATTAGTTAATTGTTAACTGTCATGATTGCTACCTGGAGCCCCTATGTCCACATATACAAATTTATAAAAAGCGTCACATACAGCCATTAGCACAATACTAAACGACTTCTTATAGTTGAAGTAGGTGGAACCAGAAAATTGTGGTGATTGTATCTCCACATGTTTCCCATCTATACAGTTAGGCATATTCCACCTGTTGTAAAATCCATTTCTATTGATGACCAATTCTTCCTGTGAAGGTGGTTTCAAATACACGGGCATCAATGTATTCCACAGAACGTCCAAAGTTTGCGCATGCGTAAATAATATTAAACAATCTGCATAAACGCGTACAGTAAATTAAATTAAATTAAATTAAATTAAATTAAATTAAATTAAATTAACAGCTGCATAAACCCAGCTTTAAATGATTTGAAGTAATATTTTTTAAATGTTTTTAAAAAATATTTTTAAAATATAAACAAATATGTTATAATAATATTTTTTAAATATTCAAAAAAAATATTTAAAAATATTTCTTCTAGTCTAGAGGCATGGATTTGAGGTGTTTTTTCGCGTGCTATAAATAAAAAACAAAAAATATTTTTACTATCCATTTTTTAACAAGATATTTATTCATGTTTTAACAATACATAAAAAATAAACAAAGTGAAAAAATTGAAAACTCAAAATGTTATAAGCTGTTGAAGTGGGGGGTTGGAAAAAATGGCGCGCCAAATCTGTCACGATTACAACCCTCCAAATGATGTGAAACAAAAAAAATCAAAAAGATTATTTATGTAGATAAATGCTGCTATCGTACTAACTAAAAAACAACTGAAAAAAATTTTTTTTCGCTAAATTGCGGATGTCCGAAAAATAATAAATTTTTTTACTATTTTTTGACTTTTCTGATTTTTTTAAAAATTGTAAAAAAATGTAATTTGTTATAAATCATAGTTAGTACGATAGAGACATATATAGAGAAGACTTACACCAAATTCCAAGTAAATCGGTTAAGTAGAACTTGAGAAATCATGACAAACTTTTTGAAAAAAGTTGTTTTGAGAAAAACGCGTTTAAAGTTTTGGATAAAATTACGCCCAGTGTAGTTCCGGCCCAGCCAGTTTGGATGTCGTGTCACTAAAATAGCTATATCTCCGGAAATAATTAAAATTTTGACAAATCCTTTTAAAGACATATTCTAGGTTAAGCTTTGAAAATATGAGAAGAAAAAAAATTGATTTTTTCAAATCTCTACACTAGAATACCCCCGTAAGAAATATTTTTTAAATGTTTTTTAAAAATATTTTTAAAATATAAACAAATCTGTCATAATAATATTTTTTAAATATTCAAAGAAAATATTTTAAAAATATTTCTTTGCTACTAGGGTAGTGTTGGCTAATTCTTAGTATCATTTACGTTCGAATTGTTTGCTTGTTTGTTGCTTTTTCAATTTTTGCAAAACGATTGCTATATAGACGTAGATAGTAATTATTTTATGGCCGCAATTGTACATAAAAAATTTTGCTACTATCTCTACCAAACTTTGTATTTGAACTTTTCGTAAGTTTTGAAACAACTTTCTGATGTAATATTTTTTACAAAAATAAAAAGTAAGACTACTTTGCTTAGGTCAATTTCATGTTTTTTAATTTTTAGAACACTCTGTACATTTTAATAAAACTATGACAATTGTTTATGACTTTCCAAGACAAGCAAAACTTTTTATAAACAATAACTTTTTGACGTAAAGTTGATTTTTGTTTTTTTTTTCTGTCCTAATATCATGTTTCAAACCAAAAGAGACCTAATAACGTTGACCGTGTCGATGAAAACGAACTAAATAAAAAAAAAAACAAGTTGTGAAGTGCGAGCATTTTAAGGTTCCTTATAAAATCGAGTTTGCGCATGCGCACGAAGAAATGGCCGACCTCTAGGTAACAACATATACCGAATAATTATAATATTTGCTTGCAGCAAACGTATCCTTCGTTTTGGCCGGAGGGAAGGACGTCCAAGAAATACGGGCCAGTGTTCACCATCGACCACATCTCGCACAACCACTACAGCAACATAAAAACGTGGGTGTTCCGCATAAATAAGAAGGTAAAAACCCTCTTGAAGAGCTATTAACGCTGAGGTCTGGTAATTGCAGATAGTATCTCTGACTGAACTAATGGCCGGCGTTAAAGCGCCACCAAGAACAGTGCAATTATTTCAGTTGACCTGTTGGCCTATGGGGCACAAAGTGCCAACCTCCACGAACTCACTGGTCGAGTTGATGAACATGGTGGAGAGGTGGAGGCAACGTACCGATTATGGGCCAGTCTGTGTCGTATCTCCGTAAGTTTGCACAAATTTTTCAGTTAGTGCGTTGTAGTTAGTGCGTTTAAAACTGTCGGCATGCTAGGTTGTAGTTAGAATGATAGATACCAACTGTCGTTTGTAGAGACGGGAGAAGTAGATGTGGAGTTTATTGTGCTGCGAATGCTTGTATAGAGCAAGTCATACAGCATGGGGAGGTTGATATTTTTCAGGCTGTGAGAACGGTTAGAAGACATCGTCCGCAATTAGTTGAGAATATTGTAAGTTGTCGTTTTTATACTTGTTTGGATTTTAATGAAACTTAAAGTTTGGTTAAAATCGAAACTGTTATTTTCGATGGGCCATTCGTAAGAAAACGATTTTCTTTTTCAGACCGAATATAAGTACTGTTATGATTTAGTCTTGCACTACGTTCTTCATTACTTAAACAAAGATTTCAAGGAGAAACCTAAGTAATCGATGTTGTTCGTGTAATTCAGAAGGAAGCTTCTTCTTAGTGCCAAATTTCCACGAGATGAAGGTTTAGGTGTTCGTATATTTGACGTTCTAGTATCTTTTTAACTAAAATGTGTCTAATCATATTATATTCTTGTAGGAAAAACTTTATTGTCGATATTTTTGTTACACAGAAAATGATCGATTGAGGCAGAAATATGTACACTGAAAAATTATAATAAAAATAGAATATATTTCACCAGCCACTTTTTTCTCAGTTCCTGTCAGTTCCTGTCAGTTCCTTTCAGTTTTTTTTTTGTACCTTTCAATTATTTAACGGCGTCGGCAAAATAATTTTTTTTGTTCTCCCGGGACTTGGATGGATCACTTAAGATGGCAAGCTACAAATTGAGATGATGTAGAGAAAGGAATATATCTTCCCTTAGGAAATCTGGCGTTATAAATTAGGCAAACGTCGTAGCTGGAAGGCGGAAAATTGGACGTTTTCATCTCAATGTCTGCTTTTATAGAACACAATTGTCAGTGTAATAATAGAATTTTAAAAGCGCACATTTTGCGATTAAAAATACACTTTTTGTTATTGACAGATCGTTACTGTCCCCGTTCGCTAATGCATGAATTGCTGACGTTGAAGTCGGTAATTATGTAAATGTAAAGATGCAAATGATGCCATCAGGATTCAAGTGAACCCTAAGTACTTAAAGTGCGTTTTAAAGTACTGCAGGTGGTTATATGCTTTTGAGTCTGCAAAATTCAACCAATTACAAACTCAGCAATTGAAAAGGGCGCAACAAGTTAAATTTGAATTGTAGTAGTATCGATGATATTGTTAGACATATTGCTCACCTTGGACATTGGAAAAAGCATCTCTCTCCCTTTAAAAAATTTAAAGCCCACGGTCGATAACCTTACTATAAAATAGGTGTTTTATTATTTTTAATTTAATTATTTTGGTTTAGTAAATTGGATTCTTGTAAACACAATGAAAACCTTTGTTATTTGTATTGTCCTCAATGAAGAAATAAATTGCAGAACTTGCTCTGGTCAATATAACTTTGCCTAACACAAAAAAATAAAAATATTGGATGAGTTTAAAATACTGGCAATATGGCTCTGAATATTCTGAGTTGTCGATGAGACCCAGTGTGTGCTAGATACCCTTATATAAATGTTTCTATTAAAACACTTTCGCAAGTCTAACCGTAATCTTTACGAGGGTGTCATTTAAGGCTCCTGCCATTTGAATTCGATTTTAATTTTTTTTTTGCACATTTCACAATTGCATTATTTTCTGAGCGAAACTATTCTATTCCAAGAGTTCTGCGACAACTAAAATTGCCCAAAATTTAAGGACAAAGACAGCATATTCAGTTAGTTTTTCGCTTTTCTTGAAAAGTAGACTTTTTTCACTTAGGTATATCTTTCTACAAGATGGATAAAGAATAGAGCCTTGGAATTTTTTGTATCACAAAACATATGTATTTGAAGCGATTGCACAGAGGAATTTCAAAAATAATTTATGGAATTTGCTTAAACAAATTCTACAGTGTGATTATTTTCTTTTTTTTTATGTATAACGACTTTTGAGTACAAGAAATAAAAAAATTTCAGAATCCTTTATTCAGTAGCTCAAAAAAACTTAAAAGGAAATGTGTTCAAAATCTGGTTGAATGCGTTGAACAGTTCTTGAGAAAATTGTACTTATATAATACATTTATCCTTATGGAAGCTGCCTAGCGTTCCTAACCTCTTTAATGGTGTGATAATAAATCGTTCTTAAAGTCAATTTTCACACTGATTTTGTAATTTGTTAATTGAAAAATATTGTTTCTCATTTTCACAATTTTTCTACTATCGAAAATAGGTTTTATCTTTTAGTAAATTATACAAAACGTTTAATTACCGGTTAAAAAAAAAATGATGACTGCTACCACAACAAAATCAGTTTTGTTACTTTAGATTTATAGTTATTTTTTAATTCAGAGGATTGATTTAAAAATGTAGATCTATGATTGCCATCCAGCAAGCCAGTTTTACACTGATTAATTGACAAATTTGCCGCCAAAAACGACTTGATAGAAATATTTCAGTGCAATATGTTTTTGTTTTTGAAATTCAGTCCTCCTAATTAAAAAATGAATTGTGGTATTCAACTAAAGTTTAGTTTAGTGCTACCAAATTGTGTGGGTTGAATGTAATCAAAGTAAAAACGAATTGTCTTACATAAACATCTTTATTCAAAATAATAGATGAGTCGCATTTTAAATTTATTTACAAATTCTGAAGCCACACATTACTCAACATTTGCAGGAAATTATTATACACTTTTACAATTTTACATTTTCCTTGTTTTAATAAAACAACTTTAAAATTTAGAAAAATATACATTTATACTTTACTCTTGAAGAAGCACCGTCCAAACTAATTCTGTATCCAAAAACTAATTCTGTTTTAGAAAGTCATTTCGTCCTACGAAAACAACGAAAAGAAAAATGAACCAATTTGAGATCGGAGATTCTTATTCGATATGCATATGCTTAAGGATTAGTTTTTGAATAGGAATCGAAACAAAGATTTCTACTCACGAAACAGCCATAGAGCTAACTTTTGTTTACTATACATTTTAGTGTTTTCTTTTTCTTAGTTCCTACCTATTTCAACTGTTCTACTGGTAACATAAGTGGTCTTTATCAAATGGTTATTATTTAATAATTATTTTCTCTGTATACATTTTAAAACTGAAATAGAGTTTCTATAGTTACATTTTATATCTTCCTTCGTGCGCTTTCTTAACGATAGCGAGCTTCGAATGAGGATCTAACACAGACAGTTCGGTGTACGGAGGCTCTCGAGTGCCGTGCAACATTAGGGTCCACTCTTTTACGAAGCCGGTTTGTGGTGTGTCGGAATTGAAAGTCGCCTGAAAATCCGGTTCTAATTGTCCTGTTAAGAAAACTTTGGATACAACCTCTAACGTCCAGGTTCCTTGTGGATATTCGCCCCACGTGTGCGTTGTCATGAAAGGCCATTTCGTAAAACCGTCTCGGGAATCGTCGTCGTTTCGACGGCGACTTAATATCATGGATCTTAAAATCAAAATCGCATCGTCAATAAAAATCGAGAAAAATGTGTATTTTGATGAATTAAAATAAATCTGTCTAAGAATATTTTTTCTAAAAGCGATTGTTTCGGTTTTAATTAATTTATTCCATACTTCTGCGCCTCACTGTATAATAAAATGTAAAACAGCACAATTTATTGTGAATATCGCCTGGAAAGCAGTCGAAATTGTAACTATTTGGAAACTTATGGGAGATTATATTACAGATAATAAATTTTTGTTATTATTATTGAGTGGACCTAATTTTATTTAGCTACGGTTAGAGAAAAATAATATAATAATCCCATTAAACATTTTAAAGAATCAAATTATAATTTTAAAACAATAACCAAACTTTGGAAGGAAAGTAAATTCGTTGCAGCCTTGCGGTGGGTCGTTTGATCCACTCTGTGTGTAAAATGGCTTACTTAAGGGGCCTTCACAGAACTGCGTTGTGTCGCCGGCGACAGTTGATTGGCCAATCAGAACACGAACTCAACTTGAACCATGATCATGTGACGATAATGTAACTTTGTCTTCCTTTAAAAATCGTGTCATTGCATTTTAAATCATTCTCTTGCTGACTGGTGTCACTGTCACGCAAACTTGGTTCTGTGAATGGCAGAAAACATTGCAGAAAATTTCTGAGCCGCCGGCGACATAACACAGTTCTGTGAAGGCCTCATTATTTTTCATTTACAATACGCTCACACTATTTTTGTCATTTTAACGTGTATTGGCATCATTTTTTCAAATTTTTAATTTACTAAGCGCTAGTACGGTATGCCATTTTACACACAGCGACATTAACTCAAACTAAAACTAAAAAAACTAAACTAAACTAAAAAGGTAATTCATATATAAATCTGTCCATAATAAATCGTATTACTGTCTTCATTGAATAAATTTGATAATTTGTGAGTATACAGGGTGTAAATTGCACGGAAAAATGTAAGAACATTATTCTGCAGCAAAAAAATAAAAAAGAGTGTAATAAACGAATTTTCTAAAATCATTTCAAAGACGTTTATGAGTTAGTAGACTGATAAACTATCAATTCCAACACTAGTTTTTTTATTTTTTTATTGGCATTTATGTGTTTGCGGTGTAGCCTATTTAATTTTTTTTTCAAAATGCTACTTTGTAATACTTTGTTTAGAGATAGATAGATAGACTAAATCAATCGTGGTGGTTGAATTGAAAATCACATAATTGAAGCATGTGAAACCCTTAAACCAGAATCATGGGTTTGACGTGCTGAAGGCTGCATAGTAGAAGAAGGAAGGCACATCGTAAGTTAAAATAAATTTCAGTTTTCTTGGTAATTTAAGTAAAGACTCTGTGTGTAAAATGGCTTAGTTAAAGGGCTTTCACAGAACTGCGTTGTGTCGCCGGCGACAGTTGATTGGCCAATCAGAACACGAATTCAACTTGAACCATAATCATGTGACGATAATGTAACTTTGTCTTCCTTTAAAAATCGTGTCATTGCATTTTAAATCATTCTCTTGCTAGCTGGTGTCGCTCTCGCGCAAACGTAGTTCTGTGAACAGCAGAAAACATTGCAGAAAATTTCTGAGCCACCGACGACACGACGCAGTTCTGTAAAGGCCACTTTATTTTTCATTTACAATACGCTCACACTATTTTTGTTATTTTAGCGTGTATTGGCATCATTTTTTCAAATTTTTAATTTACGAAGCACTGGTACGGTATGCCATTTTACACACAACGACACTAACTCAAACTAAAACTAAAAAAACTAAACTAAACTAAAAAGGTAATTCATATATAAATCTGTCCATAATAAATCGTATTACTGTCTTCATTGAATAAATTTGATAATTTGTGAGTATACAGGGTGTAATTGCACGGAAATGTAAGAGCAGCAGCAGCAAAAAAATAAAAAAGAGTGTAATAAACAAATTTCTTAAAATCATTTCAAAGACGTTTATGAGTTAGTAGACTGATAGTTTGATTCCAACACTGATTTTTGTTTTTTTGTTGTTGGCATTTTGGTGTTTGCGGTGTAGCCTATTTAATTTTTTTCAGAACGTTACTTTGTAATACTTTGTTTAGAGATAGATAGATAGATTAAATCAATCGTGGTGGTTGAATTGAAAAATCACATAGTTGAAGCATGTGAAACCCTCAAACCAGAATCATGGATTTGACGTGCTGAAGGCTGCATAGTAGAAGGAAGGCACATCGTAAGTTAAAATAAATTTCAGTTTTCTTGGTAATTTAAGTAAAGACTCCGAAAGAAATTAATCACGTGTTTACTTTTCCTCACTTTTTCCTGCAGAACAACGTGTATTATGTGAATTCTCAATTCAATTTAATTTAATGCACTTCAATACCGCAAACAAAGTATTTCACGGATAAATAGGCCACTCCGCCAGCACATAAATGCAAACAAAAAACGAAAGTTATGTGCACAACTGAAACTGTACTTTTCAAAGTCATTAAAGTTTTTACAGGTACTGTTCGATTTTCATTACCTAGTTCCCATTGGAGAAGTTAAATAAAGCTCCAAATCCCCCCTCCTCGAGGCGTTCACGCTGATAACGGCCTGCACGTGCTCGAGGTACCTCACTTCGGTGTTCTGTCCCTGACAAGCGTTCGTCGGGATCTTCAGCACGAGGGCCTTGTTGGACAGTATCTGCCTGAAAATGGAACCAATCAATAATTAGGAAGAATTGCGACGAGTTGGTGCTAACTGAGTTTGCATGACGGTGCCGGCTTCGCAATGGTACCGCGCCGGCACGGTTTTCCACTGCTTGGAGAGCGCCACCATCGCGCCCGCATCCAAGACCCCGAATCCGAAGAGATGGTTGAATTCCAATCCGACGCCGTTCATGGTCCAGTGGAACCGTCCCCTAGCATCAAAAAGCGAATTTCGTTTCGAGGTTAGTACCGTCAAGTGTTGGATGTCTCTCCAGGACAGTTTGGTGCTGAAATTAATCGAACACTTTTTCATTGGGCTCAATGAAATTAATTTGACGTACTTTGCCTCCAGAGCTAAGGCAAAAACACCCGCCGCCTCCGGCGCCGCAGCAGACGTTCCCGAATGGGTGGTGGTGCATTTTCCGTACAAATCCGTTGTCGCCTGAGAAAAACAGTGAACCAATTAGGCGAATTGTGATTGTTCATTTTTTAATTCAGAGGAGTGATTCAAAAAACGTTAAAAATACTTAAAAAAAACTACTTGCTAGAAATATTCTAGTGTAATTTATTCTTTCAATGTTGCAAAAATCTTCGAGAAATTAATCTATAATAGAATCTATGATTTTGTTTAAAAGGAAAACATTATATCTGAACATCAATTTGGCCTCATGAAGGGAATTGGTACAAGGAACGCACGGAATTATATAACGAACATATTGTATAGTAATTTAGATAAGAGTAGACCGACTATAGTGACGTTCCTAGACTTGGCAACGGCGTTTGATAGAGTAGATCACAGTATACTATTAGACAAACTATACTGTATTGGAATTAGGGGGCAGGCGTTAATAAATCCGCGAATAAAATCCGCGAATGAAAACGCGAAATTCCGAGAATCCACGATGAAACGCGTGGATGCCTGCGATGTAGGTAACCCAAGCCACACCAATCAACCGAATTTTTCCCATGTTAAATCCCTATATAAAGTGGCCCGAAACCGCCACAGCTTATCTACTGGCGTTGGATCTTCTTTCTAGTTATCTCAGTAACAGGTACCAAATAGTTAAAATTGATGATATTGGAAGTGATAGCTTATTAATAAATACAGGTATTCCACAAGGTACCATCCTAGGACCACTGCTATTTATCCTGTATATTAATTATGTTTTGAAAGAGATACCCCTGGATGCGATACTGTCATATGCAGATGACACTGCAATTATTGCAACAGGTGAAGCACAAGGAAATATGAATAAGTTTTTACTGATGATTAATAAATGGCTAGCAGTGAATAAGTTATCTTTAAACGTAGACAACACTGTTTGCATGACCGTGGGTAGTTATGTGGATAGTGTTCCAACCCAAATTGAAGTAAAAATTCAGGATAGAAAAATAACCAGAGTCATAATTATTGGAAATAGTTTTTGATTGTAATCTTAAATGGGACAAACACATCCAATATATTATTAAAAAAACAAAGTATTTAATCTATAGTTTTCATAAAATTGCTATAGTTCATGTATTAATTCGAGAAGCAGATTCAAATAGATCCCCCCAAAAGGTAGATATGTGATTGGCTCTAGGAAAGCTTTTTTTACACTGATGAAATTATGGAAAATAGGCAGTCGCCATATTGCCGAAACAGCTGATTGTAGCTGTGTGTTTCATTAAATTAAAGAAGTTCTTATCAGAACTGAGTGGTTTCAGTTGTGTGCTTTTAATTCATGGCTTCAATTATATTTTTTTCCATTTTTGGTTCTATTACAAAAATATTATTGTTCGCACGTGTTGTGTCCACTTTACGAAAGTTTGTGCTGTGATTGCAATCGAACCAGATGACGACACAAGCACAACAGAAAGTGACTGTGACGACAATGAATTTGAATTATTTGATTAATAAATGCAGTGGTGTAAAGTGTGAAATTACTGAATATTGTGTGCCACACTCTTTTTGTATTCGTTCGTCTTTATTGTTTTTCAAAAAATCGCAAAAACTAACAATACAATCAATATAAATTATTTGTATGTAATTTTTCTAACCTTTTACCAACATGTGTTATATTTGAAATACAAACGTTGTTTTAATATAATCTACAATGTAATATAATTTTGTGAATTAAAAATACAAAAATTCAAATTTGCCGCCAAAAATATTTGCCAAAAATGTTCCAGTGTAATTTGTTCTTTTTATTTTAATTCTCGAATTAATAAATGAACTATAGCTGAATGTCAACTGGTACACTAAGGATGGTATACTATGCGTTTTTCCATAGTATCATAAGGTATGGTATAGCTTGGGAAGGGGGCTACAGAATTAATCGAGATTTGCTGCAGAAATTGCAAAATTCTAAAAATAATTAACAAAAGTGATTGTGTTGCACAAGATAATCCCCTAAATCTTGTGCAATTATTTATATATGTATGAATATATGAATCGCTAAAACTGCATTACTGTGATATTAAAAGTTAATACCTGGAATCTTATAGTGTCACTAGAATTAAAAAGACAGTGAATGATAAAAATACAGTAGAGTCCGGATATAATGAACCCGGTTTTAGTAAACTTCCGGTTATAGTGAACGCTATTTGAAATACCAAAAAATCTTTCCATAATAAACATAAAGCATTTTGTTTTTCGTTTATAATGAACCTCGGATAAAGTGAACCAATTTTGATGCATTTTTCAAGTTCACTTAATCCGGACTTCACTGTAGTTGTATAAAAGCTGTTGCAACGTTCAATGATCTACCGAATGAACTGAAAGTGCTAAATTCAGTCAAAGTCAGTCAGCTAAAAATTATTAAGAAATGGATAAGATTTAATTGTTGAAAATGGAAAATAAAAATTTGAAATTTAAATTTTGTAAATTATAAACTGTAGTTTATGCAATTTAGGCTAGGGTGTAGCTTTAATTTTTTCTTGTTTTTTTTTAAATATATTTTATACTTGTGGTATTATTTTTTTTCTTTTCTTTTCTCTTTTATATTTTTATATTCGTATTTTATATGTAATGGCAGACCTGCGAACAAATAATTATGGTATTTCTACAGGGTTTTTTTGGGGTGTATTTTTATGTGCACTCTGAATTTCTTTTCTGGTAAATAAATAAATAAATAAATTTCGCTCCTCCTAATTAAAAAATGAGCTTATACTGTACGGATGACGTTCAACCGCCTGAAGTAATTATGGGGGCTTTAATGGAATCTATTTCGAGAACAAACAGCTTACCACGCCGGTGTTGGGATCCTTAGCGCCGTTGCTGAACGTCGACGCTAGCGTCGACGAACAGCTCTCGTCGTAGTGGGCGTTTTGGCCGTCATTAATTGCGCTATTGATGCTGACCGTCCACATGCTCGCCGCATATCCGTCACAATTACAATCGTCGTCCTCTCCGCCGTCCCCGCTCGCCCAGACGTATATATTCCCCAGCCCGTTTCGACCCTACAAAAACTCGTTAAGTTTCCCATCGAAAGCTATTAATTTAGATTCGACATCAGACGGCAATAAAAACGTACCTCGTTAACCCCTCTGACGATGGCTCTCATCGTCGCGTTTCTAGGCCCGTCCACGGTCTTCCCGTCGTCGGTGGGACCCCACGACGCGCTGTATATATCGATGAGGTTCGGCTCGTGTCCCATGGAATTTGCTTCGATCAAATCGGTCATGTAAGGTTGATCCAACATTCTGATCCCTGCGATTTTGGAGTCGTAAGCGACCCCGACGCCGCAAATCCCGTTGTCCCTTGCCGCCGCCACTTCCCCAGCGCATCGGGTGCCATGACTGTTGTTGATTCAATTATCTGATTAATGTTTACCTCGAGCGCAACCTTACCTGTTGAACCAGTCATCTGTGTAACGAGGGTATGGAAATGGGTCGTTGCTACTGAAGTCGTAGCTCGCCTTCGCGTTCTGCAATGTAAATGTATCGAATTTTATACCTTGCGGGGATTAAATTGCGATTTTATTCCCGTGTTCAAAATACTAAAGTAGCAAGTTTACTTCCAAGGGATTAAATACAGTTATGTGTTAATAAAACTTAATTTTTTAAGAAAAATCTTTCTCTGTTAAGTGTCCTATCTTTCGGTAATAAATTTGTTACGGTTATAAATCAGTTCTTCAACTTTGGTTCCAATTTTTTTTATGCGATATTTGTGGTCTTCATTTTAAAAATGTGAAATTTTACTAAAATAGAATGTGTTATCGACATGTAACCAAAGTATTGCGCTAATAACACTGCAATTATAGATAAAAATGATGTGAATGAGTAGGTACACTTTTGTGCTTTTTGTATATAGCTTAAACACACCAATTTTAGCCACTTTAAGTAAATTTGTAATTGCAAAAAAAACGAATGACTAAAAATTGCCATAATAGTATTTTACATACCGAGAGTTGTAAGAAACATATAACGCATGAGTCAAAAAGGTTACGCATGAAGCGACCATTTCTCACTTTGTGAAAATCTTTTTAATTTTTGTCTTTGTTGATTTACGAGTTGTCTCACTATGAGATCGCGTTTGTAAAACTTAAAATGTCAATTATACACTGTAGAATTTATTAAGAACCTTTCTCCGTCAAGTGCCCTATCTTTCGGTAATAAATTAGTTACTGTTATAAATCAGTTCTTCAACTTTGGTTCCAATTATTTTATGCGATATTTGTGGGTTCGTGTGGATATTTAAAATGGTACATACTATGAAGGCAACAAATTCGTATCAGTTGTATGCCAGTCGTTGAGAAATCGTTGTCACTGTGCTGCTGGAATAGCTTAGAAAATGATGGCTAAACGAGATTTTAAATTTGGAAGCTCGCATAAATGTTATTAAAAACAGCGAAAGAGGTTTATCGCAACGAAACTAAGCTTCTAAATACAAATGTGGCAAAACCCAAATTCAGGAGATTTTAAAAAATGCGAAAAAAAATTGTCTCTAATTAAAAAATTTAAAAATTGTAGGCAAACTGTTTTAGAACAATATGTTGGTAGTAAACCTTAAGCATGTATATCTTTATTTCTTGGTCTTGGCTATTTTTTATATCGTGTTTTGTTTTTATTTGCATTAATTTTTAAACATTCTATTTTTTAATATTATTAATTTGTCTTGTGGGCGTCTAAATTGACGCTTTGTATTTTTATGAAAATATGGAAGCCTTTGCGTGTCTTCATTATTGACAATAAAACGTTTTAAAGTTAATATGGTCTTTATTTTATATTAATTTAAGAAAAAATTCTCTAAAGCGACCACTCCTCCAAGAGACGATTTTTTAAGGAATTTTACTGTATTTCTCTTTATTCCCACATTGACCTACTGGGATCTGATTTCCACTACTGCTAATAGTAATAACGAATGATTCTAATTACAATCCTTATTAAAAACTATTGATGACTACATACATTGTTTGCAGTTATATTAGGACTTTAAACTTGGCTATTTACCAGTTTGAACATTAAATTCTGCTGTTCAGCTGTTCAAAATTGCATCGTTAGTAGATATAGGTTGATAGCTAACTTACATTGCAAATGATTGACACAGTTAGCATAGGAAAGTTAAAAAAACCTGTTTGAAGATCACACACTTTGCATAATATTTCTGGTAAGATTTGAGTATAAATTGAGTATAAATTTTAGTGCTTTTTTAAATATGCAAATCGATTACTTAACAAAGAGTGAAATGACAATTTTAATTAAAATTTGTGATTGTGAAGAATGGAGCACTGTTGGATGCAGAACAGCGGGAATGCCAGCACATTAATATGACGTTATCCTGAACAGGGAATGTGGCGATACATTATCTCAGTACATTTATGCGTCTACAAAGTAATTTATGTAGAGTGGAATGCAAGTTAATAGTCGCTCATGAATCCTGATAAGTTAACAGTTTGAAATTGCCGATTGTGTGTGAGTGCTTTTAGACAGATTCAGTGCATGAAGAATTTCTTAAGTTTTGGCAGTTTCTCCACAAAAATTGTCTGTTATAAAAACGCCGAAAAGCAGTCGCCACTTTCATAAAGTGTCATAAAGTTGCTCGATACAAAAGCAGTTTTATATCATCATCTACCGCGTTAGTAATTTATCAGCGCAAGTTGACAGGGCCAATTTTTTAACAGGTGGATTTTCTCGAACAAATATTTATTTTTGCCTCATTTTTAATAAGAAACCAACCTCAAGCGTTCCTGACATTTGTGACCTTTTAATTTTAGTTTTAAGGGGGCCACTTGAGAAGCAAGATTCACAAGATAGCGCCACCGTAGAAAAAGGTGTCAATTTTGTAAAATGCTTTTTTTCATTAACAAGCTTTTTTATATAAAAAACTAGTGGCGGATATAAAAGATAAAAAAATGATCTAGGTATAGACATAAATTTGCCATGGAAAAAAGTTGAGAAAAGTATTTATTCCAAAATGTCAAACTTTCAATAATATTAGAATTTTTTGTTAAAAGTAAAGAAAATCTTGCTGATCACACCCTGGAAGCATTAATCATAAGTATACTCGTACATTATCTAATCACATTTGTCAGTATTTAAGTCAAAAAGCATCGGAAAGTGTGACATTTTTGAATAAATACTTTTTTCAAGTTTTTTCATAGCAAATTTATGTCTATACCTAGATTATTTTTTTATCTTTTATATCCACCACTAGTTTTTTATATAAAAAAGCTTGTTAATGAAAAGAGTTTTTACAAAATTGACACCTTTTACTACGGTGGCGCCATCTTGTGAATCTTGCTTCTCAAGTGGCCCCCTTACGAAAAAAACTTCATTTTTAAGAACGATGTGCAAATTTGAATAAATCGAAGAAGAACCGCGAGCATCGTTGGATGCATTGTACAATCAGTTTTGTATCCAATGCATCTAAAAATATTTATGCGCATTTTGAACACTTACTAAATTGACTTCGACTTTGCCATTTGCTTCAACCATTTTCCCCTCTTTATATTCCAATTTTATTGAAACGCATTTTATTTGATTTTCATTCTGTTGATTTTACAAAGTTCGTCGAATTCTGTTGCGGTTTCCTAGATTTGACAAACCTTTTGGAACCACCTAATGAAAAGCAAACATGCGTCAAGTGCGGATAATTTCATGCACGACGTGCAGCCAAGCAAACCGAAATCACTCCCACGCAAGAATAAAATGACGAATTTAGAAAACGCCTACAAACACATTAGAAAAAGTGGAGAACAAAGCCGAGAAACGACAAAGCAACATTAATCCCACTATTACCGAATGGGACACCAGGGAAAGCCCAAAGAAAAATGACAAAAACTGAAGCCAACTAAATGAGGCCTGACGCCTGAAAAACAAGTAATCCCACAGAAAACACGCCTCTGCTTAAACGGTTGATTAATACAAGAATTATATTACAATTTCATTGTTCGTTTCAGTTTAATTTACCTCAGACAATCCAGAAGTGTCCCTGTTTTAATCGCAAACCGTTAAATTTTCTTTCATGAATAACCGAATCAATACTCGCACAACTGGTAATTATTTACTTTCAAAAAATCGTTGCACGTTAACAGAAAAAGTATTGTAAGCAGACACATATTATGTTATTATTGCTGAGCGAATGGTTTAATGGCTTTAACAGCTCAATGTTACTCGTTAATTGCCTTTTACAAAGAAGCATTAATTTAATTGTAACAATAATCATTAAACACAGTAAAATATTAGTTGACAAACAAGCCTTTTAGTGACATCAACCTACGTTTTTAGAATTAGGGAATTTATATTTTAGATGGCACTTTGTAGAAACGTTTCAGCGACGTCGAGGATACGTTTCAATGAAACGTTGCGCAGCACTAACGCGATATTGATGCAACATCGCTGCGATATTTATGTGTTTAGTGAGATAATCAGGAAATTCGCAAATTGGCATTAATTTTTATTGAAATAGCAGCCTGTATTTGAGACTAAAACAATTGCAATTTAATCTCGTCAGACCAGATTGTAATAGGATTTCCCTGATTACAGATTTTCGATTTGTTCTACTTAGAAAGTGGCCCCTTTATTATTTTTTGTGAACAGGAATCGTTTACTGTAAATACCAGTTCAATTGCTTTAATAAGTCAGACTTTTACAAAGGAACTTTGATTTCATTGTCGCAATAATCACTAAACACAGTGTAATTTTTTTTGACAAACAAGCTTTTTTAGTGACAACAATCTACGTTTTCAAACTAAGGAAAATTAAACCTTTGTGGCAATGTTGCAGAGACGTCGAGGATGCGTTTGAATGAAACGTTGTGCAGCACTAACGCAACGCGACGTTGACGCAACATCGGCGCGATTTTTTTTCTTAATGAAATAATCGGGAAATTTACGATTTGTTATTTATTTTTTTATTTTTTATTGAAATATTAGCTTTTCTTCAAAATAACAATAATTACAAGTTGATTTGGTCAGGTCGGTTTGTAACAAGATTCCCTTAATTGTGTTATGATGGAGATGCAATGTGATTTTACCTGGGAAGTGACCCCTTTATTATTTTTTGCAAAGCAAATCGTTTACTATAAGTACCAGTGTTAAATGGCTTTAATAGCTCAGCGTTTCTGTTTAATTGCCTTTTACAACGAAACATTAATCGTCACGAATAATCACTAAACACAGTAAAATATTGTTTGACAAACAAGGTTTGTTAGTGACAACAATCTACGTTTTTATACTAAGGGAAATTATATCTTATTGTCAGTGCACACTTTAGACTTTTGTACAAATATTTCAGAAACGTAGACGATACGTTTCAATGAAACATTGCTCCACACTAACGCGACATGAAAAGTAGCGTAGCTCTGGCGCGACATGAAACTTTGCGCAGCACTAACGCGACGTTGATGCAACATCGCTGCGATTTTTTATGTTTAGTGCCATTTGTTTCTGATGGAAAAATAATTACAAGCTAATCTCGTCAAATCGAATTTTAATAGGATTCCCCAGATTGTGCTATGATAGACCTTTGTGGAAATATTTCAAAAATGCAGACGATACGTTTTTAAGGAAACATTGCGCGACACTAACGCGAGATGAAACGTTGCTCAGCACTAACGCGACATGAAATATTGTATAGCCCTGACGCGACATGGGACGTTGCATAGCACTAACGCGACGTTGATACAACATCGCTGCGATTTTTTATGTTTAGTGCCATTTGTTTCTGATTGAAAAATAATTACAAGCTAATCTCGTCAAATCGAATTTTAATAGGATTCCCCAGATTGTGCTATGATAGACCTTTGTAGAAACATTTCAGAAATGTAGATGAGACGTTTCAATGAAACATTGCGCGACTCTAACGCGACATGAAATGTTGCATAGCCCTGATGCGACATGAAACGTTGCGCAGCACTAACGCGACGTTGATGCAACATCGCTGCGATTTTTTATGTTTCGTGCTGTTTGTTTTTGATTGAAAAATAATTACAAGCTAATCTCGTCAGATCGGATTGTAATAGGATTCCCCAGATTGTGTTATGATAGACCTTTGTGGAAATATTTCAAAAATGTAGACGATACGTTTCAATGAAACATTGCGCGACACTAACGCTAGATGAAACGTTGCGCAGCACTAACGCTACATAAAAATGATGCGCAGCCCTGACGCGACATGAAACGTTGCGCAGCACTAACGCGACGTTGATGCAACATCGCTGCGATTTTTTATGTTTAGTGCCATTTGTTTCTGATTGAAAAATAATTACAAGCTAATCTCGTCAGATCGGATTGTAATAGAATTCCCCAGATTGTGTTATGATAGAGACTCGGCGTTTCCAATTTGTTTCCCTAGGGAAGCGGTCCCCTTTAATTGCAATTACAACTAGCAAGCTCGAGAAATTGAATATGGTTACTCACATAATTAAATTTCAAGTCAGGATGCATGTAGTCGACACCTGTAACATGTTAATGAACTCATCAGGAACCTAGTCACACAAGCAAATTGAATTAAGCACAAACAGGAAAAATTAGCTACCATCATCCATGATGGCGGTCGTGACGTTCTTGCCGGTGACGCCTTGCGCCCAAGCCGCCTCCACGTTTAGGTCCAGTTTGGCCTTGCCGCCGTTTTGGCCGGTGTTCTTCAGGTACCATTGGAACGGAAAGTACGGATCCGTGGGATCCTTGTGCGGTTGGATGTGCTGCACCAAGTTCTCTACTTTCAGCGGCTTGTAGCCGCGCTTGACGCGCACGAAGCCCGCCTGCTGCACCGCCGCACGTATCTGGAAAAATTCATTTCTTTTACTGCTCCACGAGGTTAAGTGTCGGATAATACTTATTGATGGCCCAATAAATTTTTATGCGAGCACATAACGAAACTACACAATGCCAGATTTTATTGCGATGTAAATATACTTACGAGCGGATCGATCTTCAAGCGTCGCATGTGTGGCAAGCTCCTTTTGGTCCTCGCGATTGGAACCGCGTGATTTACGAAGTGGTACTCCCGTCGCGAGTCCAGCAGCTGAAAAATCCCAAATTCATGAAAATGAAATGAGTTGCAAAACCAACTATATCCAATTTCAATAAGGGCGTTAATCAACAAAGTGAGTTCTGCAATATTGTACCTTAAATGCAAACACGTTAAGGTACAATATTGCAGAACTCCCTTTGTTGATTAACGCCCTTATTGCAATTGGATATAGTTGGTTTTGCAACTGGATTACTAAAATAAAGTGGGCGTTTCATGGCCGGAATAAAAAAACTCGTTATCCTTTTATGTGCAAAATGGCTTTGACGATCGGTTGGTAAATAAGAATTGATCATTAGCGGCCGCTATGCAAATACGCTTTTTATTTTAATCTGATCGGATATTGAAGATATCTTGTAACAAGACAAATAAGGCGGATCGATGGTTCGCACAAAGCCGCGTCAAGTGGGTGTGTTGGAGTGTCTTCAGCCATCAAATGAAATTCCTGTAAGTTTCAGCATTCTGGAAATATGACAGGACTGTCACGTTACAACGTGTCCGCGCTAGCAAGTCGGTTCATGTCGAAAATGTTAAAAATAAACAAAATTTATTCTTTGCGTGCAGATTTTGTGTGATTTTTAACGTTGGAAAATTTTTAAAGGACATTCCGTCGCAGATTTAACCCTAGAGTGGGCGCGTGGATTACATATGTAATCCAGTGTTCTTATTTTCAATGCTATTTTTGTTTTGCTTATGACACATCAACAATCTTTTCAGTACCTTCCTAAAAAATACTATTCTATAGGATTATTTCATCAAGCAATTTTTTCTTATCACCTAAGGGTCGAAAAAAATATTTTATCCAACTGGGTTACAATATCTAATCCACGCGCCTAACCGCGTGATTATTTTAGTTTCTTTGAGATTTCATTGCAGTATTCACTATTAACTGAAATTATTTGTCAAAATTAACCAACTGTTAGAACTTGGCAAGGCTTTAACTTTCTTTTTTTCGGTTACACGGTATTTATGAAGCAATTTCGTTCTACTCAATATTTATGACTCGAAATGACTGGAAATTCAAAGAGGTTGCAAGGAAACTTAATTTCTAAATAAAGCAAAGTCAGTTGCCCTTTTAATTAATACAGTTTATAATTGAGCAAGAACTTTGAAAGTAATCAGTAAAAATGAGGTGAAACTGAATTATTTAACTTTTCAAATAATCTACAAGCTATATTCGATGAATAAAATTTTGTTGAATATAATTCTAGTTGGTTTTGGAGTGAGATTATTAAATTTAGTTAATAGGTGTGGAATGTGGCTATTACGCCGTATGCCATTTTACACACAATGGCGTTAGAAACTTATCATATATTATTAAAAAGATATTTTATTATCCCATTGTTCGAAAGTATGTTTATTTATTTCAAACTAAATCTAATTCTTATTCTGGATCTGAGAATAAAGCGTTCATTCAGAAAAGGTTCTTTTTCACCCGGCCGAAAATCGTTTCACAAGCTTGATAAAATTCGAGTTTATTCATTCATTATTTTACATCTCTCGGAAATTACACAAACACAGATACTTAACACAAAGTAAGTGTTCCACACAAACATTTTAATGTTTCAGTAATTGCACAACACATTTAAGCTGCCGGTTTATAAGTTGTCGTCCCCTGGAGCTTTTAACTTTTCCTGAACAAACGAAACATTCTGAGCCATAAAAAGTTTCAGTAACCGATACTCTGGAATGCAAAGTTGGAAATTGATTGAACTAAATCTCGATTCAAATCATTTTGCAAGAAAAACATTTTTCAGGCGATGAACAGAAAACTATTTACCTGATAATGGCTGGTTTCTTAAATAATGGCAACAAAAATAATTAGTTCACAAATCCGTTTGCTTCCTTGCATGCCGTTATTAATCCGACGTTTGAAGCAGGCATTAGTGAAACAATGCTCTGCATTGTCTTCGCCGACTTTTTGTAGCTCGGCTATGCGATCAACCGTCGCTCAAAGCGCTTGTCATTATCATTGTATTTAAATTGAACTATAAACAACGTCAATTTTCGCTTTTGTGTTCGCTCAAATTTCGAGTGTCCCTCGTAAACAGATTCATTATTTATAATCGTTCAAGTTTTACGTTGGAGCTAATTTGAATTTAATGAGATAATTCAGATACTTTGTGCTACACTCATTAACGCCACCTATAGTCGATTTTGAAATCAACAGGAACGTTGGAAGGCTATGAGAAATTATTGTTTTATCGAATTCATGTTGGCAGTAATGAATGGTTAATAACATAACCTACTCACTTAAATGTTACAGAATATTGAAGATTAAAGCGATTTGTGCTACATTTTCTAATTTGGAGGCAAATAACTAGTATAACTGTAAGCTGCCAGCTATAAAATGTCAATATCATTAGTACCAACATAAAGTTTAAAAAGCAAAATGACGACCTAACCTTTTTTCCTATTTAACCTAAAAATCAACAAGCAATTTTTAATTTTTTGTGTAACGAGTTCTTGCATGGAAATATGCTTTTAATGAATGACACCGTTAGACATTCAATTTTGATAGAAGTTTGTTTCTAAATTGTCATAAAGCGTTTTGTGCTACATTTTCTAATTTTGAAGCAACATTAGTAATACCACCTTAAACTCTCAAATATAAAATGCCAATATCTTTACTACCAACATCAAGTAAAAATAAAAAAAAATCAGGGTTTTCTAACGCTGCTAATTTTGTGTAACAAGTTCTTGCATGGAAGGAACCAAAAATATGTGTTTTTTTGGCATCGTTAGTCATTACGAAAACTTGCAAGGATAAAGGAGGATTTTAATTATTAACGGATTGACGTCAGGAAAAGGTCATGAAACGATAAAATGGACGATAATTAATTTGCAGTTTTTGAAAAAGGTTTACGGTTCAAATTAATTTCGTTTTACCAAAAAAGTTGATTCAGGATTTTGTTAAAAACTGAACGAATCATAAATTCTTCATGAATTTTTCGAAACGATTTAAAGAAATTATTTATGGGACAAATGTGGAAACACAAAGCAATTAATTTTGTGAAATCGCGAAAAATGCAGCGCAGTAATTAACTTGGAACTGTACCAAACTGGAACGAAATATTTATTGTGCAAAGATAAAAAAACATTTCTATCACATCGAAAAACTATTGTCGCATTTTTCGAAAAAAACGATCCTGTTACATCATATCCTTGATAGCTTTCCAATAGACGCCTGTCGATAAACCGTGCAATGCGAAAAAGCGAGTTGATGTGTATTCTCGCGGAAGGAAATTCGATGAACATATTGAAAATAAAATCGCGTCGAGTCGAAAACGATTTCATTGTCTGCGAATTTTATGGAAGGCTTGAATGGAAGCACTTTTAATGAACTTGGCTTCATGTCGGTAACATCAAATTCTTTCCAACATTTTCCTCACTCAATTTTAAAAGTAACGTAGTATTTTTTCTCACAAGTGTTTAAAACTAAATCACTTTTAATCACAAGTGTGGAAATTAATCCTTTTTCTCATTAGTTTGTATATTACTTTCCAAGTAAAAATTATCATTTCAATCTAATCCGACCCCATCTAATTCTTTTCAACATTTTCCTCACTCAATTTTAAAAGTAACGTAGCATTTTTTCTCACAAGTGTCTAAAACTAAATAACTTTTAATCACAAGGGTGAAAATTAATCCTTTTTCTCATTAGTTTGTATATTACTTTCCAAGTAAAAATTATCATTCCAATCTAAATTTGAAAAATGAATTATTGGATATTTTCGTGTCGTCGCATGTTCTTTGTTTAATGTTGGGAACATGCGGCCATAAATTAGACCAAGTTTGAAACGAGTTCATGACTTCGCCAATATGAAAGTGTATTAAAATGTAATCGTTCTTATTTTATTTAAATTGCAGGCTAAAAACGAACAAAATTACGGCACCAGAAAAGGTGGAAAATTGGATACAAATTGAGATGTGGTGGAAAGGAAAATCAACAAAATCGCAAGCAGCTAAAAGTAACTAATTATGATGAGAGTGCAGCTTTAGGCGAAATTCTTGCAAATCCTTAAAAAGCGTGTCACGAAGTTAAACCAAAAAACAACAGCATTAAACTTTATCCATTTGAAGTACAAAGTGCAAACTCGGTCGTAATTAAGTTTCATTTCTTGCAAACATTTTACAGGGCGACTTTTTAAATTTCATGCAAAACGTAGCGCGTAGCTTGATGCAATAACGCTGGTTTGTTGTAGTCATTTACAAAATCACCCTGCATAATTTAAGTTAAATAAAGAATTTGTAGCATTTTGTTGTTTTAATTAAAAATAGAAGCTCTTTATGAATCGTTTGAGATTAAGTTTCCAACGATTGGATAATCGTTTAGCTTTTGTTGAGTTTTAATTGAAATTTTATTGATGCAAATAAACGACTGCTGCAGTCGTAAGTTCACGTCGATTACATTTGCAATAAACTGACGTCAATCAGAAAATCGTTAAATTAATTTTTAGTGTCACAAATCTTATAAAATAAAATCCGTTGAACTTCCTCATGAATTTCGTGTACCTTAATGATAATAGACCCTTTCAAAAGTAAGAGACAGAATCATGCGCAGTTGCACTGCGCATCGGAGGTACTGTCAAATTGATGACTTATTTAAATTTTAAAATTATGTGGCACGAAACATTACAAAAATTTAAAAACTTTAATTTTAGTGTAGTTGGGACATTTGTGTCTTCGAAAGGGGTACAGAATACGCAGTTTAAGAGAGCGTATGCTTTTTTTAGTGAAGGTTTTGTTCATGACATTTGATGCTGGAAGAAGAAAATTTGCGAACAGTTAGAGGAAAATGCTATGAATCGCAGAAAGGAAACGAAGCTTCACATAAACTCAGCTTGATACTCTGTGATAATGGCGTTAGGTTATACCCTTAATGGTGAGATGCTACGTACTGTCAATACTATACTACGGAATGGAAGCATAAACGTTGAAGAAGACCAATGTGAACAGACTGCAGGCGTTTGAGTTATGGATGTATCGGAAAATGTTGAGAATATTGTGGGTAGAGAGAATAACTAATGTAGAAGTGATGCGACGAATGAATAAGGAAAAGGACGTGATATTGACAATTAAAAGATGAAAATTGTTATCTATGGGACACATTATGAAAGGAAAAAGTATCAGCTACTTCAGGTCATTGTACAGGGAAAAATTAAGGGAAGAAGATCGGTAGGAAGGAGAGGAATCTCATGGCTAAACAACCAATTATTTAGATCAGCGGTTTAAAAAATAAAAATCGCCTAATGGCACCTAAAGAAGAAGATACTCCTAATCATTTTGTATTGAAATAATATAAGGAAATTCCACGAGAACTAACTTGTACGAAACTCCCCCAGCAATGGCACAAACCTCGAAAATGAAAATATTTTAAATAGTGTCTTTGCAAAACCGAAAGCAAATTAAAAAGGAAGCGTCCAATTTCTTGTTCACTGTATAATGCTTGCAAAGGGGGTTTGGAGCCATCTGAACAAGATATTCAGAACGTCAGCCGGTCACTTGCGGAAATAAAAGAAAGAATTGAATTTTCATACCTTCTATCAAGTTATGAAAAGACCAATAATGAAGAATTTGTGCCTCTGGGTGTAAAGTACTAAAAAACTCGGTTCTCGCACCAAATACAAAGTTTCATCATAATAATCATAATAATCATCTTGTCAGAGGAAATTCTGCCATAAATTATTGAAGGCTGTCAATAAAATCTGATCAAAATATTTTGAAATATTTCTTAAGGGGGCCACTTGAGAAGCAAGATTCACAAGATGGCGCCACCGTAGAAAAAGGTGTCAATTTTGTAAAATGCTTTTTTCATTAACAAACTTCTTTATATAAAAAACTAGTGGCGGATATAAAAGATAAAAAAATGATCTAGGTATAGACATAAATTTGCCATGGAAAAACTTGTGAAAAGTATTTATTCAAAAATGTCAAACTCAATAATATTTGAATTTTTTGTTAAAAGTAAAGAAAATCTTGCTGATCACACCCTGGAAGCATTAATCATAAGTATACTCGTACATTATCTAATCACATTTGTTAGTATTTAAGTCAAAAAGCATCGGAAAGTGTGACATTTTTGAATAAATACTTTTCTCAAGTTTTTCCATGACAAATTTATGTCTATACCTACCTAGATCATTTTTTTATCTTTTATATCCACCACTAGTTTTTTATATAAAAAGCTTGTTAATAAAAAGAGCTTTCACAAAATTGACACTTTACTACGGTGGTGCCATCTTGTGAATCTTGCTTCTCAAGTGGCCCCCTTAACTGTAAATGGTCTTTTATTCCACTTGCTTTTGCGTGTGTCTCTTTTTATACTTTTTGCAGTCTCCTGTGTTTAGTGAATGCATGATATTGATTTATCTGAATTTTTGGATTTATGAAAACGCAACACAAATAGACCATTATTATTATGTTTTTTGAGTACTAGACTAGTAAGTTAGTGTCGAATTTTAAAATCGCAAACTACACTTTAAGTAAACACCTGCATTGCGCACTGGTCGTTCGCGCAATGACGTCACGGTGCGGGAGAGACTTGCAATTTTGAAAACGTCCAAAAATTAAGATTGACATAAAACTGTGTTCGATCCGAACACTGTCCAATTAACTAAAAATGAATGTTAATCAAAACTAATTCGCCGCCAACGAATATTATGCGAAGAGCTGGTTGAAATAAATTGTTTTCATACGCACCGGGAATATTAATGAATTTAAATTATGCTCGGCTTTATAAATGAAATTTCCCTGAAAGCATTTTTAACAAGTCTCTTCGAAGCACAAAATTCAAATTTCGCATTCAATGCATACAGTCATTTTATTTTTCATGACACGCTGCTGTTAGTGGAAGTTATTTTTTAGATCGTTCAGCGGCAACATCAACGGCGGTTTTTATGAAGTTATGAACGAGCGAGTAAAAACCGCAGTTAAATAAAAAGTAAATGGGAGCAATATCGGATTACCTACGCTTCATAAGAACCCCCGGAATTTTTTCATATTTATTTAGGCTACAAGTAATTAAATTGTTTGGGTAGGTATTTCCATTTTTTTGAGTTTAATTAAAAATTGGAAAGCAAGACGCTTCAATGTGATCGTTATTTATTCTGAGCACTACATTTTTGTTGAATTACATCGAGTCGGAACGTTGCTTGATGCGCGAACCGCACGTCAGCCTGGAATAACAAAATTCAATTTATTTTTTGACCTTTGTTAAACGCGACAACAGAAATTTAGGATATTCCTGCCATCATATGGAAAATCTCATTGGAACTCAGTGCGGTTTAATTAACGTTTTTGTAATTGCCACGTTGCAAATATTTTTTTTGTAGGGCATATTTAATTATCGCTATAAATGGCGTGTAAATAAGCTCGATGCTATTTTTGGCGCCCAACGTGGGGCCATGCAATTAATTTATCTTATTTTTGAATAACAGGGGGCGAAAATCGTCTCGGATAAGTTACGTGGGTGGCCTATTTAATTTACTGATTTTTTAATGTTTTCATTCTCCGACAAGAGTTCAAAATTCAATTCAATGTCGATACTAACGTAAAACTTGATTATTCATAAATTTGAAGAGGTGACTGTGCGAATGTGTATTATCGGGCGGTTGCAGCGTTCACCCAATTGAGGTCCTTGAAAGCTTGCTTCAGCTCACATTTCGAAGCGAGGTTGAATTACTTTTTTGCAGCTCATTTATTTCCGATACATAACGTTCAGATTAAAGTTCACATTACGGGACATTTTATAATAAAAAAACTAGTGTCCACATAAAATTGTATGCTTCAATTTACACTAAAACTTAATGGGCTAATTTAAACGACTTTGATGCACACTGGCGGAATCAATCGAAATCAATTTTAAAACGAACGCCTTATCGTTTCCAAATAGGCAACACATCCTACACGCCAAAGTTCGGTGAGTTTACTTGATTTACAAAATAATAATTAGTATTTACTAACTTCGTGTAAGTTCGGAATAATTACAAAGTTCATAATTTAATAAACTGTTTCACAACTTTCAATTAAACGCTTGATCTAATGTCGCTTTAGGTTTCCATCTTTAGCCGGGTCTACATATTTCTCTTTGATTTTTATAGGGCACAGTTCAAACCGTGACGATCTGATTGGCAAAGAAAAAATACTGCGCAATTTCACTGCAAATTGCTTTTTAATTTTCCGCCGTCAAAAACCGACTCTTACAATTTCAAACTTCTCGACAAATTTATTCCTTAACGACGTTCCACCCTAAGATTTTCAATACACGTAAAACGCAATTCCTTTTTATACCTTTATTTTTAATTTTGAAAAGCAGGTCGATACTTCATGTTACAGAGAATACCAATCTACTTTGAGCTGACCCCAAGCCATAATTAAATAATCATAATTAACCAAGTTATTAATTAAAACATCAAATTCCGAAATTCCTGTTTATGCCTTCAGTTGTCAAGATTTTGTATTAAAATTTTTTGGTCTCGTAGATTAGACTTTTTTATTTTGAGCTCACAAACAACAACAAACAAACAACGCAATAGTTTTTGATTTATTCAATGTTCTTTAGATCAACAATCGAAATTGAAGTAGCTAATTTTTACAGATTTCCGAGCTACGCCAAAAAGATTTACAACGTCGCAGCAGGTCATTATGGTTTCCCAGCAGGGATGCTTTAACAGCAATAATATCCGAAATACTTTTAAAGCCAGGTTTTGTTTTCAAACAGTATATTTGAAATAATTTTTAGTAAAAACTTTTTTTTAAAAACAAGCCTTTATTAAGACGTAGTAAAAATTTAAAACCAATTTTGATATTGACCTAAATGATTAAAAATAAAGACACATTAAAATAAAAGGTTGTTTTCAAATATCTCGCAGACCGCAATTTGTAAGACATAAAAAATCTAAGATTCGAATTCGAACACAATGATCCGTGACGGAAAGATAGTGGCGCGAATTTAACCGGAAGTTCGCAGAAACCAACGAAACCACCAAAATAACAAAATTATCCCTTTTATAAATATTTATTCGGAATGTTATTTTATCTCAAAACGACTTTTCCTCTGGGGATTTCTTAACTAATTGAAATAACAGAAAACCTTCATTTATACCGTGCGATCGAATAAGTGGTAAATTAGCACGAACCGTGTGACAGTTGGTAACGAGTTTTTCGCCTACTGCGTTGATTTAGACAGATCATTGCAATTAGTACTTCACAGTATGCCGCGGTAGGCGTGAAACTTGTTACCAACTGACAAACAAACAACAAAATAAAATATTATTGCAGTAATTGGGTATCCAGACAAAAGTGTCTAAAAAAGAACCCTAAACGAACTCTTAAAAGTTTTAATTAAATTTAAATTTCGAGGCTTAATTGTAAAGACAACATTTTTTCACAATTTGGAATACAATACATTCCTTTGTTCGCTTCATCCTTTAGAGAGAGTAGGTACTCCTGCTCGATAAATCTCTGCCTTAAATTAAAGTTCCTATCAACTAGAAAGTGGTTGTAGCGATACTCATTTGAAACAATTTAATTGCAAAATCTACATGTATTATCGTTTCCTAACGATGCACTTCAAATAAACATTCTGAAGTCGTTAAAATTACAAATGAAATGTGAAATTTTTCCCTGAACTCCAATTTTTTTTAATCCTCAAGCTGATTTTTTAATTTCGATTAACTCAAATTTTACCGGAAATAATGTCATTAATTTTAACCCGTAGTAGAACTCCTCAAAACAAACAGTTTTTCTATGTACTATTTTTTTGAAATCACAATTTTGTTTTGGCATTTTACCCTCCCTGAAATTGACGAGCCGCCTTGATTTGATAAATCACTGACGGTGATCGTGAATATTAGTTTTTGCTGGCTGCATAAAAAATTATCTTTCATTGGATATTCAAGGTATGTGCGTTTTATAATAAATAATTTTGTTACTCACTTATTTAAACCACCCGCTGCACATCTAGTCTTTGTTATTGTGACTTGTAAATGCTTGTAACAATTATTTTGAACATACCATTTTTGGTAGTAAAACTTTGACAAGGACTCAAATTATTTCATTTATGTATTACCATAGCATTTTTCAATTTGCATTCCAGAACTTTACAATAACAGCAACGGTCAAATTAATGAGTTGCTGCGTCGACAGAACTAAAAAGCAGGGAATGTTTTCTTGCATTGATTTTTTGTTCTACGCTTATCGGTGTTTTACATTCAGCATTATTATCCACAGGCGGGTAACGAAATAAGAGTCAAATCTGTCAACAATTTTAACTTGTTAATTAAAACGTTTACACCAAAAAGTTATTCAAAAAAGTTCTTGGATTTGACGAGTTCTATCACTCGTTGACGTTCGATTGTGTTTTTGATTTCACCACGGCAATCAGTAGAAAAAACAACGATTTTTCATTAGTTTAACCTACTTGGTAGCTCCGAAACTAACAAAGTGAACGCTTAATATAAATCAGCCTGTACATCTCAACAGATTTTATTTTTCCGGCGAGTCGTTCCGCCAAATTCGTTTAACCAGACGCGACTTGTGATTAAAAAAGTCTGTTCGTTAAAACCCGAGCTCTTGGCATTACTTGAAAATGCTTTCCAGCGATTCAATTATTTGTAACACATCGGTTCTTTGGAAGACAAAAAAAAAAACAATTTGTCGCGCTGTAACGAATAATGAACGATGCACTTTCATTTCATTAATCTTGCAATACAAGGTCTTCATTTTAAAAATGGGACATTTTTCTAAAATAGGATGTGTTATCGACATGTAATCAAAGTATTGCACTAATAACACTGCGATTGTAGATAAAAGTGATGTGGATGAGTAGTTACACTTTTGTGTTTTTTGTATATAGCGTAAACACACCAATTTTAGCCACTTTAAGTAAATTTGTAATTGAAAAAAAAAACGAATGACTAAAAATTGCCATAATAGTATTTTACATACCGAGAGTTGTAAGAAACATATAACGCACGAGTCAAAAAGGTTACGCACGAAGCGACCACTTCTCACTTTGTGAAAATCTTTTTAATTTTTGTCTTTGTTGATTTACGAGTTGTCTCACTATGAGATCGCGTTTGTAAAACTTAAAATGTCAATTATACACTGTAGAATTTATTAAGAACCTTTCTGCGTCAAGCGTTTGACACATGTCCTATCTTTCGGTAATAAATTTGTTACGGTTATAAATCAGTTCTTCAACTTTGGTTCCAATTTTTTAATGCGATATTTGTGGGTTTGTGTGGATATTTAAAATGGTACATAATATGAAGACAAAAAAATCGTATCAGTTGTATGCCAGTCGTTGAGAAATCGTTGTCACTGTGCTCCTGGAATAGCTTAGATCAGGAGATTTTAAATTTGGAACCTTGCATAAATGCTATTAAAGACAGCGAAAGAGGTTTATCGCAACGAAAGCTAGCTTCTAAATACAAATGTGGCAAAACCCAAATTCAGGAGATTTTAAAATACGCGAAAAAGAAATTGTCTCTAATTAAAAAATTTTAAAATTGTAAGCAAACTGTTTTAGAACAATATCTTGGTAGTAAGCCTTAAGAATGTATATCTTTATTTCGTGGTCTTGGCTATTTTTATATCGTGAATTTTTTTTATTTGCATTAATTTTTAAACATTCTATTATTTAATATTATTAATTTGTCTTGTGTGCGTCTAAATTGGCGCTTTGTATTTTTATGAAAATATAGGAGCCTTCGCGTTCTTCATTATTGATAACAAAACGTATCGAATTCTATACCTTGCAGGGATTAAATTGCGGTTTTATTCCCGTGTTCAAAATACTAAAGTAGCATGTTTACTTCCGAGGGATTAAATACAGTCATGTAATAATAAAACTTAATTTTTGAAGACAAACCTTTCTCAGTCAAGTGACCTATCTTTCGGTAATAAATTTGTTACGGTTATAAATCAGTTCTTCAACTTCGGTTACAACTTTTTTTTGCGATATTTGTGGGCTCGTGTGGATATTTAAAATGGTACATACTATGAAGGCAAAAAATTCGTCAGTAGTTGAGAAATCGTTGTCACTGTGTGTCTGGAATAGCTTAGAAAATTATGGAGTTACCATCACGAGATTTTAAATTTGGAAGCTCGCATAACTGTTATTAAAGACAGCGAAAGAGGTTTATCGCAACGAAACTAAGCTTCTAAATACAAATGTGCCAAAACCCAAATTCAGGAGATTTTAAAAAAATCGAAAAAGAAATTGTCTCAAATTAAAAAAATAAAAATTGTAAGCAAACTGTTTTAGAACAATATTTTGGTAGTAAGCCTTAAGCATGTATATCTTTATTTCTTGGTCTTGACTATTTTTTATATCGTAAATTTTTTTTATTTGCATTAATTTTTAAACATTATATTATTTAATATTATTAATTTGTCTTGTGTGCGCCTAAATTGACGCTTTGTATTTTTATGAAAATATAGAAGCCTTCGCGTTCTTCATTATTGTCAATAAAACGTTTTAAAGTTAATATGGTGTTTATTTTATATTAATTTAAGAGAAAGTTCTCTAAAGCGACCACTCCTCCAAGAGACCATTTTTTAAGGGAACCACGAGTGGTCGCTTTACACGAGTTTTACTGTACATAGAAAAGAAATACCTAAATAATAAATTAACCTACATCTGACTATGAAAGCAGTCTCGCTAAAAATATCTATAAAATTGGAAAATAATCCATTTTATCCATAGCATTTATTTTGTGACAATTTACCCCAATTTGATTGTCACACAAATTACGTTTGAATTTATTACCGTTAAGTAAAGTGGCTAAAAGTGGTGTAGTGGCCGAAAGTGGTGTTTATGACGATATGATTGTCAACTTTTTAAATCAAGTGGCCTTGAGGTTGGATTGGAAGATGTGTTGTCTATTCTGACTCTACAAGGCGTTAATTTTTAAATTAGTCATTACATTTCACATTGAACTCGTTCAACTTTTAAATTTGGGTCACCTAAAACTTTTTCGATTATTTTAAATAAACGATACAGGGTGTTCAAACGCAAACTCTCCCATCGGATCGTGCGTGTTAATCAAAACCGATTGAGGCTAATGAAAATCGACTGGATTAGTTATCGAGTGCGGGATAAATGTAATCTAAAAGTATCAGATGCCCGGAAAACGAAAAATGAAGTAACGAATGAGATGCTCTCGACTGATATCCCTATCGCGGATCGAGAACACGTCAAAGCACCCTCTCAGGACGCACAGGGGCGCACCAGTTGCATTTAAAGCGAATCGAAGAACGAAAAGGGCTTCAAATAAACGAAACCTTCAATTTGCAATGATAATTGCAAGTTAAAATATAATATATAATTTATTATTATTATAATTTAATGCAAATTGGGAAGGCATGAAACTTTAATCAGTTTATTTTTGCCTCGTCGAAAAACTTTCGGGGTTTTACATAAATCAATGATCGATAGGAGCGAAACAACACAACGATTTCTTGTAATTTAATAGCAACCACCGACCTTCAAGTTGTCACAGGCATGGCTTTCGCGTGACAACCCTCGGACGACCCATTAAACGATTTAAAATTTTTATGAATGGTCGGGAAAAAAACAGTGAAAGAATGAATACTTACCGGCCCCATATTGACGAATCCGTTCCGTCTGGCAACGTTGTGTGCCTCCTGGAGGCCGACATCTCTGCGAAATCGTACAAGAAACGAATTACTGAATAAGTCTGGAGTTGCAGAACACAAACAAATTAAAAATGCTATCACCGGAAGCCTCCAGTATAGAGGCATCGTTGGGTGACAATGAGCGGTTTTGGCCGTCGCGACGTGCGCGACGCGCAACTCTGACGTCATGCGCATTGATTTTACAGTGATGAAATTGTGATAACATGAAATTTGTTTCTCTTTCGCAGATATGAGACTTTGCGAACTTGAATGATAAAGCACACATCGAAGGGCTAACGCAAACGGACGTTGTGGGTTTGAGTGGGTTGGTTGTGACTAAACAACCCTAATGGATTATATTTTTTCCTTTTTATTATTAATGTACGTGCGGCTGTAACGTTGACGAGCGATTACGTGCATTAAAATTAGGGATTTTCAATTTTGCACGCTTTATTGGGAATAACGTCAATTAGTTATTAACTTCGAGTTTGTTAAATTGTAAATCAAATTCAGTAATTGAATAATCCAGGGCATTAGGGAATTAGTGCGGCTAAATGAGAGTGAATTTTTAATTTCAGTTTTATTACATTTTTGAGAGTAATTTCAAAGTTTTTTTTTAATACTTTTTGTAATTAATTCAAATTTAACTGCGAAATATTTCCTGACGTGTCGTTTGACTAATTAATGTCCTTGTACCGTTTCTAAATGTCCGAAAATTTTTGGAATTCACCAAAATATTTCTCACAACGTCAAACTTTAATAATCCAATTTATACAACTTTCCCATAAAATTGATTTGTTTCGGCGATTTATTTTTGTATTATTTGATTTATTTTTTGCTTGATGACCTTTAATATTAATCGAATTGGAATTGTAATTTTGTGAGCTGCTATATTTATGTATATTAGGATACTATCAAAATTGTATAAAAATAAACACAAATGAAAATTGTTTAATTCACCACTTAAAACAGTGCAAACAGTAATCCAGGATGTTTCAAGAGTAGCATGAAAGGGAGCCCCCTTTTTATAATGCCAATTTAACACAATTGCGCAGCAGAAAACAAAATTGAAAAAAAATTAATTATGAGTACTCCATGAATTTTGTATTCGCTCGGCTTCGTAACCCTCCGCCTCGTAAACACAAAATTTGCTCGCTAAAATCCTAATAAAATCCGTGGTGGAAGTATTATATGGTGTGCCAAGGCGCATATATACAAATCTGTCCTTGTTACAGTGACGTCGCCGTCGGAACAAGTTCAAATCCCTACCGAACTGAATTACACATAAAATGAAATTAAATCTGAAATGTCTAATTTTTTTAAGAAAACATGTTATTCCGCTAATCAAAAAAGATTTATCATTTTTATACTATTGGTGCCTGTGTTCGTTTTTTTCTTTTTTTTTTCTTTTTTTTTCTTTTTTTTTCCTTACTAGGATAACTTTTTTTGCCGGAAACGATGGAACAAGAATCAATTGAGTTGCTCCAGTATTAACGGAGCTACGGCCATTTTCTTGATTTATAGTTTTCTATCTCTGTCAATCTTAGAGCAAATTGCACCATTGCGTTCCTCGCAAAAAAAAACATAAGTTTTCATTTTTATATGACTCTCTGACCAAAAAAAACAAACATGCAAATTGCAGTGGACATTTTCATAACGTATGTTCAGGTTTTTTTTTTTACTTACGTTAGGATCCACATTTTCATAAATAATAATAAGGTTTAGTTTGTAGCACACCATATAATACTCCCACCACGATAAAATCCATATACTATTATTGGTACTTCACGCCTTAAAACAGTTAACTCACTTTTTTTTTAAACAGACTGTACAATTAATATTACATTGAAGACATAAATTGTGGGATGATATTAATTTCCATGCTATGCAAGAAACGTTATTGATTTTAGTTAAGGAGATTACTTAGAATGTTTATGAGGTTTTTACCTTGAAAATAATTGGAAAAAATGCCTTTCATGAAGTAACGAGATTTGATCAGGAATTTAATCATCAAGCTCGAATGAGTGGAATTTCCGAGTCGGCAGAAACTTGTATCGTTTTAATAAAAACACTGGTGAGATAATTTTTGAAATACTTTTCCAACTCAACGTTCCGCTTTTTGCACAAAACTTTTTAAAAGGCCCCTTTCGGCGAAATACAATTCTCCCAATAAAATGGATCGATATTCAGTCAAACTCGGTTATAACGTACTCTCACGGGATCGCCTGATCCTGTAAGTAATAAAGAAAACATTACAACAAATTGTGGCAATGGATTAACAATTTATTACGTAAAATTGCATTTCACTCCTTGAATTGTCTATAATGAGAAATACGTGCTAATTGCTATAAACATGCGAATCACGCGATTAAGTTCACCCAGCACCACTATTTGATCTCCTATAAATACCCCAAATAAGGGGCTTGCGAAGGCAGTTACGACTACAACGTCGCAGTTTTTGTAAACATTTAATTATGCATTATTTATGAATGACTACGTGTTAATTTTGTTTCTCTGTATTCCATATCTTCTATTTCTTTTTATTTTGGAATGTTTTTATTCCTCGTCACATTTTTTACTTTTCAATTATAAAACTACATTACATTTACAACATTTAATTTTACATTTTAACAAAAACATTTTAAAAAACATTTTAAAAAACATTTTTAAAAAACTGATTGAGTTATTGTCAATTACATTATGTGTGCACTTCTTTTTTTTAATTTCCTAGAACTTCTAAATTTTTATTTAAAATATTAAGCAAGTTTTCGTTACCATCATCAGTAGCAAATTGAGACGACTATAATTTGGTTCTATTTTAGGTATGTTGAAATTTATTTATCTTATTAGCTATTTATGTTATTTTTATTTTATTTTATTTTATTTTATTTAACAGTTTAAACATTACATCTTTCATAACACTTGTTTGTTCATTTATTATCTGTTGTTGCTGTTTATGTTTGTAAATATATAAGTTTTCTGCAATATTCATTCTTACTCCTTTTTTATGATTTTTTCAACTTTTAAAGTGTCTGTAATAGGCCCATATTGGTGCTTTTCTTGTTGTAGGTGTTTCGTGTAATAAGACGTTGTATTGTTTTTATTAATGTGCTCTTTATATCGCGTGTGGAAACTACTGCCTGTTTGGCCAATATACTTTTTATTGCATGTATTACATTTTAATGAATATATCCCGTTGTTTTTGTATATGTCTTCTGTTTCAGTTGTGGTTTTTAGAATTTTTTGCAATTGATTATTTGTTTTTAGTGCTATTTTTAAATTTTGATTTTTGAATATTTTTATTATTATTAATCGTGACAATATTATACTTATTTATGTTATACCAAAGTCCGCTTTAACAGAGTTCGACTGTGATTTTTTTTTGCGCTGAAAACTGTTCATTCCCACATTTTTTGTGGGCATTTTTTAACGAAATTCGCGGCCTCTGACGCCTCTTACTCCATTTCAGGGTTTCTATAACAAGCCTGAGCCTTATCTCCAGTTTCAGTTAGGATTAAAAGTTCAAATCTTCGTCCAACTACGCTAAGTTTTAAGTGGAAATTTCATCCCGAAATACAAACTGCCTGCGACGTTTTCATTTCTTGCCCAGGCATAAAAATCGGTAAATTTCGATTGAATTTAAAAAAAAGAAAATTTAGACAAATCGTGAAAATGGATTTGCAGTGACTCGGGGCTCCCGCTCATTACCTGCGACAACACGGATCTAATTAAATTATTTCCAGGACAAATCGACTGATTCTGCAGGTTTTTATTGAGTGAAGCTTTCGGCGAATCGCAGTAATAATAAAAATCCAAAAAAATATTTTCAAACATTAATTATTTTGCCTTACTGACAGCGAACTCCCTAATTCAATCATTTGCGGCTGAAGTATTGATTCGCCAACAAAAGGAAATAAATTGGTATATATTGAAGCGCCCATTGTGTTTTTGTGACATACTTGCCTCAGAATCTTTATAAAGCATCCTCGGAATTTCCGATCGTCGACAGTCGCTGGCACCCAGCGCAATTTACGGTTTTCTAACATTGCATTTTCAAACAAAATAAAAATAGCATTGCTCTCATCGTAACATAATTATTTCGCGAAGATATTATATTATCTTTCTCTTTGACAGATTTTTTTGATATATACGAAGTGGCTACATCGTTATTGATCACTCGCGGTTGAGTTAATACAGAAAAACTTTTTTAATATGTAACTTGAGACATGTTTTTGTTACATTGCTTCATTGGTGTATCAATAAAGGAAAATAAATAATTACCAGAAGAAGTTGTTTCAAAATTCCACTTAAATAAGAAAAGTTGAGGATATTATACAGGAAATACAATGCGCTTGAGTCACTAACCTGAAAAGTTTCATCAACATCGTTTCGTCCGTTTTCAAGATATTTGCTTGGTTCCATACTTTATCCCAACCCTGTATAAATGTAATTTGCAAAAATTAGTTAGTAATATGAGAACTGCCTATTTTCCATAATTTCATCAGTGTAAAACCGGCCTGGTGGCAGCCAATCATACATCAACCCTTTGGCGCGATTATTTGAATCTTCTTCTGAATTAAAAAATGAACTGTAGTGTCTCAAATGTTTTCAATAATAAGTAACAAGAATTCCAACCCTCTCTGCGTTTTCGAACTGCAGTTTCAATGTCGCCGAGTATGTTAATTTGCTTGTAGACTTTTCAAACCCACGCAAACTTCTACCTATTATAATTACATGTGTTATACCTGATATTATGCATAAAAAGTACGAGTTTGCATTAATTAAAGCCCCGTATTTGCGTGACCCCGTTCGAGCGAACAAAAAATAGATTGAAGAGTGTAAAAAATCTGCTTTAATTAAACTTTTGCGAAATTAAAAATTCGCCTCAAAAACAAAAATTCAAAATATTCAATTCAAATTTAACCAAAGCGCTGCAAGTTTATTCCCATTCCCCATCCCTATCTGCATAAATACATAACAATTACATCGTTGTGAATGAAACCCAGTTCCTCTTTCCTCTTTCATGGCTTTCAAAATTTATTCATTTCAGTTCCCTTCCACCTCGACTTTTCCTGATTTCATCGACTTTTCGTCCCTTAACAATTTCCACAAGCTGCGTATGTTTGTTATATCAGCTGAATCTGATCGGTTCTTAATTGAAGCTAATTTATCGCCCACTCATTTCATACTTGATTGGTTTTGGTTTACTTTACCTTTTATTCCATCATCTTCTTTTATTCATTTATTTTTCCATTAATTAAACGGAGAACTGGTTTCACAGTTCCTTTGTATCTGATTTTCTGTTCAATTATTTTTTTATGCCAAAGAAGTGTGCTTTCAAAACTGATTACCCATCTTTGATTATGAAAGGCGAATTTCATTCAATAATGGCAAAAAAATTGCTTTTTCAATTTAGCATTTCCATCAACGTTTCATTTTGGTAAGTGGAAAATAAACAAGTCTCCCCCTAAATTTAATATTAAGCGGGTTTTTGATTAAAGCCGCGCCATTGGAGTTTGAACCCACCCTTCTCATCAAAAGTTTGCATTTTATTTTTTACTTAATTAAAAACTTAACTTTCCCACAATTTTTGAAAATCAATTTTAAAAATTATTTTATCAGAGTCATCTACACAAAACAGTCGGCATTAATCGCCACTAATGGTGGATTACTGTAAAAACTGTCATTGTTTCGCCATTGTCAGTGCAACGTCAATTTTATATGATTAAAGCCGCGCCATTGGGGTTTGATCCAACCTTTCTCATCAAAAGTTTGAATTTTATTTTTTATTTAATTAAAAACTTAACTTTCCCACAATTTTTGAAAATCAATTTTAAAAATTATTTTATCAGAGTCATCTACACAAAACAGTCGCCATTAATCGCCACTAATGCTAGATTACTGTAAAAACCGTCATTGTTTTGTCACTGTCAGTGAAACGTCACTTTTATGTAAATAAAGATAAGGTATTTATATGCACTTATTCGCTGAGCAACCACTCTGAGTCATCAGTTGTTAAAATGGCAGAGAACGCAGGAGGTAAGAATTTTCCTCTACTAAAATCAATAAAACAATTTGTTATTTAGATGCATGTCGACCAAGAGAAAGAGTATGCGGTGGCATAAACACAATCGCAGTGGACGATCCTGATATTTTGGAAATGGCCGGGCATTCCCTCAACCACCTCGACTCGCAATCGGAACATTCCACCCGGTACAAGGTTCTGGAGATCTTAAACGCCTCCAAGCAGGTGGTCGCAGGAATGAGCTACAGAATCAGAGCCAAGATCGCTTTGTCCGACAGTCCAAAGGGTGAAGATAAGAGTTTAGAAGAGGCGGCCGTATTATCGGGAACGGAACCTCGAATCTGCAATTTTAAAGTCTGGCACAGGCCCTGGATCCCGCTGCCGGAAGGTCGCCAAATCGAGCTGAGTTTTGAAGACGACAAGTAATAGCAGGTACGATATTTTATCATTTTCGGGCATTTAATTACCGAAAGGTACAAATTTTTAAGTTCAGTAGTTTTTTAAATTTAAAAAATTGCCTCTGTTTTATTTGTGTTATGATAAAAAGCATTAGTTATTAATGACTAATGTGAAATGTATTACCAAAAAAATTTAAGTTTGAACTGTACTAACTGTTAGTATTTACATTTCTATGTGGTAGATAAAACGGCCAATGTTCAATGATAGCACAGTGAATCAATATTGACTCAAAAGTTGTCACAAATATTTTCATATAAATTTTTATTATGCAGTTTTAAAGGTTTTTGCGTTAAATGGATATATATATTTTTATAAAAAGTTTTATATTCTACAAAATTGTTAAAATGAAAAAAAAAATGTTTTAAAACTTGTATTCTGTGTTTAGTCTGAAAAAGGACAATATTATATTAAAAGCAATGAATAAATTTGATTTCTAAATCAACAAACGCATTATTTAATTATTCAAATCGTCTCCTGAATAACCATTTTATTTAAAGACATTAGTAATGTAAATCTGTTTGGTTGCAGGCCTTGGTGCAAAGTGTATAAATAAATTGTTGAGGAATTTATTCGTTTTTCAAGGTTTTTTTCCTTATAAGTTGTTTATTTCCATTTTGCATGAAAACAATTACTTTTTTTAACTAAGCTTGTGCTACTGCTTTGTAAAAATTATCAAACTGTATATTTTAACAGTTGCAATGAAATAACGTTTTATTTTCTATGAATTGAATTAAAATTCGTAATTTTCAAAATGTTTTATTTAAACAAGAAAAATAGAAAATAAAACAGGGAGAACATAACGTCAATAGAAATTAAAGTAGAAGAAGGAACAATAACATTGTTTGGACCTGTAAAACGGATGGACAAGACAAAATCAACAAAAATGATGTGTGAAGCAAAAAGCCCCAGAAAGAAAATAAGAGGCAGGCCAAGGGAAAAGTGATAAAAAGTAAATAAACAATTGGACAGGAGAGGAATGAAATGGGAAGAGATGGGGAATGTGGCACCAAATAGAAGGAAATGGAAGAAGATATGGAAAGCCATGACAGTCAACTGAACTACAAGAAATGGTTGAAAGGCTTATAAGAAGAATAATTTTAAAGATTTGATGATTGATTAGCTTTGAAGATGGCATTTTCAAATCGGTTACAGTTCTGTGCATACCGTAAATTCAGGAACTTTTGGTTTAACTGCTACATTCTTGGTTGTTATTATTGCAATATAGTAAGTAACCATGGTAACTGAGACGTTTAATTGCAGAAAGTTAGCATCGTTTTCAGAAACTGGGCTCATTTGTGATTAACCAAACATTCTTTGCGCTTCTTTCTGATGATGACATGTTAGTTTATTATAATTGCTTAACGAGTACTCAATTACCTCAATAAGATTTTTATTTCACATTCCAATGTAAATTAATTATTAATTCTTTGTTCAAGTTGTTTTTCTTTAAAAATAGAGAAAGAAGAATTAAAATTCCTCAAAAATTGTTCTGAAAAAAACTCATTTCTTGTGGGGACAAATGAGGTTTTATTACGAAATTTTGAAAATTTATTAAGGTAGTAAAACAAATTAAATGTTTAGTTATAAAGTTTATTTCTTGGGGCCTTTCGGCAGAGTAGTTCTGCAGACCCTGTGGAAGTTTATATAACATTAACTTTTTGTTAAATTTATGAAATAAATATTCCAGAGATGATTGAAAAACCGAAATTACGAACCCGGGATCCAAAATTTATGGGGTGCTCTGCAAGAGGTATTGTGACATCTTTGGAACCGTTTGTTTAAACCCAATTACGATTAAAGAGCATTTATAAACAAATCTAATTTAATGAATAAAATAAACGTAATACATAAAATATAACAAAATAAGATGATATCAACTTATAAATTAGTCACCATGGCTGGGTATGTTGTAGTCGATTCTGAAGGACTCTGGACTCTGCTTCACAACTACTGTTCGCAGAGTCCTTTGTATGGCATGGTCCGAATTCGTGCTTTTGATTTGTATATTTATATTAAACAATTAGCTGAATAAGTGGTAAAATACATATGCGTTTTTCGTGCGTTAAAACGTTGCGTTTTCGATAAAGAAACAATGAACCGCATTCAAAAAAACAGTCCACAGTCTAAACATCCTGCAAAATCGCAACGTTTTCTCCATTGGTGTAACTAACGGATATCTAACAAGGTTCGGCTCCTGTATTCCCGGTACAGTACTTTGTATTTGGCCGCTTATGAAAACAATCCATAAATTATTATTCAAATCAATCATTTTCGAGGTGATTCAAATATTCAGTTATAATACAACGAGTAGTCAAAGATTGTCGAATATTTTTATGAATGGTCATTCGCTTTATGAACACCATGAGTGCGCAGCACGAATGGTGTTCGGAAGCGTATAATGACCATGAATAAAAATATTGTACAATCTTTGACAACGAATTGTATTCAACAGACTATTCAATTCACCAAATCAATGATTAAAATGAAATATTTCAAAATCTAGTTCGAAAATTTGAGTTACACATGATGTCATTTCCATAGCAACCGGTAAAAAAAGTTGTTATTTGAATATTTTCTGACAGTAATGGAAAGTGTGTGCAAAAGATTTGGAGAGAGATCTGATGCAGAAATCAATGTAGATATTGGAAGAAACGTGCCGGAAAATAAACGGAAGTCACGAGAGTCGGTATGGCGTCAGTTCTCTCAGTTTTTGGAAGAAAAAGACTACTCTTTGACACCATCTGTCACATCTGCAGAGTTAAATATTATTCTGAAGAGTTGGGCCGTTAATATGAGGAAGAGAGATGGGTCGGAATATAAGGAAGGTGTGGTCAAGCATTTATGGAACAGTACTGCGAAAATGGTGCAAGAAATGTATTTCAATAAGTGGAATATTGAGATTAACCCATTTAGTGAAGCTGTATTCTATCAAGTCTTATTTACAAATGGACAACGAACATCACAGGACAATTGTTGAAAAAATGAGAACTACTACGTCGACAACGGTGGCGACTGAATTGCCCAACAGCAGGGAGGGTAAAATTTGTGATGTTGAACATTCGTTCAAAGAAGGAATTTTTCAGAATTGCAACAATGTTCATTTTTCAAATTGTTCAGTTAATTTTGTAACAAAGTAATAATTTTCTTAAATAAAAATAATAATCAAGTTACTTTAAAATATTCACTGCAACCACTAGTGGAATATCCAGTTATATTTTCACTAATGAAATATTCGCTGGAATTTTCTGTTGTTAGGATACGAAAGTAAATATCTGCTATTTTATTGGATAATATTTTAAAAATGATTTTGTGAATTGAATAGTCTGAGAAATCTGAGCTATTACTCCATTTGATGCGCATTTTGAAAAATCTGCATCGTTACATTAAGAACGTGCCTCGCTGGTCATATTTTCATACAACCAGAAGGGTTTAACTATTTTTGAATTGCTTTAAGATGGGCCGATCCTGGCGGTACTGCAATACCAGGCCAACCCGCGACGGAGATGGAGCAAGCCCCTAGCCTCCGTCAAGTTCCAAAAATCAGTTTAATATACTGGCCCCGCATGCGGGGCGTATCAGATATTAAGCTGATAAGAACAGATACTACACTTTGATCTTAGCCATAAGGCCGAGAAGCGATACCGAACCATCGAAAGTTTCATCTAATAACCCAAAAAGAAGTATAAAACCAGAATGAGAGGCGTTGTACCCGGGTTATGAGTCATCTATGTTACCCGAACTATACTATTACCCACGTCGCCGTTTGCCGGTTCTTACCCGAGCTGAACCTCTATTTTTACCCGCACTTATGTCCAATTTGCCGATTATTACCATGATTACTATTGTTTCAACGATTGTAACCATGGTAACCGCGATATTTACAAGGTTACCATGTTTACATTACCCTTTAACATTCATTTTGCCAACTTCTTTTATTAATTCACCAATTAAATTTTAATCAAACGTGAAAATTTGGACGGAAAGAAACCCAAATCAAAAAATTTCTACCAATAGTTGGAGAATAAAACTCACAATTGTTTATTCCATCGACAAATTAATGTAAATAAAACTTGAGTAAATCTTTACAATTAAATTGTATTGAAAGCAGATATCATTTTTAAAATACGTCAAATTTCGCAAGTCATTTGATTTCAGAAACTTGAATTAATACCAAAAATTGGTTATTATATTTAGAAAAAAAATCTTGAATTTATTGAGAAGCATCCAACTTATTTTTGTTTAATAAGCGCGGGCAAACGGGTACAAAATTACCGCGAGAGGTTTTTTTACCCGGGTAATGGGGTATTTGCCGGTCCTTACCCACGCTTAACACTTGTTCCCATTTTCATTCATTCATTTAACAGTTCTTCTGGAACCCTATCACTATTTTCTTTACTTGACAACGAAAATAAAAGCCGTCATTCTCTATTGGGCCATAGGGAATCTGTACTTATAATGAAAATTAACTGTACTTCAAAACTAGGGACTTTCAATTTTAAGGTTAGGTTCTTTGAGGTTGCAGTTATGCCCGCAATTTCGACTAAAAACATAATTAAATCATCAATGCGTTTATCTTAATATCTCCATCAAATTAAAAATCACAAAATAAAAATACGTGACAATGGGAGTTCCAGCGTTCTTCCGATGGTTGAGCCGCAAATATCCCTCTGTGATAGTCCATTGTGTCGAGCAAAAAGTAAGGTTACCTTCTGCTTCAACCCACAAATTTTACATATTTCACTAATTTTAGACCGTCGACATAAACGGCGTTCGAATCCCCATCAATTCTTTAGAACCAAACCCAAATGGAGTCGAGTTCGACAATTTGTACCTCGACATGAACGGCATCATCCATCCTTGCACCCATCCGGAGGACAAAGCAGCGCCGCAAAACGAAGATGAAATGATGATCGCGATCTTCGAGTGCATTGACCGTCTTTTCACGATTGTAAGACCCCGCAAACTGTTATATATGGCGATTGACGGTGTGGCCCCAAGAGCGAAGATGAACCAACAACGGTCGCGTCGTTTTCGTGCGTCTAAAGAAACGTACGAAAAAGTGAGCGAAATAAGTCGCATACGGTCTGAACTTTTGCTGAAAGGAGTGGTGTTACCGCCGGAGAAACCAAAGGAGGAGCATTTTGATTCGAATTGTATCACTCCCGGCACGCCTTTTATGGCGCGATTGTCGGCTTGTCTTCATTATTACATCCACGATAGGTTGAATAACGATCCGGGCTGGCAGGGGATTAAAATTATCTTATCGGACGCCAACGTTCCGGGAGAAGGCGAACATAAAATCATGGATTACATTAGAAAACAAAGAGGTTAGTTTTGGAGGTTAAGTAATCAATTTTTTTTAAATTATTCCATTTCAGCACAACCAGATCACGATCCCAACACTCAACATTGTTTATGCGGGGCCGATGCTGATCTGATAATGTTGGGGTTGGCCACACACGAACCGAACTTCACCATAATTCGAGAGGAATTCAAGCCGAATAAACCGAGACCCTGCGACATTTGCGGCCAAATCGGTCACGAGTTGAAGGATTGTCTCGGAGGTACACGAGATATTGAATCGGAATCTCACGTGTTTGGGAGTGAGACTGAATTTATTTTCGTGCGCCTGAATGTGCTGAGAGAATACCTGGAAAGGGATTTGCAAATGCCGAATTTGCCTTTTCCCTACGATTTTGAGAGAGTCATCGACGATTGGGTGTTCATGTGCTTCTTTGTCGGAAATGATTTCTTGCCGCATTTACCAAGTTTGGAAATAAGGGAAGGTGCAATTGATCGCCTGGTCGGGCTTTACAAGGACACGGTGTATAAAACCGGTGTAAGTGTGATTTTAAATTTATTTTCAAAGTTTCAGACGTCAGGGGTCTTAAAATCTTTATTATGTCCTGAAGTGCCCTGAGCTTTGTTCAGTGTCCTGAAATTTTTCTTAGAAACTTGCCCAAATCCAAGCCGTTTTTGAAAAAAAAATTAAAAACTTTTTTGGATCATTTTATTTTTTATATTCAAAATAAGCTACCTATTTTTAAAAATTTTGTTTACATTTATTTGAATTGCAATACTCTGTTGGCAGTTTTTTTTTTGTAACATTTGAATCAACAGTTTTTTTATAAAAATTTCGCACTTCCACGTTTTGGTTGGCGTATTGACTGTTTTTTGACTGTCCTATTACCTTAAAATACAATTAGACAAGTTGAGGGCATATTTGCAAGATAAAAGAGAGAACGAGAAACAAGTAAAGTAATCAAAACTAGCAGGTGCAAAGAAAATAAAACTCAAAACTGACAATGAGTTAAAAGCGAAAAGAAAAAAGTTGGGGATTTCAAATGATATATTAAAGCAAGGTAATGAGATTTCAAAAGTCGTTTGCAAATTCAAAATAAAAAGTGCAGACAAAATAAGTACCGTTATTAAAACAATTGAGGAATTATAAGAAAAAAATCAAAGTTTTTTTTACAGAAAAGGAAATACTGCAGTCTTTAAACTAAAGGTCCTATCTGCAATTTAACTGTTTCAAGATGAATGAACTTTTGTTCATTTTTCTCGCCAACTTTTTATTATTTAGTTTATTGTTTGTTGTAGATAGGACAATATCACTAACGATAAGTAGGTACGTGAAAGGTTAAAACAAAAATGTTCCTTTTTCTAAATCCAAGTGAACTGAAATGCAACAATAATAATAATAATTATAAACTTTATTGAACTCCAAAATTATTAACACTGAAAACGATAAGCAAAGTACTTTAATAATCTATAGTTTCATCATTTGTATTTGTCAACGCTGGCAATTCTTCCTAGAATTTCATTCTGTTAGCTGGAATATGCCATTTCAAGTTTAGAAATTAATGCAGTTTTCCTCTCTAAGCCAACACTTTTACTTAGTCACCTGAAAATTGAAACTAACATGCTTAGTAAAAAAAGTCCTATCTGCACCAAAATAGGGCATTATGTCTAAGCATTCATCACATAGGATTTTTCTAGTAAGTAATGTTTGCCAATTTTGCACTTAGGACAAAACATTTAGATGTGCTTTGGCATGTTAATAATGCACATTTGTGCTTCTTATAGAACTGCAGAAATTGTACGTGAATCCTTCGAACTTAAAAACTTAAAATCGACAATTTTGCAGATAGGACCTTTTGTTTAAGGTTGGCAGAATAAAGAATGTTATTTTTGAGAACTAATAATTTTATGTTATGTTTGTGTTGGGACTGATATCAGGGTCTGATCAAAATTTCCAAATTTTTAAACAATGTCCTAATTTCTTTAAAATCCTCAAAAAAATTGGCACATTCAATTGAGGAAAATCTGTGCTAAAAGCAGTTTGTTTTGTTCAGGGTTTTCTCACCGACAGCGGCGACGTCAACTTGGAAAGAGTTCAAGTGATCATGTCCGAATTAGGAAAAGCGGAAGACGAAATATTCAAAAAAAGGCAGCAAAACGAACTGAACTTCAAGGCACGTGAAAAGGCCAAAAAGAGACGTTCCGACGGTTTCAATCAGCACAGACCCGATTGGACCATGGTTAAAAACACCCAGTTCGCGCCGATGGCTTTGGGGGCCGCAAAACCTGTCGTCGGAGCGAGGCAAGAAGCCTATCAAATTCGCAAAGCTGGAATGCATTCAAAGATTGACCACCAACTGCAAACCACGCCGGCTCGAGCGGGTTTAGAGGCCATGATACGGCCTGAAGGCGAACAGAGAGGCCAAAAGCGACCTTTGGAAGAGGAGGAAGATGACGACCAAGCTCACGACGAGGTTCGTTTGTGGGAAGACGGGTTCAAGGATCGGTATTACGAATCGAAATTCGACATCACACCAGATAATTTGGAGTTTAGATATTCAGTTGCGTTGCAATATGTGAGGGGGTTGTGTTGGGTGCTTCGGTATTATTACCAAGGTTGCGCTTCATGGAAGTGGTATTTTCCGTACCACTATGCGCCATTTGCATCAGATTTTGTCAACATTTCGGGTTTGAGCACCGAATTTGAAAGTGATACAGTTCCGGTAAGGGGTTACATTTTAAGGCGTTCTTTGGGCCACTATATGAAATTTGTTTTTATACCTGGACACTCTTTAAAAAATTAGTAAAATTAGTCTGCAGAAATAAAAAAGTTACTGTCCAAAATAAAAGAATCTGTGCGAATAAAAGAGGCCGCAGAAATAATAGAGTACAAAAAACTTTTTTTCTGTCTGAAATAAAAGAGTCCGCGCGAATAAAAGAGTACAAAACAAAGTTTCTGTCCAAAATAAAAGAGTCCGCGCGAATAAAAGAGTACAAAACAAAGTTTCTGTCTAAAATAAAAGATTTTGAACAGTAACTTTATTATTTCTGCAGACTCTTTCATTGGGACCAAAACTTTTGTTTGTTAAGAGCGTTTACAGGCATAAAAACAATTTTCACATCGTGGCCCAAAGGGCGCCTCATATTAAATAGCTCTCCAAACTTCAATTTAACATTTGAATTCTAGTTCCAGCCTTTACAACAGCTGATGGGGGTATTTCCGGCCGCGAGTAGGAAGCACGTGCCAGAACCATGGGCAAAATTAATGACGGACATTGTAAGCTTAAAAAATTCAGTAGATAGAAATTATTAAATTCATTCTGATTTATTAGGATTCGACAATTATCGATTTTTACCCAGAAGATTTTAAAATTGACTTAAACGGCAAAAAATTTGCATGGCAAGGAGTTGCTCTACTCCCTTTCGTCGACGAAAATCGCCTATTTCAAGCATTGAAGCCGTTGTACGACAAATTGGCTCCCGAAGAGATCAAACGCAACATCAGAGGTGACGACCGATTGTACGTTTGGACGAAAAATAAAGAATACAATCTCGTGAAATCCTTGTACGCCCAAAAAGTCGACAGCGATTTCGAAACTGTCGTTACGATGGAAGGGATGCAAGGGTTGGTTTTGCTCGCGGACGACTGTGTGAGATCCGGAGGGTGAGATTTCGGTTTTTGATTGTTTTCGATTCTAGTTCGAGTCTGTTTCAGCTATTTGGATTCTCCTGTTCGTGGGTTGTCCACTGTCGTCGATAATGAAGTGATTTGTATCAGATATCGCGATCCGAAGTATCCGAAAGGTTTTATTTTCCCTGCGAAAAGGTTGAAAGGAGCGGAGATTCCGATGAAGGTGTTGAAACCTTTGGGATTGGATCAAGAGGCTAGCAGCAAATATCGGCCCATCATTGGAATGGTGCCACATCACAGGTAGGCTTGCAATCATTTGTTTTCAGCCATCAACTGAATTTAGTTTTTCACTTGTAATAATCAGAGTTGACCATTTTGGACATTACAAGGAAGTTAAAAATTAAAGAAACATATCAAACATACAGGGTGAGTTAAGTTTTACCGCCCGTGGCAAAATAGGCCTTTAAAATAATTTGTCAATTCTCATAAATTGCATGAGTAATTTTATATTATTAAGGTACATAGAAACCAAGAAAAAATTTATTTTTTTTAGTCAGGTAAAATTTTGGTTTTCTTTCAATTACTAATTGCTCAATTTATTAGTTTTTTTTTTATGTACAAACAGTAAAATATTTTCACACAATTTAATATAATTGAAATAATTTTACTAATTTGCGTTCATTAAATAAAGCCATTTCCGTATTAGAGGGTATTTTTTTAAATGATTTACGACATAAGCTGACCAATTCACCTAACAATGGTATTGGTTTTGGAAACTTGACTGATTATTTATGACAGTCATAAAGTTAAGTTAAAAAGTGCAACGTTACATTTTACAGGACCGGAATAAGGGTCTTCGCTATTTCTTTAAAAGTTCCCAACATCGTAACTAACAGCTACACGGTAATTATAATCATAATAAAAAATAATTTTTGCAATATTAGATTTTAAACTTGATAAGAAAATCGCTTACCAGCTTCTAATTTTCGTTAGTATATCTGTCTACAATTTTGTGCTTTAATTTTGCCGTCTGCAAAGTCAATATACCTATCGGTTATTGAACCTTCCCATAAAATAAATTGTTTAACTCACCCAAAGTTTAAAACCCTGCTCACAACCCTAGGCCACTTTGTGAATAAAGAAACATTCACATTCGCAACAAATCTTCCAACACTTAAACATCGTTGGTAAAAAGTGAAAATTAAAACTTTGTTTTGTGGAATAGTGAACATTTGTGTTTAGTTCAGGTATAATCATGCCATTTCAATACTCAGACGAGGAGAAGTTTGAAATGTTTTTAATTTATGGGTAATGGGGCATCACTTTGAGCATCTTTTATAAAATAAACTTAATATTTACCTATTAAAAACTTTTTTTATTTTTCTCACAAATTCCAGAATACGGCTCTGGCAAAAACTAAAACGCCGTTTCCTTCAGTTTTGTGGGTCGATCATCAGGTATTGTTACGTGGTAGACCGTATTATCCATTGTTGGAAAGTCATAAATAAAAGTATTTTTCGTGCTTTATGTTAAATTTGATTTAACTCAAAAAGTAATAATTTTTTAACGAATCAAATTGCAATTAACAATTCTACGAATAATTTGACAAATTTTGAAATAAAAAACCAAACATGGAAATTTTACCCGAAACTCTTTGTTTTACTTTTTTGGCTTCAAATAAAAATGATTTGGAAAACTTGTAGCACTAATCGAAAGTGTAAACTTCAACTGATGTAACATGTAAATTGCATACTTTCCCCTCAATATTTAATAGGTGTTATGGCCGAGACGGTAAAACTTAACTCACCTTGTACAAATGCATACCCTGCCTTCAAAAAAATATCTCAAATGGGGAAATTTGTGATTTTAATATCAAGTTGGCAACACAAATCTTAATGACAGTTATCATAACAGTTGCCAACTTAAAATTGAAATCACAACCTTCCTTAATTAAGTTTTTATTAAAGAACCATGCAATCCGTAACTTTTTTTTGTTTACTTTTAGAACCTTTTGTAATGTAGTACAAATTTTTTGAAGCTTTTTTTAAGATTTTCTCGTTTTTAATTAAATTATTTTTTATTTTAGAGCCAATCTCGACTCGAGTGGACATCGAATGCTGAATCACCACGTTCCCAAGCATTATCCAGGACCGAATTCGAACGCTTCCGGGTCCACAAATCGTCCACCTTATTCAGGCACCCCCAGGCCCAACTACCACAATCAAAGAGGTGAGAGAGTTTTTATTTTATCGTGCACAGACCAGGAGATTATTGGTAACAGTTCCGGGTTCAAACCTCAGACAAGGCGAAAATTTTTTTGCAGTTTTGAGAAATATTGATCTTATTTGGAAGAAATAATTTATCGAGTTGAGCGCTCATTCGCATTCTATCATGTCGGCGTGCATCTCACAGTCCAAGAAAACTATAAAAGCCAAATGCGCGCATCACGAGGACATGTTAGAGCGGCCAGGAGTGGATATTTTTTAAAATAAATTAGACCAATCGCGAAAATAATCAAATAATTTCCAAGACAAATAAACATGCACAGACCAGGAGATTGTTGATAATAGTTCCGGGTTCGAACCACAGACAAAGCGGAAAATTTTCTGCAGTTTTGAGAAATATTGATCTTATTTGGAAGAAATAATTTATGGAGTTGAGCGCTCATTCGCGTTCTATCATGTCGGCCTGCATCTCACAGTCCAAGAAAACTTTAAAAACCAAATGCGCGCATCACGAGGACATGTTAGAGCGGGCGTGAGGTTATATTTTTAAAAATAAATTAGACCAATCGCGAAAATAATCGAATAATTTCCAAGACAAATAAACACGCGGTGTGCGTGCTTCACTAATAGAAACAACCAATTTATTTTCGGGGTATTGTGCCCTTGTTTGCGGGTGTGACGCAACAATGACAGCATTGCCGGCGGCGGAGCGCGTAATTGAGGTCTTTGTGCTCCCGTCAACACCACTGACACGCCTAATTTCACAATCAAATCGCACCCCTCCTTCAATGTAATATCATATACACTTTATATAGCCGCGCCATATAAGTATTATGACGAGTGCCGAAGATCACCAGATAAAACTAATCCAAATTGAAATTTAACAGCGGCGGCGTAATCGACGCGTTTTCATTTTCGCGCGCGCACGAAAGGGCCCCCCTTTGTGTAAGACAATTGATTAAATTTCACGGGCGGACGGATATTGGGTTTCTTGACCGTTTCTTGATTAGCTTCTGGCCGGGCAATCGAGTTATCTAGCCCCCCCCCCCCCCTAGGGCGGACGTGTCTCTGTCGAAAACGCACTAAATTACCGTAAAGCAGAAGAACAAAACCGGCACGGGGATTACTCTTTGTGAAGCTTTTAATGCGTGAAAGAATAGTGCCCCTGATCGCCGTTGCAGCGATTTGCGCCTCGAGTGCTTTATTCTTGACAATGGAATTTAGCGGTTGATCCGTTTTTTGCACAACTACTACACTTTCTCCATGTGGTGTGTAGTGAAGTGCTCGCGAAAAATTGTTTAACAAATTGCAGCGCAACTGCCAACAGAAGAAAAACTTATTTCAATTTTTTAATTCAAGAAACGGTTATAAAGGTGTTAAAAAAAATTTTTTTACTTTATGTTGGTAGTAATCAGTACTTAATACAATTTTTACAAAAGCACTTAAATGGTACAGAATATTGAAAACAAAGTTTTCCTCATTGGAAGTTCTTCGTAAATTGCTTCCTTTGACAGAGCCGTTTTGTACTATATTTTGTAATTTTAAAGCTACTAATATAACTTTAAACTGACGGATGTAAAATGCCATTACTAACAACATAAAGTAAAAGAAATATTTTTTCACAGCGTTCTGGAATTAAAAAACATTATGAATCTGCTTGAAACACCGGGTGGCCACAAATGGCAACATTAGGAACATACTGGCTACAAATGGTGTTAAAAATAGCTAATTTAGGAACCTAAAAATAGTGAAAAACTGTTATTTCAATTTTTAATTCCAGAAACAGTTATAAGGTTGTTAAATTATTTCTTTAACTTTATGTTGGTAGTAATCAGTACTTAATACCATAACCTAAACAATTTTGACAGAATCATTTAAATGGTACAGAATATTGAAAATAAAATTTTCCTCATTGGAAGTTCTTCGTAAATTGCTTCCTTTGACAGAACCGTTTTGTGCTATATTTTGTAATTTTAAAGCTAATAATATAACTTTAAACTGACAACTAACAACATAAAGTAAAAGAAATATTTTTTCACAGCCTTCTGGAATTAAAAAGCATTATGAATCTGCTTGAAACACCGGATGGCCACAATTGGCAACATTAGAAACATACTGGCTACAAATGGTGTTAAAAATGGGTAATTTAGGAACCTGAAAATAGTGAAATTGCACATAGAAAATCTTTAAAAAACTGTTATTTCAATTTTTAATTCCAGAACAGTTATAAGGTTGTTAAATTATTTTTTTTACTTTATGTTGGTAGTAATCAGTACTTAATACCATAACCTAAACAATTTTGACAGAATCATTTAAATGGTACAGAATATTGAAAATAAAATTTTCCTCATTGGAAGTTCTTCGTAAATTGCTTCCTTTGACAGAACCGTTTTGTGCTATATTTTGTAATTTCAAAGCTACTAATATAACCTTAAACTGACAGATGTAAAATGCCATTACTAACAACATAAAGTAAAAAAAATATTTTTTCACTGCCTTCTGGAATTAAAAGCATTATGAATCTGCTAGAAATGACTGGCTGGCTACAAATGGTGTTAAAAATGGCTAATTTAGGAACCTGAAAATAGTGAAATTGCACATAGAAAATTTTTTAATTTCAGGGCACAATTACGAACGAAATTCTTACAACCAAGGGGGTTACAATTCGGGCGGTTACAACACTTCCGGCGGCGGCGGTGGTGGTGGCGGCGGCGGCGGCTATCAGCGAGGAGGTTACGGCAACCGATTCGGAGGCTCGCCTCGGCAGGACGGAAGAGAGCGACAGGACGAACGGAGAGACAGAGGTCCCGGACCGTACAAGGATCGTTACGTGCGCGGAAACGGAAACAGATACAGTAATTATGGGCGGTAGTTTTTTATTATTTTCAGTTGGATCTTATCGTGTAACAACAGCATTTTCATCAAATAAAAAGAAAGAATTCGGGACATTTTTTGTGACTGTAATATGTGGAATTTAGTAGTTTTATTAGTTAAATTATATATTTTACTGAGGTTGCGCATTTGAAATAATTTTTTGTATGAAATGTGTTGCGAAATGAATTGATTCGCAGAATTAGATTTAATAGTGTAGCGATTGTGTGAAGTTGTTTCATCACAATGTTTTAGTGTAGGGGATAAAGTTAATTAACATTGCAGAATAATTGCGATTTTTAAGTGTAATTTTACGTATTTTCACTTTTAAACAGTCCTGAAACTATTGTGGTCAATACAAACATAGTTCTGTATTTTTTTTACGGATTAAACACTGCCACTGTTTGTTGTCGAGTGTCGCTTTGATTGTAGTACCTCAATGGAAACAGTGTAAAAGTTTGTTTGCATTTTTTATAGCAGAAATATTATAATTAGGCAAAATAGAGTATTGGTTAGAAATATGTTCACAATTTTGTCACATAATTGAGGTTTATTGCAAAATTAGTTTAAATTTTCCATAATTGTATTAAAAAAAAAGGATATTCTACAATTTGTGTTTAAAATGTACACCACAACACATAATTTGTATCTTTAAAGTTGAAAATAAAACAGTGAAATTACTAATCAAGGAATGAGTTTTTTTTTTACAAGCCATTGATTTTAAAAATGGGGCAAATCCATTTTATATTACAAATGTTATAAACACAATAACATAAAATCCATTTTCAAAATCAATCATTTAATGTGGTTTTCCGCTATTCTTAGTCATTTGTTAAATTCTTCAGTTACAAATTTGCTTCAAGTGGCTAAAACTGGTGTCTTTACCCTATTATGTAAAATTTCACATTGTAATTTTCTAAGGTATTTAGATATTGTAAAGAGCACTATCGATTAAGTTCAAAATTTACAAGGTACAAATTATTTTAAGGGTTGGGGCACTCAATGTTTATATCTAAATAAAAATACACATATTGCAAGCTCAAGCAATAAACTTTCATCCACGAAATTAAGTGACCAACTTCTCTTCCTCGTTACATAATATACCTACCTTACATTAGGTACCTTTATTTCCAAGGCCTTCCTGTAATGATTTAATTTGCTCAAAAACAGTTTGCATATTAAAAATTAATTTGGAAATGACTGACTTCTTAAATATATTCGATTTTAATTTTGTTTGCAATAAAATACCCAAAATCTGTATTTTACAATGAAACCAACTTGGTGACATTATGCAACTCCTAGAGTAAATGTTTGAAGATTTCTATAATGTAATAAATTATTCACAACTTATTTATTATTGGTTTGTTTGCTCTTACGCAAACGAGCCCACTTAATGCTAATCATTCAGTTTCAAAATAACTCTTGATGTCTGTAACTTAGAAATTTAAAAATGAACCAAACGGATTGACACCCAAAATGCAATCCAACGAATTTATTTTCCTAACAGTAATTTAAAAAATTCGATTATTTTTTTATTAAATAAATTTGACAACTTATACTTAAAAATTCAGTGAAAGCAAAAAAATCACAGTAAATTGTTCGAATAACACAGATCCAATCATCACAAATAATAAATACTATTAACTCTTGATGTCTGTAACTTAAAAATTTAAAAACGAATCAAACGGATTGACACAAAATTCGATCCAACGAATTTATTTTCCTAACAGTAATTTTAAAAATTCGATTATTTTTTTATTAAATAAATTTGACAACTTATACTTAAAAATTCAGTGAAAGCAAAAAAATCACAGTAAATTGTTCGAATAACACAGATCCAATCATCACAAATAATAAATACTATTAACTCTTGATGTCTGTAACTTAAAAATTTTAAAATGAACCAAACGGATTGACACACAAAATCCAATCCAACGAATTTATTTTCCTAAAAGTAATTTTAAAAATTCAATTATTTTTTTTATTAAATAAATTTGACAACTTATACTTAAAAATTCAGTGAAAGCAAAAAAATCACAGTAAATTGTTCGAATAACACAGATCCAATCATCACAAATAATAAATACTATTAACTCTTGATGTCTGTAACTTAAAAATTTAAAAACGAATCAAACGGATTGACACAAAATTCGATCCAACGAATTTATTTTCCTAACAGTAATTTTAAAAATTCGATTATTTTTTTTATTAAATAAATTTGACAACTTATACTTAAAAATTCAGTGAAAGCAAAAAAATCACAGTAAATTGTTCGAATAACACAGATCCAATCATCACAAATAATAAATACTATTAACTCTTGATGTCTGTAACTTAAAAATTTAAAAACGAATCAAACGGATTGACACAAAATTCGATCCAACGAATTTATTTTCCTAACAGTAATTTTAAAAATTCGATTATTTTTTTATTAAATAAATTTGACAACTTATACTTAAAAATTCAGTGAAAGCAAAAAAATCACAGTAAATTGTTCGAATAACACAGATCCAATCATCACAAATAATAAATACTATTAACTCTTGATGTCTGTAACTTAAAAATTTAAAAACGAATCAAACGGATTGACACAAAATTCGATCCAACGAATTTATTTTCCTAACAGTAATTTTAAAAATTCGATTATTTTTTTATTAAATAAATTTTACAACTTATACTTAAAAATTCAGTGAAAGCAAAAAAATCACAGTAAATTGTTCGAATAACACAGATCCAATCATCACAAATAATAAATACTATTTACTCTTGATGTCTGTAACTTAAAAATTTTAAAATGAACCAAACGGATTGACACACAAAATCCAATCCAACGAATTTATTTTCCTAAAAGTAATTTTAAAAATTCAATTATTTTTTTTATTAAATAAATTTGACAACTTATACTTAAAAATTCAGTGAAAGCAAAAAAATCACAGTAAATTGTTCGAATAACACAGATCCAATCATCACAAATAATAAATACTATTAACTCTTGATGTCTGTAACTTAAAAATTTAAAAACGAATCAAACGGATTGACACAAAATTCGATCCAACGAATTTATTTTCCTAACAGTAATTTTAAAAATTCGATTATTTTTTTATTAAATAAATTTGACAACTTATACTTAAAAATTCAGTGAAAGCAAAAAAATCACAGTAAATTGTTCGAATAACACAGATCCAATCATCACAAATAATAAATACTATTAACTCTTGATGTCTGTAACTTAAAAATTTAAAAACGAATCAAACGGATTGACACAAAATTCGATCCAACGAATTTATTTTCCTAACAGTAATTTTAAAAATTCGATTATTTTTTTATTAAATAAATTTGACAACTTATACTTAAAAATTCAGTGAAAGCAAAAAAATCACAGTAAATTGTTCGAATAACACAGATCCAATCATCACAAATAATAAATACTATTAACTCTTGATGTCTGTAACTTAAAAATTTAAAAACGAATCAAACGGATTGACACAAAATTCGATCCAACGAATTTATTTTCCTAACAGTAATTTTAAAAATTCGATTATTTTTTTATTAAATAAATTTTACAACTTATACTTAAAAATTCAGTGAAAGCAAAAAAATCACAGTAAATTGTTCGAATAACACAGATCCAATCATCACAAATAATAAATACTATTAACTCTTGATGTCTGTAACTTAAAAATTTAAAAACGAATCAAACGGATTGACACAAAATTCGATCCAACGAATTTATTTTCCTAACAGTAATTTTAAAAATTCGATTATTTTTTTATTAAATAAATTTTACAACTTATACTTAAAAATTCAGTGAAAGCAAAAAAATCACAGTAAATTGTTCGAATAACACAGATCCAATCATCACAAATAATAAATACTATTAACTCTTGATGTCTGTAACTTAAAAATTTTAAAATGAACCAAACGGATTGACACACAAAATCCAATCCAACGAATTTATTTTCCTAAAAGTAATTTTAAAAATTCAATTATTTTTTTTATTAAATAAATTTGACAACTTATACTTAAAAATTCAGTGAAAGCAAAAAAATCACAGTAAATTGTTCGAATAACACAGATCCAATCATCACAAATAATAAATACTATTAACTCTTGATGTCTGTAACTTAAAAATTTAAAAACGAATCAAACGGATTGACACAAAATTCGATCCAACGAATTTATTTTCCTAACAGTAATTTTAAAAATTCGATTATTTTTTTATTAAATAAATTTGACAACTTATACTTAAAAATTCAGTGAAAGCAAAAAAATCACAGTAAATTGTTCGAATAACACAGATCCAATCATCACAAATAATAAATACTATTAACTCTTGATGTCTGTAACTTAAAAATTTAAAAACGAATCAAACGGATTGACACAAAATTCGATCCAACGAATTTATTTTCCTAACAGTAATTTTAAAAATTCGATTATTTTTTTATTAAATAAATTTTACAACTTATACTTAAAAATTCAGTGAAAGCAAAAAAATCACAGTAAATTGTTCGAATAACACAGATCCAATCATCACAAATAATAAATACTATTAACTCTTGATGTCTGTAACTTAAAAATTTAAAAACGAATCAAACGGATTGACACAAAATTCGATCCAACGAATTTATTTTCCTAACAGTAATTTTAAAAATTCGATTATTTTTTTATTAAATAAATTTTACAACTTATACTTAAAAATTCAGTGAAAGCAAAAAAATCACAGTAAATTGTTCGAATAACACAGATCCAATCATCACAAATAATAAATACTATTAACTCTTGATGTCTGTAACTTAAAAATTTAAAAACGAATCAAACGGATTGACACAAAATTCGATCCAACGAATTTATTTTCCTAACAGTAATTTTAAAAATTCGATTATTTTTTTATTAAATAAATTTTACAACTTATACTTAAAAATTCAGTGAAAGCAAAAAAATCACAGTAAATTGTTCGAATAACACAGATCCAATCATCACAAATAATAAATACTATTAACTCTTGATGTCTGTAACTTAAAAATTTAAAAACGAATCAAACGGATTGACACAAAATTCGATCCAACGAATTTATTTTCCTAACAGTAATTTTAAAAATTCGATTATTTTTTTATTAAATAAATTTTACAACTTATACTTAAAAATTCAGTGAAAGCAAAAAAATCACAGTAAATTGTTCGAATAACACAGATCCAATCATCACAAATAATAAATACTATTAACTCTTGATGTCTGTAACTTAAAAATTTAAAAACGAATCAAACGGATTGACACAAAATTCGATCCAACGAATTTATTTTCCTAACAGTAATTTTAAAAATTCGATTATTTTTTTATTAAATAAATTTTACAACTTATACTTAAAAATTCAGTGAAAGCAAAAAAATCACAGTAAATTGTTCGAATAACACAGATCCAATCATCACAAATAATAAATACTATTAACTCTTGATGTCTGTAACTTAAAAATTTAAAAACGAATCAAACGGATTGACACAAAATTCGATCCAACGAATTTATTTTCCTAACAGTAATTTTAAAAATTCGATTATTTTTTTATTAAATAAATTTTACAACTTATACTTAAAAATTCAGTGAAAGCAAAAAAATCACAGTAAATTGTTCGAATAACACAGATCCAATCATCACAAATAATAAATACTATTAACTCTTGATGTCTGTAACTTAAAAATTTAAAAACGAATCAAACGGATTGACACAAAATTCGATCCAACGAATTTATTTTCCTAACAGTAATTTTAAAAATTCGATTATTTTTTTATTAAATAAATTTTACAACTTATACTTAAAAATTCAGTGAAAGCAAAAAAATCACAGTAAATTGTTCGAATAACACAGATCCAATCATCACAAATAATAAATACTATTAACTCTTGATGTCTGTAACTTAAAAATTTTAAAATGAACCAAACGGATTGACACACAAAATCCAATCCAACGAATTTATTTTCCTAAAAGTAATTTTAAAAATTCAATTATTTTTTTTATTAAATAAATTTGACAACTTATACTTAAAAATTCAGTGAAAGCAAAAAAATCACAGTAAATTGTTCGAATAACACAGATCCAATCATCACAAATAATAAATACTATTAACTCTTGATGTCTGTAACTTAAAAATTTAAAAACGAATCAAACGGATTGACACAAAATTCGATCCAACGAATTTATTTTCCTAACAGTAATTTTAAAAATTCGATTATTTTTTTATTAAATAAATTTGACAACTTATACTTAAAAATTCAGTGAAAGCAAAAAAATCACAGTAAATTGTTCGAATAACACAGATCCAATCATCACAAATAATAAATACTATTAACTCTTGATGTCTGTAACTTAAAAATTTAAAAACGAATCAAACGGATTGACACAAAATTCGATCCAACGAATTTATTTTCCTAACAGTAATTTTAAAAATTCGATTATTTTTTTATTAAATAAATTTTACAACTTATACTTAAAAATTCAGTGAAAGCAAAAAAATCACAGTAAATTGTTCGAATAACACAGATCCAATCATCACAAATAATAAATACTATTAACTCTTGATGTCTGTAACTTAAAAATTTAAAAACGAATCAAACGGATTGACACAAAATTCGATCCAACGAATTTATTTTCCTAACAGTAATTTTAAAAATTCGATTATTTTTTTATTAAATAAATTTGACAACTTATACTTAAAAATTCAGTGAAAGCAAAAAAATCACAGTAAATTGTTCGAATAACACAGATCCAATCATCACAAATAATAAATACTATTAACTCTTGATGTCTGTAACTTAAAAATTTAAAAACGAATCAAACGGATTGACACAAAATTCGATCCAACGAATTTATTTTCCTAACAGTAATTTTAAAAATTCGATTATTTTTTTATTAAATAAATTTGACAACTTATACTTAAAAATTCAGTGAAAGCAAAAAAATCACAGTAAATTGTTCGAATAACACAGATCCAATCATCACAAATAATAAATACTATTAACTCTTGATGTCTGTAACTTAAAAATTTAAAAACGAATCAAACGGATTGACACAAAATTCGATCCAACGAATTTATTTTCCTAACAGTAATTTTAAAAATTCGATTATTTTTTTATTAAATAAATTTTACAACTTATACTTAAAAATTCAGTGAAAGCAAAAAAATCACAGTAAATTGTTCGAATAACACAGATCCAATCATCACAAATAATAAATACTATTAACTCTTGATGTCTGTAACTTAAAAATTTAAAAACGAATCAAACGGATTGACACAAAATTCGATCCAACGAATTTATTTTCCTAACAGTAATTTTAAAAATTCGATTATTTTTTTATTAAATAAATTTTACAACTTATACTTAAAAATTCAGTGAAAGCAAAAAAATCACAGTAAATTGTTCGAATAACACAGATCCAATCATCACAAATAATAAATACTATTAACTCTTGATGTCTGTAACTTAAAAATTTAAAAACGAATCAAACGGATTGACACAAAATTCGATCCAACGAATTTATTTTCCTAACAGTAATTTTAAAAATTCGATTATTTTTTTATTAAATAAATTTTACAACTTATACTTAAAAATTCAGTGAAAGCAAAAAAATCACAGTAAATTGTTCGAATAACACAGATCCAATCATCACAAATAATAAATACTATTAACTCTTGATGTCTGTAACTTAAAAATTTAAAAACGAATCAAACGGATTGACACAAAATTCGATCCAACGAATTTATTTTCCTAACAGTAATTTTAAAAATTCGATTATTTTTTTATTAAATAAATTTTACAACTTATACTTAAAAATTCAGTGAAAGCAAAAAAATCACAGTAAATTGTTCGAATAACACAGATCCAATCATCACAAATAATAAATACTATTAACTCTTGATGTCTGTAACTTAAAAATTTAAAAACGAATCAAACGGATTGACACAAAATTCGATCCAACGAATTTATTTTCCTAACAGTAATTTTAAAAATTCGATTATTTTTTTATTAAATAAATTTTACAACTTATACTTAAAAATTCAGTGAAAGCAAAAAAATCACAGTAAATTGTTCGAATAACACAGATCCAATCATCACAAATAATAAATACTATTAACTCTTGATGTCTGTAACTTAAAAATTTAAAAACGAATCAAACGGATTGACACAAAATTCGATCCAACGAATTTATTTTCCTAACAGTAATTTTAAAAATTCGATTATTTTTTTATTAAATAAATTTTACAACTTATACTTAAAAATTCAGTGAAAGCAAAAAAATCACAGTAAATTGTTCGAATAACACAGATCCAATCATCACAAATAATAAATACTATTAACTCTTGATGTCTGTAACTTAAAAATTTAAAAACGAATCAAACGGATTGACACAAAATTCGATCCAACGAATTTATTTTCCTAACAGTAATTTTAAAAATTCGATTATTTTTTTATTAAATAAATTTTACAACTTATACTTAAAAATTCAGTGAAAGCAAAAAAATCACAGTAAATTGTTCGAATAACACAGATCCAATCATCACAAATAATAAATACTATTAACTCTTGATGTCTGTAACTTAAAAATTTAAAAACGAATCAAACGGATTGACACAAAATTCGATCCAACGAATTTATTTTCCTAACAGTAATTTTAAAAATTCGATTATTTTTTTATTAAATAAATTTTACAACTTATACTTAAAAATTCAGTGAAAGCAAAAAAATCACAGTAAATTGTTCGAATAACACAGATCCAATCATCACAAATAATAAATACTATTAACTCTTGATGTCTGTAACTTAAAAATTTTAAAATGAACCAAACGGATTGACACACAAAATCCAATCCAACGAATTTATTTTCCTAAAAGTAATTTTAAAAATTCAATTATTTTTTTTATTAAATAAATTTGACAACTTATACTTAAAAATTCAGTGAAAGCAAAAAAATCACAGTAAATTGTTCGAATAACACAGATCCAATCATCACAAATAATAAATACTATTAACTCTTGATGTCTGTAACTTAAAAATTTAAAAACGAATCAAACGGATTGACACAAAATTCGATCCAACGAATTTATTTTCCTAACAGTAATTTTAAAAATTCGATTATTTTTTTATTAAATAAATTTGACAACTTATACTTAAAAATTCAGTGAAAGCAAAAAAATCACAGTAAATTGTTCGAATAACACAGATCCAATCATCACAAATAATAAATACTATTAACTCTTGATGTCTGTAACTTAAAAATTTAAAAACGAATCAAACGGATTGACACAAAATTCGATCCAACGAATTTATTTTCCTAACAGTAATTTTAAAAATTCGATTATTTTTTTATTAAATAAATTTTACAACTTATACTTAAAAATTCAGTGAAAGCAAAAAAATCACAGTAAATTGTTCGAATAACACAGATCCAATCATCACAAATAATAAATACTATTAACTCTTGATGTCTGTAACTTAAAAATTTTAAAATGAACCAAACGGATTGACACACAAAATCCAATCCAACGAATTTATTTTCCTAAAAGTAATTTTAAAAATTCAATTATTTTTTTTATTAAATAAATTTGACAACTTATACTTAAAAATTCAGTGAAAGCAAAAAAATCACAGTAAATTGTTCGAATAACACAGATCCAATCATCACAAATAATAAATACTATTAACTCTTGATGTCTGTAACTTAAAAATTTTAAAATGAACCAAACGGATTGACACACAAAATCCAATCCAACGAATTTATTTTCCTAAAAGTAATTTTAAAAATTCAATTATTTTTTTTATTAAATAAATTTGACAACTTATACTTAAAAATTCGGTAAAAGCAAAGAAATCACAGTAAATTGTTCGAATAACACAGATCCAATCATCACAAATAATAAATACTATTAACAAAATAAATAATTTAATTAAATTCTTGCAAACTTTCAAATGACGTAAATTAGTGAAACTCGCACCTGTCGATAGTTGTTTTCTTTTTCAAAAATAGCAGCATTAGAAACTACCAAATTTCTGCATTTATTTAATTTAATGATTTTAAAAAAAGATGTAAAAATAAAAGCGTCCACTTCCGTCTCCTGCGTAAAACAGCCGTTTCCACAAGCGTAGCCCGTAAAGTAGCCATTACATAACATAAACCAATAGAAAATGTTCGATACTGTAGCAAGCCGCAATACCTGATCGCAGAGTTGCCCCATTGGATGAGCCGTTAAACCGTATTATCCCTACTTACCATAACTTTCCCCCAGCTTTTTAAAAATCGGTGCAAAAAATATCGCACACTCGAACGCACAGTTCCCTCCGTCAGAACACACAGAAGTCGATGAGTAAATATAAAAGTCGCCCCGTAGGAGTCTTGGAGACCCCATGCGAAGACTCGACTGTGGTCCAGAGTGGCTCCCACACGAAGCAGCCGACTGAAATTATTTGTGCATTCCCATGGATCACCATAATGTTATAGTTTGCAATTGTACGAAGCTCTCCTGAAACCATTCGACTAGTTTTTAACGTTTCACTTGGCTTTATGAAATCGCTAGAGTGAATGAAATTAAGTGGATGCTTAAGGAATTTTTAGATTTCTAAAACTCTTCTTGCACGCTGCAATGCACTCAACGTTTTATTTCGAGTAAAAATAAAATTTCTTTCAGAGATATTTAAATTTAAATAGTATTTATGAAAACGCTTTTTCTGAGTCCTCATAATTGCAGCAGTAATTTTTGAGGGTTGAACAGGCACGCGACTATGTTGGAACGTTTTATTAGAATTTTAAGGCATTCCATCCTTGAATTCATGCTCCACCCTCGACTAACATTAAGGGGTTGTTAAATTTTGGTTAATATTTTATTACCGTTTTATTTTTATGATTTTTGGTTCACAGACCTTCATCATATTTTTTTAAATTCCTTTTTGATTGTGATTGTTGCATCAAACCAATTAATTAACTGAGCCTGTGATTTTGAAAGTGGGGTTTCAAAAATCGTTCCCACTGTCACAACCTCCCGCTAGAGCACACCCTTAAAATTATTCGTGACAGTACAGGGTGAGTTAAGTTTTACCGCCCGTTGCAAAATAGGCCTTTAAAATAATTTATCAAGTCTCATAAATTGCATGAGTAATTTTATATTATTAAGGTACATAGAAACCAAGAAAAAATTTTTTTTTTAAACAGGTAAAATTTTGGCTTTCTTTCAATTACTAATTGATCAATTTATTAGTTTTTTTATGTACGAACAGTAAAATATTTTCACACAATTTAGTGTAATTGAAATAATTTTACTAATTTGCGTTCATTAAATAAATCCATTTCCGTATTAGAGGGTATTTTTTTAAATGATTTACGATATAAACTGACCAATTCACCTAACAATGGTATTGGTTTTGGGTACTTGACTGATTACTTATGACAGTCATAAACTTAAGTTAAAAAGTACAACGTTACATTTTACAGGACCGGAATAAGGGTCTTCGCTATTTCTTTAAAAGTTCACAACATCGTAACTAACAGCTAAACGGTAATTATAATCATAATAAAAAATAATTTTTGCAATATTAGATTTTAAACTTGATAAGAAAATCGCTTACCAGCTTCTAATTTTCGTTAGTATATCTGTCTACAATTTTGTGTTTTAATTTTGCCGTCTGCAAACTCAATATACCTATCGGTTATTGAAGCTTCCCATAAAATAAATTGCTTAATTCACCCAAAGTTTAAAAACCCTGGTCACAACCCTAGGTCACTTTGTGAATAAAGAAACATTCACATTCGCAACAAATCTTCCAACACTTAAACATCGTTGGTAAAAAGTGGAAATTAAAACTTTGTTTTGTGCAATAGTGAACATTTGTGTTTAGTTCAGGTATAATCATGCCATTTCAATACTCAGTCGAGGAGAAGCTTGAAATGCTTTTAATTTATGGGTAATGGGGCATCACTTTGAGCATCGTTTATAAAATAAACTTAATATTTACCTATTAAAAACTTATTTTACTTTTCTCACAAATTCCAGAATACGGGTCTGGCAACAACTAAAACGCCGTTCCCTTCAGTTTTATGGGTCGATCATCAGGTATTGTTACGTGGTAGACCGTATTATCCATTGTTGGAAAGTCATAAATAAAAGTATTTTTCGTGCTTTATGTTAAATTTGATTTAACTCAAAAAGTAATAATTTTTTAACGAATCAAATTGCAATTAACAATGCTACGAATAATTTGACAAATTTTGAAATAAAAAACTAAACATGGAAATTTTACCCGAAACTCTTTGTTTTACTTTTTTGGCTTCAAATAAAAATGATTTGGAAACTTGTAGCACTAATCGAAAGTGTAAACTCCAATTGATGTAACATGTAAATTGCATACTTTTCCCTCAATCTTTAATAGGTATTATGACCGGGGCGGTAAAACTTAACTCACCCTGTACAATGTTATAAAATAATACACATTTATAAGTAAAGTGGCTGAAAGTGGTGTCTCTACCCTACCTAGTTAGATAGTGCGCGTTGTTAGCAACCATATTGATTTTAATTCTTTTGTCTTCTAGCAAAATATTTTAATTTTTCCACAGAATAATAAACGAGCCAAAATAAAATGTTATTTTAAAAGGACAATTTTATTTTCTCAAAACACAAGGCAAATTAATAATTCAAACAATGTGAATGCGTACCTACCCACGAAATTGCATAAGAATTTTTTTGTATGCAGATAATATACAAGAAAAACATAAACAAAGGAATTGTTGGCATTATTTGAAATTCATTAAAGCAACTATTATGTGTCACTTATGAACACGAGCTTGAATCTTTATTTGCATGATGAGAGCTGTTATAACAATGCATAATAAGAACCGCTTTTAGAACATTTTTTACAGCTCACAAATAAAAAACAGCAATTAAAAACAATCCTAAGTCAATATAATTGCTGCAATTTCATCAAAACAACTATTTTAAATAACATATTTAGTTAACAAAATTTTTCAGTATTTTTTTCATTCTTTTCATTCTTGACTACACCTATCCCCCGCGTTACACCGAAGATCGGTTTTTCAGAAAACCGTGTAAAACGAAATTTTAGATTTTTATAGGAAAAACCGTGTAAATCGAAAACAACTTAAATGTACATAATTCAGTCATTTATTTAACGTAATTTTTTTTTAATAATAAATTTTGTAAAATAGAAACTTCGTTCATAAAATAATTATACAGTGCGAACCAGCCAAATGGAATAAATTCAGTATCTCGATTATTGTGCATATTTATCAAAAATCCCAAAACACGTAATTCTTAGTTTATGACATGATATCTTGTAAAGTGAAAATTTCATTCCTAACCTCAACCCCCTTCAAGTGACAGTTTCAACCCCCAAATTTTTAAATAGGAGGTAAGGGCTTGTGGTAGCTCATTTGAAAGGTCTCTTCATGCTCTATTTAAAAATGCTATGGTTTAAAAATTTATTGCAAAAATTAACAATAAAAAAATTAATCTGTTTTGACATACACTAAAAAATAAAAAAACTAGAACTGTTACTCCTTCTCCATTACGTAGACAATTTAAAATGTTAATTTTCGTCTCTAAAGAAATAACTTTTCTTTTTATTTCCTTTTTTCAAATTTGTTTGGCATGAAAAAATCCTAAAATAAAAATGCTACAAAAAATAATTGTTTATCACTAACCAGTAAATATGAAGTTTAAAAAAATTTTGTTTAGTAAAAACACAATGATGTACATTTTTCTATTGGCACAAATTTACTACAGTAATTTACGTGAATACGTACGAAGTTTTATTGTGCATTCAAAACGGGGAATCACCAGTATGTATAACCAAGCGAACGGAGTTAAAAAATAATTGTAGAAATATGCACTCAGCTGAAATATTCATTTTTACCAGTTTATTTTGAATTCGTTATTTTCAAAACCGTGTAAAATCGAAATCGTGTAAAAAGAGTGCCGTGTAAATCGGGGGATAGGTGTATAGTTCATTTATTAATTTAGAGGAAAAGTTAGATCTATGATTGGCTGCCAGCAGGCTGGTTTTACACTGATTAAATTGTGGAAAACAGCCAATCGTCATATTGTCGAAACATTTTATTTTAAGTTGGCAATGACCAGTAGAATTTGAAAACTGTTATTGTACGGTTTGTCTTGCCAACTTACTATTAAGATAACAGCCTAACTGACTTGCTTTATTGAAGTCCCGGTATAAATCTTTATAAAGTATTGAAATATTGTTCATTTTTTCTATTTTGCACACAAGAAAGTATGAAAAAAAATGCCACGAGGGACAGTGTTAGGGCCAACACAAAGGCTCTGCTTCTGTTTCAGACGGTCGCAAGGGATGAAGAAAGAAAGTGCGCGTTAAAGCATAGACAATGCACTTAAAAGGACCTCTTGCAAAAATAATAGCGTCTGATGACCCTACACCATCATTACGCTCCATTCTTTGTTACATTTTTATTAGCCGGAAAAAAACGGATTTTTCGTTGTAGTTGCATTCTTTACGGTTTAATAATTCACCTATTTTACGCGCAGAACCAGACAATCGGAAATGACATTCAAAGAACACAAGGGCCCATGTACGCGTATACAGAGCAAGTACAATAGGGCACTCGAGCTGTAGCTACCTAAGGCTAGCACTTCAAAAATGCTTTGTTGGTCTTCGAAAATCTGACGGCATATGGCGGAGCACCAAGACGGAAAGAAACCTAATGGCCCGCGCTTCCAATTTCTCGCGATTCGAATTAAACGCGAAAATAAAAACGCCGTGAGAGGGGCGGGTTTTCTACGAGGGTCCTGCAATTGCCAATTTGTCAGCAATTAAAACAAGACATCATTAAATCAGAAGCGGTCGTGAGGTTGGCCTTTGTTAAGTCACGTATGGCCCCTGTCGAGCTCCCCTCGGCTCAGCTCGCCAACCCTTAACGATAACTTCCACCGCGATACGACATGTTTCTGATTTCGAGAATAAATTAATTTTTTCCGATCGCCGTGGGACTCGAAATTGAACATCTCTTCCCGCACTGAAAGAAATAGTCAGTCTGATAGTAAAAAACGCGTATTTGCAGCTGATTTATTTATCTTTAAGTATTTAAATTGTCAAAATGTACACTTTATTAACTACTACCAATTCTTATAAATCAATTTATTTTTTAGAAATAAACTATCTATTACTTTCGACTTTGTTTGAGATCAACATATTATTTGAAAACAAATATGTTCTCAATTCATGCAAACAAAAATTTATTAAGTATAACAATGTGTATTTGTTTATAATAATTAAGGTTTTTTATGTGTAATGACTATTTGGTACTAATTCATTGTTAGTGAAAGAAAATACATTTGTACATTTTTATCAAAAATAAATACTCATTTGTTGAAAAGGTAGGTTGTATAAGATAAAAAAATGCTTATTTTACAATTGAACCGGAAGTTTGCATTAATAGCCAAATCATTTCTTTGCGTTATTCGGTAGTGTTGAGAAGTGCATTAAAATAATAATATGGAACCCGCCATCATTTTTAAAAAAGGTATAATCGTTCAAGTAAATCGGGACGTATATGATGAACCAGTTTTTGGAAAGGTTGTTAATGTATTGTACACTGGTGACAAACAAATGTATTTAATATATAAAACAACTGTTTGTTATGGTATTGATAAAGATTTTGAAGCATATGAAATGACTGATGATGATTTTTTCACTTCTAAACAAATTATTGACATTAAAAATATTTGTTGCACTTTTCCCACACTAATTTAATCGGTGATGGACGTAAATTTATTTCCTGCATGAACCAAGAATATTAATAGGTATCCATAACGACAGCAACTGTATTATTTAGACATTTTACAAACATTTCTAATACATTTCACATTGAATGATCCTCTAATATTTTCTTATTATTTATAGGTATAAGTTTTGTTTCATGTTTATTTTATTTACAGTAGAATCCGGTTATAACGGCTTCGGTTATAGCGAACCACCGGTTATAACGAACTTTATTCCAAGTCCCGACATTTTCCTCTATGCAACAACGTAAAAATTAGTCGGTTCTAACGAACTCGGATATAACGAACTATCGGATATAGCGAACCTGAAAAAGCTCAAATTAATAAAATTTCAATTGTCTATAACGAACTTTCCATTGTATATAACGCGTAATAACTTTTGAATCTGACGATGACTTGTCATTAAATGAGTGGTTACAAAAATAGAAACAAAGGGAACGTGAATTTCAGCAAGTGAAGGGCTCTATGCAAGAAGTACCTAAGTTACTTTTCATATTCTGTGATATTTGAGATTTGATGTTTCAATGTGACCTGTAAATCACATTGTTTTGACCTTGAATAATCTTTTTTTTACTAAAGTAAGTCTTCTTTAGGGAACAAAGATTAGTCAAAATCAAAACAGTGTGATTTCCAGATCAAACAGAAATATAAATCTCAAATATCACAGAATATGAAAAATGATACTTCTTACATAGAGCCCTTCAATTAGAAAATTAAATTTTTTCGAATACTTAAATATGAATGACTGTTAATGTAGACAATTTATTAGTTATAACAAAATGTTTGGGTATTTGTGGTAGACAAAAGTGCCCAAAAAGAAGCTAATGACGAAAGAGGATGAGCCGGAAACACCAGCATTACAAATTTTATCTACACAAGAAACTGTGAGAAGTATTAACAACATTCGTGATTTTTTACAGTTTTACGGTGCGCTGAACTCAATTATTGAAAATCTTAGTGACGTTGAAACGTGTGTGGACAATTTATACTTCAGTTGAAAATAAAAAAAAATTTCAAATAAAATTACTTGTTGCATTTTGCTTTGTTTCACTTAAGTTTAGTCCTTATATACTTAATGGTTTTATAAATATGCATATTTATATTAGACAATAAAGGTCTCATAAAATACTCTTGCATTTATTCTTTCAATAACGTTTATAACGAACTTCGGATATAACGAACCGATTTTGACGGTTCCTTGAGGTTCGTTATAACCGAATTCTACTGTAATTGTATTTTAAATATTTTTATTCATTTTAAATAAAAAATTTCAGTTTAATATGAGATTATTATTAAAAATCCAATTTATAAAATATTTATTAATAAATAATGAAGGGTTTATAGTAAATATTTCCCGCATATTATTTGTTATTATTAATATGCTAATTTAATTGTTAACTGAAATTCATTAGTAAAAAACAACTTATATTAAAATGATATAAATAATTAATAAATCTTGGTTGTATTATTATGTACTATTATTAAACGTATATTTAATGTTAACAAAAAATTATGAGAGAATATTTATTAATAACAAATATTTATTTGATTTTAATATACATTTATTTTTTATTAATAAACAACTATTCCTCCAAAATAAAGCAAATTAAGACTGAATAATACATTTATTTGGTGTAACTAAACGTGTGTTAACTATTACCAAATTCTTTTTTGTTTTTAATAATTGCTTACTTTATTATAAATAACAATGTGTTAGAAGTAAATGAAGCTAATTGAAATTGTATTAATAAACTGTCAGTTAATCGTAAATAAACATTTGGTGGGCCAAATATCAATCAATATTTGTTGATAGTTAACGAAGTTGCCTTGTTATTAACAAATTTTTCACTTCCTTTCTCTCTGTATACATTTCACATTGAATGATCCTCTAATATTTTTTTAATTATTTATAGGTATAAGTTTTGTTTCATGTTTATTTTATTTTATTGTATTTTAAATATTTTTATTCATTTTAAATAGAAAATTTTAGTTCAATATGAAAATATTATTATTAACCCAATTTATAAAATATTTATTAATAAATATTGAAGGGTTTATACTAAATATTTCCCGCATATCATTTGTTATTATTAATATGCTAATTTAATTGTTAACTGAAATTCATTAGTAAAAAACAACTTATATTAAAATGAGATAAATAATTAATAAATCTTGGTTGTATTATTATTTACTATTATTAAACGTATATTTAAAGTTAGCAAATATTTATGAGAGAATATTTATTAATAACAAATATTTATTTGATTTTAATATACATTTTTTTTTATTAATAACCAACTATTCCTCCAAAATAAAGCAAATTAAGACTGAATCATACATTTATTTGGTGTAACTAAACGTGTGTTAACTATTACCAAATTCTTTTTTGTTTTTCATAATTGCTGACTTTATTATAAATAACAATGTATTAGAAGTAAATTAAGCTAATTGAAATCGTATTAATAAACTGTCAGTTAATCGTAAATAAACATTTGGTGGGCCAAATATCAATCAATATTTGTTAATAGTTAACGAAGTTGCCTTGGTATTAACAAATTTTTCGCTTCTTTTCTCTCTGTGTAACGCTACCCCGGCGGATGCGCCCAGGCACGTCCGCTTTATTAAAAAAAAAATGAGAAACACACGATTTGAGATGAGGGTGCATTCAAATGCACCCCTTTGATAGTCGCGTTTCTTGAGATGCCGGGGGAGGATCGCATGAATATTTTATTAAAACATTACACGTTTTTTTCCGGGAAAACCAATTGTTGGGGATTAAAAATAGCATGCGTGCAATAAAACGATTTAAGTTGGACCTGCAGCTCAGGTCCAATAATTATCCGGAGCTCGGAGGGGTTGTTTTAATACGCTACCCTCGCATCCCGTTAAGCTCCCGTTTAACTTCGCAAATAATAGGTATTTGCTACAATAATGGCATTACAGGTACACTCGGTGTATCGATGCTGTTTGATCTGACAAAAAACAGTTTCGGTTTAATTCACAATGATTTTATTCAAAACAACCACCTTTTTCGTATAATTACATTAGCTTTTTATACTTTGTGTTCAGTCTTAAAGGAACTTGATATTGTATTGTTCGCTTTTGCTTATTGCTGATATACAGGGCGTTATAAGTTTTGCCGCCGGTGGCTGAATTGTTCTTCAAAATAGTTTGTCAAGTCTCATAAATTGCATTTGAGTAATTTTATATTATTAAGGAACATAGAAACAAGAAAAAGAAATTAAAAAAAACTAAAACACTAGAACGTTATAACTAACTGTGTTTGAACTTCAAACATAGTTTCTTTATTTTTTCCTATTTTTTTTTTTTTATTGTTAATTGTGCCAGTTATTTTGTAATGCAAATTGTGTCAGCTAATTGCACTGCAACTAAGTTTGTATAACCTATTTGAATTTATTTCTATGTCAGAAATGTACGAACGTTGCACTTTGAACAAGCTGTATAGCAGAAATTAATGTCAAACTTCTAACGTAACAGCAAATAATGTGACTAGTCATGAAAGAGTTTAATTATAAATAAGGATTGTAATTAGAATAAGTCATTACTGCTATCAACTTTAGCGGTAGTCAGACCTGAGTAGGTCAAATAGACTAATGTGGGAATAAAATGTATATTTCTTAAAAATCTTAATTGTTTTTCACTCCAAAAATCCAAACAACGCATCAGCTTACTGGTCTACACTGAACAACTGGAAGTGTCAAAACTTTGCCAAAAATTGGCAAACCACGGACCACAACTAATGAAGGTATTAGTTGAATTACAAGAATCGCCTCAAACTTCTACCACAACTTTGACACCATGGTATAGAGCGTGATCGACACGTGCATTCTTTAACTTGCGTTTTCATTAGTCGGCCCTTACTACCCGAAGTATCTTGAAAGACGTTTATACAGTGGCGAACGATACCAACTCATTCTATTGTCTAAAGCTTGTAACAACGACTTTGCAGGTTTTCTTCACGTGAACAGTGCATGATTACTCTGTAGACTAAGCAACTAAAGTATAATCATTCAAGTTTTACTTGACTTGTACAAAAGACTTTCTATAGACTTTCTAGAAAACAATACATATTTCCTGTATTTTATTACCGTTATTAAATTAACTGCCAATTCATAGAAGTCCTAGAAACTTTATTTCACAAAAAAAAAACAAAAAAATGGAAGACAAGTTTTTCGAACTATCCTTCAGTGACTGAATCTACGGAATAATAAAAGGACGTGATCAACACGTGCAGTTTTTAACTTGCCTTTCTATTAGCCTGCTCTTATTACCTGAAGTACTGTAGAGAACGATATTCAATTTTCTCTATAGTTGAACATTTTAAGCTGAGCAATTAGTAACATCGACTTTGCAGATACTCTTCTACGTGAACAGTGCGTGATTACTCTGTAGACTAAACAACTAAAGTATTATCGTTCAAGTTTTATTTGACTTGTACAAAATTTTCTATAGATTTCCTAGAAAATAATATTTCCTGTATTTTATTACCGTTATTAAATTAACTACCAATTCATGGAAGTTCTAGAAACTTTATTTTACAAAAAAAAACAAAAAAAATGGAAGAAAACTTTTTCGAACAACACTTCAGTTGACTGAATCTACGGAAGAATAAAAAAGCGTGATCAACACGTGCATTTTTCAACTTGTCTTTCTATTGGCCTGCCCTTATTACCTAAAGTATTGTAGAGAACGATACTGAACTCCCTCTATTGTTTAAAATTTAACCAGAGCAATTAGTAATTTCGACTTTGCAGATACTCTTCAACGTGAACAGTGCGTGATTACTCTGTAGACTAAACAACTAAAGTATAATCGTTCAAGTTTTACTTGACTTGTACAAAAGGCTCTCTATAGACTTCCTAGAAAATAATATTTCCTGTATTTTATTACCGTTAATAAATTAACTGCCAATTCATGGAAGTCCTAGAAACTTTCTTTCACAAAAAACAAAAAAAATGGAAAAAAACTTTTTTGAACTACACTTCAGTGACTGAATCTACGGAAGAAAAAAAAGCGTGATCAACACGTGCATTTTTCAACTTGCCTTTTTATTGGCCTGCTCTTATTACCTGAAGTACTGTAGAGAACGATACTCAATTCCCTCTACTGTTTAAAATTTAACCAGAGCAATTAGTAATATCGACTTTGCAGGTACACTGAGAGAAATTGACATTAATATAATTATATTTCATATGTGGGAAGCAGTTTGGAATGTTAAAGGTGCAATATTTATATTTACCTAAAATATAAATATAAAATATAAATATATATTTTACTCTGTAGACTAAACAACTGAAGTATAATCGTTCACAAGTAAATTCATTCTATTACTTTTTAGAAAAAATTGGAGAATTAAAAAAAAATCCATTTAGCAAGTTGTTTCTTTTTTTGTGAGGCGCCTTCTCGTTGAAAGCGCGTTTAATTTCTGTTCTCATGAATAGAAGTTTTCTGGACGTCCCGGGCGCCTTTTTTCTCGCGTGATCTTCGTTTCCAACCATGATGAATAGATATTTTATTTCCTAACGTCTCGGGACAAAGGCGCACACAGTGTATTTAAGGTGAGGAAGGAGTGCTGGAGTGGAGACCACCCGCCGGAAAATGGTAGCCAATTTGTCCGCATTCTTGAAAAGCTGTCAGTAATTTCGTGGTCTTTAGTGCGCGTGGTTTTTTCTCCCATTTAAGACCGAAATTCGTATTTGTCGATAATTGCGGCGCCAAAACGCTCCGAGTCTTCGACCTCTCATACAGAGAGAGGTGTAATGGCACCCAATAGCGCCACTTTTCTTATTCATTCACGGATCGTTCGGTTAATATACCATTACCACCCAGTGTATCGTTATTTACTGAAACCACCCACATAGCCGGATGACTCGCAGAATGCCTCAGAGGTGCGCCACAGTCGCGCAGGCGATTAACGCGCACGAAATTAAACGCTCTCCGGTCAGTTTAAATAAATTGGACGATTATGCCAAGGGAGAGATGTTTGACTGCCAGTGACAATGGATGTCATCGGCGATGACAGGTCTTAAGGGTGTGTTTACACGACCCCGGGGCTATTGCACCGTGCGCTCTAAACGTTCCCATTGTCGGACGTGCCAGTCCGAATTAGAAAATTTAATTGTCGAAAATGTCGACCGAATTTTAATAATCACGATTTACCTGCAAGCAGATCGCGTATCAAATGCCGCGCGCGGAATTTAATAATAACAGATCAACGCGATCCGGGAAGAAGGGGCGTATATGGATTTGTGCCACCGTCATCCCACTTGACCCGTGCTCTCCCGAATGGTTACTTAGCAACAATTAATCACATTTTATCGTTAGTATCAGCTTACAGGATATTACCGTGCACGGTACACTCCCCTACATACAGTCGACTTGCTAATTTTTTAAGCTCAGTGATGAGTATTACAAACGATTTTTGCTTTTCGAGATCTTTTCTTTGGGTAAATTAAATTAAAAAATTCCTTTTTATATTTTCTCTGTTAAATGACTTATTTTTAGATTATTCAACTACTATAATCTTGTGGTGCCAAACCTGGGCTGTAAGGTGAATGTCACTGCTCAGTTCTTGTGCACACTTGTCGTTCAAAAGTATACAAGGCTTTCTTCAAATTTTCAATTCTGTTACATTTAAAAAATAGCTGTCACAAATTGACCAATTGAAGATTAGGGTAGATACACCACTTTTAGCCACCTCGAGCAAATTTGTAATTAAAAAAAAACAATAATAGCGTAATGTAATAGCGTATTACATATCGAGAGTTATAAGAAACATATTACGCACGAGTCAAAAAGTTACGCACGGAGTGTGTAATTTGACTCGTGCGTAATTGATTTACAACTACAGTTGTGTATCGTGCTTTTTCTTCGACCATATTAATTCCCGGGAATTAAGAAAAAATGAAATGTTTTGTTACATCAGCAACGTTATGTAGAGATTTTTTTATTATTATTATTGTAATCTTTACAATCTGTCTGTTGAGATTTAGTAACTTTATAGACATAATATGGAACTTGGTGGAAAGAGTTCATAATTTTTTAAAATTATTTTTTTAAAGTTTTTTAATTTAATTTAATTTTTTTTACAAGTTCATCAAAATGGATATGACTAGAGGTATGCAGAGGTGAAGAACAAAAATTAAAGGCTTTATTAGTTTAGCAACGCTATGTAGCGATGATGAATCGAACTACCTAACTTAAAAACCAAAACTGTTACTATCATTGCGAATTGTCACTGTCATTATGTTGACAATGTTGGCTATAGTTCCTGACTGTGCGATTTTTATAACGCACGGTGTGCGTAAGTATACACTTATTTGGTTTATTGTTTGCACAATATTGATCATTTTCAGTAATGATCTTAGAAAAAATATTTTATATCCGGAAATGACAAAGAAAAATTTGGTTCACAGTTTCTAGACACAGTTTAGTAACATGCAACTAAATTTGTTAGCATTCACTTACCATTCTTCGCAGTGTAGCCTTGATTCAATTTGACAACCTTGTTTGTAAATACATAACTATAATAAAATTGTTTCATTACATAAGGAAACAATAAATTTAAAAAATTACAATAAGAAGATAAATTTGGTATAAAAATGCGTTTGTCACAAGTAAATAATTTTGTCATTGGTGCAGACCGCGGCACAGTTTACACCGGGACAATACGAAACAGAGCGCGCCTATTGGACTCATTGTGGTGTGAAACATGACACCCCGACAAACAATCACAACAGTTTTTTATTTTGTTATGTTTCAATGCGGTATCGCGATTTATTTATTTTAGATCCGAACCATATCAGACAGGAAGACAGAATTCATTGAAGGTTACCATAAAATACAAATCAGTGGCTCGCAAACTTAACTTATTATAACGTAGAGTGAATTAATTTACGAGTACATAAACATAATTTACTTCAAAACTAAAAGTGGGCTTATGTAAAACTGACTTTAAAATGGCACTTACCACAGCAACCTTATAATGAATGAGGTATGGGTATTGTTATTATAATTATGAAAGTAACCGTAATATTACAACAACTTTTACAGTTAATTAATTGCATTGAAGTAACCTCCTTTAACATAAATGTGTCAAAATGATTTTTAGTGAGTTACCTACAGCCAGTGGAAATTAATACTCCCCAAAAGTAATTTCTTGCTAAGGACTCAAAAAGCAAATGAATTACACTTATCATATCATATCTGTGGTCAAGAAGGATTGTGTTTGCATAAACCAGCCTTAACATAAGTTGTAGCTAATTGATGTCAACTTTCAAATGTCACTGATGTTATAAAATGGGTTAAATGCATTAAAGCGTTCAATTGTTAAGTATTTTGAAGAATTGTAATAAATCTTTGCTTTAAACTAGGTTTTTCATTTCAAAATCATAAGGTCTCGTGAAATTTTTACATTAAATTTGACTGTCCATAACTTAAAAAGTCGTTGAGGCACAAAAAATCTCTAAGAATAAAAATCGTAGATCACATCAAGGACTAAAACTTTTGTTTAAAGTATTTTTTTGATTTCAAACTAATCAGTACAGTTTTGACCCGTGAAACTATTTTTTTGATTTCAAAATAATGACTCTGTTGACTCGTGAAATTTTTACAACAAATTTGACTGTCCACAACTTAAAAATTAGTTGAGACACAAAAAATCTCTAAGAATAAAAATCGTAGACCACATCAGCGACTAAAACTTTTACTTAAAGTATTTTTTTGATTTCAAACTAATAAGTACAGTTTTGACCCGTGAAGCTATTTTTTTGATTTCAAAATAATGACTCTGTTGACTCGTGAAATTTTTACAACAAATTTGACTGTCCACAACTTAAAAATTAGTTGAGACACAAAAAATCTCTAAGAATAAAAATCGTAGACCACATCAGCGACTAAAACTTTTACTTAAAGTATTTTTTTGATTTCAAACTAATAAGAACAGTTTTGACCCGTGAAACTGTTCTTTTGATTTCAAAATAATGACAGTGTTGGCTCGTTAAATTTTTACAACAAATTTGACTGCCCACAACTTAAAAATTAGTTGAGACACAAAAAATTTCTAAGAATAAAAATCGTAGACCACATCAAGGACTAAAACTTTTGTTGAAACTATTTTTTTGATTTCAAACTAATAAGGACAGTTTTGACCCGTGAAACTATTTTTTTGATTTCAAAATAATAACAGTGTTGACCCATGAAATTTTAACAACAAATTTGACTGCCCACAACTTAAAAATTAATTGAGACACAAAAAATCGCTAAGAATGAAAATCGTAGACCAAGGATTAAAATTTTTGTTGAAACTATTTTTTTGATTTCAAAATAATAAGGACAGTTTTGACCCGTGAAATGTTTACATCAAATTTGAATAAAAATCGTACTAGCAACAAGAAACAGTTTTCGACAAGATCCGAAGTCAACTTTGCAGCAATTATTTCCAACGATGACCAAATGGTGGTAATGGTTTTGTATAAAAGTATCAGCGGGTCGCTGTAAGCGACACTGTGTCGGATATTATATTGATAGCTTCGTAAAATGCTACGGTCCAGTATATCCTCTCTGCAGCTGACAGTTGAGATTTATCCGATTTTATATGATGATAACAACGGACGCCCGCAAAAACACACATACGTCGTCGCTACTAAACGTACATTAGGGGCGAAAACGAGGGTGAATATCTAACGCTTTCGTTACGCATGCAGTTTTTAACTGTTTGTTCAGACCCCTCCTCCCCAAAGTCCGGTAAACATAAACCAATCATTTTTTCACCATTATTTTATTGATAAGAATTAAAAACACAGCTTTACAAGACATGAAGGTGCATTAATGGCTCTATTTTCTTCCTCTGGTATAATACACATTTTTATTTCTATTATTCTATTTTACAGTAATCGAATTTTCTACACATAAATATATATTTACAAGAGAAGAATTTGTACAATTCAAAACCTAACACACAGGTCGAAAAGTTCTCGTGGACGTTCTTTGTAAAAAATCAATTTTGCGGCCATAAATTAAGTATTGAACCGGGTTATTTAAACACTAAATCACACATCAATCGTATGTTACACTTTCTACACAATTATCCCAAAAATCACTAAACTACCACGCCCTCGCTTGCAGCGGCAAATAAGTCCCACATTGCTGCTGGTAATTACCTTGTTGCCTGTAGGCCATCGCCAGCCCCCCGTTGGCCATGCATTGCGACTGTTGCTGCTGGGGGCAGGCTTGCTGCGACCGGCTGCCTTCCGAAGACGTCACCGTCGTCGACGCCTGGTTGCTGGATCCGCCGGAGCAGGGCTTGCCGTCTTTGACTAAAACCGGAACGGCCACTCTTCTCGGCGAGCTCGCCGACTGAAAACAGAAAAAAATGGAGTCCGGTTAGCACACACACGCTGACTAAAAATGAAAAGCGAAGGGGAAATGCAGACAGAAAGGAGGTAACCATGGCAGATTGTGACGTGGCCCACTTGAACGAGCATGTGTTTTCAAGAGGCCTGCTTCCGTCGCTCCCGATATCGACAAAAGCACCAGCAACACGACTGCGACGATTTCGGGGAAAAATGTGATACAGCAAAACCGAAATAAAGAACATAAGTTTTGCAAAAAATCGAAATTTATAATTTATTAATAATTGAGGGTCCGATTTCAAGTCAGAGTTGCGACGGTGCAAATGGGTTGCCATGGCGCAATAAAAATTTCCAACAAGGTAGCCTGCTAATTTCAAATCGAATTGTAGTTTATTTATTAATTCGAGAAGCAGATTCAAATAGATCCCGCCGAAAGGTAGATGTGTGATTGGCTCTTGGAAAGCTTCTTTTACACTGATGAAATTATGGAAAATGGGCAGTCGCCATATTGCCGAAACAGCTGATTGTAGCTGTGTGTTTCATTAAATTAAAGAAGTTCTTATCAGAACTGAGTGGCTTCAGTTGTGTGCTTTTATTTCGTTTGGCTTCATTTGTATTTTTTTTCCATTTTTGGTTCTATTACAAACATATTATTGTTCGCACGTGTTGTGTCCACTTTACGAAAGTTTGTGCTGTCATTGCAGTCGGGCCAGATGGCGACACAAGCACAACAGAAAGTGACTGTGACGACAATAAATTTGAATTATTTGATTAATAAATGCAGTGGTTTAAAGTGTGAAATTACTGAATATTGTGTGCCACACTCTTTTTGTATTCGTTCTCCTTTATTGTTTTTCAAAAAAATCGCAAAAACTAACAATACAATGAATATAAATTATTTGTATTTAATTTTCCTAACTTTTTACCAACATTTGTTATATTTGAAATACAAATGTTGTTTTAATATAATCTACAATGTAATATAATTTTGTGAATTAAAAATACTAAAATTCAAATTTGCCGCCAAAAAAATATTTACCAGAAATGTTCCACTGTAATTTGTTCTTTTTATTTTAATTCTCGAATTAATAAATGAAATATAGCCCCCAAATTGCTGGAAACTGACAGGGCCGGATTTAGACTTGATAAGGCCCTAAGCTATTTGAGATATGTTTGAGATGTGGGAACCTTTATAAGTCCAGAAGTGTCGGGGCCCTAAGCTATAGCTTGTGTAGCTTATACGTAAATCCTGCATTGAAAACTGTTATGCGCCGCTACTATGGTAACCGATTTGCACCGTCGCAACTGTGACTTAAAATCGGGTCTTGTGAGCCGTTGATTTTGAAAGTGGAACAAGTCCATTTTGCGAAGAAAACAGTTGAAGCTAATTTTTATTAGAAATTAAATCTAACAATAACATAAAATTAAAGGCTCAATTGTTTTGTTTTCTGGATAGTAGAATCTTTTTTTTATACATTATGTTGAAAGAATTTTGCTAAAGTAATCAATTATCAATGAAAAAGTTGAATAATCAATTATCGACAAAACTTTTTTGAGTAACATTCACTGCTTTCTAATTTTCACTCCTGTCACACATCCACCTGTTGATGGAATCAAATGTGCACTTGACCACAGTGAAGGAGAGCCATTTGAAATTACACAATTTTGTCAAATAATTATTTAACCAATGTGTGTAATAATTTGTGTAATTAATAATTGAGACATTTTAACGCGGTCGCTTCGCTCGCGCGTTAATCATAGAGATTGATCGCCAATTAGCACAAAAGTTGGTCACAAGTTCTCAGTGCTCTTTTTGTAAAAAAAAGGTGGTGAAACGCTCAACAGGGCGATTTTATTTAGACCAACAGCTATTTAAAAAAAACAAATCGTCAAAAAAAGGTGGTGGAACGCCGCTCCCCAAGCGTTCCATGACAAAAAGAGCACTGCAAGTTCTTATCAGCTTATGATTTCTTCATTGTGCAAACATTAAAAGTAGTAAAATTCAATTTTTTTGCCAAAAACTACTTGCTAGAAATATTCCAGTGTAATTCGATCTTTCAATTTCATTCCTCCTAATTAAAAAATGAACTGTAGTATCACACAGATATCCAAATTTGGAAGAACGTTTTTCTTATGGAAAATTTCCTGTTTTATTTTGGTTCTTTTCTTAATAGCATTTTGTGATTTCATAAAATTAAAGCACAAATTATTGCTGCTTGATATGAATTCCCATCATGTTTTATTTTTAAGATGTGTTACAGTAAAATAGGTTGTGTGTCGCTTTACAACGTGCTGTTAAACCGTGACACAGTTGAGAGTGCTTGATCCATAGATACTAATATCATAACAATTATAATTGAATTTAAGAACATTTCCACAAAGCTATTGGGTAAGTGTTATCACAATACAACAATTTTCGACAACAGATTTAAATAGGGTAAAATCGACTCAGTGGATCAGATAGTGCAATAATTTTTTTTTCCTTTTTGTTATAATGTATGAAAATTATTTATGTTTTTACTCTAGTTGATAGATTGTATTATATATAACAAGCAATAAAGATTAAAGACTTTTGATTTTGAGTATTTCATTTTTTATCAACAAAATTAGAAAGGTGCGCCATCTGTCCTGGTTTTACCCTAAATGTGTGTCACTGTTGAACATGTTACCTTACACTAAAAATGAATTTAACATTTAATTTTTTTTTTACTTACAATTTGTTTCTTTCTTCATAACAACATTTTTAAAAATTTTCCACTTACTACAAATCACAAACATTTAAAAAAATGTATTTTTTAAAATGTAATAATGTGTAACTGACGTTTTTTCAAAGAATGTGTTTTTTAAAATGTTTGTGATTTGTAATTTTAAAAAATGTATTTTTTAAAATGTAATAATGTGTAACTGACGCTTTTTTAAAGAATGTGTTTTTTAAAATGTTTGTAATTTGTAATTTTAAAAAATGTATTTTTTAAAATGTAATAATGTGTAACTGACGCTTTTTTAAAGAATGTGTTTTTTTAAATGTTTGTGATTTGTAGTAAGTGGAAAATTTAAAAAAATGTTGTTATGAAGAAGGAAAGAAGTAAAACAATTATACATAACACGGGAAACTTGATTTAAATTAAAAAAAAAAAAAAAAAAATTCGCCAGGTTTCACTGTATCATTTCGGGGCTGCTGCTCAAGACCGGTCTAAATTCGCCTCCCTCAGCCAAAATTAAACGCAGCAACGTCCACATAATTGACGATCTCAATAAAACTTAATTCAATAACTTCAACCACTCTTCAAGCAATTACACTTCCGTCGGAAGACGTATTTTCTCGACGGACTGAAAAAAGAGCGCCTTCGCCGAAAACTTTCTCGTGCGTTCGGATTCTCCCACATGTGCATCACAAAATAACGAGAACAAGAATGTGCGGGACCGGTAGCTAAGAGCAGTTATCACCACAAACGTGGACAGGTGCGCTGGATCAATATTGATGCAGCAGCCATATTTGACCACGATTAGGTCAACCCGTCCTGCGGAGAATTTTCTTGCGGCCACAAAAAAATATGTCACGCCACTGTGCGGGCTTTTTTATGGCCATGTTCTTGTCCGTACATGCGAGCAAACACGGGTCAAATCACTTAATTGAAATTAATATTTGATTTTCAGGATGTAGCTTGGAAATACCGTTCGAAGGTAAACACAAATTTTGAAACCAAAATACCGGTCGCTGACGATTGCGTCGATTTTTTGCGGCGGTTTTCACAATTCGCTTGTATCTTTAGATGATTTGGCAAATGTGATTCAAAATCGTCTGTTTGTCTTGACGCCTCTCTCGAATTATTCCATCGAGTATCTGTTGACATCACCTCTTCAATCCGCAACTTTCGTCGCGACTAATTATTCATTTCCTTGGGAAAAACGAGCGCGAAAATGCCAAACGTGGAATTGTTTTGTTAATTTCTTTATCCGAAAAGGTGATGTTGTTATAGGATTATGCGACGTTAAAAGGCGCTTTATTCGTTCAAAACCTTACCTGGTTGTGTTGATTTTGCTCGGCCATGGCTTTTTCTTTCGCCTGTCTCTTGCACTTGTACCTGTGATTTTGGAACCATATTTTCACCTGTAACAACAAGACAGGGTCAACGCTTTTAAAAATAATAAACTAAACGAGCCACGATTTGTGTCACGATTTCGGACGGCTCAAATTGATCCTTTCAAATGATAATTGGTAGTCAAAGGATTTGAGAAATTTCTGCAGATTTGTTTCTGAATTCCTTACAATATGATTATTTTAAACGAAGAGGAAAATAATGAAAAAAAAATTGGAGAAAAGACACCAATTTCGGCCACTTTAAGCAAATTTCTAATTGAAAAAATTTACAAATTACTAAGAATACTTGTAATAATATATTACATACCGAGAATTGTAAGAAACCTATTACATTATTATTATTATGTGTAATGACTATTTGGTACTAATTCATTGTTAGTGAAAGAAAATACATTTGTACATTTTTATCAAAAATAAATACTCATTTGTTGAAAAGGTAAGTTGTCTAAGATAAAAAAATGCTTATTTTACAATTGAACCGAATGTTTGCATTAACAGCCAAATCATTTCTTTGCGTTATTCGGTAGTGGTGAAAAGTGCATTAAAATAATAATATGGAACACGCCATCATTTTTAAAAAAGGTATAATCGTTCAAGTAAATCGGGACGATATATGGTGAACCAGTTTTTGGAAAGGTTGTTAATGTATTTTACACTGGTGACAAACAAATGTATTTAATATATAAAACAATTGTTTGTTATGGTATTGATAAAGATTTTGAAGCATATGAAGTGACTGATGATGATTTTTCCACTTCTAAACAAATTATTGACATTAAAAATATTTGTTGCACTTTTTTTTTCCTGCATGAACCAAAAATATTAATAGGTATCTATAACGACAGCAACTGTATTATTTAGACATTTCACAAACATTTCTAATACATTTCGCATTGAATGATCCTCTAATATTTTTTTTATTATTTATAGGTATAAGTTTTGTTTCATGTTTATTTTATTTTATTGTATTTTAACTATTTTTATTCATTTTAAATAAAAAATTTCAGTTTAATATGAGATTATTATTAAAAATCCAATTTATAAAATATTTATTAATAAATAATGAAGGGTTTATAGGAAATATTTCCTGCATATTATTTGTTATTATTAATATGCTAATTTAATTGTTAACTGAAATTCATTAGTAAAAAACAACTTATATTAAAATGATATAAATAATTAATAAATCTTGGTTGTATTATTATTTACTATTATTAAACGTATATTTATTGTTAACAAATATTTATGAGAGAATATTTATTAATAACAAATATTTATTTGATTTTAATATACATTTATTTTTTATTAATACACAACAATTTCTCCAAAATAAAGCAAATTAAGACTCAATAATACGTTCATTTGATGTAACTAAACGCGTTTTAACTATTACCAAATTCTTTTTTGTTTTTAATAATTGCTTACTTTAGAAGTGTTAGAAGTAAATTGAGCTAATTGAAATCGTATTATTAAACTGTAAGTTAATCGTAAACAAACATTTGGTGGACCAAATATCAATAAAAAAATTTAATAGTTAACGAAGTTGCCTTGTTATTAACAAATTTTTCACTTCTTTTCTCTCTGTGTAGCACAGTTATTTTTTTATGTTATTATTGATGTTAATATCCAATATTGCACATATTGTTGTGAAATAAATATTTTTAAGAACTGTGTTTGTGTCTCAAGTATATTGACTGCACTTCACCTATTCAAAAGTCCTCATAAATCCATTCTCGATATCGTGGATGAATAGAAACAAAAAATACAACTTGAATTAATCGAATTCATACAATGATTGCCTTACTGAACTATTTATGTGGTTTGAGCGGCGCATTTGTAATTGTGTAACAAAAAAAATTAACCGAAAGTGGAAGGTTTAAATCTATTGATAACTCATCCGCGGAGGAGTACAATAGCGCCGAATTCGTGTCTATTTAAATTCACAAGTTGTTCTCTTGTGAGAGGTTTGTAAACCGTGGTATTATACAAGCTGTAAACCTAAATAATTGTTAAGTTTCTTAAGAGTTATTAGTATTTCTTCACAAATCTAACCCTTCCGACAAGAAATGAATTCAGTGCTTCAGCACCGTATTCTGCCGTGACAAATACGCCACAAAGAAATGAAATAATATAGTTGAATGCATAGAAGTAAGTAAATCAAATCGGAGAAATAAAAGGATCATTTTTTAATTCCAAGGAGTGATTTAAAAATATCGCGCCAAAAGTTAGATCTACGATTGGCTGCCAAGCAAGTCAGTTTTACACATATTCAATTATGGAAAATAGGCAGTGTCGAACAAGTTGATTAAATTTTTGTGTCACAGTAGCTAATGTTCCTAATTGTTTATTGTTGGTAAAAAAACTGATTTTTTTTTTTTTTTTTCGTTAAATTCAGTTTTCAACATTAGTGTGAGAGGTTTTTTTTATTTTTATTTTTATTAAAAATATAGCAAGATTGCTTGTACTTGTAGCCACCCCCAAAATTGAGGTTAAATTGAAAGTTATTTATTTGAAATTTGGTATAAGGCTTGAAATTTCGTCGGCGTTAGTTTACGAGAAAAAAAATAAAAACCTATTTTTTATGAAAATAATATTTCCCAATTTCGATTAATTTCACTTTTCAGGGTCCGTATGAATGAGACAAAAATGTTCAAAGTAAAAAACATTCCAAAAGCTGTAAGTAGTCTAAAATTCCCTTATATTGGAATCTTCAGAATAAAAATTTATGACTGTAAACAGTCGTTAGTATATATCCGAAAAGGTAAGTACGATTTAAATTGTAAAAATTTGTCACTGTGGAGTGAATTCTTGTAGATTTCTAAAATTTAAGCAAATTGTTAGTCCTCTAATAAATTACGAATATGAGTACGAAGATACAGTCGAACTCCTCTATAGTGACCTCCTCTATAATGATTTTTTCTCTATAGTGATATTTTTGTCCGGAACGTGCATTTTTGAACGTTTTCCATAAAAAAAATACCTCTATATTATGATGTTAAGCCTCCCTATAGTGATTATTATTTACGAAAGGAGTACCAAATTTCTCGAGGAACGGAATTTTCGGTAATAGAAAACCTGAAAAATCCTTAAACGAATTTCTTGCAAAATCCTTAGTTATGCAATCAACTTTGGACAGTTTTTTTTCATCAATAAGTACATGCTATGTAAGTATTCAGATGAAAATTTGTATTGTTTATTAATAACTGTGTATATTTCTATATACTTAAACAAATATTTTTTCAAATATAATAAATTTTAATTTTTTGTTTTGAATATCAATTGGTTTTTAAAGTGACTGCCAAAATTGTAAAATTATACTTGAATTCTATATAGTGAAGTTTCTCTATAGTGATGTTTTCGAACATCACTATAGAGGAGTTCGACTGTATTTTCCAATTTCGTAAAATTTTACTTTTCAGGATTAGTATGACTGAGATAAGGATATGCAAAGTAAAAAAAAATTCCAAAAAGCTGTAATTACTCTAAAATTCCGTTATATTGGAATCTTAAGAATAAAAGTAATGATTTATGGCTGTAAGCAGTCGTTAGTATCTATCCGCAAAGATAAGTACGATTTAAATTTATGGCATTGTAAAAATTAAGATTCCAATATAAGGGAATTTTAGACTAATTACAGCTTTTGGATTTTTTTTTACTTTGCCTCAACGATACTTACCGATCCTGAAAAGTGAAATTTGACGAAATTGGGAGATATTACTTTTATAAAAAATCAGTTTTTATTTTTTTTCTCGAAAACGAACGCTGACCATTAATTAACTTAATAATTGTCCACACATCAGTTTTTTTTTTACCATTTGCATTACACCAGAGTCATGCGGGTACCAAATTTCAAATGGGACACCCGTACAATATTTAAAAACAGCTTCATCAATTTCATAGTTTCGGAGAAACTTTTGCAATGCAATAAATTCAAATCGTACTTAACTTTACGGGTAGGTACTAACGACTGTTTACTCTTAAGATTCTAATATGAAGGAATTTTAGACTAATTTAAGGTTTTGGATTTCTTTTTGTGAAATTTTACTAAATTGGGAGATATTACTTTTATAAAAAAATCAGTTTTTAATTTTTTTTCTCGAAAATCAACGCTGACCATTAATTAACTTAATAACTGTCCACACATCAGTTTTTTTTTTACCATTTGCATTACACCAGAGTCATGCGGGTACCAAATTTCAAATGGGACACCCCGTAGAATATTTAAAAACAGCTTCATCAATTTCATAGTTTCGGAGAAACTTTTGCAATGCAATAAATTCAAATCGTACTTAACTTTACGGGTAGGTACTAACGACTGTTTACTCTTAAGATTCTAATATGAGGGAATTTTAGACTAATTTAAGGTTTTGGATTTCTTTTTGTGAAATTTTACTAAATTGGGAGATATTACTTTTATAAAAAAAACAGTTTTTATTTTTTTTCTCGAAAACCAACGCTGACCATTAATTAACTTAATAATTGTCCACACATCAGTTTTTTTTTACCATTTGCATTACACCAGAGTCATGCGGGTACCAAATTTCAAATGGGACACCCCGTACAATATTTAAAAACAGCTTCATCAATTTCATAGTTTCGGAGAAACTTTTGCAATGCAATAAATTCAAATCGTACTTAACTTTACGGGTAGGTACTAACGACTGTTTACTCTTAAGATTCTAATATGAGGGAATTTTAGACTAATTTAAGGTTTTGGATTTCTTTTTGTGAAATTTTACTAAATTGGGAGATATTACTTTTATAAAAAAAACAGTTTTTATTTTTTTTCTCGAAAACCAACGCTGACCATTAATTAACTTAATAATTGTCCACACATCAGTTTTTTTTTTACCATTTGCATTACACCAGAGTCATGCGGGTACCAAATTTCAAATGGGACACCCCGTAGAATATTTAAAAACAGCTTCATCAATTTCATAGTTTCGGAGAAACTTTTGCAATGCAATAAATTCAAATCGTACTTAACTTTACGGGTAGGTACTAACGACTGTTTACTCTTAAGATTCTAATATGAGGGAATTTTAGACTAATTTAAGGTTTTGGATTTCTTTTTGTGAAATTTTACTAAATTGGGAGATATTACTTTTATAAAAAAAACAGTTTTTATTTTTTTTCTCGAAAACCAACGCTGACCATTAATTAACTTAATAATTGTCCACACATCAGTTTTTTTTTACCATTTGCATTACACCAGAGTCATGCGGGTACCAAATTTCAAATGGGACACCCCGTACAATATTTAAAAACAGCTTCATCAATTTCATAGTTTCGGAGAAACTTTTGCAATGCAATAAATTCAAATCGTACTTAACTTTACGGGTAGGTACTAACGACTGTTTACTCTTAAGATTCTAATATGAGGGAATTTTAGACTAATTACAGGTTTTGGATTTCTTTTTGTGAAATTTTACTAAATTGGGAGATATTACTTTTATAAAAAAATCAGTTTTTAATTTTTTTTCTCGAAAATCAACGCTGACCATTAATTAACTTAATAACTGTCCACACATCAGTTTTTTTTTTACCATTTGCATTACACCAGAGTCATGCGGGTACCAAATTTCAAATGGGACACCCCGTAGAATATTTAAAAACAGCTTCATCAATTTCATAGTTTCGGAGAAACTTTTGCAATGCAATAAATTCAAATCGTACTTAACTTTACGGGTAGGTACTAACGACTGTTTACTCTTAAGATTCTAATATGAGGGAATTTTAGACTAATTTAAGGTTTTGGATTTCTTTTTGTGAAATTTTACTAAATTGGGAGATATTACTTTTATAAAAAAAACAGTTTTTATTTTTTTTCTCGAAAACCAACGCTGACCATTAATTAACTTAATAATTGTCCACACATCAGTTTTTTTTTACCATTTGCATTACACCAGAGTCATGCGGGTACCAAATTTCAAATGGGACACCCCGTAGAATATTTAAAAACAGCTTCATCAATTTCATAGTTTCGGAGAAACTTTTGCAATGCAATAAATTCAAATCGTACTTAACTTTACGGGTAGGTACTAACGACTGTTTACTCTTAAGATTCTAATATGAGGGAATTTTAGACTAATTACAGGTTTTGGATTTCTTTTTGTGAAATTTTACTAAATTGGGAGATATTACTTTTATAAAAAAATCAGTTTTTAATTTTTTTTCTCGAAAATCAACGCTGACCATTAATTAACTTAATAATTGTCCACACATCAGTTTTTTTTTTACCATTTGCATTACACCAGAGTCATGCGGGTACCAAATTTCAAATGGGACACCCCGTACAATATTTAAAAACAGCTTCATCAATTTCATAGTTTCGGAGAAACTTTTGCAATGCAATAAATTCAAATCGTACTTAACTTTACGGGTAGGTACTAACGACTGTTTACTCTTAAGATTCTAATATGAGGGAATTTTAGACTAATTTAAGGTTTTGGATTTCTTTTTGTGAAATTTTACTAAATTGGGAGATATTACTTTTATAAAAAAAACAGTTTTTATTTTTTTTCTCGAAAACCAACGCTGACCATTAATTAACTTAATAATTGTCCACACATCAGTTTTTTTTTACCATTTGCATTACACCAGAGTCATGCGGGTACCAAATTTCAAATGGGACACCCCGTACAATATTTAAAAACAGCTTCATCAATTTCATAGTTTCGGAGAAACTTTTGCAATGCAATAAATTCAAATCGTACTTAACTTTACGGGTAGGTACTAACGACTGTTTACTCTTAAGATTCTAATATGAGGGAATTTTAGACTAATTACAGGTTTTGGATTTCTTTTTGTGAAATTTTACTAAATTGGGAGATATTACTTTTATAAAAAAATCAGTTTTTAATTTTTTTTCTCGAAAATCAACGCTGACCATTAATTAACTTAATAACTGTCCACACATCAGTTTTTTTTTTACCATTTGCATTACACCAGAGTCATGCGGGTACCAAATTTCAAATGGGACACCCCGTACAATATTTAAAAACAGCTTCATCAATTTCATAGTTTCGGAGAAACTTTTGCAATGCAATAAATTCAAATCGTACTTAACTTTACGGGTAGGTACTAACGACTGTTTACTCTTAAGATTCTAATATGAGGGAATTTTAGACTAATTTAAGGTTTTGGATTTCTTTTTGTGAAATTTTACTAAATTGGGAGATATTACTTTTATAAAAAAAACAGTTTTTATTTTTTTTCTCGAAAACCAACGCTGACCATTAATTAACTTAATAATTGTCCACACATCAGTTTTTTTTTTACCATTTGCATTACACCAGAGTCATGCGGGTACCAAATTTCAAATGGGACACCCCGTAGAATATTTAAAAACAGCTTCATCAATTTCATAGTTTCGGAGAAACTTTTGCAATGCAATAAATTCAAATCGTACTTAACTTTACGGGTAGGTACTAACGACTGTTTACTCTTAAGATTCTAATATGAGGGAATTTTAGACTAATTTAAGGTTTTGGATTTCTTTTTGTGAAATTTTACTAAATTGGGAGATATTACTTTTATAAAAAAAACAGTTTTTATTTTTTTTCTCGAAAACCAACGCTGACCATTAATTAACTTAATAATTGTCCACACATCAGTTTTTTTTTTACCATTTGCATTACACCAGAGTCATGCGGGTACCAAATTTCAAATGGGACACCCCGTAGAATATTTAAAAACAGCTTCATCAATTTCATAGTTTCGGAGAAACTTTTGCAATGCAATAAATTCAAATCGTACTTAACTTTACGGGTAGGTACTAACGACTGTTTACTCTTAAGATTCTAATATGAGGGAATTTTAGACTAATTTAAGGTTTTGGATTTCTTTTTGTGAAATTTTACTAAATTGGGAGATATTACTTTTATAAAAAAAACAGTTTTTATTTTTTTTCTCGAAAACCAACGCTGACCATTAATTAACTTAATAATTGTCCACACATCAGTTTTTTTTTTACCATTTGCATTACACCAGAGTCATGCGGGTACCAAATTTCAAATGGGACACCCCGTAGAATATTTAAAAACAGCTTCATCAATTTCATAGTTTCGGAGAAACTTTTGCAATGCAATAAATTCAAATCGTACTTAACTTTACGGGTAGGTACTAACGACTGTTTACTCTTAAGATTCTAATATGAGGGAATTTTAGACTAATTACAGGTTTTGGATTTCTTTTTGTGAAATTTTACTAAATTGGGAGATATTACTTTTATAAAAAAATCAGTTTTTAATTTTTTTTCTCGAAAATCAACGCTGACCATTAATTAACTTAATAACTGTCCACACATCAGTTTTTTTTTTACCATTTGCATTACACCAGAGTCATGCGGGTACCAAATTTCAAATGGGACACCCCGTACAATATTTAAAAACAGCTTCATCAATTTCATAGTTTCGGAGAAACTTTTGCAATGCAATAAATTCAAATCGTACTTAACTTTACGGGTAGGTACTAACGACTGTTTACTCTTAAGATTCTAATATGAGGGAATTTTAGACTAATTTAAGGTTTTGGATTTCTTTTTGTGAAATTTTACTAAATTGGGAGATATTACTTTTATAAAAAAAACAGTTTTTATTTTTTTTCTCGAAAACCAACGCTGACCATTAATTAACTTAATAATTGTCCACACATCAGTTTTTTTTTTACCATTTGCATTACACCAGAGTCATGCGGGTACCAAATTTCAAATGGGACACCCCGTACAATATTTAAAAACAGCTTCATCAATTTCATAGTTTCGGAGAAACTTTTGCAATGCAATAAATTCAAATCGTACTTAACTTTACGGGTAGGTACTAACGACTGTTTACTCTTAAGATTCTAATATGAGGGAATTTTAGACTAATTACAGGTTTTGGATTTCTTTTTGTGAAATTTTACTAAATTGGGAGATATTACTTTTATAAAAAAATCAGTTTTTAATTTTTTTTCTCGAAAATCAACGCTGACCATTAATTAACTTAATAACTGTCCACACATCAGTTTTTTTTTTACCATTTGCATTACACCAGAGTCATGCGGGTACCAAATTTCAAATGGGACACCCCGTAGAATATTTAAAAACAGCTTCATCAATTTCATAGTTTCGGAGAAACTTTTGCAATGCAATAAATTCAAATCGTACTTAACTTTACGGGTAGGTACTAACGACTGTTTACTCTTAAGATTCTAATATGAGGGAATTTTAGACTAATTTAAGGTTTTGGATTTCTTTTTGTGAAATTTTACTAAATTGGGAGATATTACTTTTATAAAAAAAACAGTTTTTATTTTTTTTCTCGAAAACCAACGCTGACCATTAATTAACTTAATAATTGTCCACACATCAGTTTTTTTTTTACCATTTGCATTACACCAGAGTCATGCGGGTACCAAATTTCAAATGGGACACCCCGTACAATATTTAAAAACAGCTTCATCAATTTCATAGTTTCGGAGAAACTTTTGCAATGCAATAAATTCAAATCGTACTTAACTTTACGGGTAGGTACTAACGACTGTTTACTCTTAAGATTCTAATATGAAGGAATTTTAGACTAATTTAAGGTTTTGGATTTCTTTTTGTGAAATTTTACTAAATTGGGAGATATTACTTTTATAAAAAAATCAGTTTTTATTTTTTTTCTCGAAAATCAACGCTGACCATTAATTATCTTAATAATTGTCCACACATCAGTTTTTTTTTACCATTTGCATTACACCAGAGTCATGCGGGTACCAAATTTCAAATGGGACACCCCGTAGAATATTTAAAAACAGCTTCATCAATTTCATAGTTTCGGAGAAACTTTTGCAATGCAATAAATTCAAATCGTACTTAACTTTACGGGTAGGTACTAACGACTGTTTACTCTTAAGATTCTAATATAAGGGAATTTTAGACTAATAACAGCTTTTTGATTTTTTTAGTGAAATTTTACTAAATTGGGAGATATTACTTTTATAAAAGATTAGTTTTTATTTTTTTTCTCGAAAATCAACACTGACCATTAATTAAATTAATAATTGTCCACACATGAGATTATTTTTTTTTGCCATTAACATTACACCAGAGCGGGTACCAAATTTCAAACGGGACAACCCCGTACGATATTTAAAAACAGCTTCATCAATTTCATAGACGGAACATATGCTAATTGTGCCATGTTATCGTCGCGAATCTTTGCGAACTGAATAAATCCGGCTCCGTGGGGCAATTGGAACGAGGGAACGTGGGAACGGGTCGACGCCACGAATGTGAGCGGTGAGCGTTGAATTTTTTCGATTCCGCCAATTTATTCTCGTCGGTAACATGTTGCACGTCATGCGGAGAAAGTCCTTCGCATTGGGGGGCACACCTGCGGCCGATTTACCTCGACCAGGATAAAATCGAGCAAAAATCATATCGCATCCATTCAACAAAACCATCTGGGCATAAGTCCTGCGGTAATAACCCGAACCCTCCTCGAAAAAAGAGTAAATTCTTTTCCAATTACCGGTTCATATTTTTATAACCGCACTACCCACACAATTTCGGAGGGACGACGTTATTCACCCCTCGGCCGCGCGACGGATCCCTCGCAGCACTTGTCCTATCCGGCTACTACTCTGAATGGGTTCACCGGAGTGAATACACATCGCACCTACACTGGCCCTTTCTCAATCAAGTTTAAATTTGATTTGGATTCTTCGACGGAATAAAAAACGGTCCCTTCGCTGAATGGAATCAGAAGTGGGATCGGAGAAAAAGAAAATAAGCGCATAGTTGCACATATGTCTATTAGCCAGTGTGTTACAAGTGGACATACTATATGCATAAAGAGTAATTAACGTATAAACACTCTCGGCTACCGGCTGATGTACTTCAAGTAATCAAGAACTCTCCATATTGTTTACATAGTCCACTGGACTACAGTCCATGCCTAGTAATTATTATAGGCACTACACGAACGACCGCCGTGGAAAATATAATGACGCGCTCTTTTTTCTTGGAAAAAACTCGGTTTACACAGTAAATGCATTTTCTCTTGTAAATTTCTGATTGTTGGAAAGCGAATCGAAAGGGGCACAATACACAAAAATAAGTTGGTTTAATTTAAAAGTGCGCTTAATTCTAAGAAAAATGGTATATATATTTTGTTTCTACTCAGGTTATTTGATGAGTTATAATGAATTTAAAATAGGCGCGTGACGTCACTGGGCCGAGCTCAGCGCAGCGCCCTATCTTATACGTGCAAAAATTGCTCGCTTCACACTATCATTTACTTACCTTTAAACAATATTTTGGAAATTTTGTTACGAGTATTTAGACGGTTTTTTGTACTGAAGACGATAGTGCAACCAAAATTTTAATATGGTGTCTAGTTTTTTTTAAAATATATTAAATGCGATGACACGGCGCGGTGATTCGTGCCATTTTCGCGCTTCTAAAGGCTATTTCTACCGCATTAGATAATTTTTTTGAATTAGGTAAATGAACGAAACTGTACAGGGTGGGTTAAGTTTTACCGCCCGTGGCAAAATAGGCCTTTAAAATAATTTGCCAATTCTCATAAATTGCATGAGTAATTTTATATTAATAAGATACATAGAAACCAAGAAAAAATCTTTTTTTTTAATCAGGTAAAATTTTGGCTATCTTTCAATTACTAATTGCTCAATTTATTAGTTTTTTTTATGTACGAACAGTAAAATATTTTCACACAATTTAGTGTAATTGAAATAATTTTACTAATTTGGATTCATTAAATAAAGCCATTTCCATATTAGAAGGTATTTCTTTAAATGATTTACGACATAACCTGACCAATTCACCTAACAATGGTATTGGTTTTGGGTACTTGGCTGATTATTTATGACAGTCATAAAGTTAAGTTAAAAAGTACAACGTTACATTTTACAGGATCGGAATAAGGGTCTTCGCTATTTCTTTAACTAACAGCTACACGGTAATTATAATCATAATAAAAAATAATTTTTGCAATATTAGATTTTAAACTTGATGAGAAAATCGCTTACCAGCTTCTAATTTTCGTTAGTATATCTGTCTACAATTTTGTGTTTTAATTTTGCCGTCTGCAAAGTCAATATACCTATCGGTTATTGAACCTTCCCATAAAACAAATTGCTTAATTCACCCAAAGTTTAAAAACCCTGGCCACAACCCTAGGTCACTTTGTGAATAAAGAAACATTCACATCCGCAACAAATCTTCCAACACTTAAACATCGTTGGTAAAAAGTGAAAATTAAAGTTTTGTTTTGTGGAATAGTGAACATTTGTGTTTAGTTCAGGTATAATCATGCCATTTCAATACTCAGTCGAGGAGAAGCTTGAAATGCTTTTAATTTATGGGTAATGAGGCATCACATTGAGCATTTTTTATAAAATAAAATTAAGATTTACCTATTAAAAACTTATTTTATTTTTTTCACAAATTCTAGAATTCTGGCAACTAAAACGCCGTTCCCTTCAGTTTTATGGGTCGATCATCAGGTATTGTTACGTGGTAGACCGTATTATTCATTGTTGGAAAGTCATAAATAAAAGTATTTTTCGTGCTTTATGTTAAATTTGATTTAACTCAAAAAGTAATAATTTTTTAACGAATCAAATTGCAATTAACAATGCTACGAATAATTTGACAAATTTTGAAATAAAAAACCAAACATGGAAATTTTACCTATTAAAAATTTATTTTATTTTTCCATCAAATTCCAGAATACGGGTCTGGCAACAACTAAAACGCCGTTCCCTTCAGTTTTATGGGTCGATCATCAGGTATTGTTACGTGGTAGACCGTATTATCCATTGTTGGAAAGTCATAAATAAAAGTAGGGTAAGGTCGCCAAAATCGTACCGGTCCGTAAATCGTACTTTTTCATTATCTTATGTTACAAACGACTATAAAGCCATCTGTTAGTGTTTTTTAATATTTATTACGCCTTGGGATATGCATTCATAAGTTCACATAAATTACGTGACGTTAGGTGTTCGTTACATGCTTTTAAAAATTGTGTTCGTAAATGATATAAATTTGTAGGTGTCTTTCTAAGGACATTTCTGGTCGTAAGTACAACTTTTAAACATTATTTAGCGCAAATCAAATTTAATGTAGCATATAAAATAATATCATAAAAAGAAACAATAATATTTGTTTGATTATAGGTTAGAATTTTAATTTACTTGAATTTTTGACAAAGTTCCACAAATCGTACCACTGTCGAGTCTTGCAAATCGTACCAGTACGATTTGGAGGTTTATTTATTTGTTATCGTTATTTCACCTAAAGATGGCCAAAAGGCAATATGGAAAATGGTCTGAAGGTGACATGAAAAAACCCATAGACGAATATAATAGTGGAAAAATTGGTTTCAATAAATGTTGCTTAAAATATAACATTCCTAAACCTACATTCAAAAGACATGTAGATGGGAAAGTGAAAAGGTATGAATTGAAGAAAACAGAACAGGCACAAGCAGAGGAACAACAAAAACCAATCAAAAAGATTGAGGAGAAAAGAAGAGTCAATGGTAGGCTTCCTGTTATTCAGATTCAGACTTTGTAGCAAGTGATCATTTACAAGATGAGATTGTCGTGGACGATGTTAAAAACTCTGAGGGTACCGAAGGTGAAGCTGTAGTCAACACTCCAAAAAAATCTGATGAAGTACAGGTTATTCCCAACAATGAAATTCTAGGAAATATTGTTTCAAATAATCAAGACGATAATCATGTATTAATAACTAATGCAGAACCAAAAAGAGAGAATATAGTTGTGATCACATTAAATCATATCATCCCTCTTCCAAAACCAACAAAAAAACATAGTAAACGTCTTACAAAAGGTGCACAGAAGGCTACCATAATAACATCTAGTCCATACAAGAACGAACTAGAACAGAAAATTGAAGCAAAAGGAAACAAAGAAAATAAAACTAAAAATAATAAAAAGGAACAAAATAGAAAGAAAAAGGCAGTAAAAAAAAAGTTTTTGTTGAAGATGATCCAAAAGAAGGCGATGGAAGAACTAAATTACCAAAACCTAAGAAAGCAAAAATGTCAAAGAAAAATAAAGATGACTGGTATTGTTTTTTATGTTCTGAATCTATCGTCGAGGCGATGATACAGTGCTCTCTTTGTAAAAAATGGGCACATGAAAAATGCACAGGAGGGTGTTCCAGTACAACTCAATACACATGTGATGTCTGTGTGTAATATTTTTTCTGCTTCAAATTTTACAATTTTTTGTTGACCATTTTTCAATAAAATTAAATTTCTTCTTAACACAAATTTTAATCCAAATGTGTAAACTTACCTACCTTTTTATGCGAAAATAAGTTTCAGTGATCCCCCCGTGCGATTTTTGTTTGGACCCCTCCCCCAGATCGGCATTAAATTAAGTCCCCCCTACCAACATGCACTTGTGTACAAAGTTTGGTGACTTTAGGACAAGATTTTATTAAATTCAGTGGAAACAAGAAGAAATAATTGCGCATAATCTAATGGTACGATTTAAAATACCCCAGGTACGATTTGGAAACCCAGGCTTCTAAATCGTACCGTTTGCAAGGTCACAATAAAAGTGCTTTAAAACATCGTTTTGTCGGTACATTTAATTGTTATATAATTTTTTCATTTATGTAACCCCCTCCTTCAAACAATACTATAAAATAGGACACTACATGGCACCCTGTTTTAAGGAAATGGTGGTACGATGGTACGATTGGTGGTACGATTTCGGCGACCTTACCCTATTTTTCGTGCTTTATGTTAAATTTGATTTAACTCAAAAGGTAATCATTTTTTAACGAATCAAATTGCAATTAACAATGCTACGAATAATTTGTCAAATTTTGAAATAAAAAACCAAACATGGAAATTTTACCCGAAACTCTTTGTTTTACTTTTTTGGCTTCAAATAAAAATGATTTGGAAAACTTGCAGCACTAATCGAAAGTGTACACTTCAACTGATGTAACATGTAAATTGCATACTTTCCCCTCAATCTTTAATAGGTATTATGGCCGGGACGGTAAAACTTAACTCACCCTGTACACGTTTATTAAATTGCCGAATGTAAATTAACAGACGTAAAAAGGGACGTTTTGAAATGAAGCGCAAAAATTTCGGTCGTCATTGTTTTTTATAGTTTCTTTACCTAATTCACACTGAATACCAATTTTACATTTTTTATTCTCATTATCCTGATTAATAAATAGATTTTCTATTTGGGTTGTATGGTTTGCCTGGATTACGTTGGAGGTCCTTGATGTACGAGATTTTTTTTTTGAGCCAAATATGTACTGAAGGTACAGCACTTTTTTTTAAACAAGGTTCTTTTGAATTTGATAGAAATTTTTTTCTTAGAACAAACGATTCGCCTAAATTCCTTTCTAAAAAATGTTTATTGCAAAATCTTGCATTTTGTCCTGGTTGAAATGATTTCCTTTCACAAAATTCTGACCAAAATGCAAATCTTTTCGGCGATTTTTCTCTATTAGGACAACTATGTCCCGTTGGTTCACTGCACCCAAAAACTGGTCGGCGATGTTCTTGTGGCTACTGTTGCAAATAACTCTGAGTTATTCTGCATTTACGACTTTAAATATCAATCAACTTTTACTGATAACAATGAGGGTTCACTGCAGGGTGCCACAAACCTCGTAGATTTAAAAAATATTTTCGTAGATACTTCAGAACCGTACGACGAGCGTAAAAGGTCATAGGAAATGCACTTATACATAATTCATGAAGTACCTAAGTTAGTCAATAACCTCACATACCTACCTAATTATTAGAAGAGATTTAATGTTTAACTTATATCATATTTATATCATCAAGAAATTTATAAAAATTTACCAAATACAGCCCTGGGCATTATTGCCCATGTTGATTATTACGGCTTATTTACTTTCATGGACGGATCACTTATAGGTAGTATTGTAAAATGCAGTCATAACCGCAGAATATCTTTAGCCAAACTTTACGCACAATTAGATAAAATAGGAACGGAACATTGTATCGAAATTCTGATTCTTTTATCGTCTCTAGCGCAAACATTCACACAGTCTCATATAAATTAAACATTAAAAATATTATTTTTAGGTAAATAAATCATTGTGCGAAGCGAGTAACTTTCGCACGTAAAACATAAGTCGGCCGCTGTGACGTCACACGGCAATTCTAAATGGCTTAATATCTTCTAAAACATTTTTTTTTACATTGGATTTTTACCAAATAGTTTTTAATAGTTCTGACTACAATAATTTAACATTAACTAATAATTTCAAAAAGATTTTTTTTTGTGTATCTTTAAAAATAGCTCGGTTTACACAGTAAATGCATTTTCTCTTGTAAATTTCTGATTGTTGGAAAGCGAATCGAAAGTCGGTTTTGATTGCCGCCCACTCCGAGACAAAGGCTGAAATATTAATGAATAGATGCGACTAGCTGGAACTTTTACCGAGAAAATAAAAAGTTGACAAGGTTCGTATTACCAAAGAAGTAGCACTTATAGTGCGTCCCACACAAGTTTAAAGTGGACGTATAGGTCGCTGAAGCATCATCGATTTACAGCGTTTTTCTATTCTTCTAACGCAACCAACGGGATGCTGGCCCTTGCGAGCAAATTGAAGGTGCGCTGTGTCAAATTTACAGTGAGCGGCAAAAGTAACGCAATAATTTCATAAATCTGAAACTGTTTCCAATTTTCCGAATTCACAATTCGATTGCGTTTGGGAAAAGGGAGTTCCTGCGATTTAAATGCACACAAGAAATATCAAAAATTCGAGGAAACATTAAGGGTCATTTATCCAACTGAAGTAGGGTGAACATTACTGTCAATATTTAACCCCAGTGCACAGATACCTGGTCTTAGGTACAACTTATGAATTCCCCTGTCAAGGGAGTCGTATTTCATCTATTCCTGAATCATAACTGACACATTTCTCAAATAAGTTAATTCAAACATATTTCTGACATATTTGCAGACTTGTTAATATTAATTGTTTAATTTTTTTATTCACCAAAGAGCCTTTCGAACTTAATTTTAAAGAGTTATGTTTGATTGGGCATTTGGTGAAATAAAAATAGCGTTGTTGCAATTTATTTTTTTATAAATAAATAATTTGCTAGAAATATACTTTATTGTGGTCAGCCGACCTAAAGAAAATAGGGTCAATGGAATTGACGTGATCAGTGACACGTTTCCAACCAGTTAGACCCGAGGCTACAAAAAGAAAATTTAGAAATGGCAATTTCCCCTCAAAGAAAAAAGACCATCTGTTTGCAGTGCCAATATAGTTTATTTTCCAATTAGGAGGAGTGAAACTGAAGGAACAAATTATACTAAAATATTTCTAATAAGTAGTTCTTGGCAGCAAATTTGAATTTTTCTTTCGACCATATTGCAACTGGCTTTTTTCATAATTTAATTCGTGTAAAACCGGGCTAATGACAACCAATCATAGATCTAGCTTTTGAATCACATATCTAAGTTTTTTTTTTCAATTACATAAATTCATTCCACCCAACGTGTAGTATTTACATTTTTATTTATTTACAATTACATTTTGGAATTAAACTGTGGAGAATCGATTTTTATAAAATTTCATTATGTGCCTTTATAAAATACCATCAATCAGGAATCATATATTTTAACGGTTCAGGTCTCAAATATAGTTTAGAAATCCATCAACATTTCTAGGTTTCACTTTCTGTTCTCACGCTTACTTTTAGCCACGCCTTTACGGAATTCGTGGTCCAAGAGATCTTGAATCACCTATACGAAATAATGTTCTTGTTAATAATTTAAGGTCAAGGAACTGCTAAGTAATACACAATTCTTCCGCTCAGGGGCACCAATTTTGCCCCTTAAAATAAAAAATGTTTAGGCAACCAAAGAGGTATCCTAACTAATAAGGTTTGAAAGTTAAGTATTGAACAGAGAACGAACAAAAAAAGAGTTGCCCGTTTTTCATACGCTCGTAACTTGATAAATATTATTTATATTATGGTCTGCGGCGATAACGACGGTAAACTCAGTCGGAAAAAAAATTAGTTTATAATTTTTTGCTAATTCCTTGCCTATTTTGTGTTTTCATAGATGTACCTGCTATAATTAATCCCGTAACAGACTGCAAACACATTTTCAATTATGCAAAGAGTAATCTTTATCCCCATTTTTATACGCTCATAATTTGATAAATATTATTTATATTATTGTCTGCGACGATAACGGCGGTAAAATCAGTCAATGCGATTGCTACATTATTTATTTTTTTTTTTTTGTAATTTTTTGTGAATAGATGCTTCAAACAATTTTTCCTACGATGCTATTCGAAACTAATATATATTGTACAATTTAGTAGGCTCGAAAATGTTTAATATCATTACGCGTGCGAACATGGATATTTTGCATTATCAAGTGTGTATTTTTATAAATTTTTAGAGTTTTATATCCTTACGTGTGCGAATATGGTTATATCCTAACTATATCAAGTGTGCATTTTAATACAAATTATTCTATCCATGCCGTCAATCAAAAAGGTACAGATTTGACACGACATCTGTGAGTAAAAGGACGAACTATTTGACTAAAATCTTATGGAAAAACAACTTTTCCCCGAAAGTGTAAAATTTAGACATTTATCCAATTTGGTTTACGGAAACTATTTCTTAGGTGCTAAAGGAACATTTTATGTAATTTGTTGACGATGTTGTGTTCGGAGAGCAATAAAAACCGCGACCAAATAATACTGTATTTCGTACCACTACTTTTAGAATTTTTTTCAAAGATATTCACCATGTTATCATAAAAAAAACATGTCATTTTATACTACTATATGTTTAGTATAAGTACCCCGAAGGAATTTCTACAATATAACTTACTTCTTGAGCGATACTGTTTTTACTGCCACACTACATTTAAAAAAAATAATTGTTACCAATTTTTTTCTTCTTAAGTTATCAACTTTCTCGCAATAAAAAAAATATTTTCTTACAAGGCAATATATTCTCTATAAGTGTTGTAAAGTGCATTGCAAAATATTTCGTAACTCTAAAGATTTCAGTAAAAAAACCCTCACTAATATTTTTGCGAGAATTGCACTTTCGGAGGTTAATTTTTGAAAACTAGGCACTTCTGCGCCAAAGCAAATATATCATTTGATGCGGTAACATTATGTTTACAACTGCTGCTTCGCAAATTATATATTGATAAGTACTTTCTAAGCGATACTGAGTTTCTTAAAACTGTGCATTTTTTGAGGTTGGGTTCCCTAGCCTTAATATTAATAAAATTGAACGAAGAAACATTTTTTAATTTGGAAAAGAAAATCGGCAGAAAATTTTCGCAGTTGGTTTACCGCAATTAATTTGTGCGCCAGTTTACGAATCGAAATTAATTCATAAACAACGTTCCCCTCTAAAAACCAATTTATAGAGCCCGAAATCGCTTGTGATCTACGCTTGGGCAATTAATTGCAATTTAATTACTCCTCTAGTCAACGTTCCATGATTAAATTAGTGCGCCCAGTAGGTACAGTCGCGAGTAATAAACCGCGGTTTCCATCGATCAAAAAAAAAATTCTTTTTGATCAAATTGTCGACATTAAAATCGTTAAAAATCCTCGTCTCATTATTCAGTTTTTCACTGTACCAGCGTGTTATTCGGGGCCACTACGTGCTCAAGAGGGCCTCTTCAGTTCCACCAGTCAGCGCAATAGATGCAAAATGCAATTCCTCTCTTTTCCCCGGTTTTTTTCTACAAAAAAGGCGACACGCGGAGCTGCCGCGTATCGTACGATGCGAATTGACTTGTTCCGTTCGTCAAGATTGACCCCTCGAAGATAACCAGCCAGTTCCGTTCCAGTTCGCGCCTGGATGCCAAGGTGCGACGATTAATCTGCGACAGTTTGACGGGCGTCTAATCGCGCGAAATGATGGATAGGACGTGTTAAAAAATTTAGAGGAGTGCGACCGACGCACACAAACGCACCACCCCTAGGGCCAGTCTAACACTCACAAGAGCCAGTTACATCAAACTGAATTACGGGGTTTTTGTACTACGAAAGTTTTTCGATCGACCAGACTCTCAAGTACTTATTGTGAGTTCAGAGACCAGCTGTCGTCGTGCGAGATATATAAAACATGACAGCATAAATCTAAAATGCATGGCGGCGTGCGTTTTGATTTTTTTTCGGCGAAATTTAGCACGCAAATCGAACCTTTTTTTTTTTGATGAGGGGAAGGAAAAATAAAATTTGGCACTCAAATCGAACCATTTTTTTTTTGGATGAGGGGAAGGAAAAATAAAATTTGGCACTCAAATCGAACCATTTTTTTTTTTTATGAGTGGGGAAGGAAAAATAAAATTTGGCACTCAAATCGAACCATTTTTTTTTTTTTTTGATGAGTGGGGAAGGAAAAATAAAATTTGGCACGCAAATCGAACCATTTTTTTTTTTGGATGAGGGGAAGGAAAAATAAAATTTGGCACGCAAATCGAACCATTTTTTTTTTTTTGATGAGTGGGGAAGGAAAAATAAAATTTGGCACTCAAATCGAACCATTTTTTTTTTTTTATGAGTGGGGAAGGAAAAATAAAATTTGGCACTCAAATCGAACCATTTTTTTTTTTTTTTTGATGAGTGGGGAAGGAAAAATAAAATTTGGCACGCAAATCGAACCATTTTTTTTTTTTTGATGAGTGGGGAAGGAAAAATAAAATTTGGCACTCAAATCGAACCATTTTTTTTTTTTTATGAGTGGGGAAGGAAAAATAAAATTTGGCACTCAAATCGAACCATTTTTTTTTTTTTTTTGATGAGTGGGGAAGGAAAAATAAAATTTGGCACGCAAATCGAACCATTTTTTTTTTTGGATGAGGGGAAGGAAAAATAAAATTTGGCACGCAAATCGAACCATTTTTTTTTTTTTGATGAGTGGGGAAGGAAAAATAAAATTTGGCACTCAAATCGAACCATTTTTTTTTTTTTATGAGTGGGGAAGGAAAAATAAAATTTGGCACTCAAATCGAACCATTTTTTTTTTTTTTTTGATGAGTGGGGAAGGAAAAATAAAATTTGGCACGCAAATCGAACCATTTTTTTTTTATGAGTGGGGAAGGAAAAGTCCCACTTGGAAAAAACAAGGCCAAAGCAATTTTTGCGCGCGTATCGGAAGAGCCTTGAATGCAGCGTATGTTAAAGCGACTATTGTTTAAGATCCAAACGATTTAACCGGTTAAGTCGCGTGTTAAGACTGAATAAACAGCGCGGATTGAAAAAATCCAATAAGAAATCCATGACATTTAAAAAAGTATCTTACAGAAAGATCAAGTGTTAACTATCAATCTTTTGCAATAAGTGGGAAATAAAATCATCTCATGACACATTTACAATTTAATTTTCACTTATATTGCACTATTTGGAACTTAATAAATCAATTTTTTAAATATTTCGTTATTATGCGCGAATCAAATACGACCTTTTATCCGCGATTTTAAGTAATTTTATTTATTACAATTTTGGAAACTTAAAACGTAGGCAACCATCATTGCATAAAGTAAGACCATGTAGAATGGAAGATCAAGTGTTAATTATCAATCTTTTGCAATAAGTGGGAAATAAAATCATCTCATGACACATTTACAATTTAATTTTCACTTATATTGCACTATTTGGAACTTAATAAATCAATTTTTGAAATATTTCGTTATTATGCGCGAATCAAATACGACCTTTTATCCGCGATTTTAAGTAATTTTATTTATTACAATTTTGGAAACTTAAAACGTAGGCAACCATCATTGTATAAAGTAAGACCATGTAGAATGGAAGATCAAGTGTTAATTATCAATCTTTTGCAATAAGTGGGAAATAAAATCATCTCATGACACATTTACAATTTAATTTTCACTTATATTGCACTATTTGGAACTTAATAAATCAATTTTTGAAATATTTCGTTATTATGCGCGAATCAAATACGACCTTTTATCCGCGATTTTAAGTAATTTTATTTATTACAATTTTGGAAACTTAAAACGTAGGCAACCATCATTGCATAAAGTAAGACCATTTAGAATGGAAGATCAAGTGTTAATTATCAATCTTTTGCAATAAGTGGGAAATAAAATCATCTCATGACACATTTACAATTTAATTTTCACTTATATTGCACTATTTGGAACTTAATAAATCAATTTTTTAAATATTTCGTTATTATGCGCGAATCAAATACAACCTTTTAACCGCGATTTTAAGTAATTTTATTTATTAAAATGTTTGGAAACTTAAAACGAAGGCAACCATCATTGCATAAAGTAAGACCATGTAGAATGGAAGATCAAGTGTTAACTATCAATCTTTCGCAAAAAGTGGGAAATAAGATCATCTCACACATTTACAATTTAATTTTCACTTATTTTGTACTATTTGGAGCTTAATAAATCAATTAATTAAACATTTCGTTATTATGCGCGAATCAAATACGACCTTTTATCCGCGATTTTAAGTAATTTTGTTTAATAAAATTTTTGAAGTTTAAAATGTAGGCAAGCAAGGCCATGTAGAATGGAGGATGCGTTTATGTCTACCGACGGCTGGTTTGTCTATGAAAATTTGATGTCTACTTGTTTTGTTTGAATTGTTCATTGTCATCTATTTTAGTTTTTTCGAATACACCCATGAAACCGCCAACGCGAATTAAATCTTTATACCTAAGCGTAAAAAACGAGAAGTTCTGAGTTGAATTAAAACCTTCAATTAACATGTTGAATTGGTTCCATTCAGATATGATAGAAGGCTAATTTCGTGAATGAAAATTTTCGACGTCTTTTTCCGCTGTTTATTTTTATGCCATTTATCGAAATTGTGCTTCAAATTTTAGATTGAAACTACTGTAAAAATGCTTGTACATACCATGTTGAAAAAGTACCTCCACTCGACCATAACACAACAATAACTATGGTGTGTTTTTTATTTCCAGAATCAGTTGGAAGCCTGGGAAAAAAAATTGTTTCTACTTTATGTTGGTAGTAACAGTGCTTAATACCATAACTTATACAATTTCGATAGAATCACTTAAATGTTATGGAATATTGAAGTTAAAGTTTTCCTCATCGCAAATTTTTTTGAAAATAGTCATTTGTTTGCTTCGACAGAACCGTTTTATGCTATATTTTCTAATTTTAAAGCTGCATTACTAATATAATGCCATTACCACCAACTTAAAGTTTAAAAAGATATTTTTTCGCAGCCTTCTAACCGTTTCTGGAAATAAAGAACACACTATCACTATCAAATTCTTTTAATGTGGTCGAAGAAAAAGTATGGTATACAACTCTAGTTGTAAAACAATTACGCTCTCGTCGTGCGTAATTTTTTAACTCATGCGTAATATGTTTCTTACAAACACTTGGTGTGTAATACAGTGGCTAAAAGTGGTATCTCTGTCGCAGATGGATTGCAGAATCTGTCGCAATACAAAGCGACTAGCAGATCTATTCTGTAAAACGACTGGTTACCATTTAGGCTGATTGTAATACGCCTAAACGTTGATCACCTTATTGTAATGGACGTTTCGCGTTCTCCAATGCTGCTAAATGATGCATCGCCGTTTTGTAAAACGTTGAACCGTCGCTATACATAATTAGTTCCTAATTTTACCACGCGCGGCTCTGTCATACCATAACAACAACAATGGCGTCGAACACTGAAACTGTGTCAGTTCAAAGTTAAAATAATAAGTGCGTTTCGAGTGTAAATGGTCAAAACACGAGTGACAACAGGTTTTAAAGACAAATTTGAACAGCAATTAAAAGATTTTTACGATTCTCAAGCGGAAAGTTAAAATAAACGTGCTTCTCATCTCAAAACTGCTAAGACATTCATTTCAATGTAGATTACTTGATTGCCAAGAAAATTTTTCCTGACGATCCTGTCAAAAACCAGTGCTATACCAGCAGCAAGAAAAAAGTTCCTTGTAGGTCTAAATGTCATTCTAGTTTGACGTGTATCAACAAATAATTTTATAAGTGCCTTATCTTAATATTTTTATTGATTTTTAAGGAAATAAGTTGAAAACATTTAATATTCATTATATTATTGCTACTTATAAATTGACAGGCCATGTTATATTATGAATAAGGAGTTCATATCGATGTTGGCGGCGAATTGTAAATTCAGTCGTTTCCTAAATGACTGGGCAGATTATAAAATATAGAATGAACGCAGAATCTTTAGAATTGAATTTAAAAAATTGAAGGTATTTTATGAATCACTGAATAACTCTCAGTCTTATTGTAAAAATGGACTGAAGAATTGTTAGATATTTTATAAAACAAAAACTTACTTATACTATAAGGTTTTTTTTATAAAATATCTAACAATTTTTCACTCCATTACAAAACGGTCTGAGAGTTATTTAGCGATTCATAAAACACCTCAAATTTTCAGTCAAATTGTATGACATATTGTCGGCCTACATTACATTATAGCCAATTTATTATTAAATGTATTGCTATAACAATCTGCCTAAATGTTAATCAGCCGTTTTACAAAACAGATTTTCTTTGTGCTTTGCGGCGGATTCTACAATATAATTGCGACATCCTATAACACCACTCGTATATCTGTTGTAAATATGTTATTTTTTCTGTTGTTATTTCAAGCTTACCCAAACATGGGGCAAATTATCACCAAATAATTTCTGCAGATAAAGTGGATTGTCAAGTCAAATGTAGATCCTTTCAAAAAAATTACTTAAAGAGTAAACAATAAAAACGCCCCACTTGCTAAAACCGCCAAAATCAGAGAATAGATAAAATCCTACTCGAAATTCAAGTTTACAATAAATTTTTTCCATTGTGAATTACAGCAGTTTCGAGCTCACTAAACCGCATTCTTAGGCAGCATTACTCACACCTAATTTGATTTCACGGTAACCCACAACTTTTTGTACGTCCAAAATAAACATTCCCCACAAAAAAAAAATCATAACTGAAAAGACTTGCGCCCCTCACGGTGCCCTTTATAAACACACATACCTTCCTCTAATATTTGATCTCATGGCATAAGCGCGATAATCCAAGATTAATGCCCCGGGCCCGAAACTTAAGCCCCCATTAGGCCTTTATTAAATTTGGATTATGTTAATTGACCGTTTTAACAAGCAATAACAAGTTCCAGTCGATTATTAATCTTGCAACCGTGCGACGGATTATAAACGTTATTAAATTCAATATCTTCCGCGCGAGTTGGTACACTGAAAAAAATATTGTACATAATATCAATGAAGACCGTTCATCAACTGCACATACGAAAAATACATCAATGGTACGAAAAATTCTTCAATATGTGTCGATGACAGAATACATTGATAATATAGAAACTCCTTACATTAAGGTCCGGGAACTGGTAAGTAATACACAATTCTTCCGCTCAGGGGGCACCAATTTTGCCCCTTAAAATAAAAAATGTTTAGGCAACCAAAGAGGTATCCTAACTAATAACGTTTGAAACTTAAGTATTGAACAGAGAAAGAACAAAAAAAAAGAGTTGCGCGTTTTTCATACGCTCGTAACTTGATAAATATTATTTATATTATTGTCTGCGGCGATAACGGCGGTAAAATCAGTCAATGCGATTGCTGCATTATTTACTTCTTTTTTTTGTAATATTTTGTGAATAGCTGCTTCAAACAATTTCTTCTACGGTGCTATTCGAAACTAATATATATTGTACAATTTAGTAGGCTCGAAAATGTTTAATATCCTTACGCGTGCGAACATGGATATTTTGCATTATCAAGTGTGTATTTTTATAAATTTTTAGAGTTTTATATCCTTACGTGTGCGAATATGGTTATATCCTAACAATTTGCACTATATCAAGTGTGCATTTTAATACAAATTATTCTATCCATGCCGTCAATCAAAAAGGTACAGACTTGACACGACATCTGTGAGTAAATGGACGAACTATTTGACTAAAATCTTATGGAAAAACAACTTTTCCCCGAAAATGTAAAATTTAGACATTTATTCAATTTGGTTTACGGAAACTATTTCTTAGGTGCTAAAGGAACATTTTTATGTAATTTGTTGACGATGTTGTGTTGGGAAAGCAATAAAAAAACGCGATCAAATAATACTGTATTTCGTACCACAACTTTTAGATTTTTTTTCAAAGATATTCACCATGTTATCATAAAAAAAAAAACATGTCATATTATACTACTATATGTTTAGTATAAGTACCCCGAAGGAATTTCTACAATATAACTTACTTCTTGAGCTGAATTGAGTTTACTGACACACTACATTTGCAAAAAAATATTGTTGCCAATTTTTTCTTCTTAACTCAATCAACTTTCTCGCAATAAAAAATTTTTTTTCTTACAAGGCGATATATTCTCTATAAGTGCTGTAAAGTGCATCACAAAATATTTCGTAACTCTAAAGATTTCAGTAAAAAACCCTCATTACTACATTTTTGCGAGAATTGCACTTTCGGAGGATAATTTTTGAAAAACTTCTTCGCCAAAGCAAATATGTCATTTAATGCGGTAACATTATGTTTAGAACTGTTGCTTCGCAAATTATATATTGATAAGTACTTTCTAAGCGAAACTGAGTTTCTTAAAACTCTGCATTTTTTGAGGTTCGGTTCCCGAGCCTTAATTATGTGGAAGGGTTGAGATATTGTAAATTTTGTAAAAACTAAGTTTTCAAAATATAAATATTTATGAATTCATAACCTATGCTTTTTATTTGAATCCAATAAATAAATTTTTTAATTAATTATATCATTAATTACTAATTACCTAATTAATTAAATTAAAAATTACAAAAAGTTCAATGAAGCTTTTTCATCGCGCCAATAAAATGTATACATTGAACTGATAAACACGTTCATTAACCTGACGAAAAATGTACATTCGTTTGATAAACATTCTTTGTAATATCAATAAAAAATTTACATTGAACCAACGAACGCTTTTCGTAATATTGGTGTAATGTATTGTACATTGTCCCAATGTATGTATTACATCAATCCATAACTTGATGTAATAGGTTACATTGTACAGGGTGAGTTAAGTTTTACCGCCCGTGGCAAAATAGGCCTTTAAAATAATTTGTCAATTCTCATAAATGGGATGAGTAATTTTATATTATTAAGGTACATAGAAACCAAGAAAAAATCTTTTTTTTTTTAATCAAGTAAAGTTTTGGCTTTTTTTCAATTACTAATTGTTCAATTTATTAGTTTTTTTGATGTACGAGCTGTAAAATATTTTTACACAATTTAGTGTAATTGAAATAATTTTAGTAATTTGCGTTTATTAAATAAAGCTATTTCCGTATTAGAAGGTATTTTTAAATGATTTACGACATAAGTAGACTAATTTACCAGACAATGGTATTGATGTAGGGGTGCTTGAAAGATTATTTATGGCGGTCACTAAACTGAACTTAAGAATGCAGGTTTATCGGCAACTGAAAAGCTGTCTCGTCCAGTTTGATAGGTCGATCATAAACTATTGTTAGGATGGTAAACCGCATTATCTATTGTTAGAAAGTCATAAATAGAAGCATTTTTTGTGCTATATCTTAAATTTGATTTCACTCAAAAAGTAATCATTTTTTTACGAATCAAATTGCAGATATTAATGTTACGAATAATTTGACAAATTTTGAAATAAAAAACCGAACAGAAATTTTACCCAAAACTCTTTGTTTCACTTTTTTAGCTTCAAATAAAAATATTTTGGAAATTTGTAGCACTAATCGAAAGCCTAAACTTCAACTGATGTAACATGTAAATTGCATACTTTTCCCTCAAACTTTAATAGGTATTATGGCCGGGGCGGTAAAACTTAACTCACCCTGTACCAATGTATGTCTAACTTGGACCAATTTTGATGTAAAATACATTGCCACAACGAACATTTTTGTTGCATTTACGTAGGCTTTTCGTTCGGTGATAAAAAACGGGGACTTACTTGCGTGGGGGTCAGATGTATCAGCGACGCCAAATGCTCCCGTTCCGGCGCCGACAGGTACTTCTGCTGCTTGAACCGTCTCTCGAGCTCGTACACCTGAAAAGACGTCGCGTTTCACTTCGCATCCGTCGGCCAAAGGTTCCCGGATTTAAATTGGACTTTTATTGCGAAAATCCATATCAATCGAAACGGTGGGGAGGAAGATTAAGTTTTAAACGCTTACCTGAGCTTGGGTGAAGAGGACCCGCCTCTTCCGGCGCTGCGCCAGCGGAAATTGCATCGGCTTCGAATCGGGGACGGCGCAGGCTCCCAGTCCGGGCATCCCGGAGTTCAGACCATGGCCCATGTTCGCCGACGCGGCCGAACTGCCCATCAAACGCGAGACTGGAAAACAGCCAAAATTTGTGTTTGAAAACAACTATTTGGTCCGTTTGAGCAGATGTGCGAATTTTGATGAGGATTGAATGCCGCCGAGCTTACCTTATTTATTTTAGAAGACCCTCTTCTGTGTACTTCTATTTATGAAATGGACACGAGGACATTTTCAGAATAAATATTTATTTTAGACACTTATTCTGCGTGTGTTGGGTGTGTGTGTGTGTGCGCAAAAATCGATGGACGAAGGCTTTTGTCGAAGAAAAGAAACCGGATATGCGACATCACAACTGCGAGTTGTGTTTGTATTTTTTGGTAAATTAAGGCGAAGAAATGTAACACAACATTACCTATGTAAACGCATTTTTTGTTTAAAAAATACTTGCGGATGTAGAGGTATTTGTTAATTTTTTTTATCTAAAAACGAATTTAGAAAATTGAAGAAAAAAATTTGGTTAAAAACGGATCTGTACGTTGGAGGAAAAGCCGAGAAAAGATGAGAAAAAATTAATTTCATACATAATTCAGTCATAAAGAACAAAAATATGAAAATAATTATTGGGATCATCATACCTCACTTCCTAGGGGGTAATGAGGGCCATCGATTAGTCGCTACGCCTTACAATTCAATGTGATCAGCATTAACTGATTGAGTTGGCAATGTAAACTGAAATCTTTAACTCTTTAAAGTGTACATTTCAACTGATGTAACATGTAAATTGCATATCTTTTCCCTCAATTTTTAATGTAAAGGCACTTGTTAATTTTTTTATCTAAAAACGAATTTAGAAAATTGAAGAAAATAAGGTTGGTGAGCGATTTGGTTAAAAACTGATCTGTACGTTGGAGGAGAAGCCGAGAAAAGATGAGAAAACATTAATTTCATACATAATTCAGTCATAAAGAACAAAAACATGAATATATTTATTGAAATCATCAGATCTCACTCCCTAGGGGTAATGAGGGCCATCGATTAATCGCTACGCCTTACAATTCAATGTGATCAGCATTAAATGATTGAGTTGGCAATGTAAACTGAAATCTTTAACTCTTTAAAGTGTACATTTCAACTGATGTAACATGTAAATTGCATATCTTTTTCCTCAATTTTTAATGTAAAGGCACTTGTTAATTTTTTTATCTAAAAACGAATTTAGAAAATTGAAGAAAATAAGGTTGGTGAGCGATTTGGTTAAAAACTGATCTGTACGTTGGAGGAGAAGCCGAGAAAAGATGAGAAAACATTAATTTCATACATAATTCAGTCATAAAGAACAAAAACATGAATATATTTATTGAAATCATCAGATCTCACTCCCTAGGGGTAATGAGGGCCATCGATTAATCGCTACGCCTTACAATTCAATGTGATCAGCATTAAATGATTGAGTTGGCAATGTAAACTGAAATCTTTAACTCTTTAAAGTGTACATTTCAACTGATGTAACATGTAAATTGCATATCTTTTCCCTCAATTTTTAATGTAAAGGCACTTGTTAATTTTTTTATCTAAAAACGAATTTAGAAAATTGAAGAAAATAAGGTTGGTGAGCGATTTGGTTAAAAACTGATCTGTACGTTGGAGGAGAAGCCGAGAAAAGATGAGAAAACATTAATTTCATACATAATTCAGTCATAAAGAACAAAAACATGAATATATTTATTGAAATCATCAGATCTCACTCCCTAGGGGTAATGAGGGCCATCGATTAATCGCTACGCCTTACAATTCAATGTGATCAGCATTAAATGATTGAGTTGGCAATGTAAACTGAAATCTTTAACTCTTTAAAGTGTACATTTCAACTGATGTAACATGTAAATTGCATATCTTTTCCCTCAATTTTTAATGTAAAGGCACTTGTTAATTTTTTTATCTAAAAACGAATTTAGAAAATTGAAGAAAATAAGGTTGGTGAGCGATTTGGTTAAAAACTGATCTGTACGTTGGAGGAGAAGCCGAGAAAAGATGAGAAAACATTAATTTCATACATAATTCAGTCATAAAGAACAAAAACATGAATATATTTATTGAAATCATCAGATCTCACTCCCTAGGGGTAATGAGGGCCATCGATTAATCGCTACGCCTTACAATTCAATGTGATCAGCATTAAATGATTGAGTTGGCAATGTAAACTGAAATCTTTAACTCTTTAAAGTGTACATTTCAACTGATGTAACATGTAAATTGCATATCTTTTTCCTCAATTTTTAATGTAAAGGCACTTGTTAATTTTTTTATCTAAAAACGAATTTAAAAAATTGAAGAAAATAAGGTTGGTGAGCGATTTGGTTAAAAACTGATCTGTACGTTGGAGGAGAAGCCGAGAAAAGATGAGAAAACATTAATTTCATACATAATTCAGTCATAAAGAACAAAAACATGAATATATTTATTGAAATCATCAGATCTCACTCCCTAGGGGTAATGAGGGCCATCGATTAATCGCTACGCCTTACAATTCAATGTGATCAGCATTAAATGATTGAGTTGGCAATGTAAACTGAAATCTTTAACTCTTTAAAGTGTACATTTCAACTGATGTAACATGTAAATTGCATATCTTTTCCCTCAATTTTTAATGTAAAGGCACTTGTTAATTTTTTTATCTAAAAATGAATTTAGAAAATTGAAGAAAATAAGGTTGGTGAGCGATTTGGTTAAAAACTGATCTGTACGTTGGAGGAGAAGCCGAGAAAAGATGAGAAAACATTAATTTCATACATAATTCAGTCATAAAGAACAAAAACATGAATATATTTATTGAAATCATCAGATCTCACTCCCTAGGGGTAATGAGGGCCATCGATTAATCGCTACGCCTTACAATTCAATGTGATCAGCATTAAATGATTGAGTTGGCAATGTAAACTGAAATCTTTAACTCTTTAAAGTGTACATTTCAACTGATGTAACATGTAAATTGCATATCTTTTCCCTCAATTTTTAATGTAAAGGCACTTGTTAATTTTTTTATCTAAAAACGAATTTAGAAAATTGAAGAAAATAAGGTTGGTGAGCGATTTGGTTAAAAACTGATCTGTACGTTGGAGGAGAAGCCGAGAAAAGATGAGAAAACATTAATTTCATACATAATTCAGTCATAAAGAACAAAAACATGAATATATTTATTGAAATCATCAGATCTCACTCCCTAGGGGTAATGAGGGCCATCGATTAATCGCTACGCCTTACAATTCAATGTGATCAGCATTAAATGATTGAGTTGGCAATGTAAACTGAAATCTTTAACTCTTTAAAGTGTACATTTCAACTGATGTAACATGTAAATTGCATATCTTTTTCCTCAATTTTTAATGTAAAGGCACTTGTTAATTTTTTTATCTAAAAACGAATTTAAAAAATTGAAGAAAATAAGGTTGGTGAGCGATTTGGTTAAAAACTGATCTGTACGTTGGAGGAGAAGCCGAGAAAAGATGAGAAAACGTTAATTTCATACATAATTCAGTCATAAAGAACAAAAACATGAATATATTTATTGAAATCATCAGATCTCACTCCCTAGGGGTAATGAGGGCCATCGATTAATCGCTACGCCTTACAATTCAATGTGATCAGCATTAAATGATTGAGTTGGCAATGTAAACTGAAATCTTTAACTCTTTAAAGTGTACATTTCAACTGATGTAACATGTAAATTGCATATCTTTTCCCTCAATTTTTAATGTAAAGGCACTTGTTAATTTTTTTATCTAAAAATGAATTTAGAAAATTGAAGAAAATAAGGTTGGTGAGCGATTTGGTTAAAAACTGATCTGTACGTTGGAGGAGAAGCCGAGAAAAGATGAGAAAACATTAATTTCATACATAATTCAGTCATAAAGAACAAAAACATGAATATATTTATTGAAATCATCAGATCTCACTCCCTAGGGGTAATGAGGGCCATCGATTAATCGCTACGCCTTACAATTCAATGTGATCAGCATTAAATGATTGAGTTGGCAATGTAAACTGAAATCTTTAACTCTTTAAAGTGTACATTTCAACTGATGTAACATGTAAATTGCATATCTTTTCCCTCAATTTTTAATGTAAAGGCACTTGTTAATTTTTTTATCTAAAAACGAATTTAGAAAATTGAAGAAAATAAGGTTGGTGAGCGATTTGGTTAAAAACTGATCTGTACGTTGGAGGAGAAGCCGAGAAAAGATGAGAAAACATTAATTTCATACATAATTCAGTCATAAAGAACAAAAACATGAATATATTTATTGAAATCATCAGATCTCACTCCCTAGGGGTAATGAGGGCCATCGATTAATCGCTACGCCTTACAATTCAATGTGATCAGCATTAAATGATTGAGTTGGCAATGTAAACTGAAATCTTTAACTCTTTAAAGTGTACATTTCAACTGATGTAACATGTAAATTGCATATCTTTTCCCTCAATTTTTAATGTAAAGGCACTTGTTAATTTTTTTATCTAAAAATGAATTTAGAAAATTGAAGAAAATAAGGTTGGTGAGCGATTTGGTTAAAAACTGATCTGTACGTTGGAGGAGAAGCCGAGAAAAGATGAGAAAACATTAATTTCATACATAATTCAGTCATAAAGAACAAAAACATGAATATATTTATTGAAATCATCAGATCTCACTCCCTAGGGGTAATGAGGGCCATCGATTAATCGCTACGCCTTACAATTCAATGTGATCAGCATTAAATGATTGAGTTGGCAATGTAAACTGAAATCTTTAACTCTTTAAAGTGTACATTTCAACTGATGTAACATGTAAATTGCATATCTTTTTCCTCAATTTTTAATGTAAAGGCACTTGTTAATTTTTTTATCTAAAAACGAATTTAAAAAATTGAAGAAAATAAGGTTGGTGAGCGATTTGGTTAAAAACTGATCTGTACGTTGGAGGAGAAGCCGAGAAAAGATGAGAAAACATTAATTTCATACATAATTCAGTCATAAAGAACAAAAACATGAATATATTTATTGAAATCATCAGATCTCACTCCCTAGGGGTAATGAGGGCCATCGATTAATCGCTACGCCTTACAATTCAATGTGATCAGCATTAAATGATTGAGTTGGCAATGTAAACTGAAATCTTTAACTCTTTAAAGTGTACATTTCAACTGATGTAACATGTAAATTGCATATCTTTTCCCTCAATTTTTAATGTAAAGGCACTTGTTAATTTTTTTATCTAAAAACGAATTTAGAAAATTGAAGAAAATAAGGTTGGTGAGCGATTTGGTTAAAAACTGATCTGTACGTTGGAGGAGAAGCCGAGAAAAGATGAGAAAACATTAATTTCATACATAATTCAGTCATAAAGAACAAAAACATGAATATATTTATTGAAATCATCAGATCTCACTCCCTAGGGGTAATGAGGGCCATCGATTAATCGCTACGCCTTACAATTCAATGTGATCAGCATTAAATGATTGAGTTGGCAATGTAAACTGAAATCTTTAACTCTTTAAAGTGTACATTTCAACTGATGTAACATGTAAATTGCATATCTTTTCCCTCAATTTTTAATGTAAAGGCACTTGTTAATTTTTTTATCTAAAAACGAATTTAGAAAATTGAAGAAAATAAGGTTGGTGAGCGATTTGGTTAAAAACTGATCTGTACGTTGGAGGAGAAGCCGAGAAAAGATGAGAAAACATTAATTTCATACATAATTCAGTCATAAAGAACAAAAACATGAATATATTTATTGAAATCATCAGATCTCACTCCCTAGGGGTAATGAGGGCCATCGATTAATCGCTACGCCTTACAATTCAATGTGATCAGCATTAAATGATTGAGTTGGCAATGTAAACTGAAATCTTTAACTCTTTAAAGTGTACATTTCAACTGATGTAACATGTAAATTGCATATCTTTTTCCTCAATTTTTAATGTAAAGGCACTTGTTAATTTTTTTATCTAAAAACGAATTTAAAAAATTGAAGAAAATAAGGTTGGTGAGCGATTTGGTTAAAAACTGATCTGTACGTTGGAGGAGAAGCCGAGAAAAGATGAGAAAACATTAATTTCATACATAATTCAGTCATAAAGAACAAAAACATGAATATATTTATTGAAATCATCAGATCTCACTCCCTAGGGGTAATGAGGGCCATCGATTAATCGCTACGCCTTACAATTCAATGTGATCAGCATTAAATGATTGAGTTGGCAATGTAAACTGAAATCTTTAACTCTTTAAAGTGTACATTTCAACTGATGTAACATGTAAATTGCATATCTTTTCCCTCAATTTTTAATGTAAAGGCACTTGTTAATTTTTTTATCTAAAAATGAATTTAGAAAATTGAAGAAAATAAGGTTGGTGAGCGATTTGGTTAAAAACTGATCTGTACGTTGGAGGAGAAGCCGAGAAAAGATGAGAAAACATTAATTTCATACATAATTCAGTCATAAAGAACAAAAACATGAATATATTTATTGAAATCATCAGATCTCACTCCCTAGGGGTAATGAGGGCCATCGATTAATCGCTACGCCTTACAATTCAATGTGATCAGCATTAAATGATTGAGTTGGCAATGTAAACTGAAATCTTTAACTCTTTAAAGTGTACATTTCAACTGATGTAACATGTAAATTGCATATCTTTTCCCTCAATTTTTAATGTAAAGGCACTTGTTAATTTTTTTATCTAAAAACGAATTTAGAAAATTGAAGAAAATAAGGTTGGTGAGCGATTTGGTTAAAAACTGATCTGTACGTTGGAGGAGAAGCCGAGAAAAGATGAGAAAACATTAATTTCATACATAATTCAGTCATAAAGAACAAAAACATGAATATATTTATTGAAATCATCAGATCTCACTCCCTAGGGGTAATGAGGGCCATCGATTAATCGCTACGCCTTACAATTCAATGTGATCAGCATTAAATGATTGAGTTGGCAATGTAAACTGAAATCTTTAACTCTTTAAAGTGTACATTTCAACTGATGTAACATGTAAATTGCATATCTTTTTCCTCAATTTTTAATGTAAAGGCACTTGTTAATTTTTTTATCTAAAAACGAATTTAAAAAATTGAAGAAAATAAGGTTGGTGAGCGATTTGGTTAAAAACTGATCTGTACGTTGGAGGAGAAGCCGAGAAAAGATGAGAAAACATTAATTTCATACATAATTCAGTCATAAAGAACAAAAACATGAATATATTTATTGAAATCATCAGATCTCACTCCCTAGGGGTAATGAGGGCCATCGATTAATCGCTACGCCTTACAATTCAATGTGATCAGCATTAAATGATTGAGTTGGCAATGTAAACTGAAATCTTTAACTCTTTAAAGTGTACATTTCAACTGATGTAACATGTAAATTGCATATCTTTTCCCTCAATTTTTAATGTAAAGGCACTTGTTAATTTTTTTATCTAAAAATGAATTTAGAAAATTGAAGAAAATAAGGTTGGTGAGCGATTTGGTTAAAAACTGATCTGTACGTTGGAGGAGAAGCCGAGAAAAGATGAGAAAACATTAATTTCATACATAATTCAGTCATAAAGAACAAAAACATGAATATATTTATTGAAATCATCAGATCTCACTCCCTAGGGGTAATGAGGGCCATCGATTAATCGCTACGCCTTACAATTCAATGTGATCAGCATTAAATGATTGAGTTGGCAATGTAAACTGAAATCTTTAACTCTTTAAAGTGTACATTTCAACTGATGTAACATGTAAATTGCATATCTTTTCCCTCAATTTTTAATGTAAAGGCACTTGTTAATTTTTTTATCTAAAAACGAATTTAGAAAATTGAAGAAAATAAGGTTGGTGAGCGATTTGGTTAAAAACTGATCTGTACGTTGGAGGAGAAGCCGAGAAAAGATGAGAAAACATTAATTTCATACATAATTCAGTCATAAAGAACAAAAACATGAATATATTTATTGAAATCATCAGATCTCACTCCCTAGGGGTAATGAGGGCCATCGATTAATCGCTACGCCTTACAATTCAATGTGATCAGCATTAAATGATTGAGTTGGCAATGTAAACTGAAATCTTTAACTCTTTAAAGTGTACATTTCAACTGATGTAACATGTAAATTGCATATCTTTTCCCTCAATTTTTAATGTAAAGGCACTTGTTAATTTTTTTATCTAAAAACGAATTTAGAAAATTGAAGAAAATAAGGTTGGTGAGCGATTTGGTTAAAAACTGATCTGTACGTTGGAGGAGAAGCCGAGAAAAGATGAGAAAACATTAATTTCATACATAATTCAGTCATAAAGAACAAAAACATGAATATATTTATTGAAATCATCAGATCTCACTCCCTAGGGGTAATGAGGGCCATCGATTAATCGCTACGCCTTACAATTCAATGTGATCAGCATTAAATGATTGAGTTGGCAATGTAAACTGAAATCTTTAACTCTTTAAAGTGTACATTTCAACTGATGTAACATGTAAATTGCATATCTTTTTCCTCAATTTTTAATGTAAAGGCACTTGTTAATTTTTTTATCTAAAAACGAATTTAGAAAATTGAAGAAAATAAGGTTGGTGAGCGATTTGGTTAAAAACTGATCTGTACGTTGGAGGAGAAGCCGAGAAAAGATGAGAAAACATTAATTTCATACATAATTCAGTCATAAAGAACAAAAACATGAATATATTTATTGAAATCATCAGATCTCACTCCCTAGGGGTAATGAGGGCCATCGATTAATCGCTACGCCTTACAATTCAATGTGATCAGCATTAAATGATTGAGTTGGCAATGTAAACTGAAATCTTTAACTCTTTAAAGTGTACATTTCAACTGATGTAACATGTAAATTGCATATCTTTTTCCTCAATTTTTAATGTAAAGGCACTTGTTAATTTTTTTATCTAAAAACGAATTTAAAAAATTGAAGAAAATAAGGTTGGTGAGCGATTTGGTTAAAAACTGATCTGTACGTTGGAGGAGAAGCCGAGAAAAGATGAGAAAACATTAATTTCATACATAATTCAGTCATAAAGAACAAAAACATGAATATATTTATTGAAATCATCAGATCTCACTCCCTAGGGGTAATGAGGGCCATCGATTAATCGCTACGCCTTACAATTCAATGTGATCAGCATTAAATGATTGAGTTGGCAATGTAAACTGAAATCTTTAACTCTTTAAAGTGTACATTTCAACTGATGTAACATGTAAATTGCATATCTTTTCCCTCAATTTTTAATGTAAAGGCACTTGTTAATTTTTTTATCTAAAAACGAATTTAGAAAATTGAAGAAAATAAGGTTGGTGAGCGATTTGGTTAAAAACTGATCTGTACGTTGGAGGAGAAGCCGAGAAAAGATGAGAAAACATTAATTTCATACATAATTCAGTCATAAAGAACAAAAACATGAATATATTTATTGAAATCATCAGATCTCACTCCCTAGGGGTAATGAGGGCCATCGATTAGTCGCTACGCCTTACAATTCACTGTGATCAGCATTAACTGATTGAGTTGGCAATCCAAAATTTCGTTTAAAAATAGCAAAACTGCAATTTGAACATAGTTCCGGTTGTTTGTTAAATTTGATTGATATTCGAAGTTGAAACCTGTAACTCTTTAAAGTGTACATTTCAACATGTAAATTGCATACTTTTTCCCTCAATTTTTAATAGGTATTATGAGCCTGTATATGCAATTCTCAGAAAATGCAATTTACTTTTTCTATAATCTCAATTGGCCCTAATTGCCCCAAACTACAGTAGTCATAGCAATTTCAAAGCTGTATTTTATGTGAAATATTTTGACTGATTCAAGCATTTAATACATATCGTTGCCACTTTAATGGCAACTTTTTTTCTTCAATCGATAAATAATTCATTTGGGCAATTAACTTAATCCAACGCAAATTTTTTCATCAAATTTATTAGAATGCAACAAACTAAAAGAAGAGATAAGAATGAATATCAATTTTAATTTAATTTCTGCTTCTTGAATTTGTTTTAATTTTTCTTGAGGGTTGTGATTAGATAATACCTTTCATTAAATTAAAAAATATTTGTTATGCAAAACAAAAATTAATTATTGTTGTTGATTGTGTGTTCACTTCCTTTTAGTAATTGAAAAATAACAAAAATTCAAGGTAAGTTGTAGTAAGATACTTTCATCTATTTACTATTTTGCGGTGGTTTCAATACAATGTCTTATGAATAATTCCACGCAAAGCAAATATTGTGTAAGAGACCCAGGCTTCAGTAACAACCGGCTCAATTTAATATTAAAGTCGCAATATTTATTGGTAAAACAGACAATAACAGATTTATTTATTGATTCAGTTAGTCACTAATAACCAATTGATACCAGAATATATAAAACACGAAGAAAAAATCATTGAATAAATAAAAATATTGATTGATGGTATCATTACACAACAAACTTACAAAAAAAAAGAAAAAAGTTGTTGCCAGGTTTAAAAAAATGTAAAAAATATGCCACTAAATTCTTAACTAAATGTTATATCTTGTTTTAAGATTTTCATTCAATTCTTTTTTAATGGCATCCAATTTATGAATAAAATCAGTTTTAGTTTACATGTTTGTAACATATTGTTTTCAACGAAATAAAAAATTGAGCAAACTATGTCGACCAAACCTCCCAAAAACCACACTTTGTGCTGAAAACTGATATCGCGTTTGACGTTCTGTGGAATTACCCTAAACTAAACCTCTGCCAAGGGAGAATTTCGAATACACACATAGAGAATGCATGAATTGTTAAGCTGAAATGATATGAATGTAATGTTGTAGTTGAGATGCATGACAAGCTAAAATGTGTAAAAAGCTAAGTTTAATGGTAGAATGAAATAAATCGAGGTAACAAAAATATCAATTCCATAAAATTCAGTAAATTACTGAATTTGTTTTCAAATTTAGTCCATCAAAAATGTAAATTTTCAAGTGAAATATTAGTTATAATTACTTACAGGATAAAATTTTTATTTATTGCAATAAAATCGTTATGACTGTTAATGCGTTTTTATTTCCAGAATATATTGTAGAATTGTAAAACTGTAACTTTAGTTTGGAAATTTTTATTCATATTGTGAAGATTTAATTAAATTCAGTTTGAAAAAAAGTTACTTGAAAAGTGCGTCGCAAAAAGTCCTCGCCATTAAATAAATAAACTATTAAATAAACAATTTAAATAACGTTTTTAAACAAAAAAAATTGACTGGTTTATGCGTTGTGCATTTAGAGACCACCTAAGCTGTTTCAACATCTTCTTTACTTATACTTTATGACTGAACGGTAGTCAGTGACAAGTCTCTTAAAGTACCAGCAAATATTACATTCTAAGACTTTAGTAATATTTATTTTCGTTTAAACAAACTTCCTCAAATTTACATGTTGTTACCAAATCAGATTAACTCCAAGTAACTGAATCGTGCTTGTGAAGATATGGCGAAGCAGGTTTACTACAGTTTACAAAAAATCTTGTAACATTACTTACTTGATGAAAAGAATTAAGAAAATGTAATTAACGAGAAAAAAAATTGGACTACAAGCCCCGTAGGGCCCAATTGGTATAATATTTTCGAGTGATTCATATTTCTTATACTTTCTTGTCAAGTGAAATTATACTTTATTATGTTATTTTTCTGCTGATTACTACAATCAAAAATGAAAAACAATCAAAAGTCAAGTTTTCGAAGTACAGATACAATATCCAGAATTTTTTTTATTACAGAATATCTGTAAAATAGTTTTACTTAAAATTTTGATTTTAATGGTGTTAGTAGATATTACAGGAAAACTGCGTAGAATATCGACAATGTAGTAATTGCGAGAAAATTGTTGTTTTAGTACGGAATCCTAATTGTGCGAGCCTAACTTGACCGATTTTTTACTTAACTGCAATAAAAACTCAAAATATTTGTAACGTTTAGATATTTAATTTCATATAGTGCGTTTTTTAATTCCAGAACAAGTTAAAAGGCAGTGAAATAATTTTTTTTTTACTTTATGCTGGTTTGTGGTAACATAACCTACACAATTTCGCCAGAATCACTTAAATGTTACAGAATATTCCAAATAAAGTTTTCCTCATTGCAAGTTTCTTTGACAATAGTCATATTTTGCTCCGACAGAAGGGTTTTGTGCTATATTTTCTAATTTTAAAGATACATTACTAACAGAACCTTAAACATAAAGTAAAAAAAAAAAATTTTCACAGCTTTCTAACTTGTTCTGTAATTAAAAAACAGTATAACAGTTTTTTCATTGAAAAATTTAGAAAATCAATTTGGATTGCAGTTGAAGATTGCGAAATTTCTTCGAGCAAAAAAACGTTCAACCACATGGTCCACGAAACTGGTTCCGATGGGTTTAGCCTTTTAGAATTGAATTTGAAACGCTGCATTCATTTCCCCGGTCCGGCCCACGCGTCAAGCCCGACCGACGGGCGACGGATGCATCAAGAAATTTAATTCAGCCGTCCAGAACAACATTTTCTTCTAAGTCATGTAAGCAAATACGACCGGACGATAGAGTGGCGTGCAGTAATAAAGAGCGAGAGCAGGTTGTGTTTATTAGAAAATACGTGCAGTTTAGTAACTAACTGACAGTCAGCAAATATACTAAAGCTATATGTGTTGACACAGCACTTCAAATCCAATGACAATACAGTAGCTGGCCCTACACTCACTTTATACTCAATATGGCATCTCCTTTTGTAAACATGTCTGCGTTCTCATAACGGCCCGTCAAGAAAAAATTCCAGAAACTGAATCAATTTTAATTAACGGAGATTACTCCTCGGGACGCGCGAAGGAAATCGACCGGAGGGCGACACAAAGGAAGCGCATTCAGGTATTTACCGTTTATTGTCAAGCGCAAATCGCGTTGTTTCCGCCAGGGGAGAAGGTAAATAAAAAATTCGAGTTTCCCTCCAAAGCAGTGGCGGCTCCTATATAAGTGCTGCAGAGCTGCAGAACTGCCAAAAAATTAACGCCAAAAAAATTAACTTTGTAATTAATTTATAAAACGATTGAAAAAATTGAATTTCGTCACAGAATTTTATTTTCTTAATCGTAAGTCTCCATGCAATCGAGGATCCAACATTCCAACAAACCGGTTCAGTTTTGTCGTGGTTTCAGCGGAGCTGATTGTTTTTATACTGGGCTATTCAAGGCAGTGCACAGAACTGCTTGAGACACCCCCACTATCCCCCTCGCGTCCTGCACATACCCAAACTCTTTCGCTAGTTTAATGCTCTTTATGTGCTGCATTTTACGCAGTTCTGTTTCAGATTTCGGACGTTGTTACGTGCGGTTTTTCGCTTTGTGACTTTGTCTTTGTAAACTTTGATTTTATAGTTTCGTGTTCGTGTATTGTATTAGTGGTTTTTTGACAATGGATGTTGTGGACAATTTGATTAACTTTAACGATTTGTGAAGTATAGTTACAAAGAAAAAATAGGTTTGAAAAATATAGGTCGACCGCTGCCGGCCATTATTATTGAAACCAGCGGTATTAGTCATGGAAAACCATATAAACGTCAATTCAACAAAGAAATTTATGCAAGGAATAACGGGATTTGTGGCTGCAACAAGAAAAGTGCTCTTTTTTGCTTTCCATGCTTGTTTCTTGGTGGAGATAAAGCATGGACACAGGTAGGGGTGACTGATTTAGTAGACTTGAGTGAAGAAAATAAAAAAACATGAAAACTCCAAAAGTCATCTTCAAAATTCAATGGAGTTAGCAATAATAGGAACAATCAACATTCAATCTCAGTTAAATTCGGCATATTGGAAACACATACAGCAGCATAATGATAATGCGGCAAAAAATAGATACGTTCTATCAAAAATTATAAACTGTATAAAATATTGTGGATATTTTGTTGATAAAGACACAATCGTAATTATATGAGATGCAAATTACAGACCGCCTGTTTTATTATACAAGCAGCCGCCACTGCCCCAAAGCACAATTTGGACAATTTCATTGACTTTAAGCGATTTGTGAAGTATAGTTATGAAGAAAAAGTAGATTTGAAAAATATAGGTCGACCGATGCCGGCCATTATTATTGAAACAAGCAGTATTAGTCGTGGAAAACCATATAAATGTCAGTTCAACAAAGAAATTTATGCAAGGAATAACTGGATTTGTGGCTGCAACAAGAAAAATGTTCTTTTTTGCTTTTCATGTTTACTTTTTGGTGGAGATAAAGCCTGGACACGGGTAGGAGTGACTGATTTAGTACACTTGAGTGAAAAAAAAGCATGAAAACTCCAAAAGTCATCTTCACAATTCAATGGAGTTAGCAATATTAGGAACCATCAACATCCAATCTCAGTTAAATTCGGCATATTGGAAACACATACAGCAGCATAATGATAATGTGACAAAAAATAGATACGTTCTATCAAAAATTATAAACTGTATAAAATTTTGTGGATATTTTGTTGATAAAAACGCGACCCTGATTATATGAGATGCAAATTGCAGAATGCCTGTTTTATTATACAACGAACCGCCACTGCCCCAAAGCACAATTTGGACAATTTGATTGACTTTAAGCGATTTGTGAAGTATAGTTACGAAGAAAAAATAGATTTGAAAAATAAAGGTCGACCGCTGTCGGCCATTATTATTGAAACAAGCGGTATTAGTCTTGGAAAACCATATAAACGTCAGTTCAACAAAGAAATTTATGCAAGAAATAACTGTATTTGTGGCTGCAACAAGAAAAGTGCTCTTTTTTGCTTTTCATGCTTGTTCTTTGGTGGAGATAAAGCATGGACACGGGTAGGAGTGACTGATTTAGTACACTTGAGTGAAAAAAATAAAAAAGCATGAAAACTCCAAAAGTCATCTTCACAATTCAATGGAGTTAGCAATATTAGGAACCATCAACATCCAATCTCAGTTAAATTCGGCATATTGGAAACACATACAGCAGCATAATGATAATGTGACAAAAAATAGATACGTTCTATCAAAAATTATAAACTGTATAAAATTTTGTGGATATTTTGTTGATAAAAACGCGACCCTGATTATATGAGATGCAAATTGCAGAATGCCTGTTTTATTATACAACGAACCGCCACTGCCCCAAAGCACAATTTGGACAATTTGATTGACTTTAAGCGATTTGTGAAGTATAGTTACGAAGAAAAAATAGATTTGAAAAATAAAGGTCGACCGCTGTCGGCCATTATTATTGAAACAAGCGGTATTAGTCTTGGAAAACCATATAAACGTCAGTTCAACAAAGAAATTTATGCAAGAAATAACTGTATTTGTGGCTGCAACAAGAAAAGTGCTCTTTTTTGCTTTTCATGCTTGTTCTTTGGTGGAGATAAAGCATGGACACGGGTAGGAGTGACTGATTTAGTACACTTGAGTGAAAAAAATAAAAAAGCATGAAAACTCCAAAAGTCATCTTCACAATTCAATGGAGTTAGCAATATTAGGAACAATCATCATCCAATCTCAGTTAAATTCGGCATATTGGAAACATACAGCAGCCTAATGATAATGTGACAAAAAATAGATATGTTCTATCAAAAATTATAAACTGCATAAAATTTTGTGGATATTTTGTTGATAAAAACGCGACCCTGATTATATGAGATGCAAATTGCAGAATGCCTATTTTATTATACAAGGAGCCGCCACTTCCCCAAAGCACAATTTGGACAATTTGATTGACTTTAAGCGATTTGTAAAGTATAGTTACGAAGAAAAAATAGATTTGAAAAATAAAGGTCGACCGCTGCCGGCCATTATTATTGAAACAAGCGGTATTAGTCGTGGAAAACCGTATAAACGTCAGTTCAACAAAGAAATTTATGCAAGGAATAACTGAATTTGTGGCTGCAACAAGAAAAGTGCTCTTTTTTGCTTTCCATGTTTGCCTTTTGGTGGAGATAAAGCATGGACACAGGTGGGAGTGACTGATTTAGTAGACTTGAGTGAAAAAATAAAAAAGCATGAAAACTCCAAAAGTCATCTTCACAATTCAATGGAGTTAGCAATATTAGGAACAATCAACATCCAATCTCAGTTAAATTCGTCATATTGGAAACACATACAGCAGGATAATGATAATGTGACAAAAAATAGATATGTTCTATCAAAAATTATAAACTGTATAAAATTTTGTGGATATTTTGTTGATAAAAACACGACCCTGATTAGATAAGATGCAAATTACCCAAACTCTTTCGCTAGTTTAATGCTTTTTATGTGCTGCATTTCACGCAGTTCTGTTCCAGATTTCAGACGTGATTTTATACCTTCGTATTCGTGTATTGTATTAGTGTTTCTTTGACAATGGATGTTGTGGGCAATTTGATTAACTTTAAGCAATTTGTGAAGTATAGTTACGAAGAAAAAATAGATTTGAAAAAAAGGTCGACCGCTGCCGGCCACTATTATTGAAACAAGCGGTATTAGTCGTGGAAAACCATATAAACGTCATTTCAACAAAGAAATGTATTAAATTCGGCATTTTGGAAACATATACAGGGTGATGAAATAAAGGTGCCCGTGAGTAGCTACATGTTATAGACAATTTCTAACGAAACACGAATTTGAAAGCCAAAATAAAATTTGTTGTCTCTTCACCAAGATATAAGCTTTCCTATTCAGACAATAAAAATCTATATGATTAACAATTTTGTAATAATTTCATTTTTAGGGTCTAAATTTGATGCAGTTGATGGTGCTTTTAAAAAGAAGTGTAAAAAATCTATTGAAACCAACTTTAGTACCGATGTCAAAAGTACGGTTTCTTGGCTCCTAGGAAAATTTATCAATGTCGCAACATCGCAAATCTCCTAGGAAACGTTGGCAACAATAATTCACTTTTCAATGTCAGTTCTCTTGTCAAATTTGAACGATACAAGTCAAATGTCCTAAAAAGTCTTAAAATGGAATACAATTTCAATGAATATCATGTTGCTCCGCTTGGGTGAGACAGATAATAACGCATCGGAAGCTGCTAGAGAATATGCTACAGTGTATCCACATCGACGTCATCCAGATGCTAACGTAATTACAAAAGTGAAGCAAAAATTAAGAGAAAATGGCCAAATAGTGCCGATTTCTGTAAACGGTAGACGATCTCGTGAAATTCGTACACCACCGTTGGAGGAAGCAGTTGTGGAAGCGATTGAAACTGGATCAGGACGAAGCATACAAAGATTAGCGCGACAGTCAGTCTAAGTCACTTTTTCCTATTCTGAGATATTTGAGATTTTATGTTTCAATTTGATCTGGAAATTACATTATTTCGTTTTTGACTGATCTGTTTTTACTAAATAGCAAGGTTAGGGGCCTTTTAAATGGGAATCAGTAAGAGCGACCGAAAGTTCATCCATTCTTATCGGAAATAGCGCAAATAGTAGAAAATCTTTGCGTCACTTGGGGACTTTTTGCATACAGCCCTTTAATTACCTGTTTGTTGTGTATTCTTGTTTAATTACATTAAATTCTTTTGAAATAAAAATAGTTATGTCAACGTGACAGTTGTTTCTCTTACGCAAGTGACAGTATCTGTTAGTGTTAATTACTTAGATACAAGAAGTAGGCCTACCTGAAAGTGATTCTTTAGAAAAAGAAATATGGACAATATTGCCACGTTGTGCTCTAAGACAAACTGTTTTAATTTTAACCAGAATATATTTGGACCAGTTTTGTTGCGATTTCCACAATGCTTCAACAGAAAGCATTGTCCCAATATCAATCATGGGCACCTTTTTTTCATCACCCTGTACAGCAGCATAATGATAACGTGACAAAAAATAGATACTTTCTATCAAAAAAATTATAAACTGTATAAAATTTTGTGGATATTTTGTTGATAAAAACACAATCGTGATTATATGAGATGCAAATTGCAGAACGCCTGTTTTATGATACAACGAGCCGCCACTGCCCCAAAGCATTGTGTATTTACATATCGATATCGCGTTGTTGATGTTCGTGTTGTGGCATTTAAACGTTTTTAAGCGCGCAACTTGGTGTGGAGGTGAGGGTGTCCGATTTCGGATCCCGCAAATGCTCCCCGTCGCATAGTTCGCACGCCGGCCGTATCGCGTTACCAAAGAACACACACACGCACAGGTTTAAAGAATTTAAGTGGTCGCATCGATTGGGGGTGGCACTTACTGGCAAAACGCGGATCCGCCGCTGAGGTTTGGTACCATCCGGGCGAGTAGTGCGGGGTCAGGCCTATGTTCTCGGACACCGGACAGTACTGTCCGCCGCCGAATTGGCCCATCATCGGGTAGCCGCCGTTCATCGTCGGTCCGTTCACGCCTCCGGTGTTGATGAGGCTGTTGCCGCCGCCGGTGATCGGCGAGTTGATGCTGCTGCCGCTGGACGTCGACCTGAAACGTCCAATTAAAACAATAATTAAATTTAAATTTTTTAATTTGATGATAAAAACGCTCTAGCTTCGCTGTCGCGTTTTTAATACTCATCAAATTTACACTCTTTTAGGTTTCTACGCAATAACTTATCGTAAATTAATCGATAAATTCAAAGCTCTTATGGTTTTACTAGCGATTAATTTTATGATTCGTTTCAAAATGCAACGTGATCAACTGATTGAGTTGGCAATAAAATCAAGGGGATATTTTTGTGTCCCGGTTGGATACATTGCCATCTAGGCGGAAGTGAAGAGTAATTTGACAAGTCGCCGAAAGTTAGGTTATGCAAAACGACAGTTTTATTGAGGGATTGAAAAAATAATATTAATTAGAAAAGAAAAGTGTTGGGATTTTAGTAGTATCAAACTCGCTGCAATTGTGTTCAGTCTTGACAGTTTTGAACAAAATTTTGTACTGCCAACTCAATCACATTGTTGAAAACAACAACCAACTCTTCCTACTTTTGAGGCATCTTTATTGTAAGACTCATTGTGACGATTAATTTTATGATTCGTTTCAAAATGTAACGTGATCAACTGATTGAGTTGGCAATAAAATCAAGGGGATATTTTTGTGTCCCGGTTGGATACATTGCCATCTAGGCGGAAGTGAAGAGTAATTTGACAAGTCGCCGAAAGTTAGGTTATGCAAAACGACAGTTTTATTGAGGGATTGAAAAAATAATATTAATTAGAAAAGAAAAGTGTTGGGATTTTAGTAGTATCAAACTCGCTGCAATTGTGTTCAGTCTTGACAGTTTTGAACAAAATTTTGTACTGCCAACTCAATCACATTGTTGAAAACAACAACCAACTCTTCCTACTTTTGAGGCATCTTTATTGTAAGACTCATTGTGACGATTAATTTTATGATTCGTTTCAAAATGTAACGTGATCAACTGATTGAGTTGGCAATAAAATCAAGGGGATATTTTTGTGTCCCGGTTGGATACATTGCCATCTAGGCGGAAGTGAAGAGTAATTTGACAAGTCGCCGAAAGTTAGGTTATGCAAAACGACAGTTTTATTGAGGGATTGAAAAAATAATATTAATTAGAAAAGAAAAGTGTTGGGATTTTAGTAGTATCAAACTCGCTGCAATTGTGTTCAGTCTTGACAGTTTTGAACAAAATTTTGTACTGCCAACTCAATCACATTGTTGAAAACAACAACCAACTCTTCCTACTTTTGAGGCATCTTTATTGTAAGACTCATTGTGACGATTAATTTTATGATTCGTTTCAAAATGTAACGTGATCAACTGATTGAGTTGGCAATAAAATCAAGGGGATATTTTTGTGTCCCGGTTGGATACTTTGCCATCTAGGCGGAAGTGAAGAGTAATTTGACAAGTCGCCGAAAGTTAGGTTATGCAAAACGACAGTTTTATTGAGGGATTGAAAAAATAATATTAATTAGAAAAGAAAAGTGTTGGGATTTTAGTAGTATCAAATTCGCTGCAATTGTGTTCAGTCTTGACAATTTTGAACAAAATTTTGTACTGCCAACTCAATCACATTGTTGAAAACAACAACCAACTCTTCCTACTTTTGAGGCATCTTTATTGTAAGACTCATTGTGACGATTAATTTTATGATTCGTTTCAAAATGTAACGTGATCAACTGATTGAGTTGGCAATAAAATCAAGGGGATATTTTTGTGTCCCGGTTGGATACTTTGCCATCTAGGCGGAAGTGAAGAGTAATTTGACAAGTCGCCGAAAGTTAGGTTATGCAAAACGACAGTTTTATTGAGGGATTGAAAAAATAATATTAATTAGAAAAGAAAAGTGTTGGGATTTTAGTAGTATCAAATTCGCTGCAATTGTGTTCAGTCTTGACAATTTTGAACAAAATTTTGTACTGCCAACTCAATCACATTGTTGAAAACAACAACCAACTCTTCCTACTTTTGAGGCATCTTTATTGTAAGACTCATTGTGACGATTAATTTTATGATTCGTTTCAAAATGTAACGTGATCAACTGATTGAGTTGGCAATAAAATCAAGGGACTATTTTTGCGTTTCAGTTGAATATATTGTCAGCTAAGCGGAAGTGAAGAGTAATTTGACAAACCGTTGAAGGTTAACCTTTGTAAAACGACAGTTTTATTGAGGGATTGAAAAATAATGTTAGTTACGATAGAAATGTCTTGGGAATTTGGTAGTATCCCTCCGCTTCACGCTGTCAAACTCGCTGGAATTGTGTTCAGTCTTGACAATTTTGAACAAAATTTTGTGCTGCCAACTCAATCACATTGAGCAATGAAACGGAAACCGACGGGAATTTTTTTTTTCTGTATTAAAAATTGTTCTTTTCACAGGAAGCAGTTGAATTATGTAGGATAGACACATAATTTTTAGCCACTTTAAACAAATTTGTAACTAAAAAAATTATGAAATGATTAAGAATAGTCAAACACCACATTAGATAGTCTATTTACATTTTGAACTTTTTACTTTATTTTTATTTTTTTATTTGATATTTCTTAGTTACCTATAATTTTTAAATCTTGATAATTCAATTATTTCAAAAATTTATACAATTTCATCACTTTCTGCCACTTTGTTCTTCTATAAGCTTTGTTTAACGTTACTTAAAAAAATTAATTTGAGAGGAAGCAATTAATTTTAGCACAGAAATATGATCCGTTATTATTATAATAAGTAACGAAACTACCTAATTTTTTAACCACTTTTACCTAGTTCAGCGTCAAATAAAATAATCGTTGCTTTAAATAAAAAATAGAGACAGATACCTCAAACCTTACAAATTCGTATTTACACTAAAGCGGCTGAAAATGGTGTCTCTACCCTACAACCTTCATAGCAACATAAACTTTTTCTATTCTATTTATCAAAAGCACTAAATTATATTTAATGATTGGGTTTTAAATACTAAAGTCCGTTTTTTTACTTGCGTTTTTATACAGGCTGTCTTACGAAAAATGCAGCACGCTATAACTTTGTTAGTAATAATTCGATTTCAGTAATTAAAAAATTAAAAAAGACAGGCCAATAAATCCTACAAAACTATAATTTTAAAAATTACGTTTGCGCCAAGTCTACTTGGTTTTTTAAATAGTAAAGCAATTTTTTTGCCAATCGGTGTAATTAAAATTATTTTGCTGAATTCAACGGCCAATGGCAACTTACTTTTGTAACATCTTTTTGAAAAACAATTTTATTTAGTAATTAAAAAATTAAAAAAGACAGTTCAATAAATTCTACAAAACTATAATTCTTCATTTCTTTAAAAATTGCATTTGCGCCAAGTCGACTTGATTTTTTTAAATAGTAAAGCAAATTTTTTGCCATTCGGTGAAATTAAAATTATTTTGCTGAATCCAACAGCCAATGCCAACTTACTTTTGTAACATCTTTTTGAAAAACAATTTTGTTTAGTAATTAAAAAATTAAAAAAGACAGGTCAGTAAATCCTACAAAACTACAATTTTTTATTTTTTTAAAAATTACGTTTACGTTTTTTAAATAGTAAAGCAATTTTTTTGCCATTCAGTGTAATTAAAATTATTTTGCTGAATCCAACGGCAATTGGCAACTTACTTTTGTAACATCTTTTTGAAAAGCAATTTTGTTTCCTACAAAAATTTTAAGTGCGCACAAGAACGCGACTCTTTCCTGGTCTCTTATTTAATTCTTGAATCAACAACGCTATAAACTCTGTTATTAAACAATCCGATTTCAATTATATAAAAATCTAATAATAAAGAAAGCAAAAAAAACTTCATTCTTGAAATTTTATAAAAAACAAAATTATTTCTCACAAGCAAGCTGAGTGGAAAAAATGTAGCTTTTAAAAAACCAATTCTTATTTTAAAAAAAGTAATTTTTTGTGATTGTTATATAAAAATTTTAAGTTCGCACAAGAACGCGGCTCTTTCCTGGTCTCTTATTTAATTCTTGCATCAACAACGTTATAAACTCTGTTATAAAACAATCCGATTTCAATTATATAAAAATCTAATAATAAAGAAAACAAAAAAACTCCATTCTTGAAATTTTATAAAAAACAAAATTATTTCTCACAAGCAAACTGAGTGAAAAAAAAATGTAGCTTTTGAAAAACCAATTTTTATTTTAAAAAAAAGTAATTTTTTGTGATTGTTACATAAAAATTTTAAGTTCGCACAAGAACGCGGCTCTTTCCTGGTCTCTTATTTAATTCTTGAATCAACAACGCTATAAACTCTGTTATTAAACAATCCGATTTCAATTATATAAAAATCTAATAATAAAGAAAAAAAAACTTCATTTTTGAAATTCTATAAAAAACAAAATTATTTCTCACAAGCAAACTGAGTGAAAAAAATGTAGCTTTTGAAAAACCAATTTTTATTTAAAAAAGTAAATTTTTGTGATTGTTATAAGTATAAAAATTTTAAGTGGTCTCTTATTTAATTCTAGAATCAGCAACGCTATAAACTCTGTTATAAAACAATCCGATTTCAATTATATAAAAATCCAATAATAAAGAAAAAAAAATTTCATTCTTGAAATTTTATAAAAACCAAAATCATTTCTAACAAGCAAACTGGGTGGAAAAAATGTAGCTTTTGAAAAACCAATTTTTATTTAAAAAAGTAAATTTTTGTGATTGTTATAAGTATAAAAATTTTAAGTGGTCTCTTATTTAATTCTAGAATCAGCAACGCTATAAACTCTGTTATAAAACAATCCGATTTCAATTATATAAAAATCCAATAATAAAGAAAAAAAAATTTCATTCTTGAAATTTTATAAAAACCAAAATCATTTCTAACAAGCAAACTGGGTGGAAAAAATGTAGCTTTTGAAAAACCAATTTTTATTTAAAAAAGTAAATTTTTGTGATTGTTATAAGTATAAAAATTTTAAGTGGTCTCTTATTTAATTCTAGAATCAGCAACGCTATAAACTCTGTTATAAAACAATCCGATTTCAATTATATAAAAATCCAATAATAAAGAAAAAAAAATTTCATTCTTGAAATTTTATAAAAACCAAAATCATTTCTAACAAGCAAACTGGGTGGAAAAAATGTAGCTTTTGAAAAAAACAATTCTTATTTAAAAAAAAAGTCTTTTTTTTGTGATTCTTATAACGTGGTGCATTTTTCGTCTGTATACAATTGGTCCCATTTTTGGAGGCGACGGGTTACCTGTAAGGCGACGGAGGATTGGTGGCCAACTCCAACTTCCTGTAGGATTCCTCGATCGGGCTGAGGATGTCAGTGACGCTGAACGGCGTCGAGTGGTGCAACTGCTGCAGATGGCTCAGAACCTGAGGATTTTGGTGGTGGTGCTTCGGACTCAAGCTCATAGCCAATTCGACCCCATTGAGTTCCGGCAGCAACCCATGTAGGTCGCTCCTGTCTGGTACCACGGGACCCTCCCCGTAGTTACCACTCGCTGACATGGACTCCAGGACCACTGTTGTCGCAAAACCGTCCGGTTTCGAAAATTAATCCATCGCACGCGCCAACACCAGTCCGGGCGAAAAAACCATTTCACTTAAAAATCCAGCAGCACTTAATTTATGCGCCGCCGAGGACCTACAAGAGCCCGACCCGTTTTTGAGAACTTCCGGCCGATTCGATATCCGAATTCAATAAACAAACTGACTAACTATATAAATAAATCAGTGATCGAGCTATAGCACTCTTGGAGCACTCTTGATGTAAGACTCTTTAGCTGCGAAGTGCGCTTAACTTGCCTAAGCGAGCTCTTAGAGTGTCCTCGAAGTGTACATGGCACTTCTCTCCTAGTTCTGTTGCATTCTGGGAACACTCGATTTTAAAAGGCGGGGTTCGCAGGTGAGGCGGCCAATCCGGGCGCGCGAGAGGGCGCAAAGGGCGGGCCACTCGCCGCACAGACTTCCGGTTTATTTCAATAGGGGATTCCCCTCCTTATCGCGCGCCGCGTATCGAACCAGTTTTCCAGCTCAGCCGCGGAGCGGCCGATCTCTGCGAACTTTCGCCGTTGAGCTCAACTTGGCTTGCTCCGGGGAATAAAACAAACTCCGCCTGTTTCGCGGACCTATTGCAGAAGTGCTATTAGCGCCCGGAGGTAGGGGAACACTCCGAACAATGATATTGTATATTTATATTCTTTTATTGGGCATATTGATCTGAGGTTTTCAGCCGTACTTTTGCACGTTGTGATTCCACTTTCGGGGCAGATTTTCGTCGAGTGCGCCCTTAAATTAATTCCGGGTGTAGGAAAGGTCTAAATGTTGCAAGAAAAATAAATAGGAGTCGTTGTCAACAGTAACACTCGTGGAACCCTTGATGTAATGCGAACTCCTTTGATTATGATAATAGTAAGAGAGCGTCCAGTGGTGGACTTCGAGCACACTAGACAGGAGAACTCTTCAACGCTCTCCTACTACCTTTCATAACCTGCTTTTGCTTTCTGTTGATTGCTGCTGACCGACAGCTTATAACCCTTTTACGGCCGCGGCGAAAAGTGGCTTTTGAAGCGATTTTTTGCCGGAAGTCGAGGAAAGTTGGCGGCACGCCAGGAAAGTGCTCGCGAATGGTTTTGCGATTGTGTTTTCGGCGTTTTGGAAACGGGGGTGGCCCAAAATCAGCATAGAAGCCACCGTATTTACACAGCACTTGGCAATGTTTTAGCTGCTTTATTGCGAATCTCAAAGTCAATACTGGGGGCCGCGCTTTCAATTCAGTAGCGTCTCTCATCGACCATTACAAATTGTGAAAGCTGTTGAACTCGGTTTAGAAGATTAATCGAGTCAGCTGATTGACGTGGCTTATAGTTCATTTTTTAATTCGGAGGAGCGATTCACAAATATCGCGCTAAAAGGTTGATCTATGATTGGCTGCATGCAAGTATGTTTTACACTGATTAAATTATGGAAAATAACCAGTCGCCATATTGCTGAAACAGCTGATTAGATTTGCATGTTATAGTAGCTAATTTTCGTTAATTACATTTATATAAGTAATAAGAACAGTTTTTATCAGATTTTTTGTTTTGCATCAACACATATTTTTTGGTTGGATTACAAACAGTTTTGATTAGCTCGTGTTTTTTTCACTGTACCAACGTTAAAAATATTAAAATTCAAATTTGTCGCTAAAAACTACTTGCTATAATATTTTTTCGTTTAAGTTGCAGCGATAGCCAGCATAGGAGCTAAAATTTCCCTATGTCATTGGTGTATAAGGCAGCACAATTTACGCCGGGACCAGTATTATGGCCAGTATTTGGAACCTTAACCATATATACTGCAATTAGTTCTATCTCACTTGTAATACAAGAAATGCCGATACGTAGGTACATTTCACTTACGCAGTCAACCTGATATCCCGACAAAGAGCCAAGAAAGTTCGTTATTTTGTTATACTTCAAAGCGATATCGCGATTTATTTATTCTAGATAACGGCCATATCAGACAGGAAGTAATAATTATTGAGTTGGTCGAAATCAGTGGCTCCCAAACGTATCTTATTGTAACATTGAACGAATTACCTACTCTTAAGAGCACATTTTACGAAGCACTGATAGGTATCCAGAACATAATTCACTTCCAAACTAAAAATAGTCCTATGTAAAACTGACTTGAAAAATGGCGTTCACCACAGCAACCCTATCGTGAATAGACTGTAAAAATATTCCAGTGTAATGTGTTCTTTCAATTTTACTCCTCCTAATTAAAAAATTAACTACAGTGTTAATATCATTTTTTATGCCTAAACTACTGATGACTATAGATAATATTGTTTGCAGTTATGCTAGAACTTTGAACTTGCCTATTTAGCAGTTTGAATATTAAATTCTGCTGTGCAGCTGTTCAAAGTTGCAACGTTAGTGAATGCCTTGCATACAATAAATTGATATAGGTTGATACCTTACTTAGTTTAAAAAAAAAAACTGAAGATCAAACCTTAAACTTTTAGATGTAAAATGTCGTTATTATCAAGTAACAAAAAACTTTCTCACAGTTCTAACAGTTTCTGGAATTAAAAAACGCACTATAATAGCTGCACGGGTAATTCTATTTAGGAATACAGGTAAATTTTCTCATGTTTCCGGTGCACTTTTCAGTCAGCGTGTAAAAAATCGATATGGAAACAGATATTGACAAAACTATTTAATTAATTAATAAGAAAGGCCCAAAAAAATTTAGACAGTAATTGCGACATAAATTCAATTAACATTTCCTATTGAAAGTAATGTGATGCTGTTTTCGATAAATTTGCCAAAAACATTTGTAAAATTTTATACTGAATGAAAGGACAAAATTGCTTGCAAGTTTCCTTCAGGTAGTCGAATAATTGGTATCAAACTTGAACAATAGAAAAATTGTGGACGAAAGTTTCTGTAAAGTGAAACTCACTAGTGGTGTTATGGTATACAAAACCTCACCAGTGCGCAATATTGCCTTTACGACTGATGAAATCGACACTGTTATGGAGGCGATAAGTGTTTTGAAGTTGGTAGTGGAAATGCTGGAACAACTAAATTCAGCGCTCTGAAATTCTCTTATCGTTAGTTAATGGGCCATCTTCACATATCACAGACATTTTTTAGAAATTAACATTATGAGTGAAAGGACTCAAAATTTGAAGTTTTGTTAAAATTAATTGTTAAACTTGTTGCACTAAAACAATTCTTTAGTATTCAGGAAAGAAAACGTAATTTCGAATCATTTACAAGTTTAAAAATTAAAAAATAAAAAAAATTGTCGCTACTTTTCAAATTGCTAAAAAACTATTGTAATAAAAATTGTAGATCTTGCCACGTTTGAAATGTTTAATCTTGTAATATTTTTTATATCTTGTAATATTTTTTATATCTTGTACTATTTTTAAGTTGGAACCGATTTAAGATTTTGGAGGCTCGTTTGGAATCTTTTTGGATGTTCGAAACTTATTATTTTTTTGGTTATACAAATTTTTATTATCTGCATCAATTTAATTTTACCGCATTTGGGTTACAAAAAAAATTCATTAAATTACTTGAGAGGCAATTCCATGCGCAAAATTGAATGATGGCCATCGAAAGACAGTTCCCATCGATTCATTTCCGTCTTGTTGTGCTTGCCGAACTTGAGAAAAATAACAAACGCGGCACGAACGCCCATGTCTCGAAGATTTCGTTAACTGGGTAGGCAGGTTTACTCAACCCAACAGGCCCCGAGTAAATATCACTTAACGTACATTAAATCGATTTCTAATTTAAAGTGATTCCAACTTCCGAGACTTGATATTATCTTTGGCAAATAAAAAATTCGATTATGCTTCGGGGAACAAAGTGCGTTTTGGCATCATTTAATTAAAAAAAATCGCATTCATTTTAAGGGATGCGTACTGCCGCCGTCATTAAGTATCATTAAAGGGGACCCCAATTTCGCAATTCTTTGGCAAGAATCGAGCCTGTAATTTTCGGCAACTTCCTGTTGTTACATTTCTGACCGTCTAATAGTGTCTTAATCCCTGCATAACATCATTTTAAAAAGCGTTTTAAGCACAAACTTCACAATAAGGCCCGAGATAAAATCTGGTTGCCTCTCAATAAGCCCGGAGCTTATCAAATTTGTGCATCTGATCTCTATTATTAACTTTATTTACACACCGGCTGTCGTCTCGTATTAACGTCTATTGGGGATAAAAGGAACACTTTAACCCTCATTTAAATCAACTGAATCGGATATAAATGCCGTGCGGTCATTGGTCAATTTTATTTTCAACACAGAATCTTTCCCTTAAGAAAACTGGTCGCAACTGTACAATTTTATCGAAACGAATCTCCCGCTTTAACTCCCTATTGGTTATTAGGCAAAGTATTCATTTTAATGGCGGAATTATTACAGATTTCTACCTTCGCCGATATGTTTGAATAAAACATGGCCGTGCAATTATTAAATGTAACGAAATCTCTGCAAAAATTAACAGTTAAGACAAAATTTAAAACGATATTAAATGAAAATGCCGCCCTGGATGTCCTATTTACCAATCAAGTCCGGCACACGAATTTTTTTAACAAATGTGAGGTTAAGTTTATCTTGTCCTTCAATTTTTAATTGATTTTTTTGTAGTACCCGCCGAAAATTTATGGAAAGGTATTACTTCCGTGAGTAACGCCGGTAAAAAGAGAGGCCGAGCGAAGAATGTGTCGAAAAAGAACATCAAAGATTTGAATCGTGGCCAAATGGTCGGCGTTGGCCAAGCTAATATCGTCTGGCCAGGTTTGTCAGCCCCCATTTTGCGAGGGAAGGAATTAGTCGAGCAACAAAAACTACCGGAAGATCCCGAGAGACAAAAAAAATTGATCGAATTGCGTGACAAAATGGGCACATTTCGCTACGCCAAATTGAACCCTTTGGACAGAGGTTGGAGCGGTTCGAAAATGCCGGGCAGGAGCATCGGGCCTCCTGATGCGGTCGGTGAGGACAAATTCGAGGGTTTCGACACCAAAGTTCTGGAACTGAAGACTGTTTTTAATATGAAAGGAAATTTCGGGAGGAAAAGAAGACTTTCTGTTTACGTGGTGACGGGTAATGCGAACGGGTTGGCCGGGTTCGCGACCGGGAAGGGCTTAGAGTCGAAATCGGCCCTCCGAAAGGCCAGGAATCGCGCCGGCCAGAAATTAATGCACATCAATATATTTCGAGGGCACACAATCTATCACGATTTTTTCACGCAATTTGCAAAGACCAAAATTTATGTGAGTCAGCGGCCTGAAGGGCACGGGTTGGTTTGCCACCGGGCCATCAAAACAATGTGCGAAGTTATTGGAATTAAGAACCTGCACGCGAAGGTTGAAGGCTCGACGAATGTGCAACACCTTGCGAAAGCGTTTTTCTTGGGGCTTTTAAGGCAAAAAACGCACGGGCAGATTGCAGAGGAAAAGCAGCTGCATCTCGTCGAGCTTTGTAAAGAGAACGGGTATTTTCCGACCGTGTTGGCGTCGCCGAATGTTTGTAAAAAGGAAGAGGAAATTAAAAATGAAGAGCTGGACTTTAGGCAGTACTGCCTGGACGGGAGGGTGGTTTTGAAGAAAAAGAAGTTTCCACCCTTTTACACCAGCCACAAATCGTGGGGTGTTTATTTAAAAAAGCGAGAGTACCTGAGAAATCAAGACAAAGTTCGAGTTCAAATGTTGGCCGAATATGGGGAGTTGAGGAGCTTCATGACCGATCGGTACCCCGAATGCAGGCCTTATAAGAAACCACCTAAAGAAGAAGTGGCCCCTGAAGAAGATGAATAGTTTTATCTGTAAAAACAAATTTAATAATTAAAACTTAATTTAATCGACTTATTTTTTCCTGCCAATTTTTCAAAAATGAATTGATTGAATGATGTTATCGCTGGTCGTTATGTTGGTAGCTAAAGTCATTTAATATATTCCTAAGTAAGTTATTTACGAAAAATAACAAATAAAATCTAGATCTAAATAAAACTTTAATTAAAAATATGAAATTTTATAACATAAAAAAAAAAACAATTAGTGGGTAATTAAAAATTAATTTTACATAGATAAGTAGTTTTAAAAAAAAGAATTATACAGGGTGATTCCTAAAAAACGTCCCACGCTCTAACTCAGTTATTTATTGCCTGATTTCAGAAAAAAAAAATTAATTAGTCGAGTAAGTACTAGAAGAAGGTATTAATTTGGATTTTTTCCCACATTAATTTCAATGCGAAGCAAGAGTCAACTTTTTAAATTTATTGTGGTATTACATTAATAAGTTAGTTGTGCAATTCAACTTGATTTGAACCGATAGAATTATTTTTTTCTTTTAGTTAATTAATCATTTTTTTAGTCTGAATTATAAAAAATGATTTTTATTATAGCTTATTAGTATAGTGGTAGAATTTTGAAATATTTGAAAATTTTAAGTTTGAAAAAAAAGATTTTACTTATTGTACCTTGTGTATCAGGGTTTATTAAAAAATGTTTATTTAAGATAATTTTCCCGAATTTTGAGGAGTTAAATAATTATTTATTTTGTTGTGAAATAAACACTTAAGATAGTTATTTAGAAGTGAAAAGTTATTCGTTTCTTATGATATCTGGTTTTTTAGGAAAGGAATTTAATTCTTTTATTTAAATTTAAATAGAATTTTTTTCTTTTTGATTTTAATATTTAAGGGGATAAGCTTCTAATTAAAGATTTATAAATAAGAAGATTAATGAATTAAAATATAGAGTTAGAATTGTTTATTTTTATAATTATATAATAATTTAGTTTTTCATTATTTTATTTTTATTTATTTTAAGTTTTTACTAAAATTATTATTTTAATTTTTTATTTAAGGTAAGTATGATGAAATTAGTAAATTTGAATTACAGTCCAACTCCTCTATAGTGACCTCCTCTATAATGATTTTTTCTCTATAGTGATGTTTTTATCAGGAACGTGCATTTTTGAACGTTTTCCATATAAAAATACCTCTATATTATGATGTTAAGCCTCTATATAGTGATTATTCTTTACGAAAGGTTTACCAAAATTCTCGAGGGACTGAATTTTCGATAATAGAAAACCTGAAAAATCCTTAAAAGAATTTCTTGCAAAATCCTTACTTATGCAATCAACTTTGGACAGATTTTTTCATCAATAAGTACATGTTATGTAAGTATTCAGATGAAAATTTGTATTGTTTATTAATAACTGTGTGTATTTCTATATACTTAAACAAATACTTTTTCAAATATAATAAATTTTAATTTTTTGTTTTGAATATCATTTGGTTTTTAAAGTGACTGCCAAAATTGTAAAATTATACTTGAATTCTATATAGTGAAGTTTCTCTATAGTGATGTTTTTTCATGGCTTTTCGAGCATCACTATAGAGGAGTTCGACTGTATTTATTTACTTATTTTGATAAAATATTTTATTTTTTTTCCTCCTTAATATTATTACTTCAATGTCAAGTTATCAGATATTCTTGGATTTAGAAAAAAAAACCTTCTACCACAATAAATTAAAAAATGTATACATTGCCATTTGAAAAAAAAGTTAACCGTTGCTTCGCATTGAACAAATCCAAATTAATACCTTCTCGACTAATTAATTATATATTTTTTTCTGAAATCGGCAATAAATAACTGAGTTAGAGCGTGGAACGTTTTTTAGGAATCACCCTGTATAAAAAATATTAAAGTGGTTAGGAACCTTGTTTTGTTGTTTTTTCCAAAAATTTTTTATTTGATTATTAAAAATTATATTATTACACCGGTGACCGATCGGAACCCCGAATGCAGGCCTTATAAGAAACCACCTAAAGAAGAAGATGAATAGTTTTATCTGTAAAAACAAATTTAATAATTTAGACTTAATTTAATCGAGTTATTTGTTCCCGCCAATTTTTCAAAATTGCATTGATTGAATGATGTCATCGCTGGTCGTTATGTTGGTCTGGTGAGAATTAGGTTATTTGGCATTTTTAACAAAGACAAGTCGCAGTCAGCTGCCAAAAAATTTATAAATGGTAGTTTTCCGATGGCGCAAGATGTGTTTAGCAAAATGGCTGAGGAATATTGCTTGTTGAAGGAAGACGGTTATTTAAATGCAGATACAGATCTAAAGAAAATAATATACCATCCGTCGTTAAACGTAATATTAATATGTAGAAAGAGTGGTGTCGTATTAGTGTTAGACGTCAATTCGGGTGTTGTTTTACAATCTAGCTATTTATCAGGTAAGCAAAGCGCCTTTTCGACCACCTCGCACGTTAAAGCATGCCATGCTGTGCAAACGTTTTCGCCATTCTCCCTCCAATCTGTTAATTTCAGCTCAAAACCAAAGCAATGTGACATGTGGTTATATACCTGGATATGACCGAGTGTTCTTTTGTGATGGACAAGCCATCGGTGTTCGATCAGATTACAGCGGAGTGCTGCTGCTCGACTCGATCCTGCAAAAGCCAATCACCAGCTGCAAAGACGATGTCAAAGTAGAATTACTACTGTCTGAGGTAAAACAGTACGGCCGACTCACACATTTGTTTCACCACAAACTGTTTTTTTTAGGCTATCATTCTTAAGCAAAGTTTAAATTCAATAAACGGCTCGACTCTCAATCTCCTGCAAAATGAGCTCACGATCAAGATCGCCGAGGCGCAGAAGCAGTCCAAGAAAGGGATAAAAGCACAGAAAGTAAGTTAAATCGGTCGATTGCGTTCGATTTTAATCTCCGCTTTCAGTGGAACACGGTTTGTTTGGAGTTTTCGTTGGAATTGTTGCGCTCGCTCACCAACAGCATTGTGACGGAGTTGGTGGCCAAAAATGAACACACGCCCGAGCTGGGCATCGCTTCGGCTATTTACGAGAGGCTTTCTGAACTGATGAGCGAGCAGGGAAATGCGTCGGATAGGAGGGCAATGGCCAGCGAGGCGAAGCGGAGGGAAACATTCACGCAGTGGCCTCACATGGATTACAAGTAAGTATCGCGCCAGAATCGGTTTTAAAATTACATATTTGACAAGTCAGGATTAACCTCAAATTCAGTTTTTTTTTTAATGATTAAGTAGAAATAGTAATTACTCAAAATAAACATTGATTTCCTTAAGTTCAATAATGATAACAGTAATCTGCTGAAGTGGCTTGTAAATCTTCCTTCAAATCCTTGTTATCAACATAACTAACAACGGTGAAAATTTTTTTTGTTGCTAAAAGGCTTTTCAAATTATTAAAGAAGGTTTATTTACTAATCTCAATTTTCAAGTGATTATTAAAAGGGCGAATATCAGAAAACAATAATTTGAAACTTGTTATTGGATAATTCATAAATTTTTCACTTTTCAGTCATTCCTTTTAATTTTCTAATTTGAATTAATTAAACTGATTACATTTAAATTGGATTGAAGACAGGTCTATTTTCCAATCATTAATTAAATTTTAACTTTCAAATTCAGTAAAAGCTGAGCTTCAACTGGGTTTTATCTGTTTTACAGTCACAAAAACAATATTTTGAATCTTATTGGAAAATTCATAAATTTTTCACTTTTCAGACATTCCTTTCAAATTAATTTTACAATTTAAATTAATTACAACCCTAACATTTAAATTGGATTATCTGTTTTATCTGTTTTACAATCACAAAGACAATATTTTGAATCGTATTATTAAAAAATTCATAAATTTTTCACTTTTCAGCTATTCCTTTTAATTTAATTTTGCAATTTAAAATACTTAAACTGATTACATTTAATTCGGGTTAAAGTCAGCCTTATTTTCCAATCTAATTAAGTTTGAACTTTGAAATTTAGTAAAAAGCGTAGCTTGTTTGTTTTACAATTACAAAAAAAAAAATAATTTCAATCTTGTTTCAGTAAAATGCATTTATTTTTCACCTTTCAGCCATTCCTTTGAAACTAATTTTACAATTTAAATTAATTACAACCCTAACATTTAAATTGAATTAAAGTCGGGTATATTTTCCAATCTTTAATGAAATTTTAACTTTCAAATTCAGTATAAAGCTGAGTTTAAACTAAGTTTTATCTGTTTTATAGTCACAAAAACAATATTTTGAATGTTATTATTGGAAAATTCACAATTTTTTCACTTTTCAGCTATTCCTTTTAATTTAATTTTGCAATTTAAACTACTTAAACTGATTTTATTTAATTCCATGTTAAAGTCAGCCTTATTTTCCAATCTAATTAAGTTTGAACTTTGGAATTTAGTAAAAATCTTAGCTTGTTTGTTTTACAATTACAAAAAAAAAATTTCAATCTTGTTTCTGTAAAATGCATTTATTTTTCACCTTTCAGCCATTCCTTTGAAACTAATTTTACAATTTAAATTAATTACCACCCTAACATTTAAATTGGATTAAAGTCAAGTATATTTTCCAATCTTTAATGAAATTTTAACTTTCAAATTCAGTACAAAGCTGAGTTTAAACTGAGTTTTATCTGTTTTACAGTCACAAAAACAATATTTTGAATGTTATTATTGGAAAATTCAGAAATTTTTCACTTTTCAGCTATTCCTTTTAATTTAATTTTGCTATGTAAACTAATTAAACTGATTACATTTAAATCGGGTTAAAGTCAGCTCTATTTTCCAATCATTAATGAAATTTCAACTTTTAAATTTAGTAAAAAGCTTAGCTTGTCTGTTTTACAATCACAAAGAAAAATAATTTCAATTTTGTTTTTGTAAAATTCATTAATTTTTCACTCTTCAGCCATTCCTTTGAAACTAATTTTCTAATTTAAATTAATTACAACCCAAATTTGATTAAAGTCAGGCCTATTTTCCAATCATTAATGAAATTTCAACTTTCAAATTCACTAAAAAGCTTAAACTGATTTTTTCCTGTTTTACAATGTCATTAAATACCTTGTGAAATTTAATCAGGTGGGCATTACCGGATCAAATGGCACAAGCCGGCTTCTACCACCAACCAAACGCTTCAGGAGACGACCGTGCCATGTGCTTCACCTGTACAGTGTGCCTCGTCTGTTGGGAGCGAACTGACGAGCCGTGGAGTGAGCACGAACGACACTCACCAAACTGTCCGTTTGTAATGGGCGAGTACACCCAGAACGTTCCTCTATCAGTAACATACGCAACAAACCCTGCAATTGATGCGACATATCGAGGAGTCCCCGTAAACATAATCGGAACCAGCAACGTCCCCCACCTACTATCAACCGCCAATAAAGACGGATTAATATCCGTTTTCGATGTGTCGGGGAAACTGAAGCAAACCCATTTCTTTTTCGTGACCCAGTTCGATTCCCACATTTTGGAGCGGCTCACCGAAGACGTCGGAGTGTCGGGAGTGTGGAACAACGACGAAGTGAAGTACCCGATCGAGAAGAAAATAACCTCTCTGTCGGTGGTCGGTGAGAAAGTTAAAAATTCAACGAACGCAATTTCACAGTCGATAAGACCCAGTATAATATGCGGCCTCAGTATTAAGTGTCAAGTGTCTTTCAAGTCTTCTTTAATCGAAGCTCTTAACGATCAAAATAAAAATGACTTGTGTTCAGTTAATATCATGGAAGTTGACGAGATCCCTTCGTACAATTCCGAGTTTAGTGGACTGTATTTGGTCGTGTACGACTTCCAGTACAGCAAAGAACAACCCGACAGCGAAGTGAAGGCCGACGCTGAAGTTGCGGTCGTCAATAAAAGGAAGGAAAACCCTGATCCCGGTAACAAGTTCGAAAAGGATTGGAATTACATTTTTAATATCCCGGGTGGTTCGATGTTCGATGGAAACATGGACATCGGCTCGAACGATTCGGACGAATGCGCTTTCATGCAAAACAAAGACTTCGATTTGGACCACTACAAGCAGCAGTTGATGTACCAAGCCCTGATTCCTCCCGAAGCCACCGAGAAGCTGTTTTTGCCGCCGACTCCCCCTCATTCGGGCCCTCGTGCCGTTCACATCCAAACGACGGAGACGGATTCTGCCGAAGCCTCTTCGTTGATAATCCCGCCCCCGGATTACTCGTTCATGAACGGACAGTTGAGCGGCAGCCCCGTCGAGACCGTAGCGACGAGCGAAAAGAGCATATCCGACCACATAGTCGACTTGAAGAACAGCAAATCGAAGAAGTTGAATTATTCGCGTGCAGTGCAGTGCATATCCGTACCTGAACAGTATAAAAATCGCAGAGATTTAGAAATATCGGACATTATTCCTACGCATGACGGTCGTCACGTGCTAGTCGTTCTTAAGAGCATCTTCGATAAAACCAGTGTTTTAGTTTTGTATTCGTTGAATTTCTCTGCGAAAATGGTCAAGATGAACGACGAACCGATTTTGTTTCGCGAACTGACGCAGTATGAGAAGCCGGTCGAAGTGTCCTTGCTGTCTCAAATCGAACGACTGAACGAATCCCCGCAAAATTCGCATAAAAGTGCCCGTGGAACTGCCATAGTCGTCTGTCAGGATGGGGCCGTGCGTCTCGTCGATTTGTCGACCCTTAAGATCACATCCGTGGCCAAATTGAATGGAGAAAAGTTCATCTCGGCTACCTATTGCAACAGTAAGTTAAACATTGATTAATTTGTTGAGTTTGAAAGTGGTTTGAATTTGAATGGGTTTAAAAATATTAGTATAGTAGTTAGTATTTTTTTGTGGTTTTATTTCATGTAAATTTAATATGCAATAATGAAATTTATATTTTTCTTTAGTAATAGGCCTAGTTTGCGCATTTAAAGATGATAATACTTTTCGAAACTACTTTGCCCACCCCGTTTTGGTGATAAATTAAAAGAACCGCGCTCTCAGACTGTCGTTATTTTGATCGAAATTGCCTCACTTTCAAAATCAACACACAACAAATATCGTAACAAATTTCTACTCATTTTAAAAGATATTTATTGTGAATTGATTAAAAACGTCAATTTTCTACTAATTTGCAATAAGAATTAGCTTCAACTATTTTTTTTTTCACAAAATGTACTTGCTCCACTTTTAATTGATTAGTTTATAAAATTAAATCAATTCAATTTTAAGACATTTCAACAATTTTTTAAATTTAATTATTTTATAAACTATACTGGGTGTCCTCGGATCGGTTTAACTTTCTCAAGTTTTGGCAGGAGAAAGTAACTCTCGATAAAAAGTTTTAGTTATCATAATAAGTCATAATAATTATGAAGGACCGTTATAAAAACTAAAAAAAAAAAAATGAAATGTGAAAAATGCGTTCTAAAACGAAAACGGAAATACAACGTTCAATTTTATCCCAAGTTCTCATTAATTATTATTAATGATCGATACGTATTTTCCACGAAGAATGTTGCGTATCGTCTTTCCAGGTAACGAAGGTATTTTTATTTTTTTTTATAAAAATGACCTTTGAAACCGTTTTGCATATCTCGTTTGAATTTATTGCGCATTGCGAACGGCGTTTATTTTTTGTTGTGGGAGAAAATTTTTCGTAATCAGGGGAAGTTGTCGTTTGCGGAGCGTTTTATCGTCCGCTTCCTTTTTTAAAGTGGCTCGATTAAAATTGTCAAGGAAATGTTGTCGGTTGAGATGATTTAACAGGTACAAGATTACACCTTGAATGCAATTAAGTTAACGTTGACGTGACTGAAGGTCGATGGGACTGTCGTAATTGAAGTTGCAGCACACGTGCGATTTTTAACATTCACTCGTAAAAATGTGCTTGTTTGAAGTCGATTGTATTTAGAATTTTTTATGATTAATTTGTTTTACAATATATGAAATGCAACGTTTGCTGCAGTGATGAGTCACGTTTTATTAATTTAATCAAAGTTGGATTATTTTTGCGTCGCTTTAGAGATTGTCGGAATGACGCGTTTGTTTTTAAATTGTGTCACTCGCATTCGCAATAAACCACGGTAAATTGATGGTAAAAATTATTAGTTGCTTCATGTAGGTCAAAATTGAAAAGAATGGAAATTTATTTGAAATTACTTATTCCCCATCACAAATTAAAGATTTTTTTCTCATACGATCTAAATATCATATAAAAAAATGTCAATCAGTCAAATCATGCAAATGTAATGACAAGACGTTAGAACAGTAGAACGATTTATTTAAAAGAAAATTTACAATAAATTCTCGAATTGTTCGTCACTATCTAAACAATCCTATAAACAATTTTAAAATCCTTGCACAACATTTCTTAAATAAATGAGATTTAATTCATTGATGGAAAATAAAACACTGACTTGTCTCAAGCTATCGCTATTTTTATATCAATTCACAATATTTGTTTTTTCTTCTTTTGAATACGTTTTACTAACTAAATTTCAAGTTTAAACTTCAACGAACAAATTTTTTATTTCTAAATTGACATAAATGGCAAATCATTTGTATTATCAGGGATTACTGGGATATACACTACTGATTGACTTTTTTTTTTAAATTGAACATAAGGATGTTTAATGAAACAAAAATAGTTAAGATTTTAAAACTTTTTATTGATGATGGCTCGTTGGACAAATGTGAAGTTTACGGCCTCGCTAAATTGCGCATAAATCGTTTTCACCTTTAAAAAGTCTCTAACATTGAAAATATTAATTTTTACGATTAACGTTCAGCAGGTTTGCTTTCGGGTTTTTAAAAAATATTTATTGTTTATATTAAATTGCTGTTTATTATTCTATGAATGCATTTATTTATTTTAATTTAAATTTATGTACTTTTTTAATGGCCGCTAAAACGCACATTTGCTTGAAAACCTTGAAATTCGTTGCTCTGCGTTTGTGATAAAATTGCCATCGTGATTTTAAAAACTTGCCTAAACTGAATTTGAATGTTTGAAAGAAATAATTTTTCCATGAAAAATTTAAGTTGGTCGATAGTTTTCTACGTCACATTCATTGAAAACAAAATAAATATAAAATATAAAAATAAAATCAAGGCATTTATTATATTCGACGTTTTTTAATTCCAGACGAAGTTAGAAGGTTGTGAAAAAATATTTTTTTTACTTCATGTTGATAGTAATGGTATTTTACATCTGTCAGTTTAAGTTTATGTCAGTAATGTAGCTTTAAAATTAATTAAAAACGGTTCTACCGAAGCAAGCAATGTGACTATTTGCAAACGAACTTCCGATGAGGAAAACTTCTGAAACATTCTTTCAAAATTGTATAGGTTATGGTATTAAGCACTGATTACTACCAACATAAAGTAAAAAAAAAAATTTCCCAGCCTTCTATTTTCGTCTGGAATTAAAAAACGTACAATAGATAATTTCAATACCAAACTTGTTTGATTGAATATTTTAATTTTGCAGGTCTCGAACGGCTGTGCGCATCGACCGAAAAAGGTTCTTTGCATTTCTACGCGTTGAACGATTCCGACGGCGACCTAGTGGAAGACCACGAGGACGAAGACTTGGTCGGCCTGGCCAACGATTGCACCAACGTCAGCAGTCAATCGGCGGATTCGTTAGAGAACAGCGACTTGGCGAGATGTTTCCACAGTCCCCCCGAACCGATAGGTCTCATGGAGCTGAAGAGGCTGCACGAGCTGTGCAGCTTCGAGCCGTTGAAGGCGGGTTATTGTGCGGTAGTTCCACCTTGCTGGAGCGAGATGCAACAAGCCCAGCGCCAGAGACGACACCCCCAACACTTGAACTCAGACACGGACCAACACATAAAAACCTGGCGTTTGCAGACCGACACCACGACTTACGACGAACACATCTTCGAGATTACTCTACCATCGCCGGTCAGCATCGGCCACGTCGACGTGCATTTTTCTCTGCACACGACTGTGACGCCCCACATCGAGTTGACGCTGCTAAAGCAGAACACCAACGGGATCGGGCATCGTCGTGATTTCATTAGTTTTGCTGTTGATGATTCGATCGGTTTTGATGCGTTGCAGTGCGAGGAAAATCCGATAACGTCGCAGGAGTACCTGCACGCGCACAACGCCGACATTTTGGCCGGCCCCGTCGATATGGCCTCTTGTCTGGATCTGACTGAGCAGGCGGGCTGCGTGACGCTGACCAGCCCGAAATTGTTCAAGGCTCGCAATCGGACCCTTCTTTTGCACGTAAAGTTTGTGGCGCCCAAAGGAGGGGACAACGCGAAGTCTTCGAACAGCTCGTTGAAAAGCAAACGCGCCGGGGCTGAAAATCGCGCGCCTGGGTCCACCGTGGAGAAGCTGACGCAACCAGGGTCGCGCAAATCTGAATTTAGGGGCTGTGATTGTCTGCACGAACTCAGTGTTACTGTACATATTTCAAAGCGCACCGAGGTACCTCACGAACGCAGTCTGCGAAGCACGATGCTGGAGTCTGGGGCGTTCGTCCAGGCTTTGGCTTATTCCGTGACTGGAGATACGGCCAAGGAGGTGTGGAGCATGGGGCTCGATCTCCTGGTTTGGGTGGCTTCGATCCGCATGACCAGGAACAGGAGCAGCAACGGGGAAGCTCCTAGTCAGCAAATCGAGTTCCTCAAAATAATCGAGGCGAATTTGCCGACATTGCTAAGAAGGTGCTTGCTCCAAGCAGGAAGAAGCATCGGACATAAGTGCGTCAAACTGTTGATAATCGCGACCAACGGCGCCAAAAACATCAACAGCACCATTGGCAAACAGTTCAATTGCTGCGTCGTAACCGCCTTACTGGAAATCCTGGACTCAATCGGACAAATCAACTCATCTGGAAGTCTTTACTGGTTGGTTCTCCTCCTCTTTAAAGTGGCCCACACGCAACACCTCCCCGCGATAATGTCGCGATGCATCTCCCTCCTCAACAACCTGTCGGACGAACTGTGCAAACACATCAATCCCTATCATTTGCTGCTGAGAAGTCGGTACGGTCTTTACGGAACGCCGTTAGAACCGGAACTCTTCGACATCGAGCCTCCACCGCCGATCAAAGCCACCAGCATCGCCGTTACCTACGCGTCGGTCGTCAGTGGCGAAAGCCTCCCTCAACCGACCGATTTTCACACCACTTACGGCTGCAACAAGGAAACCCTGGACCCCAAAGACGTCCTGTCCAGCCACGGCGAAGGCAAAATGAAGCTGAAGAACGTGGCCTCTTCGAAACTGATTCATGGGTTGGTCGAGTCGGAACCGCTTCATTTCACTTGCACTTCGGCCAGCGACGGGACCCGGGTCGAACGGGCCGACATCACCGGCACCAATTACGTCAATAACATAATTCCGATCGTCGCCACGACTTCCCCCCAACCGCACAACAGCGGAACCAAAAAGGTGGAGATCGAGCACCATTATGGTACCGACTCGCCAAAAATAATCTATCACGTCAACAATAAGAATTTGAGCGAACAACAAGGCACCAGCAGCAGTCACGACTGGTTGGACGGCGTCTTTCAGGTCATCTTGGACGCGGACCACGGGAAAGCCGTCAAGGACCACCTGGAGATATTGGTCGATCCGATTTTTACGACGGCGCAGACTGAAAACAAGATCAAAGCCGCGTTTCGGGCTGACGAAATTCTCGCGCCGCAATTGACGCTGCCGTGGCAACAGCTGTTGGTGATGCCGCCTCAACAGGTGATTGTGGTGGAACGTATGCATTCCGGGGCCAGACGTTACGTGACTTTGGATTTCGGGCAACCTGTTCTACTCACTGACGTTATAATACCTTCCTGTTACGATCTTGTGTCGATCAGTTTGGATCTTTGGGTGAAGAGTGAAGAGATCGATGGCATGCGGCTTGTGGCCGCGTCGGACATAGGCACGAAGAATTTGGTTTTGAACGATTTGCAACCGCCGCCGCTGTGCCGATACATGAAGGTTGGTGTTGCTTTGAGGTTAATGCGCCATTTAGTTGGGTAGGTCATTTTTTAATTCAGAGGAGTGATTAAAAAATATCGCGCCAAAATGTAGAACTATGATTGGCTGCTCGCAGGCCGGTTTTACACTGATTAAATTATGGGCAATAGCCAGTCGCCATATTGTTGAAACAGCTGATTAGATTTGCGTGTCATAGTAGTTAATTTTCATGAATTACACTTATATAAGTAATAAAAACAGTTTTTATCAGATTTTTGTCGAAATAGCTGATGTCATACTAACTAATTTTCATAAATTATATTTATACAGAAGAAAAAAAAAAGATTTTCAACTTTACGCCAAAAAGTTATTCTTTAAGTTTTGCTTGTCTTAAATAATCTTAAACAATTGTCAAAGGTTTATTAAAATGTACAGGATGTTTTAAAAATTACAAAACATGAAATTGACATTAAGCAAAGCAGCCTTATTTTTTTATTTTTGTAAAAAATGTTATTTCAGAAAGTTGTTTCAAACGTCGAGAAAAGCTTAAATACAAAATTTGTTAGAGGTAGTAAAAAAATATTTTATCTACAATTGGCGCATCTTTTTTGGTACTGTTACAAACAGTAAGAGCAGTTTAAATTATTAAAATTCAATCAAAAACTACTTGCTGGAAATGTTCCGGTGTAATTTGCTCTTTTAATTTCACTCCTCCTAATTAAAAAATGAACTACAGTGCTCGGGGTTGTTTTTGCTGTTGCCCTATTTTAATCTAACGATCGAAGAAGGGTAGTGGTGGTAATTAGTTGAGGAACCGTAATTAATAAATGAACTTGACGCGTTTGCCCTTGTTTTAGTTTTAATGGTCGGTGGAGAGTGCATTAACTTTTTTTATTATTGAAATTATTTGTGGGGATGGTAATTGATGTTGATTCTGCGAACCTTTAGCATGCAGTCGACTCATTTAAATTACAAAGCTTTTAACAGATTCGGTTTCTCAACAATTGTCTGCTACATTTATTATACGCGAATTCGTTAGAAATTTTAAATCAGCGAAGAAGTGAGAATTTTTCAATTTTATTCAAATTTCTGTTGCAAAAATTGTAAATTTTTATTTTTAAAAAAGGGAATTTAAAAATAGATGAAATGCTGGTTTTGCATGCGGAACTATAAATATCATATCAATAACAGAAAATGTTTGTGATGTTTCGATTTAAAAATTTGTTTTCAATTTTTGCTAAAAAATGCATTACTGCGGCTTTCTTGAGAAAATTGATTTACAATATGTTTTTTATAGGAATTAATTTTTGAAAACCTCAAATTAATACTTTTGAAACTTTGCAATGAATATTTGAACTGTAGGGGAGATCGGGTATAATTATCACATGGTTAGGTTGTCACAAACGCTATAATTGGCTGAAAATAAAATGTATTGTCGTTTGTTTTCGCGCGTTTCAAGTAAATTGTTGCGGCTTATTTTGTAGCCAGCAAATACTTGTTTTTTGGAATTTTTTAAAACTTCTTAAGAGATGGTTTGATAGGAACGATTATATTTAACGCTTGCCTCACTCAAGTTGTCACAATAAAGAATTCCTAGTTATTTGTTTTCAGTTCATAAGATCTTGCATTGCCTTTACCCATTAATATTGCAACGCAATTTCGAAGGTAACAGTTTTTCATGCGGCTACTGTTTTATGCAATATTTGTGAGAATTGTTTCACGGACGTTTTACCTGCATGCGATATTTGTTACCAACGTTCCTCTTATCTGATTGACGTATCCGCTACCCTTTCCTGCGCCGTGAACTTCGGTCTGCGCCAATAAGAAAATACGACAAACAATCATTACACATTCTTTCAAAATTAATGAAAAAATCAACCGGCAAGAGCTTTTTCCGTCTTTATGTCGCTGTACCGTCTTTGTGAAGTGTGTTTCGGTGATAACTAACAAAAATTGAGTCCTCTTAGTCTACAATCTTTCGATTGGTTTGTAGGAACATTTTTCCCCTGTCCTCCTAAGTCATCCTTTGGCATTTCATTATGTGAGAGGTATACAGAGTGGTCGTAAGAATTGAAAACCCGCGGCCAATAATCTACAATTACCGCACTATAATATAGGCGTTTTATAAAGCCAAATCAATCACAATATTATTATTATTAAAATTTTGAAAGAGCCGTCGATTTCAAATTAATAAATATTTAAAACTTTTCCTTTGGAAGATCGTAAATCTTAGTCGACAATGATCGCTTAGGCCCACTTACTAACCGAAACCACAAACAAAAACCGTATAGCGCAGGTACTTTTCACTTCAATGAAGAAATAAATTGCAGAACTTCGCCTAACGTAAAAAATTAAAAGTATTGAATAGTTTTAAATTCTATAAAATACTTGCAATGCAGTTCTGATTGAATATCATCGGTTGTCGATGAGACCCATATTGTACCAGATTTTCTTCAGTAAATGTTTTTATGGTCGACGCTTTAAAATCACCGTTACAAGTCTAACCGTAATCTTTAGATTTTTCACACAGTTTTAATTTAAAAAAAATAATTTGGCCATTTTGTAGTTTAATAGAAAAATATTGCTTCCAATTTTCAGAATTTTTCGACTACTGAAAATAGGTTTTATCTCAAAAATGCACTACAATGTATTGTAACTTTGGTCCTGATGGAGTTAATAACATTATATTAACTTTATCCATAATCTTCTAAATGGTCATTTTAATTCCAGATAACCACAGTTGGACGTTATGGCATGTCCACAACTCGTTGCCGAATCCCCATCGGTTATTTTTACGGCCACCTCGTAGTACTCCCAGAAGATGTTCCGCTCGACCAAATACAGCATTGCACACCTGTCACATCAAACGACCTAGAAAATCAGTTAAACTATCTGTCGATGCTGTTTGAAGATGTCAACTGCCGATACAGCTTGGCTTGTTCCAAACTGAAAGACCTCTTACACCCGTTTTTAACATCAGACATAACGAATTCTTCGCACTTATCGACTTACATGAACGTAATGCGAGAAAGCACCTCAAACAACTCCAACAGTGAAAATTCGAGAATATTCGCCGCATATCAGGAAGCATTAACATATCAGCGACAGTTAAATACTATTCGCAACGTGATGTGTCGAATTGAGAACACCTTGAACGGCACAACAACCGCACAAAAAGTTAACGATTTGAGCAACGCCAGCACCGATAAGCTTCATTGCATTGCCGAAAGTCTGTTGGATATTATGTTGTCCTATGACGCGACCACCGACATTGATTTGGCAACCTGCCGCAAGTTGTTCCAAGGGTTGTGCGTGGCGCAAGGTTCACGAATTCAGCTGCTCACCGCGACCGTTCTTGTGAAATGCTGCGGGAAACAGCCGTTTTGGGGCAGCTTTCTGGCCGACACGCTCGCCGAAATGTTCTCATCTTCGTACACCACCAAGTTTCCGCAGGACCGCGTGTTCATACTGCTCGCGTTCTTAGGACGAAAGACCCCCGATCGCAGCTTGGTGTTGGACGCGACTCTGAGGGTCATCGCCGAGGTGTTGCTGCCACTGGCGCAAAACCGGCAACCGCTGGTGGCCGTCACGGTCGATCTGCCGCTGCTCGGGTGGCTGTTGCTCTTCTTGTCGCTCCAGCTCGACTTAAATAAAGGCCCGTTCCAACCGTCCCGCTGGGACTGGGTCACCGGCGAAATGAACACGAAGGTCAACGAGAGCAACACGTACAATTTCCGCAAGAAGCTCCACAAGCGATTCTTGCAGTACAAACAGCAGCTGGAAAGTCTAGATTGGACGCACAAAGTCGTCCAATCGTCGGCGCAAGCCCTGTCCGCTCTTTCCAGCCACGCGGCGAATCTGACCTCCAAATTGGAGACGGCGCTCAAGCAGCAGGAGCAAGTTTTCAAGAAGATGAAACATTACAAGTTGAAGGAATCGTCGACCGCGAAGACGACTGACAACGAGACGGCGCAAACGTCCAAACAGACGGGCAAGCGGCGACGCGAAACCAGCGAAATCAGCGAGAAACCGAGTCCCGTTGCCGCACCGCAACACTTGGACGGCCATCATTGTTCGGCCGTGGCGAAAGGGCTGTTGACGCTGCTGCTCGCGATGGACCATTCGTGCAGCGCGGATATGTTCCTGTTGTCCTGCAAAGTGATCGCGCGGTTAGTTAGTGCCTCCAGGTTGCGGATCGGCCAGTTGATGAACGAGGAGCAGCTGCAGAAGCTGATACGGATTTGCATGGAGTCTGAATTGCCGTGGGCGCCGCATGCGCTTGCTTGTCTGTTGCAAGACATATTGGAGGTGGCCACACAGCACAAGACAACAGAAGACACCGATATGGACACGGACCCGTTTCCACCGTCCACCAGCTGGTGTAGCACAGGTAAGTCCGTTAATGTTGACTTAAGGCTGCTCCACCCTAAAGATTGTTGACAAATGCAATTTGCAATAAATATAAACGAACCCAATTCAAAAATTATAATATTACAACTCAAGAAAACTAGTAACTTACACAATTTTAAAGATGCACACTTCCACTAAAAAAATGAACTGAAAATTGATTTCAATTATTAATTACGCGAATGGATGTAATGAAACAGCGTTGAAAAAAACTGTTTCAAAAAGTTAGATATTCTCAGTTTGGTGACCAAAAAGGGACTGGAATGCAACTGGTAAAGTAATCTGTACCGTGAACCGCCATAAACTTTATTATTTATTCGAGAAAATTCTGTTCAGAGCTCGGAACAGATGGCGAATTTTGTATTTATATTTATTACTAAATTAAAACACATTGAGTAAAAGATTAACCAAAAATTAGATCCCATTAAGAATAACTTATTATAAGTCGTTAATCCTACAGCTTAATTAAAAAAATATAATTTAAGCTTCATTTTTTAATTCAATTTCACATTTTTTAACAAAATATTTTGATATAAAGCGTGTTTCTTGTCAAAGAAATGACGTTATCATTAATTCTTTAAGTGTTCAAATAACGTTGTCACGTACAGTCGAACTCCTCTATAGTGATGTTCGAAAAACCATAGAAAAACATCGCTATAAAGAAACTTCGCTATATAGATTTCATGTATAATTTTACAGTTTTTGGCAGTCACTTTAAAAACCAATCGATATTCAAAATGAAACAAAACAATTAAGATTTATTATATTTGAAAAAATATTTGTTTATTCAGAAATACACACAGTTATTAATAAACAATACATAACATGCACTTATTGATGAAAAAATCTGTCCAAGTTGATTGCACAGCAGTACTTTTCAAAATGGAAATTCCTATAAATATGGAATTTGCAAGAAATTCTTCTAAGGATTTTTCATGTAGTCGAAATTTGTGAAAAAAACTAGATGTTTAATACATCCATTGTATTTTCTATTTTCAAAAATTCCGTTCCCCAAGAATTTTGGTACTTTCTTAAAGAATAATCACTATATGTATAGAGGCTTAACATCATAATATAGAGGTATTTTTATATGCAAAACGTGCAAAAATGCACGTTCTTGACAAAAACATCACTATAGAGAAACAAACATTATAGAGGAGGTCACTGTAGAGGAGTTCGACTGTATTTCATAAATATTTCTTAAATTTGAGGCATTCTTTTTACAGAAAACTGTAGTTTTAGCTTATTAAAATTATTACCACTACAGCTTATTTTTTTTAATTAATGTTGGATAAAAAGCCAAACAATTTTTGGAAAGAAATTATAGTTTAAGCTTATTCTCATTCATTTATTTAAAGGGGCCTTCACGAGCGATTTTTAAAATGAATATGACCTTAGAGTTGAATTAATATCCGATTAAGTTAATGTAGATAATAAAGTTTAGAATTGTCCAAGATTAAAAAATAATTTATAGTAAAAAAACTATTTCAATAAAACAACCTTTTATAAAAATGTACGCCTTTATAATCATTTAGGTCAATATCAAAATTAGTTTTAAATTTTTGCTACGTCTTAATAAAAGCTTGTTTTTTAAAAAAAGTGTTTACTATAAAGTATTTCAAATATACCGTTTGAAAACGAAACCTAGTTTTAAAAGTATTTCGGATATTATTGCTGTTAAAGTATTTCTGTTGGGAAACCATAATTACCTCCTGCGACGTTGTAAATCATTTTGACGTAGCTCGGAAATCGGCAAAAATTGGCTACTTCAATTTCGGTTCTTGATCTAAAGAACATTGAATAAATCGAAAACTACTGCGTTGTTTAAAACAGCTAGGGGTCAGCTCAAAATAAAAAAGTCTAATTTAAGTCCAAAAAATTTGAATACAAAATTTTAATAACTGAAGGCATAAACAGGAATTTCGGAATTTGATGTTGTAATTAATAATTTGGTTAATTATGATTATTTAATTATGGCTTAGGGTCAGCTCAAACTAGATCGGTATTCTCTGTAAGATGAAGTATCGACCTTTTCAAAATTAAGAATAAAGGTATAAAAAGGAATTGAAGGGTCTGCTGCAAAAAGGAGGCAGCTCCAATTTTTCCAGTTGTTGGAAAATCAAAAAAAAAGTTTAATAAATCAAATTTTAACTTAGGTATGTAAAAATATTGTTGTTGCTTACTTTCAATTATGGTGTTTACATATTAGAACAGTATTTGCATTCAAAAAATATCATCCAGATGACGATACGTGGATGATTCTTGGAGCTACCTCCCAACATCGATAGAATGGAGCTACCTCCTTTTAGCAGCAGACCCTTCAATTGCGTTTTACTTGTATTGAAAATCTTAGGGTGGAACGCCGTTAAAAGTACAAACTAGTAATAGAAATCAGTATATTTTACTTCGTTATTCTTTTCCTCTACTGATTACTGTGTCCATGAGAGTGTGACTATGCGTTTTGATGTAGATCTTATGATAGATGTCGAGAGCATTTGCGAAAACTTCGCCCTGGACGAAAATTTCATTCAGATGTCGTCGACTCCAAAAGCAGCCAAAACGACATCCAACACCAACAGCAACAGCAGCAGCAGCCAGTTGCCGTCGGTGTACGAATCGGACGATTCCGAACTAGAAGATTTCTTAGACGACATCCTGGCCAGAGGAAGGAGTCTACTGAAGAAACCCCAAAAACCGTTACCGTTTACTTCGGGAAACTCGGCGACCATCGACTCGCGATTGGAAAACGGCGTCGAGGCGGACGCCGAGATCACGCTGCGTCGCTTGATAGCAATCACTAATTGCAACTTGGTCGACAATTTAAACGCCACCCCACCTATAATCGAGACGGAACAAGAAATTCCCAGTTGGTCGTCTGAATTGACGAGGCCTTGGGAGATGTTGCCGCAATCTTCAGCCACGAATCGAACGATGCTGATCGCTTGTTTCGACATCCTCTTCAAAGAGTTGAGGATGCAGACGCCTGCAAATATCGAACATACGTTGCAGCTGTGGCTGGCTTTGAATTGTCTCGGTGCCGATGAGAAATTCGATCCGGGGACCATCCCCTTCATTGTTCTGCAACCGGACGCCATCAATTCTCTCATTTCTGCGGTCGCCTGGAGTCCCGGACTGTCGCTGAGGACTTGGTGCAGTGCCTTACAGACTTTAACTCTAGCTTGCAATTTGCTGTTGTATTCGTTGAGCTCGGTGATCGTTGCCCATCAAGATTTCGTGCAGCTCTTCCTGAGGCTTTTGTCGGGAGTCGGTTTGGTTTTCTCCGAAAAGGGATTGGTAAGCTTCGACGTTTGTGCGATCTGAATTTTTATGTTTTGTTGTGCAGGCCGGCCCTTCGCTTTGCAAGGCTTTACACGACCTTCTGGTTCGATTGCAAATGCGATGCGACGTGATAAGCCCAAACAGTGCACCTGGAGCGCAGTTAAAAAGTCTCTTACTGAAAGTCGTATACCAGTTGGTACAACCAACTGGACCACTAGCAGCTAGGCAAGGGCCATTGGATGCTCAGTGCAAATTGATTCAATCCATGGTTCATCTAGATTACAACAACGCCGATCTAAGTATCGCCATGAGCATTTTTGAAAGCACTGGTAAGTTGAACAACTCTTCTGGTCAGGCGAAAAATTGATTTATGTTTTTAGGGATTTTAGTGCATTCTTTTGTGTCGAATGTGGATAGAATTAAATGTGTAAATATTGGCGAGCGATTAAGTCCGACTTCGCATTCATTCAGCGGAATTTTTGCGTCGGTGCTTGGGTCAGAATCCAATAAACAGGATCGCCCAGTTTCCTGGGATGTGCTGCTGATTGCCCTTCTTAAACTTTTGGGAAAGCTCGTTCAAACCCCTCTACCTAGTTCCAGAGATCAATCGGTAAGTGATTTAATAATTGTAATTGCAAGTGTTATAAATTCCGTCCCTTCCAAACCGCAGGAGGCAATGGAAACCGAACCGGCAGCAACATCTCAAACGGATGAGAGCAAAGCTGAGCAAATCCAGCAGGATTCGTTGCGTTCAAATCCACCGATTCCGTGTCTTGCCGATACCGTGCTTCAACACCATCCCAGCATCATCCGCCTCTGCCAATCTCTCGCTTCTTGTAAAGCTTCCTCACTGTCCATGTTGGCCCACATTTCTCCACCAAACACCGTCGCCGATCTGGGCGAACCTGGAACCGTAGGCGACGCTGTCTTTCATCTCCTCGCAGCTTTAGCCCGAAAGGCGTCTCAGAAGGAGTTGATATTCGAGCCGTTGCTCATGTTTTTGTCGCAAACACCTCACTTGAGCGAACCGTTGCTGTGGTTTGTGCTGCAGGTGTTGAATACGCAAGAGGCCTTGAGAGATTTTCTTCAAGCTGGCGGGATACGAATCCTGGGACAGAGTTTGGTGCAGAGTAGCAACGCCACAAATACGGTTTCGCACACTGGTACTATTTCAATGGTGATGCAGCATTTTGGAGGAGCGTCTGTAAGATCTGACGCGAGCACGGCCATCGCGGCTTCTTCAACCATCAAAAAGCAACAACAAGCGACTTTGGAGAATAACCTGGCTCTTGTAAATTTCGCCCATTACGCCACCATTAAATGCCAATCGAGTACGGCCCAACCGGCCGATATTCTCCTACAAGCAGGAGCTGCCACGCACAGACGAGCAAGAACTCCTCAATGGTCTTATCATTTCTATCCGGAAGAAGTGCACACTGAATTAACGATCCAACTTCCAACGGCTGTCCTATTAAGGGAAGTTCATCTACAACCACATCTTAGTTCTTTAGCGACTTGTCCATCGGCTGTTGCACTTGAAGTTTCTTCAGATGGTCCGTCGAGGTTAGTCCCTGCTTGTCCTCCGTTGCCCACGAGTGGAATGACGTTCATCCGGCTCCATCTTCCAATGCCCGAGGTGGTCAATTGCGTTCAGTTGCGCTTGTACAAACCAAGAGACGCCAACAACATAGGACTGTCCCAAATAAGATTACTGGGGACTTCTGCGTTCGGTGGCAATGTAAAACAACCCGTTTTGGATTTATCTGAAGATGAATCTCACTGCAAGTACAGTCTCGGTTGGTTGCGTCTCTTGCATCATTGCTTCACCCTCAGCCGCGACAAGGAGCTCGGGAAATTAATTATCGCGAGTGCGGCGCAAGTACCCGATCTGTTGTTAACATGCACCGGGTTGCTGTTGGTGCCGACCCACATTCCAGGACTGTATTTGCCGAATTTGGAAAAGGTGTTATGCGCGCTCAGCTTGTACGACCGACAGAGCGGTTTAAACGCAGTTAGAATGTTGTTGGAGAGTCGGCCGAGCATTTGCGACCCTTTCACGGGAGTGATGAATTTGGGCCGTGGGCCCATCGTGATGAACACTTCCGGCGTCCATTCCGCCTGCGAGTTGTTATACGAGGTTTGCAAACACCAAGATGCGGACACCCCTTATCGTTTGGCTGTGGTTTTGGAATGGTTGCATTCAACGGCCGAGCAGTCGATCGCCACCAACAACACCAGCCTGTTGAGTCCCGCTTATGTTTCGTGCATCTCTTCCATCTTGTGGACGGCCAATCAAGAAAACGTGACCTACAACCTATCAGCGATGATCAGTGTGGAATTGTTCAACATCATTTACGAACTTTCGACCATTGTGGATAATAACATTGCCCTCAAGTACGCTGTTGATGCCGTGTTGTGCTCGTTGTGTTACATCAAAACTGAACTCTTCCCCTTACTTTTGCAATGCATGGACGTTCTCGTTCCTAATCTCTCCACGGATCTCGGCGCGTCCATTTCAGACGACCGAAAAGACTCGGAAAGCATGACAGACGACACCAAGCAAACTTTCGAAACTGATACGGAATGGTACGGACGATTTGTGATAGGAGAACTGTCCGATTTGTCTTTGTCTGAACGTCAATTGGAAACCATCGCTTTGGTTAGTCGGTCGCCTCCGGCAATACAGCAGCTTTTAGATTCGGGTCTGCCAAAATTACTAAACAACGCCATTTTGGAGTTTTGCACCCAAAGTGGCGACAGTTTGACCCCAATGGCGAAATTGGAGAGCATCACCGCCATTCTGAAGTTTTTCGCCGAGGTCAGCGACGAAAAAGTCATGCGAGATTGGTTGGGTTCCAAGGACGGCAGCTCGTTTTGGTTGCCGCTGTTGCAGTGCCTGTGCAAGCGAACCACGACCAGGAAATCCAGCTTAAAATCGGAATCCCACGCACGTCTGGAAGAAGTGTGCGTTCGGTTCTTGTCCAAGTGCAGTTTGTGCCATTCGAGCAATCAAGTCCTCTTGGCAAAGGTTCTGTGCGAAGTCATATCCCAACAGAGGAACGGAATTTCCGGTTTTATGAGGCGACTCACTCTCCAGTTGTTGCTCGAGAATGAAAAAGTTCCTGTTAGCATTAAAGCCAAAGAGGCCATTTATAAGATTTCCTTCATTGCGCACCCTTACGTTCCTTTTCATCCGGCGTTCAAGCAAACCCACGATCAGGCGCTCTTGTATCTGAGCACCAACACGACTCTGGCCGACATTTTGGAGCAGCACATCTCGTTTTCGTCGCCGGCCACTAAACCGCCGACTCCCACGACGACGACCAAGAAAGACGGGAATAACAAGGGCGACCAACCGAGCATGAAGAGCTGGTGGGGAATGACCGTCGATTCGGATTTGAGTATGGCGGCCGGAGTCACCGCCAAGGACAAACGGGCCAAGGACGCGAAGAACCTAGCGACGTCGACGCCTCAGCTGAAGAAGAAACGTTACACCGCGGGGGAGGGCGCTTCGGCGACGGAGATCATCGAGGGGAGGACCGTGAGATCGGACGCTATGCCCAACGAACCGTTGCCTGTGGCGCTGAGTTTGGGCCAACTGTTGCGGATGATCGAATCCAAAGGGATGACCAACGACTGGCCTTGCGTCCACCTGACGATAACAAGTTACAAAAGTAAAAAACGTAATTTTTTCTAATTATTAATTATCTATTTAGTAGTATATGTACAGGGTGAGTTAAGTTTTACCGCCCCGGCCATAATACCCATTAAATATTGAAGGGAAAGTATGCAATTTACACGTTACATCAGTTGAAGTTTACACTTTCGATTAGTGCTACAAGTTTTCCAAATCATTTTTATTTGAAGCCAAAAAAGTAAAACAAAGAGTTTCGGGTAAAATTTCCATGTTTGGTTTTTTATTTCAAAATTTGACAAATTATTCGTAGCATTGTTCATTGCAATTTGATTCGTTAAAAAATTATTACCTTTTGAGTTAAATCAAATTTAACATAAAGCACGAAAAATACTTTTATTTATGACTTTCCAACAATGGATAATACGGTCTACCACGTAACAATACCTGATGATCGACCCATAAAACTGAAGGGAACGGCGTTTTAGTTGTTGCCAGACCCGTATTCTGGAATTTGTGAGAAAAATAAAATAAGTTTTTAATAGGTAAATATTAAGTTTATTTTATAAAAGATGCTCATAGTGATGCCCCATTAACCATAAATTAAAAGCATTTCAAGTTTGTCCTCGACTGAGTATTGAAATGGCATGATTATACCTGAACTAAACACAAATGTTCACTATTGCACAAAACAAAGTTTTAATTTTAACTTTTTACCAACGATGTTTAATGTGAATGTTTTTTTATTCACAAAGTGACCTAGGGTTGTGACCAGGGTTTTTAAACTTTGGGTGAATTAAGCAATTCATTTTATGGGAAGGTTCAATAACCGATAGGTATATTGACTTTGCAGACGGCAAAATTAAAACACAAAATTGTAGACAGATATACTAACGAAAATTAGAAGCTGGTAAGCGATTTTCTTATCAAGTTTAAAATCTAATATTGCAAAAATTATTTTTTATTATGATTATAATTACCGTGTAGCTGTTAGTTACGATGTTGTAAACTTTTAAAGAAATAGCGAAGACCCTTATTCCGGTCCTGTAAAATGTAACGTTGTACTTTTTAACTTGACTTTATGACTGTCATAAATAATCAGTCAAGTACCCAAAACCAATACCATTGTTAGGTGAAGTGGTCAGCGTATGTCGTAAATCATTTAAAAAAATACCCTCTAATACGGAAGTGGCTTTATTTAATGAACCCAAATTAGTAAAATTATTTCAATTACACTAAATTGTGTGAAAATATTTTACTGTTCGTACAAAAAAAAACTAATAAATTGAGCAATTAGTAATTAAAAAAAGCCAAAATTTTACCTGATGAGAAAAAAAAGATTTTTTCTTGGTTTCTATGTACCTTAATAATATAAAATTACTCATGCAATTTATGAGAATTGACAAATTATTTTAAAGGCCTATTTTGCCACGGGCGGTAAAACTTAACTCACCCTGTATATGTATGCAATGTAGTGTTGTACCTGTTGGACAATGGCAGTTATGCGATTGTATTGCCGGAAAACATTCTATCTTATCACCTTCAAAAAATAACTATTATTTGTCGTTGAACACTTTGCGGTTCAGTCCCAGGTTCAAACCTCTAATAAGACCGAAATTTTTGCCCGCACTTCCGAGACTGTTGCCTGGCCCAGTCACCGAGTCGGCGTTGCGTTAAAATTATAGTTCCTTCTTAAAAATGTTGCAGGTTGCGACGATAAACGACACGAGGCAGTACTTTCTCAGCAACCGTTCAGCAGCGCACTGCAGGTGTTTAGTTCAATGGGTGGTTTAGCGCTTCTGGCGCAACATTTGCCCACCGTTTATCCGGAGACGAGTCGCGCTCAATCTGCAGACAAATCGTCTTCAGAACATTCTGAATCCGATTGGGTGAAAGTGGAAGGTAGCGACGACATTTATGAAGACATTGAAGACACTCCCGGATCAAGTACGCCCTCGAAAACAAACGGAGCACCTCCGAATGTACCAACCCATTCTCTTACAGCGTTTGGGCTCTTCTTGCGACTACCAGGTTATGCTGAAGTGTTACTGAAAGATATGAAGAAAGCGCTCTGCTTGCTTCGATTAGTTTTAGGAGTTACAGACGACGGAGAAGGTAATTTTCAATGGTTGATTGGGCTTTTGATGCATTTTTTATTTCAGGAAGTGATATATTCCAGTCTCCTGAAGCCGATTCATTACCGACCTTACCGTTTGAAGTTTTGCGAAAGTTATATGACGCGACTCCTTTAAGCACCGACGATGGAAGACTGTTGAGGAGGATTAGCATAAATATTGGTGTTGTGCATTTGTTGTTAGCTTGTTTAGATATCTTCACGCATCAAACTCACAATAATAGTGACAAGGAGAATCAAAAGGACGGCAAGACTAAGGACGACCGGGGGCAGCTGTATTGGGCCAAAGGCACCGGATTCGGAACCGGATCGACGCAGCAGAGCTGGAACGTGGAACAGGCACTTTTGAAGCAGAAAAGCGAAGAAGAACATGTGACCGTGCTTCTGCAGGTTTTGGCTAGCTATATCAATCCTGGCGGCGAAGCTGCAGACGAATTGGCCGACAATGTTCTATCTCCGGTGTTTTATCAGTTGTTGTGTGATAGTTGCCTGCTACCGGCTTTGAGTTCCTACCTTCGAAACGATTCTGTCTTGGATATGGCCAGACATATTCCACTGTACAAAGGCGCCCTTCAGTTATTACGCGCTTTGGCTGTGAGTTCCCAATTGGTCAACTTGTTGCTACCTCAAAAGACGGAAAACGGACCGTCAGTTGGGGTTTTACTGAAGAATATGAAAACATGCGTGGATACGTACGCGTCGAAGCTGCGTTCTGCAGAGTCTCATAAAACTACAAAAAGGTAAGTTAGTTTGCAACATCTTACTAATCATTTTTAGCTGTCAATCCCTTCTTATTGAAGTTTTGTTGCAGTTTTCGTATGTTTACTCTTGCGCTAAAAACTACTTATTTCCGTGTAATTTGTTGTTTCGATTTCACTCTTCCTAATTTAAAAATGAACTATAGTTATTTTATTACAACTGTAAAACAGTCGTTTAGTTCCTTGTCTTTAATAAGAACAGGAGTGTTTTGAAATTCATATGTCGTAAAATTCCCTAAAAATTTCTTGTACGAATTTGGAGTACGAGAACGATGAAAATTCCTTTAACTCGGTTATCAGATAAAATTTTAAATAAGATCAAGGGAGCGAAATTGAAGGTCGTTAATGTTTCTGCAAGAATTCTTAATAAAGTTTTTTCAAAAAATCGTCGGTTACATATATGCGATTTTTTAAATTCCTTTTAAGAATTTTTGAATTCGGAGATAGACGAAAATTCTCCTAACTCGGTTATGAAATAAAATTTTGAATCATGTAGAGAGAGCGAAATTGAAGGTTAATACGCCTGCAAGAATTCTTAATAAAATTTTTCCAAAAAATCGACTGTTACATATATGCGATTTTTTAAAATTCCTTTTAAGAATTTGGAATTCGGAGATAGACGAAAATTTCCCTAACTCGGTTATGAGGTAAAATTTTGAATAATATAGAGAGAGCGAAATTGAAGGTTGTTAATGCCCCTGCAAGAATTCTTAATAACATTTTTCCAAAAAAATCGACTGTTACATATGTATATGCGATTTTTAAAAATTTCTTTTAAGAATTTGGAATTCGGAGATCGACGAAAATTTCCCCTAACTCGGTTATGAAGTAAAATTTTGAATAATATAGAGAGAGCGAAATTGAAGGTTAATACGCCTGCAAGAATTCTTAATAAAAATTTTCCAAAAAATCGACTGTTACATATATGCGATTTTTTAAAATTCCTTTTAAGAATTTGGAATTCGGAGATAGACGAAAATTTCCCTAACTCGGTTATGAGGTAAAATTTTGAATAATATAGAGAGAGCGAAATTGAAGGTTGTTAATGCCCCTGCAAGAATTCTTAATAACATTTTTCCAAAAAATCGACTGTTACATATATGCGATTTTTTAAAATTCCTTTTAAGAATTTGGAATTCGGAGATAGACGAAAATTTCCCTAACTCGGTTATGAGGTAAAATTTTGAATAATATAGAGAGAGCGAAATTGAAGGTTGTTAATGCCCCTGCAAGAATTCTTAATAACATTTTTCCAAAAAATCGACTGTTACATATATGCGATTTTTTAAAATTCCTTTTAAGAATTTGGAATTCGGAGATAGACGAAAATTTCCCTAACTCGGTTATGAGGTAAAATTTTGAATAATATAGAGAGAGCGAAATTGAAGGTTGTTAATGCCCCTGCAAGAATTCTTAATAACATTTTTCCAAAAAAATCGACTGTTACATATGTATATGCGATTTTTAAAAATTTCTTTTAAGAATTTGGAATTCGGAGATCGACGAAAATTTCCCCTAACTCGGTTATGAAGTAAAATTTTGAATAATATAGAGAGAGCGAAATTGAAGGTTAATACGCCTGCAAGAATTCTTAATAAAAATTTTCCAAAAAATCGACTGTTACATATATGCGATTTTTTAAAATTCCTTTTAAGAATTTGGAATTCGGAGATAGACGAAAATTTCCCTAACTCGGTTATGAGGTAAAATTTTGAATAATATAGAGAGAGCGAAATTGAAGGTTGTTAATGCCCCTGCAAGAATTGTTAATAACATTTTGCCAAAAAATCGACTGTTACATATGTATATGCGATTTAAAAAAATTTCTTTTAAGAATTTGGAATTCGAAAATTCCCCGAACTCAGTTATGAGATAAAACTGAAGATCGTTAATGCTCCTACGTTTCTTCCTGCTTTCTTTTTTCTGACCAAATGTACCTTAATTTTTTTGAAATTGGTAAATCATTCGTGGCAACCCTGTTAATATTAAAATCGCAGCATAAAAGAAATAATTTGTTCGCAGGTTTTCACAGAAATCATCGAGCGGTAAATACAAATCTAAACTTGGGGAACAATTAGAAGAATTGGAAAGGGACGAGGGCCTCGCCCAACTCATGCCCGACATCCAAGCCACCGCCAACTTGGTGCAAGCAGTCACAGATCGGCTAGCCGATGCCAATCCGGACTGCTTACGCGAGGTTAAATTAGAAAAACCGTTCACGCCATCACTGGAAGAACAGTACCTTAGTTTTATGAAAAAATTACAGTTCGACACGTTCGAAATGATCACGGAAGTGCCGGAAGGTGGCGGCTACAAGTTTGTCATATCTCACCACTTCGAAAGCAACGCCAGAACGGCCGGCGATCAGTCGCATCCGGCCAGAGTGAAGAGGCTGGCGCAAGAAGCGGTCACGCTTGCGACCAGCTTGCCGTTGAGTTGTAGTAGTTCTGTGTTTGTGCGCTGTGATACCGATAGATTGGACATTATGAAAGTGTTGATAACGGGCCCTGCCGACACGCCGTACGCGAACGGCTGCTTCGAGCTCGACGTCTTTTTCCCGCCCGACTATCCCCTGCAGCCGATGATGATCAATTTAGAGACCACCGGCCACCACACGGTTAGATTTAATCCAAATTTATATAACGACGGCAAAGTATGCCTCTCCGTGCTGAACACCTGGCACGGAAGACCCGAAGAGAAGTGGAACGCCCAGACCTCCAGTTTTCTGCAAGTGTTGGTGTCGATACAGAGCCTGATTTTGGTACCTGAGCCGTATTTCAACGAACCCGGTTACGAGAGGTCGCGAGGCACGCCGTCGGGGACGCAGAGCTCCAGAGAGTACAACGGCAACATTTGCCAGGCGACGGTTCGATGGGCGATGCTGGAACAGATTGTGAACCCCTGTCCGTGTTTTAAGGATGTGATACACGCGCACTTTTATCTGAAGCGCAACGAGATCATCGCGCAAGTGGAGGGCTGGATCAAAGACATGGAGAGTCAAGTGACGGAAAAGCGAACTTCCAGGAATACCAACAAACGAGCGAGCTTCACCAGCGTCGAGAATTTCAAGAAGATCTACGATCAGCTGAAGGAGAAGCTGTTCGGCTTGAAACCGCCCGAAGGTTTCGAGGGGGACGGCGTGTTGAATCCGGAAGGGACGACGGAGGGGGAAAATTCCGACGGCAAATCGATGGTGAATGGTTTGGCATTGGAGAACGAACAATTAGAGATTGATACGGATATCGATATGGAGAAAATGGTGAACGAAATGTGCGAGTAGTGTTTTTGTATCCTTCTTTTGTTGCATTTATTTAAAAGAATTGTTGGTTTTGTAAAATAAACACAAAAATTAAAGTATATTCCATTCTCTTATTTTAAGGATGTACTTTGAATTGTGTTGATCGATCAGTTGAGATTTTTGCTAGTATTTATTGAATTAAGAATTGTATGATTTCTGTTTGTTTTTTGTCAATTCAATGAGTACGAATTTGGAGCAATTACGAAACATATTGTATGACACTTAAGATATATTTTTTACTTCGTCTACAGGGTCAGAGTAGCCAATTTACGCTAAATTCTAGGATGAAATTGTGTAATTTCAATTTATAAATTGATAGTTCATTGGAGATGAAATTGTTTTATTTAATGGATCATGTTAACATTATTTGTTGTTTTTATTGATATCTTAAGTACTGCATTAGATCACATTAAAAGTTTTTGTCATATTATTGAGACTACATTCTATTTTTACTGCGCAATTACTAAGTACAAAGCTTACAAATCTATTGGGGGAAAAGAATAACCCTTAACGCTGCGTTATAGTAGCAAAAACTGCGTGAATATTTTGTGAATTCAAATAACTTTTTTACGATTTACTCCACTGAGTTAAATTTTCTGTATTACCTAGGTACAGTATTTGTCTATAGTGGTGATTTTTTGAATTTGCAAAATCGCAATTTTTGCAAGGCCAGTAAGGTCCATAAATTGTCAAGAAAAATACTGCCTGAAGCTAAACGTCAAGATAGTTATGACTACACAGCGGGAAAGTAACGACATGGTGAGTGGCCCGACCCAAAGAAAGTAAACTGAAGTTGGTATGGTAAAACGGCTTTTTTCCTAAATTATACCTGGCTTTCCGACAGTCTTTTATGTGAAAAATACATATTTTTGCGGAGCAAGAAAATTTTATTTTGAACCTCATATTCTCATGTTTTTTTATTATTTCAATCAAATTTAAGGGATAATAATAAATACATTTGAGGGTATAACTTAACTTTTATTCAATCTGATGACAATATTTAAATATTTAATTACATCAACAAATTTTCAGTTTTTTTAATAATTATTAACTCAACACAACACATAATTTATACAGGGTGAGTTAAGTTTTACCGCCCCGGCCATAATACCTATTAAAGATTAAGGGGAAAGTATGCAATTTACATGTTACATGAGTTGAAGTTTACACTTTCGATTAGTGTTACAAAAAGTTTCGGGTAAAATTTTCATGTTTGGTTTTTTATTTCAAAATTTGTCAAATTATTCGTAGCATTGTTAATTGCAATTGGATTCGTTAAAAAATTATTACTTTTTGAGTTAAATCAAATTTAACATAAAGCACGAAAAATACTTTTATTTATGACTTTCCAACAATGGATAATACGGTCTACCACGTAAGAATACCTGATGATCGACCCATAAAACTGAAGGGAACGGCGTTTTAGTTGTTGCCAGACCCGTATTCTGGAATTTGTGAGAAAAATAAAATAAGTTTTTAATAAGTAAATGTTAAGTTTATTTTATAAAAGATGCTCAAAGTGATGCCCCATTACCCATAAATTAAAAGCATTTCAAACTTCTCCTCGACTGAGTATTGAAATGGCATGATTATACCTGAACTAAACACAAATGTTCACTATTGCACAAAACAAAGTTTTAATTTTCACTTTTTACCAACGACGTTTAAGTGTTGGAAGATTTGTTGCGAATGTGAATGTTTCTTTATTCACAAAGTGACATAGGGTTGTGACCAGGGTTTTTAAACTTTGGGTGAATTAAGCAATTCATTTTATGGGAAGGTTCAATAACCGATAGGTATATTGACTTTGCAGACGGCAAAATTAAAACACAAAATTGTAGACAGATATACTAACGAAAATTAGAAGCTGGTAAGCGATTTTCTTATCAAGTTTAAAATCTAATATTGCAAAAATTATTTTTTATTATGATTATAATTACCGTGTAGCTGTTAGTTACGATGTTGTGAACTTTTAAAGAAATAGCAAAGACCCTTATTCCGGTCCTGTAAAATGTAACGTTGCACTTTTTAACTTAACTTTATGACTGTCATAAATAATCAGCCAAATACCCAAAACCAATACCATTGTTAGGTGAATTGGTCAGCTTATGTCGTAAATCATTTAAAAAAATACCCTCTAATACGGAAATGGCTTTATTTAATGAACCCAAATTAGTAAAATTATTTCAATTACAATAAATTGTATGAAAATATTTTACTGTTCGTACATAAAAAAAACTAATAAATTGAGCAATTAGTAATTGAAAGAAAGCCAAAATTTTACCTGATTAAAAAAAAAGATTTTTTCTTGGTGTCTATATACCTTAATAATATAAAATTACTCATGCAATTTATGAGAATTGACAAATTATTTTAAAGCCCTATTTTGCCACGGGCGGTAAAACTTAACTCACCCTGTATAGTGAGCACCTAAAATATCTCCGAATTTTAATTTGTAGTACAAATGACTAAACATTAAAATTATGTGCGTGTGTTGTTTAAAATGTTTTCATTTTAAATTATGACGAAAAAAGGACCATAAGTATAAGCAGGACAATTGTCAAGAATTTAATATTTATTGGATCTGAATAAAGTTTTTGCAGCAATTTATAATTTAATATAATCTAAACAAGCAATAAATAAAAATTGAGATAAATAATAAATATACATATTAGTAATAATTTTCGTAGAAATTAACTGGGTTGGCCACATTCCAACATTTGAAATGCACTAAAACGTAGCCACAAAATTCAAAACTCAAAATAAAAATAATGCGATTATTTAAAAACTGTTTCCACATTGCACTTGACTAATTTTTGTGCACTCACAGAATGAAATAAATGTTTGTAACAAAAAACGTTATCACAATGATAAATAAATAATTTTTCCCTGATAAAAAAGCCCATCGTTCAGCTTTCTAAACCGTATGATAGGACAAGTGTTTTTTTAAGTTGAAACTACAACTGAAAACGCTATTGCACTGTTCGCACTTAAAAGGCTTGTCGCTCTCGTGAGTCGCCATGTGCAGTTTGAGGGTGCAATTTAGGCCAAAAGTCTTGTCGCAAATCTGGCACTTGAACGGTTTCTTGCGCTCGTGTATCGTTGACGTGTGCAGATTGAGATGCGAATTGCGGGTGAAACTTTGGTCGCAGTGCTGGCATTTAAAAGGTTTGTTGCCTTCATGAATCGACAAGTGCAGTTTATAATTACCGCTCCGGGAAAAACTTCTGCCACAATACGAGCACATGAAAGGCTTCTCACCTTTATGGACCCGCAAGTGCCGGTTTAAATTGACGGTACTTTTAAACGTCTTAGGGCACTTCTCGCACTTGTAAAGCTTCTCCTCGGTGTGCATCAACGCTACGTGTCTCGTCAGACAGCCACGTTGGGTGAAACATCTTTGACATACCGAACACTCGAAAGGTTTTTCACCGGTGTGAGTTCGCATGTGTTCGTTCAGACGCGTAACATTATTGAAATATTTTTCGCATTGGCTGCACTTATTTTTTGACTTGTGGGTTATTTTTTTGGCTTGAATTAGGGGGTCGAAAGTCGGAAATTCTTGGGTCGTGCTGCCTTCACTAATTGATGGTTCTACTTTGAGCTGAAAGTTGAAATGAGACGTTTAATTGGTCACTTTGTAAATAGAAACATTTACCTCGTGATATTCGATGAGATTCGTACTTAATGTTGGATCCGACTTAAAAATAATAAAGGGTTCGTTTTCTTCTGGTTCTGCTTTCAATGTAAGCTCTTCTTGTTCCAATTTAATTTCAATTGTATGGTAATTATCTTGAAAATCCATCATTTAAATTAATTAGAACAGCAACTAAAAAACTAGAAAAGACGTTTTAGGTTAATACGTAGTGGGAGTATTATAATGTGTGCCAACGCGCATATATACAAATCTGTCCTTGTTACAGTGACGTCACCGTCGGAACAAGTTCAAATCCCTACTGAACTGAATTACACATAAAATGATATTAAATCTGAAATGTTTAATTTTTTTAAGAAAAAATGTTATTCCGCTAATCAAAAAAGATTTATCATTTTTATACTATTGGTGTTCGTATTTGATTAATTAAAATACACTTATGCATTAATAATTTATTTTATACTATTTTTAAGTAAATAAATAAAAAACAATTAAAAAATTGCAGTGCACATTTTCATAAGGTCAGGTCAATGTTTTTTTTTTCTTTCTTTTTTAACAGTGCAATTGTTTATTTAGAACAGGTAAATAATCACAACATAACCTCAACAGTGTAAAAATTCTAAAAATATCCCCGAAAGAGAAACACGAAAAGATAAACCCAGTTTGGTCAGGTTAAGATAGGTTAGGTTATGTTTATATAACTTATGTTAGGATCCACATTTTCATAAAGGTAAAGTTTTTTTCCATTTTCTTGTTTTCAAATGACTACAACAAGGGTTGAATCTTAAAAGTCGGTTTTCCTAGGTAAAACCATGCAAATTGCAGTGCACATTTTAAATTATATGAAAACAAAAAGTAGCTACCTAAACATTTTGTCTTTCATTTTATCAACATACAAATGTAGTAGGACGAACCAGTTTATTTCTACAAAAATTAAAAAACTGTGACGGTCGGGACGAGTAACGTTTTGAGACAAATAAATACAAATAAAATTAGGTTTTATTAAGATTTTAACATTTTTAAAGTAAATTCTGACTCACTCCAACGTAAATCAAACAGTTTTAATTAACAAAAACAAAATGTATAATGTATTTAATTCTTTTCGTGTAAATACAACTTGAAAAAAACGTGGTTTTCCTTATACATATAAACAATCCGCTATTAAACCAAAATGGCCCAAAACAGGGTTCCCAAATAACAGAAAAAATATCCCACTCACAACATAATCCCACAGATATTGCCAACATTGAAGAAAAATACTAGAAAAATGGTATTTTTTAAAAATATTTTAAGTGATACTTAAAACATACATTTTCAAAATTTTTACTGGTGAGGTGACAATTAGCGTGGAATGACCCATCTTCAACATTGTTTTTTTTTACTTGAATCAGATTATTAACCCTTAGAAGGCTCTGAAAATTTTTTTTTTACCTTTATGTTGATAGTAACGGAATTTTATATCTGCCAGTTGAAGGTTATATTAGTAATGCAGCTTTAAAATTAGAAAATTTAGCACAAAGCGGTTATGGTATTAACAACGAATATAATGAAGTCTATATTCGTTGATATTAAGCACTGATTACTACCAACATAAAATAAAAAAACATATCATCCCTTCTAACTGTTTCTGGAAATAAAAAACACACTGTAGTAATGTCAACTGTCAATTATCTCATGACAGATTCTCAGAAGTTTTTAAATATTCTGTTTATCTAATCAAGTGTTTAATTTTGTGTACAATAATGCTTGAAATTAAATTGGAACAGGAAGAATTTATAATTAAAGATGAACCTGAAGAAAATAGTTCACTTGTTATTACTAGAACTGAAACCAATTCTGCAAAATTAGAGGTATTTACAAATTAAATAACTAATTTACAGAAAAAAATTAGAAAGAACTGTTTTAATTTTCAGATCAAAGTAGAACCTTCAGCGTGTATTAAAAAAGAATTAACCTCAAATTTTGATCAACTAGTTCCTTTAAATCAAGATACGAAGCACCACAAAAATATAAACAACCAATGCAACCAATGTGGAAGACACTTCAGCAACTCCGATTTTCTACAAGTTCATATGCGAGTCCATTCAGGTAAAAAACCTTTCGAATGTCCCACATGCCAAAGATGCTTCAGCGAACGGCTCTCTCTAACAAAACACGTCATGTCGATCCACAACGACGAGAAACTAATCAAGTGCGAACAGTGCAGTCGGACGTTTGTAAGCACCGCCTCTTTAAACAAGCACTTGTTGGTTCATACGAAACTTTTTGAGTGCCAACATTGCGACCAAAGTTTTGCCCGCATTTCGCACCTCAAGCTACACATGGTGGCATCACATGACGGCCGAAAACCCTTCCAATGCCGAGATTGCGGCCAAAATTTTAACCGGAATGCTTCGCTCAAGCTGCACATGTCGGCAATACACGAGGGCAATAAACCATTCAAGTGCAGGGTTTGCAGCAAAAATTACAGCTTGAATTCCACTCTCAAGCTGCATATGTCGACGCACGAGAGCGAGAGGGCTTTCAAATGTCAACAGTGCGACAAGAGATTTACTCAACGGGGTCACTTAAAATTGCACGAGTCGGTGCATTTGGGCACTAAACCGTTTGGGTGTCAAAATTGCGACCGATGTTTTAGACGCAATGCGGAACTTAAGATGCACTTGGCGACGGTGCACGAGGGCAAGAAACCGTTCAAGTGCCGGATTTGCGACAAAAATTTCGGCCTAAAGTGCACTCTCAGGCTGCACGTGGCGACGCATGAGAGCGAGAAACCTTTTAAATGTCGACAGTGCGAAAGGTCTTTTAGTTGTAGTTCCAATTTAAACAATCACTTGTTGTATCTTTGTGATCAAATTTTTTAACGATAGCAATGACCTTTTATTTTGAGGTTAGTTTGAATTTAGCGCTATGTTTTTAGTAGTTGAACGCGGCCACCTGGTGACTAGTAATGTTACTATTGTCTGTGGTAATGTCATTTGTCAGTTATTTCGCATGGCTGAGGGTTTTAGAAGTTTTAAAAGTTTTATTTTAAAATAATTACTGCTTTAAGAAACTTATCTTATCTATCTGACCAAGTGGTTAATTTATGTAAACAATAATGGACAATTATGATTTTAATGCACTTGAAATTAAGTTGGAACAAGATGAACTTATAATTAAAGATGAACCGGAAGAAATAATGGAAGAAAATAGTTCTCTTGTTACTAACAAGTCTGAGATTAATTCTGCAAAATTATGTGTCGAAGATCCTATCAAATATGAGGTACGTTGCTATTTATAAATTAAATAATTATAAAGAAGTTTAATTTTCAGATCAAAGTAGAATCTTCAAAGTGTGAACAGTGCAATAAAACGTTTAAAACCACTGCCAACTTAAATAAACACTTGTTGGGTCATAAAGGTAAAGCTTTCCATTGCCAACACTGTGACGAAAGTTTTACCCGCAATTCACATCTCAAGCTACATTTGATGACATCACACGGGGGCCAAAAACCTTTCAAGTGCCAAGAGTGTGGCCAAAGTTTCACCCGTAATGCGCGTCTCAAGCTGCACATATCGACGGTACACGAGGGCAAAAGGACTTCCAAGTGCCAAGAGTGCGGTCAAAGTTTCACCCGCAGCTCAGATCTCAAGCAGCACATCTCCACAATACACGAGGGTAATAAACCTTTCAAGTGCCAATACTGCGACAAAAGATTTTCCCAAAGTGGCAACTGTAACTTGCACATGTCGATTCACGAAGACAAGAAGCCTTTCAAATGCCAACATTGCGACCAAAGTTTCACCCGCAGTTCGCAATTTCAGTTGCACGTGTCGACAATACACGAGGGCAAGAAACCGTTCAAGTGCCAGATTTGTGACAAAAGTTTTGCGTTGAATTGCACCCTCAAACTGCACTTGGCGACTCATGATAACGAGAAACCTTTTAAATGTCAACAGTGCAACAGCTGTTTTAGTTGCAGTGCCAATTTAGAACGACACTTGTTATTTCATGCGGTTGAGAAAGCTGTGTGACAGAACTTTTTTCTGAATACATCTAATTATGAGTAGAGATATTGTCAAACTGGAAGAGGCTGGCAATAAAATTGCGCAGAAACCATTAACAGCGAATATTGTCTGTGTTCATCATTGGCGTACGCACGATAGATAGTACAGTTGTGTTGTTTGCTTAACCATCTCACAGTTTTGAAGACTGTATTTCCTGATCACCTTACATTTTTAAACATATTAACGATCCAATGCATGTAAAATCACAAAATCTGGTTCTGTCATTTCCATGAATTTTATGAATTTTATGGTATGAAAATCCGCGCAGCCTAAGCTCCTCCCCTGGTCTCTTCTAGTTTGGCGATCACTATACCAATTGCTTCAAAAGTGTTCTAAGAACAAATTAATAAAAAAATACATACATAGTAAAAGCATTAATTATCCCAAATATCAGTTCATTATCTGCAACAGTTTTTTAGTAAATAATTCCTAAAATTTCTAAAATTTCAAAATTATTGTAAAGTTCATTTTGTGGAAAATTATTTTTCACTTAAATACAGTTTCTGTTGAAGAGTTGGAACTTTGTCCACTTTTTTGGCACATTAAAAGCATTAATAATCCCAAATATTAGATTATTATCTATAATAGTTTTTTAGCAAACTATTTTTAAAATTCCCAAAATTTTACAATTATTGTTCAGTTCATTTTCTGGGAAATTATTTTTCATTTGCATACAGTTTTTGTTGAAGAGTTGAAACTTTGTACACTTTTTTGGCACAGTAAAAGCATTAATTATCCCAAATATCAGATCATTACCCGTAACAGTTTTTTAGCAAACAATTTTTAAATTTTCACAATTATTGTAAAGTTCATTTTGTGGAAAATTATTTTTCATTTGAATACAGTTTCTGTTGTAGAGTTGGAACTTTGTACACTTTTTTGGCATAGTAAAAGCATTAATTATCCTAAATATTAGATTATTATCTGCAATAGTTTTTTTAGCAAATAATTTTTAAAATTTCCAAAATTTTACAATCATTGTTCAGTTCATTTTCTGGGAAATTATTTTTCATTTGCATACAGTTTTTGTTGAAGAGTTGAAACTTTGTACACTTTTTTGGCACAGTAAAAACATTAATTATCTCAAATATCAGATCATTATCCGTAACAGTTTTTTAGCAAACAATTTTTAAAATTCCCAAAATTTTACAATTATTGTTCAGTTCATTTTCTGGGAAATTATTTTTCATTTGCATACAGTTTTTGTTGAAGAGTTGAAACTTTGTACACTTTTTTGGCACAGTAAAAGCATTAATTATCCCAAATATCAGATCATTATCCGTAACAGTTTTTTAGCAAACAATTTTTAAAATTTCACAATTATTGTAAAGTTAATTTTGTGGAAAATTATTTTTCATTTGAATACAGTTTCTGTTGAAAAGTTGGAACTTTGTACACTTTTTTGACATAGTAAAAGCATTAATTATCCCAAATATTAGATTATTATCTGAAATAGTTTTTTAGCAAATAATTTTTAAAATTTCCAAAATTTTACAATTGTTCAGTTCATTTTCTGGGAAATTATTTTTCATTTGCATACAGTTTTTGTTGAAGAGTTAAAACTTTGTACACTTTTTTGGCACAATAAAAGCATTAATTATCCCAAATATTAGATCATTATCCGTAACAGTTCTGTAGCAAACAACTTTTAAAACTTCACAATTATTGTAAAGTTTATTTTGTGGAAAATTATTTTTCGTTTGCATACAGTTTTTTTGAAGAGTTAAAACTTTGTACACTTTTTGGCACAATAAAAGCATTAATTATCCCAAATATCAGATCAAACAATTTTTAAAATTTCCAAAATTCACAATTATTGCAAAGTTCATTTTCTGGAAAATTATTTTTCATTTGAATACACTTCCTGTAGAAGAGTTGAAGCTTTGTAAAAAATTCCACAATTCAATGAAAATTTAATTATATTCAATTTTTGAGGTTAGTTTGAATTTGGTGTCATAAGTTTTGGTGAAAATGTTGAATTTGGCCAACCTGATGCCGAGTACGTGATCTGTCAATTGTTCCCAGAAATTTTTGAAGTTGATTCCCATTACTGCAAAAGAAAGATGGCAGAAAACAGACCATTTATTATTTACAACTCGGTGACCAATTCTCCCTTCGAATATGTGGAGGTAACAAAGTGACTAAATACTTACGCAAATTAACCTTTTTGTGATAATTTTCAGTTCGAAATAGAACCTCCAGAAGAAGCAGAAGAAATTCAGGGTAGCCTGACCCAAGAATCCCCCAGCTCAGATTGTCATCAAGGCACATTTCAGCTCCCGACAGACCCCCTAAGTGACAACAAGTGCAACGTATGTGGGAAATGTTTTATGAACCAAAAAAATCTGAACATGCACTTGCGAACTCACACTAGTGACAGCCCTTTTACTTGTTCCGCATGCCAAAGATGCTTTAAACACCACGACGCTCTAACAAAGCACGTCGTATTATTCCATAACGACAAGAAACAGTTCAAGTGTGAACAGTGCGGTAACACATACAAAAGCAGTATAAATTTAAATAAACATTTGCAACTTCATAGCGGCGTGACACCGTTCAAATGCGAAGACTGTGACAGATTTTTTGCCGATAGTGGCCACCTTAGTGTCCACATGTCGACTCACGAGCGCGGCGGCAACTCTTTCGTATGCCAACAGTGCTACCAAACTTTCTCCCTCAGAGCGGATCTCAAGTTGCACATGTCGACCGAGCATGAAGGCAAGAAACCTTTTAAGTGTCCATATTGCGACAAAACTTTTCCCTACAGTTGCACCGTTAAGCTGCACATGGCGATTCATGAAGGCAAAAAGCCTTTCCAGTGCCAAGATTGCGACCGAGGTTTTACCACCAATGCGCAGTTGAAGCTGCACACGTTGACAATACACGAGGGCAAGAAGCCTTTCAAGTGCCACATTTGTGAGAAGACTTTTGCTTTAAATTGCACCCTCAAACAGCACGTGGCGAATCATGAGAGCGACAGACCATTTAAATGTTCAAGGTGCGATAGCGTTTTTAGTTGTAGTTTAAATTTAGAACGACATGTATCGTGTCATCATGAAATCTGAATTTATTAACGAGTCAATAAAAAACTAATAAAGCGGTTTTTTTAATGCCTGATTGCCTAAAAATTTTAAATTTGGCGCCTTAAATTTTGGTGCATTTCAAATGTTGATTAGTAATGGCGTCTGTCACAGCATTCTAACCGCTTTAAAAAGCCCTTCAAATGTTTCAAACCAATAGTATTGCTTGAAAGAATTCAAATTAACCAATCATAAGCGTTTTTAGAGTGGAATGACAAGAAACTAATAAAAATTAAGCAACTAATGTCAATTAATTTGTTAAAGTATACTGAATTATCGTAATGAGTTCAATTTTGCAAGAAACGATAGTAACAATAAATATACAGTAAAACTCCTGTAAAGCGACTACTCGTGGTTGCCCTTAAAAAATGTTCTCTTGGAGGAATGGTCGCTTTAGGGAACTTTTTTTTTAATTAATATAAAATAAACACCATATTAACTTTCAAACGTTTTCTTATCAATAATGAAGACACGCGAAGGCTCATATATTTTCATAAAAATTCAAAGCGTCAATTTAGACGCACACAAGACAAATTAATAATATTAAATAATAGAATGGTTAAAAATTAATGCAAATAAAAAAAATTCACGATATAAAAAATAGCCAAGACCAAGAAATAAAGATATACATGCTTACAGATTACTACCAAAATATTGTTCTAAAACAGTTTGCTTACAATTTTTAACTTTTTTAATTATAGACGATTTCTTCGTGTTTTTTAAAATTTCCTGAATTTGGGTTTTGGCACATTTGTAATTAGAAGTTGGCTTTCGTTGCGATAAATCTCTTTCGCTGTCTTTAATAACATTTATGCGACCTTCCAAATTTAAAATCTCGTGATGGTAATCCCGTTTAGCCATCATTTTCTAAGCTATTCCAGAAGCACAGTGACAACGACTTCTCAACGACTTGCACCCAACTGATACGAATTTTTTGCCTTCATATTATGTACCATTTTAAACATCCACACGAGCCCACAAATATCACATAAAAAAGTTGGAACCGAAGTTGAAGAACTAATTTATAACCGTCACAAATTTATTACCGAAAGATAGGGCATGTGTCAAACACTTGACAGAGAAAGGTTCTTAACAAATTCTACAGTGTATAATTGACATTTCAAGTTTTACAAAGCCGATCTCATAGTGAGACAACTCATAAATCAAAGAGGCAAAAATTTAAAGGATTTTCACAAAGTGAGAAAATTTTACTCTCAGTTTATGAATTGGAAGTACAAAAATAAGGCTCAAAACTTTTCAGAAAATGTCTTAATTGTTTTCTGTGTTTTCTTTGTAATAAAGTTTTCATAATATTTCCTTAGTTATAACTAATAATTTCATTACAAGTTTAATACATTTTGGCTCGTTTTTAATATTATGACTGGTCGCAGAAAAAATGTATGCAATTCACATTTAATGACTATTAAGACACTCGCATTCATTACGACACTCACTTGCGGCCCGTGTCGTAATTCTCATTAAATTAGATGTATTTTGGGCTGCATCAGTCAAGCTTGAATACAAACGGAAACGTTGCCATATCAACACAAATCGATTGTTGGACTTATATTTGCAGGCAACCCATCGAACGCTCGTGTAAAACCAGTTGCAAGGCGCCTTATCGCCTTTTTTTGTGTATTATTGTTACTATCCAGAGAAGGCAAAGTTTATCAGTTAATTTTTATTTATTTCTCACAAACCATTAAAAAATTTTTTTCGTTATGAGAAACTAACGCGTACTTTGCCGCTGTGTCAAGTTTATTCAGATTTAAAACCGACCGTAGTTTGCGAATTGTAACAAACATGTTTGAGATAGCGCCGAGCAATTGCCACTCTTTTATAAATGTGTGACCTCAGTTTGTTTTACTGCCATAAAGTAATAAATTAATTTACGTACAGAGTTAAACCGTAAGAAAATACGTTTCGCATGTGATACTCCTAGTTCCTTCAGTGATAAGCTGTGACACGCATTAAATTAAGGTAAGACGCTGCAATAATTCGAACATTTAAAACTGGGGCGTTATTTATCAGCCGCAAAACATGGCTCTTCAGTTCCTCCTGATTTTCGCCATAATATCCAGCGCCGCATTCGCCCAAACGTCAATTCCGTTGGGCACTTTTGTGAATTACACCGAACCCGACGAAGACTATTCTTACATAGTTTCGCTGAAGCTCTACGTGGAAGAAGACCGCGTGCCGGAATTGATGTCGATGTTGCTGTTCGCCAGCAACAGCGACAAAAACTACAGCTTGAGGAGCTTCAACGTTACAACAGCAGACTTCATCGACGTCATCAGCCCGGCCATCGCAAGCTACTCCGACCTTACCAAAATAATATTGTCGGATATTCACCTAAATTGGAGCAAGTTGATGAATTCCAACATCAACACTTGGCCGTACATCGAGAGGCTGATTCATTTTTTGGAAATATCTCCAGGGAGGTCTTACCAGAACTTAAAAATTTTTATTGGCAATTCCAACAACTTGCGATACATGCTCGATGCGGTCAACGTCAATTGGTCCGACCTCTCTGAGGCCATCGCCTTTGGAACAGACGCAGACATTTTGAAAGTCCTTTCCGGAGGGTTGTATACGCCGACCAACTTGTTGAGCGCAATGCAGTCGATCAACAAGACCTTCACCGGCGATGACTTGCAAGAGATCTTCAATCCCATTCCATTCAGCGCGTTTTTAAGCAAAGTGAGGGACAGTTTTACTTTGGAAGAAGTGATGGCCGAATTGGGGAAGATTGGTATGACCGAAAGCGACTTAACTAATATTTTTAACAACAAAAACATCACCGCTGGTAATTTTTACAATGTTCAGTCGTTTCGCCAACTCCTGGCTGAATTGGACGTCTTCATCAATCAAAATAAATCAGTAGGGGTTGTGATTGCTCCTAGGGATGTAATTGCGCACGTGAACACCACGCACTTAGGCTACTACCACAATCCGAAAGTGGCGAATTTTCAGAAATTTTTAACGCTGGTCGTTGAATCCATAGACCACAACAAACATGAAGTAAAAGATGTGCATTTGAGAGATAAATACGCTTTGATTGTAAGTGAAGAAAATTTGGACGTTCGCCAAGTGACGGTGGCCGAAGACTACGACGAAACGTTCTTATACAACTGTACTTTAATAGGAATCACTGATGGCGATTCGTTGAGGACCGAATTGTTGGCGAAAGTTTATGTGGATCGGGAAAATAATGTTCTGGTGGCCAATAAATCGGCTGGAACTTTGTTCAATGTAGGAAATCCGATTATTTGTTACGAGCAGCTATACGGACTGGCCACTGAAGAATGCGAAGACCAAATTAAATTTATTACTTTTAGTTTGGGTGTTCCTGTCGGGGGCGATGGTGGCGATGGTGGCGATGCTGGAGATCTGGAAGAAAACCAAGAATCGGCTGGAGTGTTAAAATGTGATCCGTTTTACGCCTTGTTCGTTGCTTTAATGACACTGAATTTGCTGATGTAATTTTATTGTGAAAACATTAGTTAAATTAGGCTGGTAATTCCGTAAATTTGTTATGTAAGATAATTAATTTATTAACTAGAATTAACAAAAATAAATATTTAATTTAAAAGCTGTTTATCTTTTACAAATAATTTCGTAACATGTTTTTTTCTTTTGCAGTACGAAATTTTTAGTTAAGGCTGGGGAACCCAACCTCAAAAAATGCAGTTTTAAGAAACTCAGTATCGCTTAGAAAGTACTTATCAATATATAATTTGCGAAGCAACAGTTGTAAACATAATGTTACCGCATCTAATGATATATTTGCTTTGGCGAAGAAGTGCCTAGTTTTCAAGAATTAACCTCCGAAAGTGCAATTCTCGCAAAAATGTAGTAGTGAGGGTTTTTACTGAAATCTTTAGAGTTACGAAATATTTTGCAATGCACTTTACAGCTCTTATAGAGAATATATTGCCTTGTAAGAAAATATTTTTTTTATTCCGAGAAAGTTGATAACTTAAGAAGAAAAAAATTGGCAACAATTATTTTTTTTTAGTGTGCCAGTAAAAACAGTATCGCTCAAGAAGTAAGTTATATTGTAGAAATTCCTTCGGGGTACTTATACTAAACATATAGTAGTTTAATATGACATGTTTTTTTATGATAACATGGTGAATATCTTTGAAAAAAAATCTAAAAGATGTGGTACGAAATACAGTATTATTTGATCGCGTTTTTTATTGCTTTCCGAACACAACATCGTCAACAAATTACATCAAAATGCTCCTTTAGCACCTAAGAAATAGTTTCCGTAAACCAAATTGGATAAATATCTAAATTTTACATTTTCGGGGAAAAGTTGTTTTCCCATAAGATTTTAGTCAAATAGTTAGTCCTTTTATTCACAGATGTCCTGTCAAGTCAGTACCTTTTTGATTGACGGCATGGATAGAATAATTTGTATTAAAATGCACACTTGATGTAGTGCAAATTGTTAGGATATAACCATATTCGCACACGTAAGGATATAAAACTCTAAAAATTTTTAAAAATACTCACTTGATAATGCAAAATATCCATTTTCGCACGCGTAAGGAAGGATATGAAACATTTTCGAACCTACTAAATTGTACAATATATATTAGTTTCGAATAGCATCGTAGGAAAAATTGTTTGAAGCATCTATTTACAAAAAGTTACAAATAAAAACAGTAAATAATGCAGCAATCGTATTGACTGATTTTACCGCCGTTATCGCCGCAGACAATAATATAAATAATATTTATCAAATTATGAGCGGATAAATAATTGAAAATGTGTTTGCAGCCTATTACGGGATTAATTATAGCAGGTATATCTATGAAAACACAAAATTGGCAAAGAATTAGCAAAAAATTATAGACTAATTTTTTTTCCGATTGAGTTTACGGTCGTTATCGCCGCAGACCATAATATAAATAATATTTATCAAGTTACGAGCGTATGAAAAACGGGCAACTCTTTTTTTTGTTCTTTCTCTGTTCAATACTTAAGTTTCAAACCTTATTAGTTAGGATACCTCTTTGGTTGCCTAAACATTTTTTATTTTAAGGGGCAAAATTGGTGCCCCCTGAGCGGAGGAATTGTGTATTACTTAGCAGTTCCCGGACCTTAATACGCCAACCAAAACGTGGAAGTACGAAAAGATCGTCCTCTCTTTAGAAGCGCGTCATTGCTACTGATTGTCATTTCTTTCTGTCATTAAATGACACCAAATCTTTTCTCTTTCCAATTTATATATTTTTATTTGGGAGGCGAAATAAATACGAGGAAACTATTAAAATTAAATAAATTGCTTGAAAGACATTTAGTTCTGGTTTTGCTTTGTAGATGGCACTTCCTAGTTATCGAAAAATCCACGGAGGCGCTACGTTCACCGTTCACCTGACACATCAGAATTCATGCATGATTTTTCAAATTTCAGCTTTTTGTTGTTTTAATTTATTTATAAGAAACTGTTGATTCAAATGTTAAAAAAAAAATCTGCGAACAGAGCATTGCAATTCGAATAAGTGTAGAAAATTTTAATAAGAACGGTCGACTCATTTTAAACATAAAAAATAAAATGACGCTCAAAACAGTTTTTAATTTTATTTTCCAAAACGACATGATTTTTATTTTTTATTTTAGGATTTATTATTATTTATGCGGTATATTTTTCGGATTTTTGCATTGTTATTCAACCGCCTTAAACGAAACGAATTGGCAAATTTCTATTTTTTCCAAAAAATTATAAAGTTGGTTTTACAGCTTTGTGTTGAAGTCGGCATTAGCGTTGCTCCTTTCAGGTTTGAGGCGCCATTGTTTACCAGACCTTTTGTGACTTAATCCGAATTAAGTGAAGATTAACTGACCGGAAATTATTTAGGTCTGCTTTTATGATTTTTGGAACACATCGGGGTTCATTAACCACACTCGAGGAAAGCGAGTCATTCAATTTGCCACATTCGGGACGGTTAACTTGGGATAATGGCGATCGTGATCTTTCCGCAGACCCTCAGCAACTAACTTTAATAAATGCACAGACAGTTAACGACCTGAAAACGCCTCCATCGAGGCGAAACTGGCTCAAAGGACGTGAAATAAATTGGTCTGTTCTCATAACTAGGAACGGTTCAAAGAGATTGTTTAAAATAAGGAGATATGTGGCCATACTGTACATAACTGTACATAACTATCTTCTTGTAACGTTTCTTCGATCAGAAAAAAATTCGATGAGGTTCAAACCACAGATGTTATCGTTGCACCACAATGGCAACTGTGTTCGAACCAACAATAGTCGACTAAAGTGGCACAAAACACAAAAAATAAGTTGGTTTAATTCTAAGAAAAATGGTGTAGGTATCATGTTTCTAAGTATCTCCTAAAATAATTTTTGTTTTAAATTGGATTTTTACCAAATTGTTTTTAATAGTTCTGACTACAATAATTTAACGTTAAATAACAATTTTAATTTTTTTTTTTGTATTTTGTGCTTCTTTAATTATTCGAAGAAGCTAAATCGAGACTGTAGGGTCGATGTCACAGCTCAGCAACGTACGGGCTTCGATAAACGTTTCTAACGAAACTAAGTCGGATTTTTATGAAAAACATGTTTTGTGGCGAGGATGAAAGTAACGCAGTTGACAAATCGTTTGTAAGATACACAGCTTCTCGTCAGCGAGTCTAATCTGTATCAACATTACCGCGCTACCGAGTGTAAATTAACAAATATTAAATACCTTCACTTTATCAGGCGGAGTCCAAGTTAAATAACAATGAAATAACGCTAAATAAATTTGTTTTTATTGAGGTCTTAGTCGCTTAAATCGAAAGGCTCTCAGGAAAATATATGTTGGAGATGGAATTTCTTGCAGAGAAATTTTTCATTAGTTTTCCATTCCTACGAACAGAGTGTTTTGCTGTGTTAACACATTTTTGGGTAAACACATTCGAAAAATAAACTTTTATTGTCTTGTTTGCCGAGAAACAATTTTTAAATTAAGATTAGAAGTCAGGGGCTTAGTTTTCAACAGATTTGTAGGGTATACCGAGCATGGTTGACACATTTATAGTTTTAATGCGTTCAAACTTTTATCTTTCAAACGACCCCAAACTTGACCCACACCATTAATGATGGTTCTTATCTGTCTAATCATACCGGGCCTTTTTTTAAAATTGAACATACGATGTAAATATCCTCTATATTTAATTTAAAAAAAAAGAAAAGAAGTGAACTAATCCTACCCTAACGTCAACTTACAGCAGACGAATTAATTTAAAGGAAAAATTACTATAAACTTTAGATTTCTACTGCTTCTCATTCTAAGCAATACGCTAAACAATTGTAAAATTCCTGCACAGCATTTCTTAAGTAAATGGAACTGACTTGTCTGACGCTATTGCCATTTTTATACCAATTCACAATATTAATTTTTTCTTCTTTTGAATACATTTTAATAACTAAATTGCAAACTTCAATAATCAAATTTTTTATTTCTAAATTGACATAAACGACAAATCATTTGTATTATCAAAGACCAATTGGCTTCTTTTTTACATTTTATGTCCAATTAAAAAAAAGAAACGGTATGAGTATAAAAAGTGTTGAAAATCGTTAAAGTAAGTTACAAAAAACTATAATAATAAATACTGCAATAGTTGTTAAATACAATTACATAACAAGCCACAACAATTTACTTAGTACGCGGAAAAACAAATGATGACACTACGCAAAAAAATTAGTCATTGGGAGGGACAGACTAGGGGGCATTGTGACGTATTAATAGATCTTTGTTTCTAAGTTATATATTTTTTGTGACCTACCTGTGCAACAACTATACCTTGACTGACTTTGAGAAACTGGTATTTTGAACCTATCGTTTTTCAGTTTACACGATTACTTTTAATTTTCAAAGTTTCTGTAATTAGTAACTATAATATTGTGGTAGTCTGTAAATATCGGTGATCATTAAAAGTATAAACAAAAAGCATAAGGTGCAGCTGTATACTTTATCTTGTATCTATTTACATACAGTTCCTTACTTACATGAAGAATGTTTTAGTTAACTATTTTCCTACGCTTTATTTATTTATTATTAAGTCAACTGTTTCCATTGAAAGAAACATTTTAAGAACGCTCTACAATTTGGTAGAACTAATCTATTCAAATCAAAACAGTCGAATTGACTTTGATAATTTGTGTGGTGCCAATTTATTTATTTAGTAGAAATTCAACGAAAGCACATCAATGTTAATTTTCTTTTATAAGCCCCTGAAAGTTGTACAAACATTTTTATAATGCACAATTGTCATAAAATTAACAAACGAAAGGATTAATTTTATTTTTGTTTTACTATCGGTCCACCGAACAGATAGTGTCAAGTTAATACTGACTAAAAAAAAACAACGATGTTATTAGGCTTGAAACAATGGAACATTAATACTATGTATTTCTGTCGCTTATTATAACTGTTAGCAACTAAGCGAAACGCTGAATGGCTAGTTTAATACAAACTAAAAATAAAAATGTGCCATATCGGACATAATTCCCCTACCTATCATCAAATAGCCGAAAATTTACATTTTTATAATGCACAATTGTCATAAAATTAACAAACGAAAGGCTTGATTTTATTTTTGTTTTGCTATCGGTCCACCGAACAGATCGTGTCAAGTTAATACTGACTAAAAAAAACAACGATGTTATTAGGCTTGAAACAATGGAACATTAATATTATGTATTTCTGTCGCTTATTATAACTGTTAGCAACTAAGCAAAACGTTGAATGGCTAGTTTAATGCAAACTAAAAATAAAAATGTGCCATATCGGACACAATTCCCCTACCTATCATCAAATAGCCGAAAATTTACGTTTTTATAATGCACAATTGTCGTAAAATTAACAAACGAAAGGCTTGATTTTATTTTTGTTTTGCTATCGGTCCACCGAACAGATAGTGTCAAGTTAATACTGACTAAAAAACAACTATGTTATTAGGCTTGAAACAATGGAACATTAATACTATGTATTTCTGTCGCTTATTATAACTGTTAGCAACTAAGCGAAACGCTGCATGGATAGTTTAATGCAAACTAAAAATAAAAATGTTCCATATCGGACACAATTCCCCTACCTATCATTAAATAGCCGAAAATTTACTTTTTCATAATACACAATTGTCATAAAATTAACAAACGAAAGGCTTGATTTTATTTTTGTTTTGCTATCGGTCCACCGAACAGATCGTATCAAGTTAATACTGACTAAAAAAAACAACGATGTTATTAGGCTTGAAACAATGGAACATTAATATTATGTATTTCTGTCGCTTATTATAACTGTTAGCAACTAAGCGAAACTCTGAATGGCTAGTTTAATGCAAACTAAAAATAAAAATGTGCCATATCGGACACAATTCGCCTACCTATCATTAAATAGCCGAAAATTTACTTTTTTTATAAAGCACAATTGTCATAAAATTAACAAACGAAAGGCTTGATTTTATTTTTGTTTTGCTATCGGTCCACCGAACAGATCGTATCAAGTTAATACTGACTAAAAAAAACAACGATGTTATTAGGCTTGAAACAATGGAACATTAATATTATGTATTTCTGTCGCTTATTATAACTGTTAGCAACTAAGCGAAACTCTGAATGGCTAGTTTAATGCAAACTAAAAATAAAAATGTGCCATATCGGACGCAATTCCCCTACCTATCATCAAATAGCCGAAAATTTACTTTTTTTATAAAGCACAATTGTCATAAAATTAACAAACGAAAGGCTTGATTTTATTTTTGTTTTGCTATCGGTCCACCGAACAGATAGTGCCAAGTTAATACTAACTAAAAAAAAACAACGATGTTATTAGGCTTGAAACAATGGAACATTAATACTATGTATTTCTGTCGCTTATTATAACTGTTAGCAACTAAGCAAAACGCTGAATGGCTAGTTTAATGCAAACTAAAAATAAAAATGTGCCATATCGGACACAATTCGCCTACCTATCATTAAATAGCCGAAAATTTACTTTTTCATAATACACAATTGTCATAAAATTAACAAACGAAAGGCTTGATTTTATTTTTGTTTTGCTATCGGTCCACCGAACAGATCGTGTCAAGTTAATACTGACTAAAAAAAACAACGATGTTATTAGGCTTGAAACAATGGAACATTAATATTATGTATTTCTGTCGCTTATTATAACTGTTAGCAACTAAGCGAAACTCTGAATGGCTAGTTTAATACAAACTAAAAATAAAAATGTGCCATATCGGACATAATTCCCCTACCTATCATCAAATAGCCGAAAATTTACATTTTTATAATGCACAATTGTCATAAAATTAACAAACGAAAGGCTTGATTTTATTTTTGTTTTGCTATCGGTCCACCGAACAGATCGTATCAAGTTAATACTGACTAAAAAAACAACTATGTTATTAGGCTTGAAACAATGGAACATTAATACTATGTATTTCTGTCGCTTATTATAACTGTTAGCAACTAAGCGAAACGCTGCATGGATAGTTTAATGCAAACTAAAAATAAAAATGTTCCATATCGGACACAATTCCCCTACCTATCATTAAATAGCCGAAAATTTACTTTTTCATAATACACAATTGTCATAAAATTAACAAACGAAAGGCTTGATTTTATTTTTGTTTTGCTATCGGTCCACCGAACAGATCGTATCAAGTTAATACTGACTAAAAAAAACAACGATGTTATTAGGCTTGAAACAATGGAACATTAATATTATGTATTTCTGTCGCTTATTATAACTGTTAGCAACTAAGCGAAACTCTGAATGGCTAGTTTAATGCAAACTAAAAATAAAAATGTGCCATATCGGACACAATTCGCCTACCTATCATTAAATAGCCGAAAATTTACTTTTTTTATAAAGCACAATTGTCATAAAATTAACAAACGAAAGGCTTGATTTTATTTTTGTTTTGCTATCGGTCCACCGAACAGATCGTATCAAGTTAATACTGACTAAAAAAAACAACGATGTTATTAGGCTTGAAACAATGGAACATTAATATTATGTATTTCTGTCGCTTATTATAACTGTTAGCAACTAAGCGAAACTCTGAATGGCTAGTTTAATGCAAACTAAAAATAAAAATGTGCCATATCGGACGCAATTCCCCTACCTATCATCAAATAGCCGAAAATTTACTTTTTTTATAAAGCACAATTGTCATAAAATTAACAAACGAAAGGCTTGATTTTATTTTTGTTTTGCTATCGGTCCACCGAACAGATAGTGCCAAGTTAATACTAACTAAAAAAAAACAACGATGTTATTAGGCTTGAAACAATGGAACATTAATACTATGTATTTCTGTCGCTTATTATAACTGTTAGCAACTAAGCAAAACGCTGAATGGCTAGTTTAATGCAAACTAAAAATAAAAATGTGCCATATCGGACACAATTCGCCTACCTATCATTAAATAGCCGAAAATTTACTTTTTCATAATACACAATTGTCATAAAATTAACAAACGAAAGGCTTGATTTTATTTTTGTTTTGCTATCGGTCCACCGAACAGATCGTGTCAAGTTAATACTGACTAAAAAAAAACAACGATGTTATTAGGCTTGAAACAATGGAACATTAATATTATGTATTTCTGTCGCTTATTATAACTGTTAGCAACTAAGCAAAACGCTGAATGGCTAGTTTAATGCAAACTAAAAATAAAAATGTGCCATATCGGACACAATTCCCCTACCTATCATCAAATAGCCGAAAATTTACATTTTTATAATGCACAATTGTCATAAAATTAACAAACGAAAGGCTTGATTTTATTTTTGTTTTGCTATCGGTCCACCGAACAGATCGTGTCAAGTTAATACTGACTAAAAAAAACAACGATGTTATTAGGCTTGAAACAATGGAACATTAATATTATGTATTTCTGTCGCTTATTATAACTGTTAGCAACTAAGCAAAACGCTGAATGGCTAGTTTAATGCAAACTAAAAATAAAAATGTGCCATATCGGACACAATTCCCCTACCTATCATCAAATAGCCGAAAATTTACGTTTTTATAATGCACAATTGTCGTAAAATTAACAAACGAAAGGCTTGATTTTATTTTTGTTTTGCTATCGGTCCACCGAACAGATAGTGTCAAGTTAATACTGACTAAATAAACAACTATGTTATTAGGCTTGAAACAATGGAACATTAATACTATGTATTTCTGTCGCTTATTATAACTGTTAGCAACTAAGCGAAACGCTGCATGGATAGTTTAATGCAAACTAAAAATAAAAATGTTCCATATCGGACACAATTCCCCTACCTATCATTAAATAGCCGAAAATTTACTTTTTCATAATACACAATTGTCATAAAATTAACAAACGAAAGGCTTGATTTTATTTTTGTTTTGCTATCGGTCCACCGAACAGATAGTGTCAAGTTAATACTGACTAAAAAACAACTATGTTATTAGGCTTGAAACAATGGAACATTAATACTATGTATTTCTGTCGCTTATTATAACTGTTAGCAACTAAGCGAAACGCTGAATGGCTAGTTTAATGCAAACTAAAAATAAAAATGTGCCATATCGGACACAATTCCCCTACCTATCATCAAATAGCCGAAAATTTACGTTTTTATAATGCACAATTGTCGTAAAATTAACAAACGAAAGGCTTGATTTTATTTTTGTTTTGCTATCGGTCCACCGAACAGATAGTGTCAAGTTAATACTGACTAAATAAACAACTATGTTATTAGGCTTGAAACAATGGAACATTAATACTATGTATTTCTGTCGCTTATTATAACTGTTAGCAACTAAGCGAAACGCTGCATGGATAGTTTAATGCAAACTAAAAATAAAAATGTTCCATATCGGACACAATTCCCCTACCTATCATTAAATAGCCGAAAATTTACTTTTTCATAATACACAATTGTCATAAAATTAACAAACGAAAGGCTTGATTTTATTTTTGTTTTGCTATCGGTCCACCGAACAGATAGTGTCAAGTTAATACTGACTAAAAAACAACTATGTTATTAGGCTTGAAACAATGGAACATTAATACTATGTATTTCTGTCGCTTATTATAACTGTTAGCAACTAAGCGAAACGCTGAATGGCTAGTTTAATGCAAACTAAAAATAAAAATGTGCCATATCGGACACAATTCCCTACCTATCATCAAATAGCCGAAAATTTACGTTTCGCTCTGTGTAAATAATCGTTGAACGTTTTACATTTTATTTACTCGAGTCTGATGAAAACATGATCGCGTCAGGAAGCACAACACTCCTCTATCAATCGCCGATTCGGAATGAATCCGACAGGTTCAGTCGTCTGCACAATTTACAAAACAATCAGAATCGGTTTAAAAATTGTTGAAAGATCTTTCGCCCCCATAAAAGCGAAAATAATCTCCAGGGAAATGTTATTACAAAAAAAAAACTATTTTTAAAATCGGGAGAAAATAAAAACGAACAAAAATTCACTGTCATTCGTGTCTCAAAAAATGACATCGAACCTTTCTGGTAAGCGCACGCAAGCGCGATCAAAGTAATGGCAGGTTGGGGTGCTACCGACGCTTGTGGCTTAGTGCGTCGTTTCGTTTTGATCCTGTTGCACCTACCCTCGGTTGCCCACGTACACAGCTCATGTAAGTGGATTTTTTCTTATTCAAGATTTTTTTATTAATTCCTGCGATCCTGCGATCGACTGTATTTGAGTTAACTGACATTTTTCTGAAATTGGGTAATTATTTGGTAAAATATTGTGTGACACATTAAGCTTTATCGGTTTAATTTGCCTCACTTGTTGTGCGTACAATAACCGTCGGCGGGAATTCCCTGAAGCATCGCAATTAATGTTTTGTATTAGATAAGTTTGCAGGACTACAAGTCCCAGCAGGACACATTAAATAAATAGTCGTCTCGATCCAATCAAATTACTTTTATTTATCAAACTTCATGAAACTAAAACTTTTCCAATCCTGGAAAAAATCGATTTTCTTTGACATGGTTTCTTTCAAATTGATGTTTCGAGAAACGCAAGGTGAAAAATGGTGTTGGGTAGAATTTGGCACCAAAATTCGTCCGGAATTCTGAACTATAGTTCATTTATTAATTCGAGGATTAAAATAAAAAGAACAAATTACACTGGAACATTTCTGGTAAATATTTTTGGCGGTGAATTTGAATTTTAGTATTTTTAATTCACAATATTATATTATATTGTAGATTATATTAAAACAACATTTGTATTTCAAATATAACACATGTTGGTAAGAAGTTAGGAAAATTACATACAAATAATTTATATTCATTGTATTGTTAGTATTTGCGATTTTTTTGAAAAACAATAAAAGGGAACGAATACAAAAAGAGTGTGGCACACAATATTCAGTAATTTCACACTTTACACAACTGCATTTATTAATCAAATAATTCAAATTCATTGTTGTCACAGTCACTTTCTGTTGTGCTTGTGCGAACAATAATATGTTTGTAATAGAACCAAAAATGGAAAAAAATATAAATGAAGCCAAACGAAATAAAAGCACACAACTGAAGCCACTCAGTTCTGATAAGAACTTCTTTAATTTAATTTGGCAATATGGCGACTGCCCATTTTCCATAATTTCATCAGTGTAAAAACGCTTTTCAAGAGCCAATCACATATCTACCTTTTGGCGGGATTTATTTGAATCTGCTTCTCGAATTAATAAATGAACTTTAAATTAATCTTATTGTTACGGCTTTAAAAATTAACATTGGTACTGTATGCAGGTTAGGCTTAGGTTTTTTTTGCATATGAAAAATTCTTGCTTAACTGTTGGACGTCATCAAATCTGCAGGTCAGTTTTAAATTACGAGGAGCGTTAGACGGATACGAAATTATTATTTTATTTCATTTCTGTTGGTAGCAATGGATAAAACAATTTCTAAATGCAAAAAATCCGAAAGAAAACCACGTGTCGCAAATAACATATACAACTATTCCCCGATTTACACGGTACTTTTTTACACGATTTCGCTTTTACACGGTTTTCAAAATACACCTATTTCCCGATTTGCACGGTACTTTTTTTACACGATTTCGCTTTTATACGGTTTTCAAAATAACGAATGACGTGTTTTGGGATTTTTAATAAATATGCACAATAATTGATATACTGAATTTATTCCATTTGGCTGGTTCGCACTGTATATTTGTTATTTTTTGAATGAACTGTTATTTTTATTTTTCAAAATTTATTAAAAAAAATTACGTTAAATAAATGACTGAATTATGCACATATTAAGTTGTTTTCGATTTACACGGTTTTGCCTATAAAAATCAAAAATTTCGTTTTACACGGTTTTCTGAGGAACCGATTTTCCGTATAAATCGGGAGATAGGTGTAATACATAATTGTTTAATAAAAATAGAAATGAAAGTATGTAAGTTGGAAAGAGAAAAAATTTAGTGCCATCTAGTGACAGAGAGAAACAAATCAGTAGCAACAAGGCACTCTTAAAGAAAAGAAATTTTTTTCGTACTTCCACGTTTTGGTTGGCGTATCGACTATAATTTTTGACTGTTTTTTACCTTTAAAATTTTAAATTTTGCCAGTTATTTAAATATTACAGAATATTTAATAATTTAAGTTTTCTTCATCAAAATTGTTTTCACATTTCATATTTCCTATTATAACGTTAAACTGTCAGAATAAAATGCCAAAAACCACCAACATAAATTAACAAATAATTATTATTTCACAGCCTTCTAACGCTCTTCCTGATTTAAAAACAGACTTAGTAATTTGTTTTGTATTAATATTAAATTAAAAATTAATTTAGTTGATTCAATAAAATTACAATTGCAAATGTGCGAATTTGCGAGTGTTGATTGTTACATTTCCACATGAATTTGGTAACGTAATAAGGCAATTCATCTTCTGAAATTTGGAGAATTTCGAGATTAAATCCAGCGGACGGGTATCATTAATCATTCAATCGATGCGATCGTCAAAAGTTGAGTGCTTCGGTATCGATTACTTATTAATAATAAAAACACCACTAAATTCAACGTCGAATTAATTATGATAAAATATTTAAATATACAGAACTTCCAGTGAAGTGTACGTACCGGATCCAATCTATAATAAAATGTTTATCAATATGATGTTAAAACTGGGCAATAACTTTGATAAATCGCAGACGGTACTTTCGTATGATTTACAATATCGCCATCGGATAAGAACAACAAACAAGGCGATTCGACGTTTTCTTAAAAATAGTTCTTCATTCGCTTAATTTGTTTTTGAAGGGCGCTCAAGTCTGATTTCGTCGAATGTGCAAGTTCCATTCAATTCAAGTACTTCTTCAAGCAATTCGTGTTGAATTAACGAACGAGGGGACTTCGTTATCCAACTGCAATCTACGGATACTTTTACTAGCGCGTTATGGTTGTAAAGTTTAATAAGGCTAATCGGATCTTTTTTTAAAATGTAAATTAAAGTTCGTGGATTGAAAAACACAACTTGTATTATTTTATTTTTTTAATTCATGTCGTTACTTGATTTTTCTAGATAAGTTGAAACTAAGCTGAAAAGAAATGTTACATACCGAGAGTTGTAAGAAACATATTACGCATGAGTCAAAAAATTACACACGACGCCAATTACGAGCCTTTTTAGTTGTTTGTTAAGTTTTTCAATTAAACAAAAAAAGTTAAAAAAAGTAGTACTAAAAGTAGTGTTTCTACCCTATGGTTGTCCCATTTTTGTGTTTTCAGGTTTTAAACGTTGTATCTGTGGGGAAATAGATTGAGGCACATTTCAATATAAACAGCTTACATCTGACTTAAAAAAATAATCAGGAGACAATGCAACGCAACGTTGCTAACATTTGGTTTTATATTATTGTCCCTCCTGCGACCAAAAATTTCCCTGATTTAAAACAAACTGTAAAACTGTAAAACTTTACAAATGTAGGCTTCAAATAGCGTCTTGATTTTCAGGCGAAGTTCTTACAACTTCAGTTTACTCGGAAATCCCAGAAAAATCAGCTGTATGCTATGCTAAGCTGTATATTTGGTGTCCAACATTTTGTTGCGTCAGCAAAAAATTTAAAACTAATAAATAGTAGCTGAAAATAAAAACTTTCGAAGTTTCCCTGTTTACTCCAAAATAGGTAAATTTTTCTAACGTTGGCAACGTTCATTTGTAGAAATTATTTTGTGACAATTTACCTTGCACAAATTGACACAAATTGCGTTTATTAATAAAATGCTTATTTAATTAAGAAAGTAATACTGTTACAGTTAATATAAATGTTAAAAACAAGTTATAACACGCGAAAACGAACGACAACTTTCCATAGACAAATTAATCTAGTACGTTCTTGTAGATTACCATTTTTTCTACGACCACTTCTGAAAAAAAATCAATATTGTACATACAAACAATAAACTAAGTAGGCGTATTCTTACGCACATCGTGTGTTATGGAGTAAAGTCGCACAATTAGGGACTTTTATCAACATTGTGTTGGTAACGTAATTGACAGTGACAGTTCGGTTTAAGAAAATAAAGTTTCTAGATTAATACTAATCATCTATGTGCAATTATTATTTTGATAAATAAAGAATCAAAGACGTTTTGATTTTTATCAGCGTTAGTATAGTTCATTTATTAATTCGAGAAGCAGATTCAAATAAATCCCGCCAAAAGGTAGATGTGTGATTGGCTCTTGGAAAGCTTTTTTTACACTGATGAAATTATGGAAAATGGGCAGTCGCCATATTGCCGAAACAGCTGATTGTAGCTGTGTGTTTCATTAAATTAAAGAAGTTCTTATCAGAACTGAGTGGCTTCAGTTGTGTGCTTTATTTCGTTTGGCTTCATTTATATTTTTTTCCATTTTTGGTTCTATTACAAACATATTATTGATCGCACGTGTTGTGTCCACTTTACGAAAGTTTGTGCTGTCATTGCAATCGGTTCAAATGACGACACAACCACAACAGAAAGTGACTGTGACGACAATGAATTTGAATTATTTGATTAATAAATGTAGTGGTGTAAAGTGTGAAATTACTGAATATTGTGTGCCACACTCTTTTTGTATTCGTTCTCTTTTATTGTTTTTCAAAAAAATCGCAAAAACTAACAATACAGTGAATATAAATTATTTGTATGTAATTTTCCTAATTTTTTACCAACATGTCTTATATTTGAAATACAAATGTTGTTTTAATATAATCTACAATGTCATATAATTTTGTGAATTAAAAATACTAAAATTCAAATTTGCCGCCAAAAAATATTTATCAGCAATGTTCCAGTGTAATTTGTTCTTTTTATTTTAATCCTCGAATTAATAAATGAACAAAATACAATTTTTTTAATCTCAGGGATTAATGTAGTCGAAGAAAAAGACGATACACAACTCTAGTTCGAAAACAATTACGCCCTCGTCAAATTGACTCGTGCGTAATGTGTTCATTACAGCTCTCGGTATGTAATATACTATTATGTGACAACTTACCAGTGCGACAACCATTTGCATTTTAAAATGGGCTTGTCTCGTGTTCTGCCACAATTTATAATCTCATTTGCATGTTAACGAATTAATTGGAGAGCAATTACCGCACGGGCGAACAAAAATGCGCAATTCATTAAATTTTAAGTTTTAATTTCTAAATCGGTACAACCTAAAACCTACATAATTTTAAAAAGGGCAGTGGTCGTAAATTTAGTAATCAGTAATTCATTATTTAATACTGAAAGTGTACGCTGCAAATTAAATTAAATCCTTTAGCTTTAATTGAATTTAAATGCAGGATTGTTGTACATGGGATGAAATAACGTTTTGCGATATTTTTCAGCGCCACTTTGTCCGGATACTTTTCAGACTAAACTACTGTAGTTTGAGCGCTTCAGTTTGGCGTCAAGCGCTTAAGGACAGATTTATCCCTCGACTTTCAGACAACCCTGAACCTACAATATTTTTCCTTCCTGAAATAAAAAGTGGGTGGCTACTTAAATTTTTTTGCACGTTTCGCTCTAATGCGTGGTTCTTCTTCCACGCCCTTGCCCCATCGATTCAGCCATAATTTACTTTTATTGCTTCATTTTCGTATCTCCTTCCACATTAGCACTTATGCGTGACGCGAATGGACGAATCTTATAATCGTTGCGTATGCTATTTTTTCTACTTTGGAACTTTTGTTATTTGGTTCCAGAAATTTGTTTACTTGTTTCATAACCGCGGTAAACAAGGCGGTATTTCGCCAGCTCAACCTTCAACTTGGACAGTTCGCCGAGTGAATTATTTTATTTTTGAGTGTGAAACTTCTGGGCCATTAATTTAGCCTGTTCTTAGCAGAATGTGGACTTTTAGCAATAAACTTCGTTGGTAATTTACGGCAATTTGTAAGTCGTCATTTACGTTGCAATCAACTTAACCATCTAAATCGTTGTCGTCAATTTTTGTTTCTCAACCGAAATTTATTTATTGAATTTATGTGTAATAAGAAATTTATTGCATGCCGAGTATAACTTAACACGCGTTCGTCATAAAAAATTTAACAGGTAATGGAATAAATAAATAGTGCAGTGCATATAAACATCTTGAAGAGAGATTTATGGATTTTTCTCAGAAAAATTGATGAAAGTGAAGACTAACGAATACAGATGAAGGCATTAAAATAACTTAGCAGTGTTTCTTGTCATTTAAAATTTATGGATTTCTTAGTTGCCACTTGGATTTAATATTATCGCAACAATAATTTAACAATAAAACCAAATAAACTAATCGCGCCAAAACGTAGATCTATGATTGGTCGCCGGCAGGCCGGTTTTACACTGATTAAATTATGGAAAATAGGTAGCTACCCGATTGTTGAAACAGCTGATTAAATTTGGGTGTCTTATCATAGCTAATTTTCGTAAATTACATATAAATGATAAAACTGTTCTAATTAGAACTCAGTGATTTTAATTCTGCCTTTGTGTCGTTTCATATAAGTAATAATTTTTGTGTTTTGTGTGCATCAGTGAACCATTTCTTAATTTAACCACAATCAGTTTTTATCAGCTCGTGTTTTCCCCATTCTACACACGTTAAAAATCTAAAAATTCAAATTTCCCGCCAAAAACTACTTGCTATAAATATTCCAGTGTAATTAGTTCTTTCAATTTAATTTCTCTAATTAAAAAATAGACTACAGCAACTAAATTTTCGTTAAAAGCTGCAAATTTATCCAGATAAAAAAAGCTCTCCCGACAATTTTGAAAACCAATTGAAATTTGTGATACTTTCAGGAAATGCAGTTGAAGGAGTCAATAAACCTTTTTTCCTTGATATTTTTTTCGCCTTGTAGCGCTGCTGCCATCCATAAATAATTCGTATTGACATTGGTATTGTGTGCGATCAATAAGTAAGAAACACTTAAAATATTTTCGAGCCATGAATCGGGCTTTCTGAAATTATTCTGGAATGTGAAAAAAAATTGGCGACATTTCATTGGAAATTCGAAATTTGTTTGCAATTAAGCGTCGGCTGGAAATTAATTTAATTTAAGATTTTCTCGAATTGAGTGACTGCTCCACAAAACGAGTTTTAATTAGTTTCATTTATTTGGTCAGGGCAAAGTTATTACAAACGTTTTCGAGTTTAAGTTTGTTTTTTGGGCAATGTTGTGGCGGTTGCTATTTACTTTACTTTCCAAATAAACCACCCAACGATAAATTTATTTTATGCAGATTTTGATACATGCGAAGCAAGGTTTTGTTGTGTGTTTTTGTAAATAATGTTTTTTAATATTTATTTTAACATTTTTTGTTTCATACTCATCAAATATCAACAAAGTGTCACAAGGTGTCACAATATGTCACATACCCCCTCCCGTAGTACGTCACGTCACACAAATAAAATTATTCTACAGTGAGATCAAAAATACACTGAAACGATTATAAGAAATAATATCAATTTTCTGATTGGAAATTCAATCAGAAAGAAAACCCATTTCACAACTTGTGTTGAAAGGTTTGTTATTCAACGCAACAGGCCGGGTCAACTGAAGAACAATCCACCACATTGAAGGATTCCATAGACTAAGAATCGATTCAATCAGAAATCGCAGCTGAAAATTAATTATTTCTGTCCGGAAAATAGATGGAAAGCTTCAAGCGTTCTAATCTCACCAATTCCAGTTTTATTGTAAGGAAATGCAAGTAGATTCCCAGTTGTGCAAATAGCATTTCCATTGATCGCCTGCTTTTTCCCGTTTGATTCAATTTTCTTATTGGAAACGTCAAACTGGCATCGAAAAAGGTCGTTTTTTATTTTTCGGACGTGAATCAGCGAAACAGAAAAATGTCGACCAATCTGTAATGGCTTTTTTTGCAACGTTTCAGAAAAAAGAAACGAGCACGTTATGGAAATTGTAATCTCGGTACTTTAAAAGCACTCAATTAAGGAAACAAAAATAAAAAATTTCAAAGCGTTACCGTTTTCAAAGCGAATCTACTTCATGTTAATGAGGTAGTTGCCAAGGTAACATTCAATTCTGTCCTCTTAGTTTCAAGCTTATTCTGAGACATTCGCATCAACTTTCTCATTTCCAAGAAATGTTGCGTTTTTGGTTGTTTTCTGTGAGATCAGTTTGAAATGAAGTTGGTAAAAATAGATGCAAGGTAAGCTACAATAAAATCCTTGAAGTCGGCCACTTCGCATAACGTAAAGTAGAATTGCTTATTTACTTTTTTAGCTGGTAATTGGCTGGAAAAAGCCAAACACTGCAACATTAATTTGGCATGAAATTGAAACTTGCAAATTGAATTAAAATTTTTTAGATAAAATTAAAACATAAAACAGGATTTGATTTTTTAGTTAGTTAGTTTTATTCGGAAAGTTGTAAGAAACATTTATGGACGAGTCGAAAGTTACGCACGAAGCCGCCATAATACACGGCGTGCGTAAGGATTGTTTGTAGAAGAAAATAATTAAGGAAAGAAATGTTCAGATTAGATTTTAAATTGATCTTTGTAAGATAACGTTTTGATTTAAAATTCTCTCTCAGAGCTGATTAAACTTTTTCCAGTTAATTTCCTCCACAAGCGGATCGAGGGCCGTTCAAAGGATTTAAAAGAACCACTTAATCTCGCTTCATGAATAACGGAGTTGACCTAAACGCTAATTGTGAGCGACATAACGTTTGATAAGAGCGACAGGGAAATAAAAAATGCTGAAATTTAATCTTAAAAGGGCAAGATAAATGTACAACAGCCAGATGTTCGCCCAAACGCGCCTGAACGCTGCGAAAATTCGCCAATATAATTCACATTTATGTCTCGCCTCGAGAGTTATCCATGGAATATCAAACTTTATTTTAGCAGACTTCTTTTCTTTTTTTTTTGAGTAATAAAAAAACTCTTCAACTGCAATGTACTGAAATACAGCTAAATTCTATTATTGTAGTCATTTTAGTATTTTACTTAATTAATTAACGAATTTGATCGGTGTAAAACCGGCCTGCTTGCAGCCAATCATATTTCTACATTTTGGCGCGATTTTTAAATCTTCCTAAAATTTGTTAATTTTTTTATTTTCCAATTTTTTAACTTTGTGAAAGCTCCCTTTAATGAATTTAATTCACAGCTGAAATTCACATATTTCACGGAGTGTAATTCGTGTCGAGGAATAAAGGTCACATTAAAAGGCACAGAAATTATAATTTAAATTTCAGGAACGACAACGAAAGCTAAGAGTTGATGTTCGCGTGACCGCAAACTCTGTGTAGGCCAAATATTTCTGAAGCACGCATCCAGTGAATTTTATTGCGTAATACAGAACTCGGTTGCGGAAAATTCGATCCAATCTGGAAGAAATACATTTTAATTTTCATGACAAGCTTGATTCCAGCAGAAAATGTAACGGATACCTGGTCATAAACCAAATGAAAGGCGGTAAACTGTTGTTTATCGACTGTTTTATTTTTTATTTTGTTTATACCGGTTCGATTTAATGGCATATTTAGAAGTTTTTAATTTTTATTAATTTAATCGGTTATTTAAGTAATTTTATGAAGATACTAGCTGAAGTACCCACCAAAAATAGCTGACACCAATAAATATAACGCCTTGATGATATCTTTTAATTTATATGAATGCTTTAGGAACGCATACGGGTCGAGAGATATGCATTATTTTAAGCGACAAATAGGCAAATGTTCAGTCAGATGCGAATTTTATTTTGCTATAAAGGCTCGTCTCCATTTACCCCTAAATGTGGGGTAAGCGGAGACAGTGGCAGGATTAAAAAAAAATGTAGCGCTATAACGTCACTACATATTGGTCTCATATTTATCGCATCAATAAACCAATGATCACTCTTTCCATGGTCAAGAAAATTTGTGTTGAAAGAGAAACGTCATATTCGTTTACACTTACCCCACAGGGTCCTACCAACCTATAATTTGTGTAATCAAAAGGTTTTTTTAATTCTAGAAATTAAATTAAATATACATATTAACAAATGCGTTTTTAATATACGACACTGATAAAAGCTTAAAATGTAAACTGAACGATTATTAAGTGTTTCAAAATTTTATTTAGAAATTTACAATAAATGTTGGAAATGGTTTGTTATGAAATGCTATCAAATTATTTGTCTGATGATTGGGTCGGTGTGTAGTTCTACTCAGTGCAGGATTTACGTATAAGCTACACAAGCTATTAGGGCCCCCCAAAAAAATTGTCTGGGTATCCGAAAATCATATTTGGCACTGACATTATAATATCTGGACTTATAAAGGGCCACATTTCTTAAATAGCTTTAGGCCTTATCAAGTCTAAATCCGGCCCTGGTTCTACTGAAAAAATTTGAAGACTTACTTATATTCTTTGAGTCAAAAGTAAATGGTAATTACTACTCAACACTTTGTTCCAATCCAAACAACATCCGGGTTAGAGACGATTTATTAGTCAGCAAATCTGACACTACCTGTTCGGTGGACCGACAGGCGCTTTGTTTAAAGTTTTTTACGTCTCCCGAATAAATAAAAAAAAAATTTAAAAATTTTAAAAAAAATTGGGGAATTGGTAATAAATAATACAACTCTCTTCTCGGTGGTGCCTAGAGAATTACTGTTGTTTTCGATAAAAATGCACGTATTTTGTATCGACTTTGAAGGATGTTACGCAATTAATCATCTTAACGATGCGTTTCACACCGCAAACATTTTATTACTTTAACGACAAGCACATTACTGAAATTGAAACCAACAATTTACAAGTTATAACAACAAATTTTTATTTCCTGCGTTTTTTATTTATTTTATTTATTTATTTATTTCCATTTTATTTTTAGCTTCTGATTTAATTCATGCGTTTCTTTTGCGGTTGTGAAAAGTTCGCAGTTAGATAACACTCAAATTACAGCCTGATCAATTGAAACCAAAAATTTAAGTTATAACAACAAATTTGTATTACTTGCCTTTTTTATTTATTTAATTTATTTATTTATTTCCATTTTATTTTTAGCTTCTGATTTAATTCATGCGCTTCTTTTGCGGTTGTAAAAAGGTCGCAGTTACATAACACTCAAATTACAGCCTGATCAATTTGTCAATTACATAATCAGCGATTACAGCCCCACCAATTATGTTCGAATCGTATTATTAAAAAAACATTAAAATGTAATAATCTCTTCGACCTCTGTTCCAAACAAATCCGATCGGAATTTTTAAGCAATTAATCGAATCTAGTAATAAATTTTTTGTGGAGATTTACGCCATGCCGTAAACAGGAATGATACATCGCATCATTCAACAGATAATCGGGGGAATCCACAAGGCGACGGTAAAAAACCACGCAAAAAAGAACGAAACTGTAACGAATTGTTATTGTGCCGAGAAATGGCCTATTTTATGTCCATCTGAAGAATGAGAGGCTGAATTATTAATTGGGCGTATCTTGCAAGTTTGAATACATTTTCGAAAATTTGCCATTGTCACTCCGTTATTAAATTTTAGTTACACGGTTTTTTTGTTGTTAATTCGTTTTTATAATCCGTCTGTAATCATAAATCGGTTCTGGTTATTACGGCAGTAAAAAGCAAATTTGGTTACTAATGACAGAAAAAGTTAATGTGTGGTCGTGGGGATTAAGTTGCAATAAATTTCGCTGCAATTAGGTACCGCTCGGCAAATTTAATTCTGTTTGCATAAGGAAGTTCGTGTTTCTTGTTGATCTGGCCAAGTTTAAAAGCAGTGGCAGAAGTAATGAGCTTTCAAATTGTTAATTGGTGTGTTCCTTGTAATGCGACCCAAATTATCGGTAGTTTTGCAAAGGTGCAAATATTGACTGCCACAAGCCTTGATGTTTATGGAACTTTTGCATTTATTTAAGCACGGAAAACTTTTTCTATTACATTAAACAACGATTTGGGAATGAGTTGGCAAATTCGATCGAAAATAAAAAGTGTAACTGCCGCAAATAACTTCAAAATTAATTATATCAATGTCACATGCAGAAAAAAAATTCTTATTGGTAAGAAAATTTGGGTTTAAATTTAAAATTTGCGATTTTAATTTTGGCCTAATTTTAATAACTTTTATTTAATTACTTAAGAATGTTCTTAATAATGTGTTTTCTTATTTAAGAATTGAAGATGGTCTTCTTATTATATTAAATAAACACAATAATCTTTTTCTTACTTTTATGAATATTGTAGAATGAAATGCTAGAATTGAAGAAATTTTAGAATATAAAGTTATTTTTCATACATATTTTTATTAGTAGGTGAAAATTTAACATCACATCACATCCCGTTTAAAAATACATTTTCAGTTTAAGAACCACATTATCATTTGGTAACAGATGTAAATATATGAAACGGAAGTTCGTCGAAGTCGTTAGCCTTCTCAATGAATTTTGGCTGCCAAACAAATAAATTGTTTTTCTCTCAAGAAATAATTGGCCAAAATCTACATTAATCTAACAACAAAGAAACAAAATGTTTATATTGTATCAAGTATATATTATTATAAAAGTTTACCAATATAGACCAGTTTGAATGGTTCAATAATGACCATTCGTCTATAAACAATAATTCTTGGTGTCATTCCATTTTATGCTGATTTACTTTCCACAAATCCGCGTACTTCAGCCTCGCTTGTGTTTTATTAAATTCTTACAAACAACTCTACATCCGCCAAAAGGTAAAATTTGTTATAGGATAGACATAACACTAAATGTATAAAAGAAAATCAAAATTATTTCTTTACCTTCCTTGTTACTATAATTTCTGTTATCGAAACAATTGGTTCGCATGTCCCTTCATTTTTATAACTCTTCTTACTTTTCGTTCCGTCGGAAATAAACTAAAAAACAATTTATTTTATAGCTGTTACATTGAAAATTCATTCGACAAAGTATAAGTGTGAGAAAAATTATAATTACAACAAATTTACTTACTGCGAATTTATGACACACAGAATCAGAAAATCCCCATAATTTCAGTATCATTTTTAGAAATGGTCTTTGAAACTGATCATTTTGTTGATCGACATTTATTAATATTGTGAATTAACATCTTCATCTCGGCACATTAAACCAATTGTAATATTTCCCATTTCTTCACAATTAAACGTAAGTTACTAAAAATTCACTTTACAATAAAAATACAGAAAATGGAAGCCGTAATATGTATTTTCTTACTGCAAGCCGAGTTAGGTCTGATGGTTTGGAGGTAACTTTTAAGAAATTCTAAAGTAATTTATCTATTGTTAGTAAAGCTTTACGGCCCTTCGCCGAAAAAATGTCGGTCATAAAGCAATTTACAACATTCCGTACAACTGTACAGGTATTCTTCATAAATTACATCCCGAGGCGGGATTACAACCCAAATCGATTTATTTTTATTGAGGAAATCGTCAAGTTCGGCCAGAAGTTGGCGAAACGACTCAACATTGTAAAAATTGTTGTTGTTAAAATTATTAGTTAAGTCGCTTTCGGTTATATCTATCTTCCCCAAATGGGCCATCAGGGTTGAAGGTTTTTTACAGATAGTTATTAATTAATTTGCCTTTTTCTGTGACGTTTCATTGTGTAATATTAGTTGCCTATCTACCATTTTAAAGTTTTAAGAACTTTAATAAATGAAATGAAAATCGAGGATAAAAGGTCGTATTTGATTTGCACATAATGGCTATTATGAACTCAGTTCGTTACAATAGTCGCCTTCGATTCCTATTTGTAAACACTCATCTTGCATTATTTGTTCGTTAAATAATATGCCGTACATTTCGTTTCAATTTTCAAAATAGAACGACTTACTAAAACTAATTTCTTCAATTCATCAGAAAAACTTCATTTGAACGCGAATTTTTTCGCATGAAATTTTACAATTTTTACCGAATTCATATGGAACGTTGAACATTTCTATAAAATGATGAAGTGTTGCGATTAGACACATTCGCAGAAAAGTAGGTCGAGCGAACTCATATAAGCAAATGGGTTGCTATTTCTCAACATTTTTCTTGATTCGATCAGAATTTTAACTTTGTTGGGGAAATACATCATTTCAGCGAGATCAACCAAACTAGCAGGAAACAATAATTTTAAGGTTTCAGCACAAAAACAACATTTTGAACCTATCGTCTATTAATACTTGAAGAAATCTTAAAAATACAAACGCAATTAAACATTTACTTATGTAAGTTACTAAACATTCACTTTACAATAAAAATACAGAAAATGCAAACCGTAATATGTATTTTCTTACTGCAAGCCGAGTTAGGTCTGATGATTTGGAGGTAACTTTTAAGAAATTCTAAAGTAATTTTTCTATTGTCGGTAAAGCTTTATGGCCCTTCGCCGAAAAAATGTCGGTCATAAAGCAATTTACAACATTCCGTTCAACTGTATCCACACAGCTGGACCTAGCGCTCATTCCAAACAATACCCCCAGTGAATGCACTACAAAATAAGAATCTCCATTCTTAAGCCAAAACGTTAATTTACTTGGTTTAATATTATACCTGCTGAATCGAATAATGAGACTGCAAAATTTAAAAATAAAAACATTTGTTAAATAAATTTCTTTATTTTTATTTCAGGATTACGTATTTCTAACGCTCCTCCTGATTTAAAAATGAAACCAAAAGCCATTTTTAAAAATGACGAGATATAAGTAAACTTTCTAAAAGGAAAGAGTTCAATGGACAGATTTTTGACGGTACCAAACTCCAAAGTAACTTGGTCTTTAAATTTCCATCGGTTGAGTCTTATGTGAGAGGAACAAACAACTCGAACTTTGATCACACGAACTTTGTATTCATCAGAAAACGATCAAGCGTGACTTTTTATTCATGCAAATGCTTCCTGGAGTGGGTCGGCAAAAAACGAATTAATTTTTTGCACAGCAATTCAAAGAATAAACAAATTTGCGTTGTTCGATCAGATTGATTGATTCATAATTTTAAATGTGCCAAGAAATTTTATTTTAGCTGGAAACAATTTTGAGGTTGTTATTAAGTTTGAATGATTTTTCCACGCTTTGTTTATGACAATAGTGAAACCTTGTGGTGACACAACACACCCTCGCCCTGTTCCAGACTTAAACGTTTAATTTTCTATTCACACGCACGCTGACCCACTTTAATTCATGATAAATAATAATAATAATAACCGTAACTGTTGGGTTACGAGGTACAAATTTATTAACGTTTCATGTGACACACAAAAACCACTTAGCGAAATAAAAGCAGATTGGCTGTTTCTGGAAGCACTTCAATCGAGCAGAGTCAAATATCCGTGACCGGAGTAACCGGATATTATCAATAAATCATTATTTGGCAATTGCCAGTTTTCAGGTTTTTCAAATTCCGGTTTTCTGGCGTTTGAGATTGTTAATGTAAAACGTTTTAATTTACAATCATTTTACGATCCTCCGCCTGTGTTATGACAACTATAAAAAATATTTAAATTTTCGGTTTTTTGGAAGATATCATTCCATTAGCATTTTAGTGTGCGCCTCGTTTTTTATGGTTTTCCTGGTCGTCAAAGCAATTTATGGCCAAATTGCAATCTTTGGGCGACATATTTTTGTTTACAGGAACACATATCAACAAAGTTATTAACGAAATCACAATGACATGTCGTTAAAAGAAAAGTTTATGTGAAAATCTATTATCTATTAATTACACCACATCCTTGAAAATGGATATAAAAACAGTGCATTTTTATCGTGCACCACACAATACCAAAAACAATAGGCACCACAATGAAGAGCGCAGTATTGTTCATTGCTATTTGCCTCGTTGCGGCTGCACAAGTAAGTTCAAGTTTTTACCAAAAAGAAATTCATTTACTGACAGTTTTCTGCGGGTTATAAATTTCTACAGCTCATTTTTAAAACAGGAGGAGCGTTATAAGACTATGAAATTATTGTTTTACTTAATTTATGTTGGCAGTAATGAGTGAATTATAATCATAAGTTGTCAGATGTGCATTGCTACCAACATGAACTAAAATAATAATTATTTCACAATTTTCTAATTCCCTTCCTGGTTTAAAAATGGATTTATATGTCAAAGTAGTCACACTTATTAATAACTTTATTTCAGTGATGGTTTTTAAGTAATTAAAAAACAATAATAATTAAGTATTCCATAAAACGATTTAATTATCAAGACAATTATAGGCAATTAATTATAAACAATGATATTCTTACATAATATTAATAGCGAGTGATTTCATCCTTGTAAACAATGTTTTTAACAATTCGTTTCAACTTGTTTTTACTTAATAATCGTTGAATTAATAATTAGTTGATAAATTGAGCAAATGAACATGCTAAGAGTTAAAAGTTATTATATTATGATATTTTTGTTATTCGATGCAACAGGCCGGATTAACTAAAGAGGAGTTCGCCACACTGAAGGGATTTTATGAAAAATGTCTGGCGTCAAGCGGCGTAGACCCCGAAATCGTAGCCAAAACTCGCAAAGGAGAATTTACCGACGACGACAAACTGAAAAATTATATGTTGTGCATGTTCGAAAAGCTCCAGTTCGTGAACAAGGACGGGGAGCTTCGATTGGATGTGATCAGGAGCAAGATGCCGAAAGATATCGACAAGGATGAGGCTGAAAAAGTTTTTTCAGCCTGTAAAGATAAAAAGGGCACAGACGCCGCCGACACGGTTTTTCTCGTTTACAAGTGTTACTGGGAAAATAGCCCTAATCACGTCACATTAGCTTAATGCAATTTGATGAGTCTTTTGTGCAGTAATTTTTATGAATAAAATTAATATGCAATTTGCCATAAAATATCACAATCTCTGAAATTTCATAAAAGTGCAGTCAAATTTGATGCAAAGATTTCACGGACTAAAACTGCCCTTGTTATTTTGAAATCAAAAAAATTGTTTAAACAAAAGTTTTAGGGGCTGATGTGGTCTACGATTTTTATTGTTAGAGATTCTTTGTATTTCAACTAATTTTGAAGTTGTGGACAGTCAAATTTGAGGTCTACGATGTTTATTCTTTGAGAATTTTTGTATCTCAACTAATTACACGGGTCAAAACTGTCCTTATTATTTTCAAATCTAAAAAATAGTTTAAACAAAAGTTTTAGGCGTTGATGCGTTCTACGATTTTTATTCTTAGAGATTTTTTGTATCTCAACTAATTTTTAAGTTGCGGGTAGTCAAATTCGATGTTAAAATTTCACGTGTCAAAAATGTCATAATTTTGAAATTAAACAAATAGTTTGAATAAAGCCCTAATCACGTCACATTAGCTTAATGCAATTTGATGAGTCTTTTGTGCAGTAATTTTTATGAATAAAATTAATATGCAATTTGCCATAAAATATCACAATCTCTGAAATTTCATAAAAGTGCAGTCAAATTTGATGCAAAGATTTCACGGACTAAAACTGCCCTTGTTATTTTGAAATCAAAAAAATTGTTTAAACAAAAGTTTTAGGGGCTGATGTGGTCTACGATTTTTATTGTTAGAGATTCTTTGTATTTCAACTAATTTTGAAGTTGTGGACAGTCAAATTTGAGGTCTACGATGTTTATTCTTTGAGAATTTTTGTATCTCAACTAATTACACGGGTCAAAACTGTCCTTATTATTTTCAAATCTAAAAAATAGTTTAAACAAAAGTTTTAGGCGTTGATGCGTTCTACGATTTTTATTCTTAGAGATTTTTTGTATCTCAACTAATTTTTAAGTTGCGGGTAGTCAAATTCGATGTTAAAATTTCACGTGTCAAAAATGTCATAATTTTGAAATTAAACAAATAGTTTGAATAAAGCCCTAATCACGTCACATTAGCTTAATGCAATTTGATGAGTCTTTTGTGCAGTAATTTTTATGAATAAAATTAATATGCAATTTGCCATAAAATATCACAATCTCTGAAATTTCATAAAAGTGCAGTCAAATTTGATGCAAAGATTTCACGGACTAAAACTGCCCTTGTTATTTTGAAATCAAAAAAATTGTTTAAACAAAAGTTTTAGGGGCTGATGTGGTCTACGATTTTTATTGTTAGAGATTCTTTGTATTTCAACTAATTTTGAAGTTGTGGACAGTCAAATTTGAGGTCTACGATGTTTATTCTTTGAGAATTTTTGTATCTCAACTAATTACACGGGTCAAAACTGTCCTTATTATTTTCAAATCTAAAAAATAGTTTAAACAAAAGTTTTAGGCGTTGATGCGTTCTACGATTTTTATTCTTAGAGATTTTTTGTATCTCAACTAATTTTTAAGTTGCGGGTAGTCAAATTCGATGTTAAAATTTCACGTGTCAAAAATGTCATAATTTTGAAATTAAACAAATAGTTTCAATAAAAGTTTTAGGCGTAGAGACAAATCAGTTCCAAACTATACAGAGTGTTATAAGTTTTACTGCCGAACCACAATACCTATTAAAAATTGAGATGCAACTTCAAGAAATAGGTTCTTAAAAAATAATTTAAACAGTTAATTACATTTTTATTATTATTTAAAATACAGCCAAGTACACTGCTGGCCAATAAATCGGTCCATTAGTAAAAATTATCACAAAAATTATTTATCCATACTTTTTTTAGTATTAAATAAGTGATAAGTGACTGCGTTTTCATTTGATGATAGCACAATATTTATTCATTTAGTGTCCATCGTGAGGGCGGTTTTATTTTGTGGCGCTTTTACGGCCAATAAAGTTTTATGTGGACGAATCGAAAATAAAGTATTAGGCAACTAATATTTACCACAAAAAGGCCGCGCATTTGAAGTTGAATGTGTTTGAGGCTGCTGGGACTCAACTCGAACGATATTTACAAACCCTTCGAAAATTACTCCTGCGAGGAATGAAATGACTAGGTCGGCTCTAAACGCAAAACGACGCAGAGTGGGGATGAATATGTTGCCACTTTCGGAGGCAAAATCATTTTCGTGTGGTCGATGAAAAAATCTGCATTTAAATTCGGCCACAAGCCATAATTAAAACATAACTAATTTCAATCGACATTGATGAATGCCACTTTGCCGAAATTAACATAATAATCACAAATCGATTTTTCTGTGGTTTTAGTAAAAACCTGTTATGTGAGTAATCAGCGAACAGTCAAGGCTTTATCGATGCATTTCGTTTCAATTATTTTTATGAGCTGGACTTTTTAAACTTTTTAATTATTTGGTAAAACCAAAAATTATTTGAGAAAAACAATCTGATGAGTAAATGACGTAAATGAAAGTTTGGGATAAAGGTCTTATCCGACGTCATAATTATACAAAACACCAATAATATTGTAATATTGCAAGTTTTTATTTTTTGTGGTATTTTATTTTTATCACATAAGTCTGTCAATTTATTCCAAAAATGTTTAGTAAATAGAGAAAAATGTCAGAATACTGAAACGACAAGATCTACAATTTTGCTTAGATTGCTTTACATCATTGGTTTAGTTTTTAATTTTAGAAAAGTGAAGAAGCTTAATAGTACAGTTTTTTGATTTTCAGTGTGTTGGGAGTGCGGTACTTGAATCAAAATAATAATAACAGAAGTTGTTCTTAAATATTGAAAATTAAGTCTCGTTTTAATTAAAACTACAGCAACATTTGCTTAATAGGTTGTCAAATTGAAAGCTCTTTTAGAAACAACAATAAAAAAACGGTATTCACAATCTCGGGTCAACATTAATGTGTACATAACTGATGTAAACCAAATTTAATTATTTCTAATGGCTTTATGATTATAACTTGAAAGGGGCGTCGCAATTTTTTTCTGTGGTGAACGTTTTGCATAAATTAGTACAGATATTCAAAACGTGAACTTAAAGGTTGTTTTTTACATATTTCTTACTACTACAGTTTATTTTTTAATTACGAAGAGTAAACTGAAAGAACGACTTACACTGGAATATTTCTGGCAAGTTATTTTTGGCGCAAAATTTGAATTTGTACAATGGGAAAACCCGAGCTGATAATACACAATAAAAACACAAAAATTCTTACAAGAACTGTTTTCATTACTTACATAAAAGTAATGCAACGGAATGAATCTGCTCAGAGAAATTGCCGGGTGACAAGAAGTGTTTTTATCATTTACAATTTACGAAAATTAGCTTTTATGATACGGAAATCTAATCAGCTGTTTTAACAATATGGCGACTGTCTATTTTTCATAATTTAATCGGTGTAAAACCGGCTTGGTAACTGCCAATCATAGATCTACCTTTTGGCGCGATATTTTGAATCAGTCATCTGAATTAAATATTGAACTGGAACTATATCAATTATTTTGGGGTTGGTTGTGACACAAATTATTATTATTATTGTGAATATAATCACAGAACTAAAAATCTCACATTTAAAATTTATTCAGTGATCCTTATAACATTGAGTTGTTGAAATACATTACATTTTGCATGTAAATACATTTCCCGAGGCGAAATGGGGCGACATAAGTGATCAAATGGAAATGTCAGGTTTAATAAACGCCATTCAGCCTAACCAAACAAAACTAATTTAGTCAAAATAACTCAATTAGAGTGAATTTCCGTTTAGGTCGCAACTTACCTAATTTAGTTGCTCCAGAAAAATGTCAGCATCGATTTTGGAGCCGGTCCAAACGTTAAATTTTATATCGTCTGTTTAGATAATCTAGCAGTTAGCAAGGGCTTAATTTAATAACGTAGCCGGCATCAAATTAAAGGCCGCAATAACACGCCTTCATCGTCCACTTAATTTCAGCTGAAGTGCGTGGTTTTAACCACCAAAGAAGAGGACACCTTTATTGCAACAACTTTGCCTCTGACGCAAATTGCATCTATTAAATATTAAAATATTCTTCTGAATTAAAAAAAATCGGTTATCTAATTGATCTAAGTGATATTGAAATTAGCCGTGACGAAACAATGTTAATGGGTGAGACAGAATTATGTTAAGGTTGAATAATTATACCAGCTGCAAAAAAATCTTCCAGTATAATACATCTCTGTAAGTGATTTATAGCATCACTTTTCAAGTGCAAAGTCCGATCGGTGTGCGAATCGCATTTACGCAGGTAATGGTTGTTTTATAAAAAACTGGACTTGGACCCTGCTTTTCGATATCGATTGAAAGTAGGTACTGGAAACTGCGGAGGACCAAGATTTTGCATATAAAAGCGATGTGAAGTTGACCAGTTTCACAGTTTTGTTTGTGAATCGATTGCAGAACCATAATTGAATCAATATGAAAATCGTTGCATTGATTGTGGTCGTCGGTTGCATCGCTGCTGCACATTCTGTGGTAAGGAATTCAATTAATTTTAATTAATCAAATTTAAATTCAATTGAAACTTTCAAAATTTCATTTCAATCAATTTCATAAATTATAGTCGATTTTTAAATTAGTAGGATGCTGAGGAGGCTAAGAAATGGTTTTATTTATGTTGGCAGTGCTTAATAACATAACTTATACCAAATTGTATATTGACGATAAGGCTTAATCGATTTAAAAAAATTTTTTTTTTTTTAAGCGACATTATCAATATAACCCTAAACTCTCAGTTCTATAATGGCAATATCACCGCATTATTTCCAACAGAAAGTAAAAAAAAAAAATAACAGCCTTCTAACGCTTCTCCTAATTTACAAAATCAACTATAGCAATTCAATTGAAACTTTCAAAATTTTATTTCAATCAATTTCATAAATTATAGTCGATTTTTAAATCAGTAGGACGCTGAGAAGACTAAGAAATCGTTTTATTTATATTGGCAGTGCTTAATAACATAACCTATACAATTTTGTATATTGACGATAAGGCTTCATCGATGTTTTTTATTTAATTTTTTTTTAAAGCGACATTATCAATATAACCCTAAACTGTCAGTTCTAAAATGGCAGTATCACTGCATTACTACCAACAGAAAGTTAAAAAAAATAAATAACAGCCTTCTAACGCTTCTCCTAATTTACAAAATCGATTATAGCAATTCAATTGAAACTTTCAAAATTTCATTTCAACCAATTTCATAAATTATAGTCGATTTTTAAATCAGTAGAATGCTGCGAAGGCTAAGAAATCGTTTTATTTATGTTGGCAGTGCTTAATAACATAACTTATACAATTTTATATATTGACGATAAGGCTTCATCGATTTATTTTTAAAATTTTTTTTTAAAGCGACATTATCAATATAAAACTGTCAGTTCTAAAATGGCAATATCACTGCATTACTACCAACAGAAAGTAAAATAAAAAAATAACAGCCTACTAACGCTTCTCCTAATTTACAAAATCAACTATAGCAATTCAATTGAAACTTTCAAAATTTCATTTCAATCAATTTCATAAATTATAGTCGATTTTTAAATCAGTAGGACGCTGAGAAGACTAAGAAATCGTTTTATTTATATTGGCAGTGCTTAATAACATAACCTATACAATTTTGTATATTGACGATAAGGCTTCATCGATGTTTTTTATTTAATTTTTTTTTAAAGCGACATTATCAATATAACCCTAAACTGTCAGTTCTAAAATGGCAATATCACTGCATTACTACCAACAGAAAGTAAAAAAAATAAATAATAGCCTTCTAACGCTTCTCCTAATTTACAAAATCAACTATAGCAATTCAATTGAAACTTTCAAAATTTCATTTCAATCAATTTCATAAATTATGGTCGATTTTTAAATCAGTAGGACGCTGAGAAGGCTAAGAAATCGTTTTATTTATGTTGGCAGTGCTTAATAACATAACCTATACAATTTTGTATATTGACGATAAGGCTTCATCGATTTTTTTTTAAAGCGACATTATCAATATAACCCTAAACTGTCAGATCTAAAATAGCAATATAACTGCATTACTACCAACAGAAAGTAATAAAAATAAATAACAGCCTTCTAAAGCTTCTCTTAATTTAAAAATCAACTATAGCAAGTGTTTGCTGAAGTGAGAGAAATTATTTATAAAATCAAGGACAACATGATATTTGTTACTCAAACTTTCAATACCTGATTTGTTCAAGTTCACGACTAAAACGCTGCTTTAAAAATAAACGCCATTTCTTCAGTTTTTAATTGTGCGCTTGCAGTCTCTTACAGCCGAGCAGAAAGAAAAGGTTTTGGCCTATCACAAGGACTGCAGGGCGTCGTCCGGCGTCGATCCGGAGCTCATCACCAGGGGTCGCAAAGGGGATTTCGCCGATGACGCCAAGCTGAAAAATTTCATCCACTGCTTCTTCAAAAAGGCCGGGTTCCAGAACGAAGCCGGAGAGATCCAAGTCGATGTGATTAAGGCGAAAATGCCGACTGGTACCGATCCGGCTGAAGCCGAGAGGGTTATCAACGTCTGCAAGGATAAGAAGGGGACCGACGCCGCTGACACCGCTTTCCAAGTGTACACTTGCTATTGGACGAGCACGGATCAACATATTTCTTTAGTTTGAGGCTGCGATTGTATTTTTAAGATTTCTTCAAGTATTAATAGACGATAGGTTCAAATTGTTGTTTTTATGCTGAAACCTTAAAATTATTGTTTCCTGCTAGTTTGGTTGATCTCGCTGAAATGATGTATTTCCCCAACAAAGTTAAAATTGCGATTGAATCAAGAAAAATGTTGAGAAATAGGAACCCATTTGCTTATATGAGTTCGCTCGACCTACTTTTCTGCGAATGTGTCTAATCGCAACACTTCATCATTTTATAGAAATGTTCAACGTTCCATATGAATTCGTTAAAAATTGTAAAATTTCATGCGAAAAAATGAAGTTTTTCTGTTAAATTAGTAAGTAGTTCTATTTTGAAAATTGGAACGAAATGTATGACTTATTATTTAACGAGCAAATAATGCAAGATGAGTGTTTTTATAAATACGAATCGAAGGCGACTATTGTAACGAACTGAGTTCATAATAGCCATTATGTGCTAATCAAATACGACCTTTTATCCTCGATTTTCATTTCATTTATTAAACTTCTTAAAACTTTAAAATGGTACTTAGATGGACAACTAATATTACAGTCAAACGTCATAGAAACAGGCAAATAACTATCTGTAAAAAAACTTCAACCCTGATGGCCCATTTGGGAAAGATAAATATAACCGAAAGCGACTTAACTAATAATTTTAACAACAAAAATTTTTACAATGTTGAGTCGTTTCGCCAACTCCTGACCAAACTTGACGATTTCCTCAATAAAAATAAATCGATTTGGGTTGTGATCTTCTTATTTTGTGGTGACCTCACTAATGGTATTGTTTGGAACGAGCATTAGGTCCAACTGTGCTGATACAGTTGAACGGAATGTTGTAAATTGCTTTATGACCGTCATTTTTTCGGCGAAGGGCCGTAAAGCTTTACTGACAATAGATAGATTACCTTAGAAGTTCTTAAAAATTACCTTCAAACCAGACCTAACTCGGCTTGCAGTAAGAAAATACATATTACGGTTTAAATTTTCTGTATTTTTATTGTAAAGTGAAGTTTAAGTAACTTACATAATTAGTGAATGTTTAATTGTTAAGAAATGGGAAATATTACAAGTGGTTTATTCTGCCGAGATGAAGATGTCAATTCAATGCTATATTAATAAATGTCAATCAAAGGTCGATTTTTAAGATTTCTTCAAGTATTAATAGACGATAAGTTAAAATTATTGTTTTTGTGCTGAAACCTTAAAATTATTGTTTCCTGCGAGGTTGGTTGATCTTACTGAAATGATGTATTTCCCTAACAAAGTTAAAATTCTGATCGAATCAAGAAAAATGTTGAGAAATAGCAACCCATTTGCTTATATGAGTTCGCCGGCCTATTTTTCTGCGAATGTGTTTAATCGCAACACTTCATCATTTTATAGAAATGTTCAACCTTCCATATGAATTGGTTAAGAATTGTAAAATTTCATGCGAAAAAATCGCGTTCAAATGAAGTTTTTCTGATGAATTGAAGGAATTAGTTTTAGTAAGTCGTTCTATTTTGAAAATTGAAACGAAATGTACGGCATATTATTTAACGAACAAATAATGAAAGATGAGTGTTTACAAATACGAATCGAAGGCGACTATTGTAACGACCTGAGTTCATAATAGCCATAATGTGCAAATCAAATACGACCTTTTATCCTCGATTTTCATTTCATTTATTAAAGTTCTTAAAACTTTAAAATGGTACTTAGATAGGCAACTAATATTACACAATCAAACGTCACAGAAAAAGGCAAATTAATTAATAACTATCTGTAAAAAACCTTCAACCCTGATGGCCCATTTGGGGAAGATAGATATAACCGAAAGCGCCTTAACTAATAATTTTAACAACGACAATTGTTACAATGTGGAGTCGTTTCGCCAACTTCTGGCCGAACTTGACGATTTCCTCAATCAAAATAAATCGATTTGGGTTGTAATCCCGCCTCGGGATGTAATTTATGAAGAATACTTGTACAGTTGAACGGAATGTTGTAAATTGCTTTATGACGGACATTTTTCGGCGAAGGGCCGTAAAGCTTTACTAACAATAGATAAATTACTTTAGAATTTCTTAAAAGTTACCTCCAAACCAGACCTAACTCGGCTTGCAGTAAGAAAATATATATTACGGTGTGCGTTTTCTGTATTTTATTGTAAAGTGAATTTTTAGTAACTTACACAATTACTAAATGTTTAATTGTGAAGAAATGGGAAATATTACAAGTGTTTTAATGTGCCGAGATGAAGATGTTAATTCACAATATTAATAAATGTCAATCAACAAAATGATCAGTTTCAAAGATCATTTCTAAAAATGGTACTGAAATTATGGGGATTTTCTGATTCTGTGCGTGAAAAATTCCCAGTAAGTAAATTTGCTGTAATTATATTTTTTTCCACATTTTTACCTTACCGAATGAATTTTTTAAAAGTTTTTGCAATGTAACAGCTATAAAATAAATTGTTTTTTAGTTTATTTCCGTCGAAACGAAAAGTAAGAAGAGATATAAAAAGGAAGGGACACGCGAACCAGTTGTTTCGATAACAGAAATTATAGTAATGAGGAAGATAAAGAAATAATTTTGATTTTCTTTTATACATTTAGTGTTATTTATATATCCTATAACAAATTTTACTTTTTGGCGGATGTATAGTTGTTTGTAAGAATTTAATAAAACACAAGCGATGCTGAAGTAAGCGGATTTTCGGAAAGTAAATCTGCATAAAATGAAATGACACCAAGAATTGTTGTTTATAGAAGAATGGTCGTTATTGAAACAATCAAACTGGTCTATATTGGTAAATTTTTTTAAAAATATATCCATGGTACATTGTAAACATTTTGTTTTTTTGTTTTTAGATTGATGTTGATTTTGGCCAATTATTTCTTGAGAGAAAAACAATTTATTTGTGTGGCGGCGAAAACTCATTGAGAAGGCCAACGACTTCGATAAACTTTCATTTCATATATTTACATCTGTTACCAAATGATAATGTGGTTCTTAAACTGAAAATATAGTTTTAAAGAGGATCTGATGTGATATTGCTAAATTTTCACCTACTAATAAAAATATGTGTGAGAAATAACTTTATATTCTAAAATTCGTTCAATTCAAGCATTCTACTATACAATTTTCATAAAAATAATTTAAAAAAAAGTATTTACAAGTGCTTATTTACTATAATAAGACCATCTTCAGTTCTTAAATAAAATAACACATTATTAGTAATTAATTAAGTAATTAAATTAAAGTTCTTGAAATCAAAATGACCCAATAACTCAAAAGTGACCAATTCTTTTAAATTTTAAATTTAAGCCCGAGTTTTCTTACCTATAAGAATTTTTTTTCTGGCTGAGTGAAATAAAATAGTTACTTTAAAAATGAAAAACAGAGAGGCACATAATTGGTTCTTTACTTACCGCAAACCTTATAAATGAAGTAAAGTGGTGTACTAGTGGCTGAAAGTGGTTTTTCTACCCTACTTGCCGATTAAAATAAAAAATAAAGTTAAATTAAAATCTTCGCTCCGAGAACACCCCTATTAAACTTTAAAATACATTACAATACCCTTTTTATATCTTGCGACCTGGCAGATTTCTTTAGCGGTTCTTTTCACGCTCCATACAATGGTTTTTTTTTTATTATCTCATTGAGCCAATTTTAAAGTGCTTGAAACATTACATAAAGCCTTTTCACATCGCGTTTAATTCTCCGGTTTGGTTCATCGATCGCTGCCACTTAGCTCAGCTAAAAATGTGTTGGTTTTCTGCAACGTCACTTAAACGAAACAATGTAATGCCTGATTGTGCTGTACGGTGTCCACGGGAGCATTTTTCAGGGACTAATCCCACCAAGGCAACCCAACCCGGGTCTCGCTGGAGAACGTATTGATTTTTGGCGCAGAGAAGTACTGATAATACCTGACAATGGACGTGGGTTCAACTTGGCATTGCATTAGATAGGAAACAAATATAAATGATAAAAAATTCAATGTTTGCTAAATTTGGAAGTCCTATAATTAAGTTGTTTAAATCGAACGCTGAGTTGGGGATAATAAAAAAGCCTAATAAAATAACGAGAAAAGTTTTTTTGTTGCAGGAAAACTAATAACTATAACTAACAACAAATTAGCTGCTTCACTTAATTTTTGTATTTCTGAGAACCGTCGAAATTTAATGAAATAATCAGTTACTAAATAAAATGAAAATTATTTTTACCTTGCAATCAGAACGATGAAAATATTAGCCTGATTTGGAAAATTACTAATGCAATTAAGTAATTTTCAGGAGAGTCATTATAAATAATTTGAAGATTACGTGCTTAGAGTAATTGTTCTGTTACACTGGCATATCTAAATTGGTAAAACAATGTTCGAACACAAACACTCGCTTTGCTAATAGACAAGAGTCTATTCATGCAAAGCCTGAACGCATACAATAAATTCCTGAATGTGAATTACAGTCAAATTTTAAAACATTTTTGTGAAATAATTCCTCATGAAATATGTTCAAAATTATTTAAATGTTCCAATTGTACCATTGGTCTGCAATATATTGTATATTTTGCAGTTAATCAAATGTAAAATATTGTATTACATGAATGGCTGCCAGGAGAATGATTATTTTAGCGGTTTTCTGTTGTGGCGGTTTGTTTTGTTAAAATTGTGAAGTTTTGATATTGTGTTCATAAGAAACGAATTATTAAGTATGCCAGGAGAATGATGAGTTAAAAATGACAGCAAAATTTTCAAACTAACCTTAGAATGGGTACTAAAACCGGCAACACTGTGCATATCAACAACGTTCGTGACTTCTTAATTCGTCAAAATGGAAAATTCGCCTACTTAATTTAAACAATTTCATCGAAATACTTATGCCAGGAGAATGACTAAAACTCTAGGGACAATGACAGCGACATTTAGAAATATTTATAAGAAAATTAGAAACTTTAGAAGTTTTTTAATGGAATTAACGCAATCATTAAAATAACATGTAGTAAATAACTCCCAATGGTTTGTGACAATTTGACCCAAAGGAGATTCAACAAGTGCCACAACAAATTACTTGGCACACCCTTGGTACATCCTATTTTCGCACCACTCCACAGACAAACCAGTCTTCTTGAGGGGGTGGTGATGTGCCAATGGGGCTCTATGGCGTATTAGTACGTTGCTGTATCAAACAGTAGATAAATTTAGTCTTTGTAGGAGGGGGGCAGATAATGGGACTCTGAATTAGAATAGAATTAGAATCAATTTTTTGCTATAGCTATAACAATTCTTGCTAGGGATTTAATTTGCGATTAAATTTAATATTAATAGCGATGACGTATTAATACGTCCTTATAAATTACTGGGTGTAATCGCATAATAAAATTTCTTTTGAAGTTTATTGGTACTTTGGATAATTTGTGAATGATAACTGAAACTATATTGTGAAGGGTCCTTTGGGAGTAATTCATTTGCCATACCATCAACGTCAAATATAATTTATTATCTTCTGTTTTCTATTAAGTTCATATTTCAGATACAACACTGCTTTGAAAACTGAATAACTTTGGTTTCACTTGCCAAAACTATCTAGGGAAATTATGTTTTTCTCCAGTCGCCTTAAAACACCTCATTTTAATGCCATTTTTGAAAAATAAACTGTTTTTTTTTGTAAGTAAAAAAACGGTTTTTTGTCAGTTTTAATCCTAAAAAAATATTGTCTTCCATTGCTGTCACATCTGGAATTAAGTCTTCTTCACAATTCATTACAATTCACGCAAAATACACACATTATTGGTCTTAAATCGCAGTCAATTTTTTTCAAGTTATGAATGATTTAAGGAACGTTCAGAGCGCATTAATTAATAACGTGGCATTGTGCGAACTCACACCGTGACTTCGCTATTCTGTAATAATCATATCCCGTAGCTGTTAAAATTACATGACAACTGAAGACAATATAAATTACTTAATGGCACGAACATTAGTAAAAAGATTGTTATGTAACATCGTTCCATTCGCGTCAACAAAGTCTGCAAAAAGTAACCAATTAGTTATCACAGTAATTACAACAAGGAATACAAATTTGATTTGATTTGAGTAATTGGAATACTCGTACAGTGACCAAACTACTCTGCAATATGTCCGTTAATTTAACCAACCTCGTTATTGGAACCCTTGCGGATTACTCCCACGGTTTTGATTAGAATCCGCGCGATGACGATTTTCTCCCAGCCGAATTTTAAAACCCATGCAATTAACTTGTCACTTGTGAAAAAATATGGAAAGTGCACACTTTCTTCCTTGACTTTTTTCGCCTCGATCAATGTAATGTAATAGGATTTTTATGTGCGAAGTCACTCAAAACGTGGCAAAAAATTGCAGAAAAATCAGGCAATTAATTCGCACGAAAGTGTTGCGAGTGCAGGTTGTTAGAACCGATCGGTTGGTAACGTTTCTCTTTTTTGTCCAACGTACATGAAGAAAAAGATGCAATTAAGAGCAAAAAAAGGCGTCGAAATTTATTTTGCCAACGGTTCTTCAAAGCCTCGCGGTGAAGAGAGACCTTGACCGCCACATACTGGCTATATAAGGATGATTTTTTGATTTACTGGGATAGAACCGACTGAAAAATTGAACAGACATGAAGATCTTCGTGGTTGCACTGCTCGTTACAGTATTGGCTGGTGTCAAGGTGAGTTGTTTCGTGACTGTTTGTAAGTATTTGATTTAATTTTCATAAAGTTTTCATGATTTGCATCGATTTTTATTAGTCAATCAAGTGCAAACGAGTTTGTCAAATTTTAATTCAGCTGCACTTATATTTAATTATTGAAAACAAGAATTTCAAAAAGATATCATCATCATCAATACAGTGTCATTGAAAAGTACTATCCTCTATCTGCCCTACAAGGCTTTGAAATTACAATTTTTTAAATTTAAGTTGGCACTAAAGTGACATCTGCATTTTACATCTGACAGAATAAAGTTTTATTATTCATAATTGCCAACATAAAATAAAAAAATAAATTAGTAGTCTTCTTGAGGGTAGAATTTGTCGATCATCCGTTATTTATATTATAAACAATAATTTGGAATAATTTCTTAATCAAATTATTTCAAAAATGCACAATTGAACGTAGCTACGTATGATTGAAAATTTCAATCTTTTACCTACTCAAGAAAGCTATGCAATTATTTATTTTTTAAAAATTTGTTGGCAGTGAAAGTGACATCTGCATTTTACATCTGACAGAATAAGGTTTTATTATTCATAATTGCCAACATAAAATAAAAAAATAAATTAGTAGTCTTCTTGAGAGTAGAATTTGTTAATCACACGTTATTTAAATACAGTAAAACATAAACAATAATTTGAATCAATTTGGTAAAGCAAATCATTTTAAAAATGCACCTTAATGAATTCACTAAAAAAGCACAATTGAACTATGTATGATTGCACAATTAAATCTTCTACTTGATGAAAAAGGCTTTGAAATTATTATTTGTTTCAATTTATGTTGGCAGTAAAAGTGACATCAGCATTTTACATCTGACAGACTGAGGGTAGAATTTGTCGGTCACACGTTATTTATATTATAAACAATAATTTGGAATAATTTCTTAATCAAATTATTTCAAAAATGCACAATTGAACGTAGCTACGTATGATTGAGAACTTCTATCTTTTTACCTACTCAAGAAAGCTATGCAATTATTTATTTTTAAAAAATTTATGTTGGCAGTGAAAGTGACATCAGCATTTTACATCTGACAGAATAAGGTTTTATTATTCATAATTGCCAACATAAAGTAAAAAAATCAATTAGTAGTCTTTTTGAGGGTAGAATTTGTCGATCAAATACAGTAAAATACAAACAATAATTTGGATCAATTTGGCAAAGCAAATCATTTCAAAAAAGGCACATTAATTAATTCAATAAAAATTCACAATTGCAAAATTATATCTTCTAAGAAGGTTATGAAATTATTATTTGTTTCAATTTATGTTGGCAGTAAAAGTGACATTAGCATTTTACATCTGACAGACTGAGAGTAGAATTTGTCGATCATCCGCTATTTATATTATAAACAATAATTTGGAATAATTTCTTAATCAAATTATTTCAAAAATGCACAATTGAACGTAGCTACGTATGATTGAAAATTTCAATCTTTTACCTACTCAAGAAAGCTATGCAATTATTTATTTTTTAAAAATTTATGTTGGCAGTGAAAGTGACATCAGCATTTTACATCTGACAGAATAAGGTTTTATTATTCATAATTGCCAACATAAAGTAAAAAAATCAATTAGTAGTCTTTTTGAGGGTAGAATTTGTCGATCAAATACAGTAAAATACAAACAATAATTTGGATCAATTTGGCAAAGCAAATCATTTCAAAAAAGGCACATTAATTAATTCAATAAAAATTCACAATTGCAAAATTATATCTTCTAAGAAGGTTATGAAATTATTATTTGTTTCAATTTATGTTGGCAGTAAAAGTGACATTAGCATTTTACATCTGACAGACTGAGAGTAGAATTTGTCGATCATCCGCTATTTATATTATAAACAATAATTTGGAATAATTTCTTAATCAAATTATTTCAAAAATGCACAATTGAACGTAGCTACGTATGATTGAAAATTTCAATCTTTTACCTACTCAAGAAAGCTATGCAATTATTTATTTTTTAAAAATTTATGTTGGCAGTGAAAGTGACATCAGCATTTTACATCTGACAGAATAAGGTTTTATAATTCATAATTGCCAACATAAAGTAAAAAATCAATTAGTAGTCTTCTTGAGGGTAGAATTTGTCAATCAAATACAGTAAAATACAAACAATAATTTAGATCAATTTGGTAAAGCAAATCATTTCAAAAAAGGCACATTAATTAATTCAATAAAAATTCACAATTGCAATTCTTCTAAGAAGGTTACGAAATTATTATTTGTTTCAATTTATGTTGGCAGTAAATGTAACATAAGCATTTTCCTCACCATTGCCAACACAAATTTAAAAAAAAAATTAAAGGATAAAATTTGTCGATCTTCCGGTACTTTTATATGGTAAAATACAGAAACAATTTTGTTAAGCAAATTATTTCTTAAATTAATTCAATAAAATGTAATTTCAGGCGGGATTCAACGACGACACCGAAGACGCCAAGAAATACAGAAAGGAATGCATAGAAGAAACCAAAGTCGACCCGGCGCTCATCGACCAGGCGGAGAAAGGAATATACACCGAAGATAAGAATTTCAAATGCTTCGCCAAATGTTTCTACGTTAAGGCAGGAGTTTTCACCGAAGAAGGAGACGTATTGCTGGAGGTCGCCAAAGAAAAATTGAAGGATAAAGTTGACAAGGAAGAAATGATTAAGCTGCTCGAGAAGTGCAATAAAGAAGTAAAAAAAGCCGACGACGCTTGCGAAACTGCATTTTTACTTCACAAATGCTGCCACGAGAAAAAGGAAGTTCCTGAAAAGAAAGAGGAGGTCAAAGTCGAGTAAATTGTGCTTTTTTAAAAATTAAGTAGAAACATGTTTTATATTTATGTTGTAATAGAGTTCTAAATATATTTAATTAATCCTTGAGGAAGTTTGTTTAGTTTTCGTCGCTTATCTGAAGGTAATTAGTTTCGCTGAAAATCTCAGCATGAAACTTCAAAATTGCCTAAATCCTTCCTGAGCCTAGTTGGACTTTCCCATCTTTCAGGAAAGTTTCCAGGTTGGGTAAACTTCAGGCGCAACAAAAAATAATAATAAGATGAAAATAATCTCAACTAACATCAAGTTTCATTGCCTGAAAGTGGGTTTCCATCGATTTTTTTCGGATCAAGCCGGAGAATTTTTTGTGCCTTTTGTGTGTCTGATTAACTGCGATTAAAATGCGAGGCGCGTACCGTTATGAAATCCGGCGAAATCAACAATGCCTTTGTGTCTGGAATTATGTCGCGTTTGTTCGAATTGATAGCAATGTACCGGTTGTGAATCGGAACAATTAAGCGGATAATTAATAAGTGGAAGAAAGTTTAAAATTGAATTTAATTTGCAGATAACGGTGAAATATGACGGCCCAAGCAGATCAGCACGGAAGTAAACGGTTGAATTTGGAAAAGGCCACGAACTTCATGCGACAGTATCGAGATCCTGAATCCAGGGAGCTGAAAAAATTGTCGGCCAATCAATTCATGGAAGTGTGGAGCCATTACGACAAAGACGGTAATTGAGAACCCGTTTCTGAAAATATTGTTTCAACATTTTTGAATTCGTGACTGCTTATCCAGGCATATTAGATTTCTTTTGATTTGCTTTTGCTTTATTGCGAATCAGCAAGGTTAGAAATAAGGTACAAAAAAGTTTCCACCATTATCGTTGATGGAACAATTTTTTCAGCTGAAAATTACCTCCGTAGGGAACCAATTTAATACATTTGTTTATTTACTTTATTTATTTATTTTATTTATTTAGTCAGACAAAAAAAATAGAGCAGAGACAACACTTTTAGCAACTTAAGGCTGGGGAACCGAACCTCAAAAAATGCAGAGTTTTAAGAAACTCAGTTCCGCTTAGAAAGTACTTATCAATATATAATTTGCGAAGCAACAGTTGTAAACATAATGTTACCGCATCTAATGATTTGCTTTGGTGAAGAAGTGCCTAGTTTTCAAAAATTAACCTCCGAAAGTGCAATTCTCGCAAAAATGTAGTAGTGAGGGTTTTTTACTGAAATCTTTAGAGTTACGAAATATTTTGCAATGCACTTTACAGCACTTATAGAGAATATATTGCCTTGTAAGAAAATATTTTTTTTATTGCGAGAAAGTTGATAACTTAAGAAGAAAAAAATTGGCAACAATATTTTTTTGAAAATGTAGTGTGCCAGTAAACTCAGTTCAGCTCAAGAAGTAAGTTATATTGTAGAAATTCCTTCGGGGTACTTATACTAAACATATAGTACTATAATATGACATGTTTTTTTTTATGATAACATAGTGAATATCTTTGAAAAAAAATCTAAAAGTTGTGGTACGAAATACAGTATTATTTGATCGCGTTTTTTATTGCTTTCCGAACACAACATCGTCAACAAATTACATAAAAATGTTCCTTTAGCACCTAAGAAATAGTTTCTGTAAACCAAATTGGATAAATGTCTAAATTTTACATTTTCGGGGAAAAGTTGTTTTCCCATAAGATTTTAGTCAAATAGTTCGTCCTTTTACTCACAGATGTCCTGTCAAATCTGTACCTTCTTGATTGACGGCATGGATAGAATAATTTGTATTAAAATGCACACTTGATATAGTGCAAATTGTTAGGATATAACCATATTCGCACACGTAAGGATATAAAACTATAAAAATTTATAAAAATACACACTTGATAATGCAAAATATCCATGTTCGCACGCGTACGGATATGAAACATTTTCGAGCCTACTAAATTGTACAATCTATATTAGTTTCGAATAGCATCGTAGGAAAAATTGTTTGAAGCATCTATTCACAAAAAATTACAAAAAAAAAAAACAGTAAATAATGCAGCAATTGCATTGACTGATTTTACGGCCGTTATCGCCACAGACAATAATATAAATAATATTTATCAAATTATGAACGTATAAAAATGGGGATAAAGATTACTCTTTGCATAATTGAAAATGTGTTTGCAGCCTGTTACGGGATTAATTATAGCAGGTACATCTATGAAAACACAAAATTGGCAAAGAATTAGCAAGAAATTATAGACTAATTTATTTCCGACTGAGTTTACCGTCGTTATCGCCGCAGACCATAATATAAATAATATTTATCAAGTTACAAGCGTTTGAAAAACGCGCAACTCTTTTTTTTTGTTCTTTCTCTATTCAATACTTAAGTTTCAAACCTTGTTAGTTAGGATACCTCTTTGGTTGCCTAAACATTTTTTATTTTAATTGGTGCCCCCTGAGCGGAAGAATTGTGCATAACTTGGCAGTTCCCGGACCTTAAGACTTTCTCCGTCAAGTGCTTGACACATGCCCTATCTTTCGGTAATAAATTTGTTCCGGTTATAAATCAGTTCTTCAACTTCAGTTCCAACTTTTTTATGCGATATTTTTGGACTAGTGTGGATATTTAAAATGGTACATAATATGAAGGCAAAAAATTCGTATCAGTTGTATGCCAGTCATTGAGAAATCGTTGTCACTGTGCTTCTGGAATAAGTTGGAAAATGATGGCTGAACGGGGTTACCATCACGAGATTTTAAATTTGGAAGCTCGCATAAATGTTATTAAAGACAGCGAAAGGGGTTTATCGCAACGAAACCTAATTTCTAAATACAAATGTGACTAAACCCAAATTCAGGAGATTTCAAAAAACGCGAAAAAGAAATTGTCTCTAATTAAAAAATTTAAAAATTGTAAGTAAACTGTTTTAGAACAATATTTTAGTAGTAAGCCTTAAGCATGTATATCTTTATATCTTGGTTTTGGCTATTTTTTATGCCGTGAATTGTTTTTATTTGCATTAATTTTTAAACATTCTATTATGTAATATTATTAATTTGTCTTGTGCGCGTCTAAATTGTCGCCTTGTATTTTTATGAAATTAAGGAGCCTTCGCGTTCTTCATTATTGATAATAAAACGTTTTAAAGTTGGTGTTTATTTTATATTAATTTAAGAAAAAGTTCTCTAAAGCGACCACTCCTCCAAGAGGCCATTTTTTAAGAGAACTACAACTGGTCGCTTTACAGAAGTTTTACTGTATGTAGTTCTGACTTCATAATAGCCATTATGTGCGAGTCAAATACGACCTTTTATCCACGATTGTAGGTAATTTTGTTATTAAAGTTGTTGAAATTGTAAAATGGTCCAAATAATTTATTTTAAAAGTAATTTGTAAATTGTTAGTTTATTGTTAGGGTAGAGATATCTCTTTTAGCCATTTTAAACAAATTTGCAATTGAAAAAAATAATAAATAACTAAGAACAGCCGTAAACACCCTTACTCGGTTTTATATCTGTAAATCTCTTGACTTTACAACTTGGGACAATGGTTTGGATTCACTTCTGTTCAAGTATTTAGGAGTGCCGCAAACAAAATCAAAATTGCCACCACGTTGGTAGCTAGCGCCCGTAACGGACAGGAAAATTAAAAAAAAAGAAAATTAATACCAATATAAAAAAGTGGTAGCCATAGTCGTTTCCACGGTAGCAAAGCGGACACTGTCCTCTTTATGCCCACAGAGCGTGGTCACATAAATATTAATCTAATTAATATTCTGTGGTACGGATCATCACAGACAAATCTCTGTGGTAGGGTGTTTATAACTTTTCATATGGGCTTATGTTGTAATTGACTAAGGGGCGAGTTAACGGTTCTGCCCACACCGAGTCCGGGAAACCTCGGACTACCGACGATTAAAACGATCTGATGCTGATTATATACTCATATGCAAATTTTAAACAACGGGGAGAGGTACTATATTGTATCAATTACTGTGACTTTATTATCATAAATATTGAAAAACTACAAGCGACAATCAGTGCAAAAAAAGGTGACCAAAATATGTGTAGAAGGATTACAAATTTTTGGTGTCGGTAAGTGCATAGGTGATAATAAAATTATTACATGTCAAACGATTTTGTCAAGAAAAATAAATTCTACACATTTTACAAATTTTTCTAGATGCCGATTGAGGAATTTACGATAGTTGAAGCAAATTGAAACGAATTACGATTTATTTTAATATTAAATGGGTTCAAAATTTAGTTTTGACTCTTATTGAATAGCCTACAATTTCTAGGATAGTAATGCAAGAAGTTTGAGCGTGAGGGATCAAAATAATAAAGCAGTCTATATGTCGCAGCCATATTGTAGAATCCGCCCCAATACAAATACAATACAATAATTTAATTTAATTTAATTATTCAAGCGATTATGTGTAATTTCACTATTTTCTCGTTGTGCCATCTAAACCTTAACGGGCCGTCTCACCCTAAGGTGCCAGCTCTAAAAAAAGCGCCATCTCAGACACAATGTCTCTATTTTTTTCAAAACAAAATTGTATCTTAAAATATCGTGTTAACATTTTTTTCTACAACTACTGAAAATGATCAATTTTGTACAAACAATAAGCGTACTCTTACGCACACCATGCGTTATAGGGAGAATCGCATAGTTAGAGACTTTAATCAACATTATGTTGGTAACGTAATGGACAGTGACAGTGGCAGTTCGGTTGAATTCTGAAACCACAGTCAAAAAGTAAATAAAATTTCTAATTGGTTAATAAAAACTTACTTCTTCACTTACTATAGTTTATTTATTAATTCGAGAATTAAAATAAAAAGAACAAATTACACTGGAACATTTCTGGTAAATATTTTCTGGCGGCAAATTTGAATTTTAGTATTTTTTAATTCACAAATTAATAAATGCAGTGGTGTAAAGTGTGAAATTACTGAATATTGTGTGCCACAATATTGTGTAGATTATATTAAAACAACATTTGTATTTCAAATATAACACATGTTGGTAAAAAGTTAGGAAAATTACATACAAATAATTTATATTCATTGTATTCTTAGTTTTTGCGATTTTTTTGAAAAACAATAAAGGAGAACGAATACAAAAAGAGTGTGGCACACAATATTGAGTAATTTCACGCTTTACACCACTGCATTTATTAATCAAATAATTCAAATTCATTGTCGTCACAGTCACTTTTTGTTGTGCTTGTGTCGTCATCTGGCCCGATTGCAATGACAGCACAAACTGTCGTAAAGTGGACACAACACGTGCGAACAATAATATGTTTGTAATAGAACCAAAAATGGAAACAAATATAAATGAAGCCAAACGAAATAAAATCACACAACTGAAGATACTCAGTTCTGATAAGAACTTCTTTAATTTAATGAAACACACAGCTACAATCAGCTGTTTCGGCAATATGGCGACTGCCCATTTTTCATAATTTCATCAGTGTAAAAAAAGCTTTCCAAGAGCCAATCACACATCCACCTTTTGGCGGGATCTATTTGAATCTGCTTCTCAAATTAATAAATGAACTATATCTATGCGCAATTATTATTAATAATTTTGGTAAATAAAGAATCAAAAATATTTTGATTTTTAGATTAGGCAGTCCGACTCATCATATCTATACAGGGTTGCCACACTAATACAAAATTTCATTTAGTTAATGTGGTCTTACAACTTTTCTAGTACTAAATTTGTGTTGTTTTGTAATATGACTCAATATTTACCTTTTATTAATTACATTGTCAAATTTGGACACATCTCAAAAATTTAAAGCTTTTTCACACTTGAAATCCTAACCTAATTACTACATTTTGTACAAGTCACTTGATCACTGTCACTGATGAGCAAATTTTGTTGCAGGCAATGGGTACATCGAAGGAACCGAATTGGACGGCTTTCTTCGGGAGTTTGTATCCAGCGCCAACATTACCGACGTCGCACCAGAAGTATGCAGTTTAAGTAAAAATTATTCTTAAATAGGTTGCACAAAACTCACAAATAACAACCATTGGACAACCACCACTGCCATGGAAAAATGAGATAGTAAGATAGCTCCAGAGGTTTTGGCCATCGTTGTTTCGTTCGTTGTTGGTAGCATTTTTGGTTGTCTTTTTGGTACCTTACGGTGATCGTGAGAAGGTAAATCTTCTATGTGCATTTGTATCCAGGGTAGGAACTTGTCAATTCGAGTGTAGTAGTTCCTGGTGCTGAGTCCACATCGGTTGTCCGCGGTAGACATTATTCCATATTGGGTGCGATTGGTTCCACAAATTAGGGGCCCTCCAGAATCGCCTTGACACACGGCGGAACCAGTCGTCTTCTTCACTCTAGAAACTATATAATGGTCCCTCATTTTCCTAAGCTCGGCGTCGGTAAATGGTAACTGAGAAGTTTTATTAAAATCTTCAGAATCTTGCCCGACGAGATCCTCCAACGCATCCGCCAGCTTCATAACCGGAACCCGCACTTTTTGCAACAAAAGGGGTTGTATGGTAATTGGGTCTTTCTCTATATCCTCTTTGCTGGCCCAATTTCCCCAACCCGCCACCCAACACGACCTAAAAAAAACTTGAAAGTCCCCAGAAGAAGTTTTGATGGGTAAAGGTGCAACTGCTGTAAATTCATCCAGTGGTACCTTTTCTTCCAAGCGTATTACGGCGATATCGTAGTACCGTTTCACTGGCAGTTCGTCTCTTCCATACTTCGCGAAGTTGGGATGAATTATAAAAGTCGTGTAGTACCGAATTGCTCCCCGACCGTTTGAATAAGTCACAGTTGGGTAAGAAGAGTCAGTGGAGTCTAAAGTTTTTCTTCTGTCGATGGAACCCGCTCCAATGTAGCTTCGTACGATATCGGGCTTATTAAAGTAGCAGTGAGCAGCTGTGAGCACTGCCTTTTTCGTGATGAGAGACCCTCCACAGTAATCCCGATAGCTTAACCTGTTGGTCTCATTTTCTTCGTATATGTGGCCGAGTTGAACTATCGCGGGAAATTCGCCTTCTGTTGCTTGGGTTCCACCCCGTACCCGCTTGCTGTGGTTGTCGCAATGTGCCCAAGTTAGAAAAAAGAACACGAAAAATTTTTCATAACCCATGTCAAACTGACAGTTCGTATTTCTAGGCCGTGTCTGATGAAATGCTCACCGAATTGAAGGCTTGCTTCATGGAGGCCTACGACGACAATCAAGACGGGAAAATCGACATAAGAGAGGTAGGAGGAATTACTTTGTCGCCATTCAAGCTTGTCTCATTTTGTTTAACAGTTGGCGCAGTTGCTGCCCATGGAAGAGAACTTTTTGCTTCTGTTTAGATTCGACAATCCATTGGAATCGAGCGTAGAATTTATGAAAGTATAAATACTGTATTTGGTGAGGGTTCCTGGATTAAATGACTGTTTTAGATTTGGCGGGAATACGATACTGATGGTAGTGGATACATTGAGGCCGATGAACTGAAGGTGGGTACTCTAAAATAGATGTTTCTTTTGACTGTCCCAAAAATTAAATTTATTTTTGTTTTTATATAACTGAAATTCATTTTACAAACGAACGCCTAGCAGTCAGGTAACACACATTACATCATATAGTTCATTTTTTCCGATAGTCGAAAAGTTCTGAAAATTGGAAGCAATATTGTCCAATTGCCAAACTACAAAATGAACGAATTATTTTTAAAAAAAGTTAAATCAGCGTGAAAATGGACTTTGTTGGCGATATATTAACAAATAATATCGTCTATTGTATTATTTCATTATTTGGCAACCTGGCAAAGATTATGGTTAAACTTGTAAAGGTGATTTAAAAGCGTTTGCAATAATAGTATATTAAGATATAAGTTTGATAAGAAACATTTTGTCGCACGCAGGGGTTTAGGGCACGACGATTTTGCAAGGAGTGCCCTTGAAAGAGCAAGTGCGACAAAATGCTTTATAAATGATATATCATATACTATTTTTTCTACTTTGCCACATTTTTTAAGCAAAAACATGAAATTTCAAAAACTAGGGAACTTAGCGGCATTTAGCAAATACATTAAAGACGGCTAAGGAAAGAAATGAATTTAAATTGTCATTATTTCAATAAATTCTGAAAATGAACTTTGCTGAAATACGAAATACGATTTTTGGTAGAAAATACAATTGGTAATTTGCTAGTCACAAAATCACGCCATATTTAAGAAAAGAAAAAATACAGCAAATTTTAAAATTGGCGTAAGGAAAACAAGATCTCAACAATTTCTGAAAATATTATGCTGGCATATTTTTAATTGCAACGCCAAAAGTATAAATCCTCCAGTTTGTGGTGTCTTTAGATACAATGTTTGTTATTCATTTTCTCTAGAAATTTAGTCATAATTTGTTACAATAAAATTCTTATTTTCGCACATACCTACACTACTGACCTTTGAGGTTATGTTTGTATGTCTGGAAGCACAGTCAAAGAGTTTTTCCTCTTACTATTTCTATTTCTTTCAATTACAAAAGTCCCAGTGCTGATTGACACTGTTAATTTAGTGTTGACAGTAATATTAGGTTAGCACAGACACAAGTTGCCAAAATTAAAAAAATAAATTACACTGTTTTTAGTGTTCTTTTACCGCACGCTTTTTGTCTACTACGATATGCAAAAGTGTGTCGTAATAATCTCAGTATGAAAGCAAATTAGAAAATAACATTTACAGAAAAACATCTGACACAAACTGGGTCTCATCGACAACCGAGAATTTATTTTATGGAATTTAAAATCATCCAATACTTTCAATTTCAATTCAATATTATTTATAAATTGAAATAAACCTAAAACTCGTCACAATCCTTGTAGAATAGGTCACTATTAAGTTATTTAATGTTATAAATGGAAAGTGGTATTGGGAATGAAATGTGTTGCCTATTCTGACCTTCCCAGGCGTTCTTGTTCTTTTCGTTCAATTATTGCTAATATAAAAATTCAAAACTGTTTAATTAATTTGCAGAACTTCTTGAGGGATCTTCTGAAAGAGGCCAAGAAGATAAATGATGTTTCGGAAGACAAGCTAATAGAATACACCGACACAATGGTAATATCAGTGCAATGACGTCGTTAGATTCGTTGTAATTAAAACAATTTTAGCTTCAAGTTTTTGATTCAAACAAAGACGGCCGTTTACAACTTTCTGAAATGGCCAAGTGAGTACTTACTTGATTAACAGAACTGAAACGATTAGTGACAGACACGAACGTCACCCTTGACGTCACCAGTGACTCACCGGTGACGTCATCTGCGCAGAGTCGTAACAGTTATTCTGCTTGCATTGATGACGTTTGCGTCTGTTTGAAATGATTTCGTGTCTACAAAGTGGACTGTTGTTTTAGATTGCTTCCAGTTAAAGAAAACTTCCTATGCAGACAGGTCTTCAAGGTGAGTGAGGTACCGTCTAGTTTCTTCTATTTGACTGTGTCAAACACAAAATTTGTGTAAGGGACACTCTAATGGATTGCTGTTATGCGTGTCGACACAGTTTGTCAATTCTTGAAAGTGTTCAAGATTTGACATCTCTCCAAATTATTTTCAAATTTCAAAGCTTCCTTCTTATATCTCTTTCTATGGCACTACAGCATTTTCCCTGCACTTTACTAAACTCTAAAACTAATTAAAAACAATGCTGAAATTATTGTAACTGGCCTAAATAGAGACAAATAAAAACTTATAATTATTAACCAACTATTGCACGGCTTTATTTGTTTGTCTTTGTGGCTTAATCGTAGGAGGGACTAGAAGTAAGTAATCTTCCTTACCAACACTTTTATGCTTCGCATGATTTTTCACCTGTCGAGTGACACTGTCGTAATTCAGTACGTATTTCATCGACTGTACATTTTTCTTTAATTGTCCCATGAGATTCGATAATTATCAGTAAATTAATCTCATTGGATTTTAATATTCGTTACACTTTCATGTTCAACATTAATATTGTTTCAGTGTTTTTCAGTCAAAGTTGTATTCGTCGTCGTACATAGTTAAGTAGTTGGTCTGAAATTATCTGAGCATCTGCGCAGTGCACTAAATTGGCGTTCTGCGATTAGGTCACGCCCATTTATGACGTATGCGTGGACCTAAAACAATTTCATGTCTACCAATATTAGACAACATTTACTAGGCCAAGCAACAGAACAAAATAAATAAAAACTGATAATCCGACAAAGTCGGGGTATTGCATACATAAACTACATATAAATAGCTATTTTTGTGCAAAGTTTCAATTTTTAAAATTAAAAAATGACGGAATTGAGAATTTTTTAAGAAAGCTCTGAATTTTTCGGGTTTTCCGGGTTTTCTCCGGTTCTAATTATGGGATCGGGCCATACGACCTCTCATTCTCTTCGTAATTTAATTCTCTACATTTCGTCTATTGCCATCATTAAGATTGCTTCATTAGTTTCCATTTTACAAGCAAGAAACGCAATTTTTTGTTGAAAATTGTTTATAACAAATTAAAAATTATGATTATTGAGTTGGAAATTATGCAAAATTCATCTACTAACAGGTAGTATTTATGTTATGAAAAAATGCTTTGTTGCTTGGCCTACAGTGACAATGCACTGCATGCATACTATGACCTGTTGGCTTCAGCATGTTCTAACTTGTCTTTCTTGCTTCTGCAAAACGTTGTTTTGGCCGATTTAATTAATTGTGAATCTTTAGGGTGCCACCAAACTCACCAAAGATGATATCGAAAGGGTGTTTGCACTTTACGACAGAGTAAGTCGCCCCATCCCTTAACAATTTGAATCTTAAACTGCCAATTTATTAGGACAATAACGGAACAATAGAAAATGAAGAACTGAGAGGATTCCTGAAGGACCTTCTGGAACTAGTGAAAAAGGTACGCACCAAATAAATCCGACTGATCAATACAAACAGAAATTAGCATAGGAATGTAGGTCAATTTCAGTGTGTCAGTGTCTCTTGGTGTAGTTCTCAATGAACCACTTACCGTGACATTGTGCGAATTTAATTTATTCTGCTTTTGCAAATTAGGATTACGATGCTCAAGATCTGCTCGATTTCGAAGAGACGATCTTGAGGGGGGTGGATTACAACCAAGACGGCAAAATAAACAAAAAGGAACTGACGATGATTCTGTTAGCCATCTCGAAACACAACCACGAGGAAGACTCTTCGGCATAAAGTAGCCGTTATTAAAGTTGCCAACTTATCTATGAAAATTTAGCACAATGTTCCATAAAGTGTGTAGAATTAGTTCTTAATTTAATGTTAGTTGGATATCGTAACACCAAAAATTGAAGGGCGATTTTACACGTGAAAATTGGATTTATTGCCCATCGTGTGAAGTCCCTTTCAAGCATGTAAATGTACCTAAGCTAACTGTAACTATTAACAATCAAAGTTTTACATAAGCTCTCAAACTTTTGCATTTGCCGTTGTTTGTTGGAAAGATTGAGGATGCAGCACGATGTTTAAGTAACACCAAATCTACAAGACTAAATGATATTAAATACATCAATTTTGTGCGTTTCTGCCAAATGTTAAGATTTGTAACTTTAAAATTTTTAATGTAAAGCTATCTTGTAACTGTATAATCGCGCACGGTTCCTGTTCTATGCACAATTGTTGAATTACCTTTTCATATCTTGTTAAAAGTAAGGTAGTTTTCTCTTTGGCGATAGCGGAAGGAAATCATTATATTGTAGTTCTCTGTATCCCTGCTGAACAACACACAATCGTTAAGTTTAGAAAATGCAAAAAAAATATTTTGTGATCTAAAAAAGCATATCACCGTTTAATATTTCGTTCTTGGTATAATTAATCTTGTCAAATTGATTATTAAAATTACCACGGGGCCGCAGGGTATAATTGATTTTTACAATCTTCAGTAAAAATGCACAAGGTGTCGCTATTTCGCAATATCCTATTGAAAATTACACGCTTGATGTATTAATAGATGAGTGATTGATCTGTTCGTTGATGTGCAGCTATGAAAACGAAAGGAAAAGCTGTAATTAAAATGTCATGCATTCAATAATGAAAAATCGGAAAATTGTAATTGAAAAATATTTTAAAATGCGAAATGAGACAACTGTGCATAAAAAAATTGTTAGTTAATCAAAAATCAACAAACTTTATTTTCTCTTGTAATTTGCATTTGGGGAAGTGGGGAAGTTTTTTCTAGTTTCAAATTTCCTTTTATTTCTACCGCCAAGTTATAGGCAAACAGTCAAACTGCAAAGGAGATTTGTTACTTATCAGGGAGATCGGGATCGGGATCGGGTTGCCACAAATGCTGCAACATAAAGATTATAAGTTACAGGAACGTATTAATACGTCATTGTGAAGTGGCGCGAAAATGAGCGTTTTCGCGCGTTCTAAATAAATTGTTGTGGCTTATTTTCAACCAAACACTTGCTTGTTTTTTCATCTACCACTAAATTTCGTTTTTAAATATTTTTTATAGTCAGATGCAATGTGACAACCAAATCCGTTCTCGCTTATGTTTATATTTATTGTGTTTCCGTTATAATCGCTGCGAATATAGCCAAACAAAAGGGCGCAATGTATCTGCGTGTGCTTTTGAGCTTAACTGGGAAGGATCGGGTAAGTAAACGAATTGTGCAGAGGCTTAAAACTTCAAGTATTACTGTGATTTTTTGATACTCGACATATCAAACTTTTGATTAGGAAGGGAAGCGGAGCGGAGCTGACAATCTCCAAGTTGTGAGATATAAATTTAAAATAAACTGTAGTTTCTGTTGAATACCTATCTATTTTTTGCTTCACGAGCGCACAGGGTTAGGAGAAACTTCATATAATCATTTAAGATTCGTCCATTGATGTGTATCAGATATTTTATAAAAATCAGTATGCCTTTCTTATATAAATCTGTCCATAGATGTAAAATTAATTGTCGCTTTCAATTTTGCGACATTAAGGTATGCATATGTTGAGATTCTGTAACAATTTGCAAGAAATGTTTTTGGCTAACAACAACACACTGGGTCTTTTTTTAACATTAAAAAAAAAATGAAGTCAATCAGTCAATATATGCAACCAATCGTGCTCTCAAGGATTTCTGAGATAAACACTGCTGATTGACTACTTTTTTTTAAATTTAACCTACTGCATTGTATGCTTAGCGTAAAAAAAGAGACGTGTATACTCTTCTTGAAACACTAACTAAATTTTGTTGATTGAATTAAATTAATTTTAACTTGTTAAATTATAAAAGAGTCAATAACAATTAGATTTCTAATTATAAACTGCCAGCTTAGTTGAATTGCCCCAATATAACAAAATAGGTGACATTTTAATAAATACTCCATTATCAATGGCTGACTTTGAATCATGAAAATTGAGTCCTTAAGCTTTTATTGCAATCAGAACTAATAAGCTCCAAAGTAACACAAAAATTCCCAAATTCTCGGAAATTAATTTGAGAGGAGCCGATTAGAAAATTTCACCCCAAAGAATTTTTCTAATTGGAATTCATTTGCCGATTTTAATTTTCAAACTGGCGGGAGGTTAAATTTTACGATTTAAAATCAGCCGATTTATTGTAACTGTTATTATAACTTAAACAATCAGTGATTTCATATTTTTATAAACTTAACTACGTTTGTGTATTTTTAATTAGCGAATTAGCACGTTATTTTTGTATCCTTCGAAGCAACTGTAATATGTTCAGACATTCAATAGTGTAAATAAAAATTATTTTACATTTGAAAAGTTTCGTTTTTAAAAGAAGCCAAATTCCCAATATACCGGGAGCTTATCTTAAAAGTAAACATATCCTATGTATACTTTTAAAAAAAACGAGTCAACGCATTGCTTTATTGCGATCTGTAGGCAACCAAGTATACACCACAATTCTCAACATTTGAAAAGTTGGCTCTTTCAACAGAAGTCAATTAATTTTTCAGTGTCAGTTTAACATAAAATTGCAATTTCTGTAATAATCATGTACAGCAAAGACGAAAAAATTGAATTGTTAATGTGGTACCAGCAAGGTAATAGTTTGCGGACCGTGAGAGATTTATTTTCCATAAAATATCCTGAAAGACCAATTCCTTGCATCAGAACTCTGCACAATATCGTTAAAAAATTTAATTCACAAGGCTACATAGTAAATGGTCATACAAAGAAGATTAAAACCAACCATGTGTTGACTGAAGAATTAAAATTAAATATTTTATGCTACGTTGAGCAATATCCGATGGTATCCTTGCGAGAAGTAGCTGAATATTTCGTTGTATCAAAAACGTCAATATTTAAAACACTAAAAAAATTTAAGTACAAATCTTATAAATTTTCCAATCATCAAGAGTTATTTGAGGAGGATAAAACAAAAAGAACAAATTTTTGTGAAACTTTATTTAATTTGCTAAACGAACATGATGACATTTTAGCGAAGATAGTTTTCACCAATGAAGCAACGTTCACATTAAATGGAGAGGTCAGTTCCCAAAATCTCCGGTGTGCATCATAATTTCTTATTTATCCAATTTATTCTGTTAACCTTGTTCCTTCGTTTTCCTTAGATATTGGTCCCGCACTAATCACCATATTCAAAATTTGACCCACACTCAGTACCAGCAGAAGGTGAATGTGTGGTTAGGGATAGTTAATGCTACACTTATCGGGCCTTTTTTTATTGATGGAAACCTTAATTCGGCCAAATTTTTAGATCTGTTGGTAAACAACATCATTCCGGCAATAGAAAAATTAAACATTAACGAACCATGGTTTCAAATGGATGGAGCCCCTCCGCATTACACAAATGTTATAAGAAATTGTTTAAACGAAAGGTTTCCCGGACACTGGATAGGGCGGTACGGCCCCATACCATGGGCACCACGATCTCCAGATTTATCACCCAATGACTATTTCCTTTGGGGTTACCTAAAATCAAAAATTTATCGCAATATCCAAATTTTAAATCTAGATGAATTAAAAGATCGTATACGAACTGAATGTAACGAGCTGAATCCTGACATTCTCAGAAATGCTGTGCGTGCGTTCCAAGATCGGCTAGGATATTGTTTAGAAGTAGAAGGTGGACATTTTGAACACTTGCTATGACGCTATTTGTTTTTTTTTTATGTACTTTCTGTTAATAACTTCTCAAATTTTGGGTAGTTATCCCATTTAATAGTTTTATTAAAATTGTTATTATTTTGATATTCAAATGATTTTAGATTCTATTCATAATACTATTCATGATACTTGAACATAACCTTTCACAATGAAAAATAATAACCTTCTGATTTGTGGTGTAATGTTGGTTGCCTATAGTTATCAATATGTTGACGCGTTTTTTTTAAAAGTAAACATAGGAGATATGTATACCTGTAAGATAATCTCCCGGTATACCATATATACCATATTTTTTAATTTGAAAAGATTCAAACAGATCGCGCCAAAACGTAGATATATGATTGGCTGTCAGCAGTATGCAGTTTGCTGACAGCTAATCATAGACCTACCTTTTGGCGGGATCTGTTTGAATCTTCTAATCACTATTTTTTAGATGCTTGGAGGTTCAAAGAAAAAACTGCTGATACATTTATTAGTTGTACGGTGTTGCAAGACAAGTACAGTTATTTAATAAGCAAGAACTACATGGCTTTGTAAACGAACGTCCATTTTTCTTCTTTTTGAGATACACGATCAAATTTATTGTACCCCACAGCAGTAGAGATAATATTTGACTACCATCCCAACTTTAACTTTAATCACAATTTTCAGATAAACTTTTAGCAAACGGTTAAAGAACAGAAATTCCTTGTAAATGTGGTCAACGACATCTAGCATTTTTATAACATTCAAAAACGACTATTTCAATCAGTGACGATATAAGCTGCGATTTAAACTTCGTGTCCACACTTCACACATTTCTTAGTTTTACCATCATCTCCAATTACAATCGGCACTTGGTGATCCACAGAGCGAGATCTGCAATGGCGAGGAGGCAACAAAGCTTCCGGCAACACTTCGGGACATTCTGAAAAACCCAACGAAAATGCTACTTCCACGTTTTGGTTGGCGCATTGACTATGATTTTTCCGAAGAACAGAAGAAGAATGAAGGAATTAAGTGTTCAATGAAAAATTAAGTTACAGGAAAGACAATTTGGATGGTTGGAACACATCCACACCAGAAGGAAAGATTTTGAAGCATAAGAGGAAGACCATGAACGAAAGAGATGCTACAACCATTAATGGTAGGACTTATGATTAAAACAAAACAAACATATCTACCAGTAGTCTCTTGAAAAACTCCATCGTTTTCATCGCCGCAGTTCATCGTGGCAGTATCCTCATTTTCATTGGAATCTTCCACGAGGACATTGGTGGGTTCAGAAACCGAACGATCGTTGGTATTGGGTTCGATACCATGGAAGAGATCCAAACGCGAATCGAGCGAAAACTGTTTTCCCGACATCAATATTCCTCGAATTCGCCTCCGCATTGCTTAACACATTTGCCCAAAATGGTTGATTCAGTTTACATAATGGAAACTTACCTGGGCTGTTTTGGGCTTTCTGGTGCAGTTTGGCAAACGTTTCGGAATACTCTTTCAAAGCATCCCCTTGATCGTAGATGGCAACAAAACTTCCGTTGACAATTTTGGGCGACATTGGCGAGTTGGCCAGCAATAAGCTGGTTCCGAAGTTCTCATTTCGCTCTTTGGTTTCTACAACAGATAAGAACCAATTTTTCGAGCTGGAGGACTCAAGCATGCGGAATCTGTGAATTTACTTCAACTCATTGAATTAGTTTTGATAGGTTACTGAAATTTATTTTCATCGTTGAAGTTGCTCTAAATTATAAGGTATATTATGTTGCTAGTAATCCTACAGTTTAACTATTATGTACAAAACTTAAAATAGATCATTTAAATTAAATTGGTTTGTCTGCTGCCACACATAATTATTTTCTATGAAAATACCTCCGAGAGGAACCTTCGCCCTAGGAACCACAATGCTCTCTTCGTTTTCGGTTAATATCTCGCTGGCGGTGGTTTTTATTTCCAACCAGTCTTTCAAAATGTCATCGATGGTGGTATTTTGGGACGTGACTGTGAATCTGATCACATATTTGTTTTTAAGCGCCGCAGGCACGCAATGCAGGTTTCCACGGGAATTCAACCTCTTCAGCAATTTTTCCGTCAGGTCATTTTCTCCAGCAAGTCTGAACACGACCAGGCCCAGATGCCTCTTGGCCGGGATTTCGAACCGCGAATCAGCTGCGACTAGAGCTTCAAATTTTTGTGCTAAACGTACCCCCTGGAAAAAGTCTTGTAATTTTCAGAATTCCGAAATTTTTATTTCACCTCTCGAATGTGTTTCTGAAGACCTGTTATGCCATAATTACGTATTACGAACCAAACTTTGAGCGCCCTAAATCGTTTACTGAGAGGTATTTGCCAATGCTGGAATGATGTTATAGTATTTTACATTACTAGGCAGGCAAAACTGTTTTTTCTGGTGAACCAGTAAAAACAGTTTCCTGGCGTATATTGTATAATAGTTTATTTGTTACTCATTTGTAAATAAGATTTAAAATTGTTATTCTGTAACTAACAGTTGTGTCAAAACTTTTTCACAATGACATCTCACAAGTCTTGGAATTATTACTGTGAGAAACGCTTTTTATTTATTTATTTATTTGTGTACATTCTTACTGTCAAAAATGAACGTGCAGAAGCCATCATAAAGTGTGCTTCAAGTTTATTGCCAAAAAAATCTGCAGCAAGATACGAGCGAGTTAAAAATTAACCGGTTAGTAACGTTGTTCACATTTGAAAATTGTAAGGTTAGTAACTGCCCAAAGTCACTTTTCAGTAAACAATTCCAATATCGTTTACAAATGTGTAACAAGTAAAGATTTTAATTAGTGGTTGAATCGATTTGGTGCTTACCATGTAATCTATGGCTAAACCGGAGTTTTCGTGTTTTAAGTACAATGGATCGACGTTGAAGGTTCTGTGCAAGGCTCCACTATCTTTGACCCTTAATGAAAAATGAATTGTATTTATTTTAGTAAGTGGGAGGATGGTTTTACCATAGGGCAGTGCAGTCGAAGTGTATCATTAACCATTTGGATGGATTGAAAGCGATGGAGTCGGCGTGTTCGATTCCTTTGAGCCATAAACGGAATTCGGGACAAATGAAAGCACTTCCGGCATAGGCGGCATCGATGTGCAGCCATAAGTTTTCTTCGGTACAAATTTTGCTGATTTCTTCCAAGTTGTCGAAAGCGCAGGCACCGGTCGTGCCTAACGTGGCACAAACCTTAAAAATTAAAAATTTTAATTTATTTTTTGATTTAGAGTGATTCAAAAATTTCGCGCTAAAAGGTAGATATATGATTGGCCGCCAGCAGGCCGGTTTTACACCGATCAAATTATGGAAAATAGGCAGTTGCCGTCTTCGTCGTTGTAGTAGCTAATTTTCGCAAATTTATGTATAAGTAATAAAAACAGTTCTTAACTGATTTTTTGAGTTTTGCATTGTCAAAAGGCACACCTTTTTGGTTTTATTACAAACAGTTCTTATCCCGCATTGTACAAACGTTAAAAAAACTGAAATTTAAATTTGTCGCCAAAAACCAGTTGCTAAAAATATTCCAGTGTAATTTGTTCTTTCAACTTAAATGCTTCTAATTAAGAAATTAATTACATATTATGTTCCTAAAGCCATACATATTTTCTTTTGTAATCAGAAAATGATGATAGATAAATTTCCCAATTGGGTTTAAGGCATGACTTCATCATCATCATCAAATGTTAACAATAACCAATTTATTAAAAGAACTAAACAAACTTGAAATTAAAACCTAATTATCTTTAATTTTTTATGAGTGTTCTATTTCATTGTCGAACAGTGCAGCAAACAACATTAAATAATTTGTATTTATGATAATATACTGGGTAATTTTGTTTAACATTGAATATACAATCCAAATATTCCTATCTTCAGTATTAAAAAAAATAAAGTCAATCAGTTAATATATTGTAATGTATGCAACCAACCGTATTATATTTATATTTCTAAATTGGTATAAATATTAAATCAGGATATATCCTACAATACATTGGCTGATTACCATTATTTTTTTTAGCATTTAATTGTATGTTAAAAAAAAGATATCTTTGGAATTAGTTAAAAGCAATTTCCATGAGAACAAAAACATAAATCGAGACATCAATTTCAGTCGAAATGAAATACCGCCAACACAAATACAAATCTTCACATATTAATTGCTCCCAATGGGATTTCTTACTCCAGCAATGCTCGTTTTTAAGAAGATTGTCCTAATTAGTTTGCCGGAGACAAGTTGACTGATAGTCAATAACGCCGCCTTTTTAAAATAAAACTAAAGAAGTCAGCTCTTTTCAAACTTAAACTCACCCAAAATGGTATCAATCCTTTGTCCCTGTCCTTCTTTATGCATTGCATTAACTGGTTCCCCCTCATCGAGTAGTTTTCGTCGCTTTCCACATACCTCATCCTAACCAGACCTATTAATCCCGCCTTTTCCACACTGGAATGAGACTGATCCGAACAGTAAGCGACTAATCTGGCGTTTATTTCCACATCCCCCAAATCGGGATACAATTTTTGAAAATTTTTAATCGCCCTGCATCGCCCCGCCAATAAGCACACCAAAGTGGCCTCACTCGAAGTGGTCTGAAATTACATTTTTAAAATTATTAAGGCTGGGGAACCCAACCTCAAAAAGTGCAGAGTTTTAAGAAACTCAGTTCCGCTTAGAAAGTACTTATCAATATATAATTTGCGAAGCAACAGTTGTAAACATAATGTTACCGCATCTAATGATATATTTGCTTTGGTGAAGAAGTGCCTAGTTTTCAAAAATTAACCTCCGAAAGTGCAATTTTCGCAAACATGTAGTAGTGAGGGTTTTTTACTGAAATCATTAGAGTTACGAAATATTTTGCAATGCAATTTACAACACTTATAGAGAATATATTGCCTTGTAAGAAAATATTTTTTTTTATTGCGAGAAAGTTGATAACTTAAGAAGAAAAAAATTGACAACAATATATTTTTTTGAAAATTTAGTGTGCCAGTAAACTCTGTTCAGCTCAAGAAGTGAGTTATATTGTAGAAATTCCTTCGGGGTACTTATACTAAACATATAGTAGTATAATATGACATGTTTTTTTGATAACATGGTGAATATCTTTGAAAAAAAATCTAAAAGTTGTGGTACGAAATACAGTATTATTTGATCGCTTTTTTTTATTGCTTTCCGAACACAACATCGTCAACAAATTACATAAAAATGTTCCTTTAGCACCTAAGAAATAGTTTCCGTAAACCAAATTGGATAAATGTCTAAATTTTACATTTTCGGGGAAAAGTTGTTTTCCCATAAGATTTTAGTCAAATAGTTCGTCCTTTTACTCACAGATGTCCTGTCAAATCTGTACCTTTTTGATTGACGGCATGGATAGAATAATTTGTATTAAAATGCACACTTGATATAGTGCAAATTGTTAGGATATAACCATATTCGCACACGTAAGGATATAAAACTCTAAAAATTTATAAAAATACACACTTGATAATGCAAAATATCCATGTTCGCACGCGTAAGGAAATGAAACATTCTCGAGCCTACTAAATTGTACAATACATATTAGTTTCGAATAGCACCGTAGGAAAAATTGTTTGAAGCATCTATTCACAAAAAAATACAAAAAAAAAACAGTAAATAATGCAGCAATCGCATTGACTGATTTTACCGCCGTTATAGCCGCATACAATAATATAAATAATATTTATCAAATTATGAACGTATAAAAATGGGGATAAAGATTACTCTTTACAAAATTGAAAATGTGTTTGCAGCCTGTTACGGGATTAATTATAGCAGGTACATCTATGAAAACACAAAATTGGCAAAGAATTAGCAAAAAATTATAGACTATTTTTTTCAGAATGAGTTTACCGTCGTTATCGCCGCAGACCATAATATAAATAATATTTATCAAGTTACGAGCGTATGAAAAACGCGCAACTCTTTTTTTTTTGTTCTTTCTCCGTTCAATACTTAAATTTCAAACCTCATTAGTTAGGACACCTCTTTGGTTACCTAAACATTTTTTATTTTAAGGGGCAAAATTGGTGCCCCCTGAGCGGAAGAATTGTGCATTACTTAGCAGTTCCCGGACCTTAATTACTTGCGATTATTCCAATACCTGGATGACACCTCCCCCCATGGAGTCGCTCCTTAAATGCAGAAAATCGTCAGGAAGTCCAATCATTTTCCCCAGCCAGTCCATAACAATCATTTCCAATTCGGTGCAAACGGGACTGGAAGCCTGCAGAGTTGAAAATAACACCAAATTTTTAGATTTCGTTCCATTACAGACCCAAGTGAACCCCAGGCAATTGATGGCGTCGGCCAGCATGTCTCCCAACAGGGAGGGGAAACAATTCAGCGCCGGAAAGTACGCGTGCATGTGGGGGCTCTGCCAGTGCGTCACTCCGGGCATAATGACAGACTCGATGTCGCTGAAGATGTCGGGCCAGCTTTCTCCTTCCAAAGGGGCGCTTTCCGGAATCTGTTTCCTCAAAAAGCCGGGCTTCTTGTCGGGGAGGACGCGCCGCTGGCGTATGTTCCCCAAGTATTCCGCTATGTAGTCGACCATCTCTTTCCCTGCCAATTTACACGATCTGTTACAATGAATCTACAATGCATAAAATTTGCGCCGAACAATACAAGTCAATTTATTTACAGCTACAGTATATAAATCCAATTTATTTTATCGTTTCATAAAACAGAATGTAAGACAATCTGAAACCGTTTGAGACGTAATCGACGCGCAGTTCTAAATCCTCGCAGAAAACTATTCTTTATTCGTAGAAAATTAAATGGAATTATTTTGATACCGTGCGATCAAATAGTAGTGTCTCCGTATACATAATGGTGGTCACAAAAAATGAGACATGACGTTCGATTGTATTGCTGAAATGAGAAATCGAAATAAGCAATTCGTGAATCATTCGAACGTTTTGTCCCATTTTTGGTGAGCAACACTGTACGTTACCAAGTCTTTTTATTTGATCGCTCAGTGCCACATTTTAAAAGAAATACTCAACGAAAGTTTCCCCAAAACTCTCCTTTTTTCTTCGTGGCTTCAAATAAAAGTATTTTGGAAATTCTTTGCACTCATTGAAAGTTACAATTGATGTAAATTGCATTTCCCCTTAATTTTGAAGTCAAACTTATAACAACCCGTAAAAAAAACAGAATTACAATGAAACCTATTTATGGTGACAGAAGAATACAAGTCATGCCCAAAAATTGTACTTTATTTACAATTAAATTTTTGCAAGTGTAAGTCTCGTTAAAAGATAAAAGTAATTGCAAACTGGGCACAAAATTAATTAATTTCGAGAAATGTAGATTTGTCAATTGTAAAATTTCTATTCATGCGAATTGTATTTTAGCCTATTTACATAAATTTAAGTAAAGCATAAATTTAAATGTGGTATTTCCACCTCTAACTTTAATTACAGTTCCAATATTGTTCATAAATAGAAAATTAATTCTTTTGCCAATTCAACAGACAGGCATCCGTATTTTAGAACAAAAACTTTACTTTTTGGTCAGTTGGGTCTTGTACAAACGTTACACCCCATACCATAATTGAACCTCCAGAAAAATTATCAACTTTTAAGTTGCACTGACTGCATTTCTCTTCAACAGGTTTCTTGAGCAATTTTCTTATGTATTATGACAGTCGACCATTATTGATAAGCTAAGAAACTTGAAGTTTCATTATAAAACCCGTTGTGTTTCTTATGAAAATTGTTTAGAAGTTTATACGAAGAAAGTTGTTTGACGCACAAAGCTACATGTAAATATGTTACTACAAGCAAACAAGTTTCAATTGCTACAAGTATTAAATTCTCGTTGCATTATGTATTAATTTTTGTGCAACTCTACAAAAAATAAATAAACAAATTAATTTTTTGATTGAATAAGAATTTAATTTTCATTGAGTCACAGCAACATTCTTATAACAAAATGCACTTACCTCTGACTCGGTATTCGTTGATGTCCATAACTGCAATTATACCAAGATTTAGTATGAAGCACTGAAATCGAATTAAATTAAAGTTTCTTTCTGCAACAAATGAAAAATTTAAGAACAATAACTTTTTGTAGTTTTTTATGTATTCGCGCAAAATTCATTATCTGGTGATTTCAAAGTACAATGCAATTCGCATAATTAAATTAACGTTGCCTGTAACATACAATTACATACCGACAGTTCACCAATAGATTGATCTAAATAAAAAAGATAGCCTTAATCCTCCAGTCTCGTTTTAAACATTTCTACGGTTTCCTGTTAGCTTTTTAGGAAGTTTTAATAGCCCGTTCACGAACCGCATTCACAACAATTTTTATTCCATTGTAACTCAATTTGATTTGTAAAAATTCCAAAAATAACCCAAAAGCAATTTTTTAAGTTTTAAAATGATAGTTAAATCGTTGACCCATTTGGTATTTTAATGAAGAAAAATTTTTAACAATTCGTTTTTCATGAAAATATGAAGAAAATATCGAATAATCCAACCGTTTGAGGTCTCAATATTTTTAGAAAATTTAACAAACGTTTGTGGACAATGTTTCCATACTTCAGGTTGTGCAAAGATAACTGTAAAACTTACTGAAATTTGTCCCAATCACTGAATGTAAACTGAAGCCAAATGCGATCAACAAGTGACAGTGTGCTTTATATAAGGCTTCCCTCCTCCCTCCGGAAAATACTGTAAGCATTACAACCCCTAAACTTTCCTGCAAATGTTTATTCGCATTTATTTAATCTGGCGACAACCCTTAAAAAATTTGTTAATTATTTATAAAAAATTACATTTATAAATTACTCAGAAGCTAAATCAATCACCACTTTTTGAATAAAAAACTAAAAGCCCCCCAAACCAACTTTGACATTTTTAATACTGACAATTAGTAATAAAAATCCCTGCTCTTTTTGTAATTTTGCAAGTGTCAATTTTTCAGCTCGATTTCGGTATCTGCGATAGCAATGAAAAAACGCCTTTAAACAGTTGGCAGTAAGCATTAAAAAAAAGACGTTTGAACTTAAGTCGCGTCAGTTTCGCAGCGAAATGGCGTTTTTACGAATGACCTGCAAAGCGAAGAAAATCGACCGACTGAAAAAAGATCTCTTCCAGGAGAAGAGAAACGCAATCAAAAGCAGTTACGGCCTGACGCCGAAATATTCCGCCAGGCAGAAGTACCAGCATTTCTGCATCGACCTAAAAGCGTCGCTGAAGGACTGTCTGACGAGGACTTTCTCCTTCCCTGAAAGAACCTGCTTGCACAGGACCTGCTACAACCTGCGGCACGATGGCACTTGCGAAAATTTCACCGTCAAAAGCGTCGTCGGTTTCGTGGCTGGTTTTCTGCTGACTTACATATTTTTTATGTTTTTCGTGTTCCAACTGAATTTTAAGTTGGGTACTGCCACTGTTATGTGTGCGTTGTTCGGGAGCATCTTAACTATTGGGCTGGCGTTCAGTTACAAAGTGCGGTGAGTGTGAATTAATTTTCTTCTCTATTTCGTTCAAGTGGCGCAATTAATTGTACATCTCTAGCACAGTTCCGTTATTAATTGGCGTTTATTAGCATAAGAAGTTTGATCGAAATTAATTGTGTTTTGCAGATGCGTAGTTTTGTTGCTGTTGCCGCAATTTTTCTCCAAGAAGGGGCGACAGGCATTGCTGGCTTATGCCTTTATTTTGGCAATAACTGGCCCTGCAAAAAATACTCTGAATAACATGGGAATCCTAAGCGAATCTCTGGCTTGTGGTCAGGTGAGTTAGTCGAATGAAATTCTAGAAATGTTAGAATTCTGAAAAACGCAAATTTATTATCTTGGTAGCACGTGAACATGGAAATTTATGACTAATTGAATACAAAGGAAACTGAAAATTGACCATAACTATTGTAACGCATAAAACTTAATGCTGATTTGCGTTGAAATTTTAAAATTGCATAACGTGACCTTTTGATTCATACGTCACACATCTTGAAAATAAAAATTTAAACTGTCAAGTTTTTGACATAACTGTCTTATATACAGGGCGTTTCTCGCCAAATTAATGACGTCATCGTCGACTTTTTAAATAGAATGATGTTGATAGATTTTTAACTGTTAAAATGGCGATATAATAATGTTGGACTGTTGCACGTACCGGGTGGATCACATAAGAGTTACTTCTGAAATTTGTTTAAATGCAACCCGAAATACAAATATCATCAATAACTTATTTCTTTAGCTTTAAAAAATAAAACATGTAATCTACCATTGCTTTGCCTGACAGAAATTTTTTGAATTTGGAAAAAATTCAGAGACTAGTTCTGCCCTCCTAAGAAAAACCCCCGTATCTACAAAAAAAAAAAACATTGAAATTTTAGTACTTATTCGATTCTGCTCGATTTATATGACATATTTACTTAATAAAAAGACTGTAAATGCAAGAAAGCATTGCATTTACGGTCTTTTTATTAAGTAAATATGTCATATAAATCGAGCAGAATCGATAAGTACTAAAATTAAAAAAAAAAAAAATTTCTGTAGATACGGGGGTCTTTCTTAGGAGGGCAGTGTTGTCATCATGCTTTATTACAGTAATAACGAAAAAGAAGATATGATTATAGTTTGTGGGGAATGTACAAAAAATGCTTATGTTAGGATCCACATTTTCATAAAGTGTGCTCAGGTAAAAGTTTTTTCCATTTTCTTGTTTTCAAATGATTACAACAAGGGTTGAATTTTAAAAGTCGGTTTTCCTAGGTAAAACCATGCAAATTGCAGTGCACATATTCAGGCCTTTTTTTTTGACTTATGTTAGGATCCACATTTTCATAAAGGTAAAACAATTTTCCATTTTCTTGTTTTCAAATGATTACAACAAGGGTTGAATTTTAAAAGTCGGTTTTCCTAGGTAAAACCATGCAAATTGCAGTGCACATTTTCATAAATTGTGCTCAGGCCAATTTAAGAAGTCACCGATGACGTCATTACAACAAGAAACACCCTGTATATTAAAATGTTATGTTAAACGATGTGAAATTAAATTTAAAAATTGGAATAGAATGAAAACGATGCACAAAAACAATGTACAATTTTTTAAACATTATAAAACATGTTGTATATGATTGGTTAATTCCCCAAAAATTAAAAAATCTTAAATATACCATCTCAGACCCAATAATACCCACAGTTAATATTCAAGAGCAAATTTTTATGTCAACCGCCTATTCTCTGGTTATTGAATTTACGTAGGAATAAACGAAAGTGCACTTTCAAGTCTTTTTATTGACCTGAAACGTATTAAAAAACATTTATACAGTTTCAAACAATATTCAACTATGTCTCAAAGATTTAAAATTTTATCCAGAACATCCTGTAACATCAACACCGTTTACGTGAACCGACGTGATTACTCCGTAGATTCAATGACCACAGTATAATAGTCAATAGAAATTAACAACCACAACTTTATTTTCAGGAACAATTAAAGGCCGCGGTGAGGCAAATAATCGACGTTATTAAAAAACCCTTTTACGCCATCAGAGATGCAATCAAGGCCGTCGTAAAAACAGTTAAAGTGATCGTAAAAAAAATCAAAGAAATCCTGTTAACAATTAAAAGACTCATTTTAGCCCTACGTAAGTACCTAAATTTACGAAAGCATAGTTAGGACATGCAAAAAATAAAAAATAAACTTGAAATTTCAACATTTTTCTTGAAATTTCAACATTTTTCTTGAAATTTCAACATTTTTCTTGAAATTTCAACATTTTTCTTGAAATTTCACCTTTTAAAAAAAGTTGAAATTTCACCTTTTTAAAAAAGTTGAAATTTCACCTTTTTTAAAAAAACTTGAAATTTCGACTTTTTTAATCCCACTGATAAATGAATGACTGTTTCCTACGAAAGCGTAGTTAGGACATGCAAAAAATAAAAAATAACTTGAAATTTCAACATTTTAAAAAAGTTGAAATTTCACCTTTTTAAAAAAACTTGAAATTTCACCTTCTTCAAAAAACTTGAAATTTCACCTTTTTTAAAAAACTTTAAATTTCACCTTTTTTTAAAAAACTTGAAATTTCAACTTTTTTAATCCCACTGATAAATGAATGACTGTTTCCTACGAAAGCGTAGTTAGGACATGCAAAAAATAAAAAAAAACTTTAAATTTCAACATTTTTCTTGAAATTTCACCTTTTTAAAAAAGTTGAAATTTCACCTTTTTTAAAAATAACTTGAAATTTCAACATTTTTCTTGAAATTTCAACGTTTTTCTTGAAATTTCACCTTTTAAAAAAAGTTGAAATTTCACCTTTTTAAAAAAGTTGAAATTTCACCTTTTTTAAAAAAACTTGAAATTTCAACTTTTTTAATCCCACTGATAAATGAATGACTGTTTCCTACGAAAGCGTAGTTAGGACATGCAAAAAATAAAAAAAAACTTGAAATTTCAACATTTTTCTTGAAATTTCACCTTTTTAAAAAAGTTGAAATTTCACCTTTTTTAAAAAAACTTGAAATTTCACCTTTTTAAAAAAGTTGAAATTTCACCTTTTTAAAAAAACTTGAAATTTCACCTTCTTCAAAAAACTTGAAATTTCACCTTTTTTAAAAAAACTTGAAATTTCAACTTTTTTAACAAACTTGAAATTTCACCTTTTTTAAAAAACTTTAAATTTCACCTTTTTTAAAAAAACTTGAAATTTCAACTTTTTTAATCCCACTGATAAATGAATGACTGTTTCCTACGAAAGCGTAGTTAGGACATGCAAAAAATAAAAAATAACTTGAAATTTCAACATTTTTCTTGAAATTTCACCTTTTTTAAAAAACTTTAAATTTCACCTTTTTTAAAAAAACTTGAAATTTCAACTTTTTTAATCCCACTGATAAATGAATGACTGTTTCCTACGAAAGCGTAGTTAGGACATGCAAAAAATAAAAAAAAACTTGAAATTTCAACATTTTTCTTGAAATTTCACCTTTTTAAAAAAACTTGAAATTTCACCTTTTTCAAAAAACTTGAAATTTCACCTTTTTTAAAAAAACTTGAAATTTCAACTTTTTTAACAAACTTGAAATTTCACCTTTTTTAAAAAACTTTAAATTTCACCTTTTTTAAAAATGTTGAAATTTCACCTTCTTTAAAAAAACTTGAAATTTCACCTTTTCTAAAAATGTTGAAATTTCACCTTTTTAAAAAAACTTGAAATTTCACCTTTTTTAAAAAACTTGAAATTTCATCTTTTTTAAAAAACTTGAAATTTCACCTTTTTTAAAAAACTTGAAATTTCACCTTTTTTAATCCCACTTATAAATGAATAACTTTTGCCAATGGAACTGCACACAGCATAGGCACCTTTGACAACACTGAGGGATTCCCCGAGCAGGTGTATGGTCTGATTTTTCATTGTAGAATTAAAAGTTGTGGTTTTAAATGTTTTTATTATTGTAGGTGTAGTGTAATAATTAATGTCACAATAAGTAATCTTTCTAAACAAGTTCATAACCTGAATCTTCTACGCACTGGTAAAATAATTTCAAACCACTTCCTACTCGATTTCTACAATATAGACTTTAACTATAGCTGCATGTTATAAATCTGCAAATCTTACAGAAACACCGACGGCTTTTCAGAGTGACTGCCCATCAAGGTTAAATGATGAAAAAAAAATTGAAATTTCAACTTTTTTTAAAAGCTTGAAATTTCAACTTTTTTAAAAAAGGTGAAATTTCAAGTTTTTTTAAAAAAGGTGAAATTTCAACTTTTTTAGAAAGGTGAAATTTCAAGAAAAATGTTGAAATTTCAAGTTTATTTTTTATTTTTTTGCAAGTCCTAACTACGCTTTCGTAATTAACCAACTAATCAACTAACAATTTTTTTCCAGTAAAGGTCATAAAATCGGCGTTTCAGTTCCTCGCCAAAATCATCAACATCTGCAACAAGGAACTGGGAACTCCGTTCCAGAGGTGTCAGAGGGTCTTCGAGAACGCAATTACGGACTGCAACGCCAAACTCGGCCCGCTGTTCAGCTGGCTGTGTTCCATCACGTATTTGGTCAAGGCCGTCTGTTACATCGTCAAAATTTTCGATTTCGTCTGCATGATCGTCGATTTCGTCAGCGATTCCATCGTCGGAGTGGTGGCGAGGAGTAAAGCTGCGCGCGACGCGCGTCGCTTCGAATCTGATTTTGAGAATTTTTTCAGAAATTAAAATCTTCGTCCGCCACGTTCGCACGATGTTCTACGTGCGAATTAAGTTCTCTCACTCGTTCCATTTCGAGACCAACCAGTCGAAATCGATGAGCGACATAACGGCAGGCGTGGTGACCGAGATCAAGCAGAGGACCGAAAAAATTTTGGCGTTCTTCGACTTCATGAGCTGTGCCACGAGTCTCTTCTTCCTGTTCATAATCTTGAGGTTCGTAATTTTGTCGATTAACGCCCGCGATGAGTCTGGTTTTTTGATCTGCGCAGAGTGGTGTATTACCGGTACAAGTTTCTCACCAACGAGCGATTCGACAACAGATTTATCACCAGGGATTTTCGCAACGTCGATCTGAAGAGAGCGCAATTGGGCAGAGAGGCTGTTCTGCCGTTGAATCACAGAGAACGCAAGCTGTACATAACGGTGAGGAAGGTCGTCGCTTTTGCGGGCGAATTCAATTTTAAATTTTAGGTGACGTCGATGAGATTGGTAGACGCCGAAAAGCACAAGCTTTCGAAAGCTTTCGTCGTTCTCGGAATGGCCACTTTAAAGCTGTCGACGCATATGATGGCAGATTATGCGTTGTATTGGGTCTTGACTATGATCAGATATCACGCCAAGTTTCAGTCTTCCGTGCCAGGTAATTGAAATTTCAGAAAAATGTTGAAATTAGGCAGACGCAAAATAGGCAACACATACTCCTTCCTAAAAGGCATTAGCTTTTATTGCTTTAGCGTACGCCTGAATACAGGCAACACTTCAGACTATTTTATAATCCAGATGTCACTATAATTACGGTAAAGTGCAGTGGATAATTAGGTCTATATGTGACAATGAAAACTGCTTTCGAGGGGTTGTTTTCCAATGTACCTGTTCAACAGATGCAAAATTTTTTGTGTCTTCAATAAATTTAGAACGATATAATTTAAAGTAAAATAATAATATGCAAGAAGAATTTGTTCAATTTAACAATTTTATTTACTTATTGTTAGTAAAGAAGTTTTGTTATTACTGCCTGTTACTCTGCAATGGCTTAATTTACGCCAAAACGGGTTAGTATGTTGATCCCGGGTATTTTTTTCAATGTAATTTATATTTATATCGTAAATCGTTTTAAAAATTGATTTTTAGCCGTTTCAAATTCTATTAATGACATATCCGGAATATCATCTATCTCCATATCACCGTAATCAGAATCTTTATTTTGAAATGTACCCGTTCTTTTAATAATTTTGCGGTTACTGTATTTTTTGTCAATTTGTTACAATAAGCGAACAAACAGATAATGGAATGCAGCTGACTGTAGTTAAAATTTTAGGCCAAATAACCTGTCTGAAGAAAGGTTGTATTGTCGAACGTCATAAAATTTTATTACTTATTCTAGAAAATTCTGTTCAGAACTCGGAACAGATGGTGAATTTCGTATTTGAAAGAACTAATATTTATTAATAAATTAAAACATAATGAGTGAAAGTTTAACCCCTTAAGAGACAGTTTTTGTTTACAGAAAATTGGACCGCGTTATGCACGATTTGACCAAGAGCCAAATTGATATTTTGTAATTTAGCTTTCCATCTAACGTATACAAAAAAATCAAGGCGTAAAAATCTATTTCTTACTAACAAGCCAAAAATTAGATCCCATTAACAATAACGTTATAAGTCGGTAACCCTACAGCTTAATTAATTTAAAAATTACAATTTAAGCTTAATTTTTAAATTCAATTTCACATTTTTTTGACATAACCCTTTAACGCGCAGTGTTTTTTTTACAGAAAATTGTAGTTTTAGCTTATTATAAGTTATTACCACTACAGCTTATTTTTTTTAATTAATGTGGGATAAAAAAGCCAAACAACTTTTTTGGAAAGAAATTATAATTCTCATTTATTTATTTAAAGGGGTCTTCACGAGCGATTTTTAAAATTAATATGACCTTAGAGTTGAATTTATAGTCTATTAAGTTAATGTAGATGATAAAGATTAAAATTCTCCAAGACTAAAAAATAATTTATAGTAAAAAAACTTTTTCAATAGAACAAGCTTTTATTAAAATTTTTTAATCATTTAGGTCAATATCAAAATTAGTTTTAAATTTTTACTACGTCTTAATAAAAGCTTGTTTTAAAAAAAAAGTCTTTTTACTATAAATTATTGCAAATATACTGTTTGAAAACGAAACCTGGCTTTAAAAGTATTTCGGATATTATTGCTGTTAAAGTATCCCGGCTGGGAAACGATAATTACCTACTGCGAAGTTGTAAATCTTCTTGACGTGGCTCTGAAATTGGCAAAAAATTAGCTGCTTCAATTTCGGTTCTTGATCTGAAAAACATTGAATAAATCACAAACTATTGCGTTGTTTAAAACAACTAGGCGTCAGCTCAAAATAAAAAAGTCTAATCTACGAGTCCAGAAAATTGTAATACAAAATTTTGATAACTGAAGGCATAAACAAGGAATTTTGGAATTTGATGTTTTAATTAATAACATGGTTAATTATAATTATTTAATAATGGCTTGTGGTCAGTTCAAAGTAGATTGGTATTCTTTGTAAGATGAATTATCGACCTCCTTTTCAAAATTAAAAATAAAGGTATAAAAAAATTGCGTTTTAAATATATTGAAACGCCGTTAATTTTTTACTTGCGGTGCAAGATGTGTTGCCTATTCCAAGGCAGTTTTAAGCCGAATTTTTATAAAATTGACCCAATAACACCAATTTGGCAGCCCCAAACGTCCCTGAAGTTCACATAGAAGGAACAGGCCTCTTAGCCGATTTGCTGCGGAGCATAGTGAAAGCTTTCCAACCCCTCGGAATCAAACTAGAAATCGACACCGTCCCATGCCTGCCGGATCCCATCCCTCCCGATTACGACCGTTACGTCCAAATAGGTTCGCAAACACCCAAAACAACAACATCCCGATAACGACTTATATTTAGTTTCGTCGCTGATATTATGCTGGATTTTAACAATATTTGAACCGTACGGCCTTCGATTGCGCCATTCAGTCATGTGCTATTATCATCCGACGAGAGCAAAACAACGGGCTGTTTGGCTCTACAATCACATCATGCGATCGAGATCGTCGTTTTTAAAATTCGCACGCAGGCAATTGAGGCGCAAGGTCACCGGAAGTAAGGGCATCGCAAAAATTACGTTCAAGGAATACCTGAGAGCGAATATTAGGTGTGCCAAACCGTTTCACGGCGTTATTCTGACTAACTTTCCAACTTTAGGTGCAACTGGTTGCGTTGCTGTTTGGGTCCCGACAAACAAGATTGCTGTTTACTTTGTGGGGAGGTTTTTCGCGAATCGGATCAAGTTAAACCTATTCGCTGTCAGAAGCCTAACTGTCCTGGTATTTATTGCGAACAGTGTTTCGCAGATTTGCAGAATTTATGCACCGTTTGTATGGAACCCATGGAATATGGAGATATCTCCGATATTAGTGAAGAAAAGTACGTTTGATACCGTTTTGGTGTGACATCATTAACTTGCCATTTGTAGAGATTCGTCTGAAGAAGAGATTCCAACGCCGAGAAAACGACAAAAAAAGAAGAAGAGGGTACCAATCGAAAATTCCAGAGATGATGACAGTGATGACGACGACGATGAAGGAAGATTTACGAAACCTCGACGTGAAGATGACGATTCTTCTAGAAGAGGGTTCGATTCAGATTACTACACCAGCGGCAACTCCACGGACTACTCTTATGGCTACCAAAACAAGAAAAATATCACACAATTTGCTGCACCTCATCCCAGATCGCCCTTCCTAGACCCAGAGAAGCAACGCATACCCAATTACGCTTCAATGAATAGTGGGGCAAGTGACAATGAAGATAGTTCAACAAGCGATCTAGAACATGTTTCGCCCAGAACCACGATCTCATCCAGTCAATTGAGCTCGTCCCAAAAGTCAGCGAATTTAAGAAAACTACCAACTAAGAGGAAATTCAAAGTGCCAATGATTGAAGATGGCTTACCTTTATTGCCGCTGGATGCTTCATACAGTGACATATCAGATCAAAGTGATAGTTCGATTTCCTACCAGAAGAAGTTATCATCCGATACAGAAACTACATTCATTGAAACGCCCCGAACAGCCTACCAATATTCAGTTTCGACTGACAATGGTGGAAGAAGTTTTGCAGAGACAGGTGTTGGAAGTAGTGACGTTCCTAAATTAGATTTGAATTTCGATTCCAAAGATGAAGATGATGGACGTAGTCCAACCTTTACTGCCCGGTTTAAGAATGTGCGTTACGAAATTGTTAGAGAATCTCCATCGAGTCAATCAACCACTGACACATTTGCTTCAAGTAATTCTTCATACCAACCAGTTCGGTATGAAAATGATGCAAGAACCAACACGGATTCTAAAAGTGTCCAAAGCGAGCTACCAACCAAACGGCAAAAGTACACTTTCGCTTCCACTGATACCACCAACTCGCCGGATGCGTTAAAAGGCCAAGAGAAATTGAGGCGAAGAACTAGAGAGTATTACCGAAAATTGAAAGTGGAGCCGAATGTTAAAATTCGCAAATCCCCGAGCAAATTGATTAGATTCCTCAGTAGCTTGTTTGGAAAGGTAAATAGAAGGTACCGTTGAGTTACTTTAGAAACGTGCCGTAAATAATTATTTGTCAAATGAGTTGATTTTAAAATCTGTCATAAATTTTCGTTCAAATTTATTTTAGGAGTCGCGGGGGGGTTCCGACGATACCAGCTCCGATATTTCATGGAAATAGCGAGGAACGACCCTTTCCAAATTCCAGATAAACTTCAGACAGAGAGACTATAAATTCCGAAACTGGTATTATCAAAATCTATCGTCACACCTGATACTATTTTAATGGGATCTGGTGACTCCAAACATAACGTTGAAGAGTCAGATACAGAAACTGAAACCACTGAAGACACTGGAACTTCAACAACCTACACCGGCAGCAAGAAACAGGATCGGAGCAAAGAGTTCGATTTGGACGTTTTGCTGGAGACTGATACTTCGGAAAGTGACTCCGAACATTTAAATAGCTTGAAGAATTCAAAATTAAGTGGTGGTGAAGGTGATGAAACTGGCAACGAAAAAGGAGACGGCAACGAAAAAGGAGACGGCAACGAATTGAACGAATCTGAGAGTTGTAGTTGCGAAGAGAAGTGTTGCCAACGGGCGTGCTATTCCAAAATCTGGGAAAACACCACTCCAGATAATAAGAACACAGGGTGCAACTGTCAAATAAATCCCTGCTGTCGCAAGAGCTGCCTCAAGAAACCCAATAACGAGCCAACCAAACGAAATCAGGATAACGGTTCGAAAGACGAAGACAACAGATCGAAGCGATCGACTGAAAGTGGCGGAAAGACTAGCGGCGATTCTGCCCAAATGAATAAGCCCAACCCCGAAGGTAATTTTGATTGTAATCGCTACAATTGCCAGTATTTAAGGGAACCGGCTGAACGTGAAGACAATTTGGATCAACCTGAATATGCCCCAGGTGAGGAACAGATGAAACGATTCTCACCAACCGCTCAAATACGGCAGTACTTTGAAACCCGCAACGACGACAACTCTGGCAAAAGGTACCAAGGGTATCCCAGCGGCGACCCAAACGGTAGATTTGTCGAGAATGGATCCGGAAGACAATGCGGGTGCATGGTAAATGATGGTTCCAATCAAAATTATGACAATCGCTCGATAGATAGAAGTTCGCAAGAAAAATCGATTAGAAGTACAAGGGACAATAAACAGAGAAGGTCGAGCAATTCCCAGCCTGAAGACCGGAGGAATTCAGTAACTTATTCGACATCTTCAACTGAATTGAATACTTGCCAGTGTCCGCCGAATCAAAATTCGAACGATTTTGGCACACGGGACAACAAATCGACCAGTAATTTCGCCCCAAATATAAGCAATCAGGCAAAGCCCAGTTCTGCTAGATATTCCAGTGGAGATCGTGCCTGTCCAAACAACAATATGGATTATTACCAGAGGAACGCTTATGATGACTCAAATTTTCAACATCCTCCCATGTGCAATTGCTGCAAGTGTAACTACACGGAATTTGAACCAGAAGGTCGACCGGACAATGCCTGTTACTGTGATCCAATGGACTTGTCTTACCAAGACGCTGAAGAATACTCGGAACTGATCAACGAACTGGACGACACTCTTTCCCAGCGGAACAAGGCGCGCGTCCAAAGGACCATACAGGAGTTTGAAATGAGAAGCAGGCGAAATCAAAATCTAGACAAGCCGACTTTCGACGACGACGAGGCCAGGCCTTGCCAGGTTCCAAGGAGGAGTCCATGTGTCAGGTATGAGTCTTACGATGGATCCACTTGTTGCTGTTCTGGGAAAGGTTCCAATTACAACAATCGATGCAATTGCAGCAATTTGTCCAAACGTAGCAACTTCACGCCTACGCCTTTTCCGAGGAGCGCGGGTTATGTGGAAAAAGTGGCCAAATATATGGACCCCAACTTGAACAACTGCTTCAAAAAGTATCCGAAGTTCGCCCCCAACCAGAACTGCAACACCAGGTGGGGCATGGATCCGAGGACCGGGGAATGGGCCAAAATTTGTGGCAATTCTTACGATTGCGACTACGATTATAATTACTGCGCCCCGCCGCCTCCGCCGCCGCCCCGTGAAATGTGCATGTGCGACGACCAAAACGGCGCTTACTCGCCGAGATGTTGTGACAGGTCGAATTCCCAAATGTCCCGCCGGAGCTTCTTGACTCCGCCTAAAAATTGTAGATGTAACAAATGTGACTGTGTACGTAATCAGAAATACTAACTGTTTTTGTCTAAAGTACAATTTTTTGTTGTGTACGCATTAAATTATTAATAAATTAAAAAAACCGCTGGAATTACGCACATCAATAACAAATAATTTGCCAACAGCCGATAGCGATTTTTATATCAACAGTTTTAACATAAACACAGTGGAGGATGAAAACATTAAAATTCAGCGACCATGACATTTTTATTATTTATCTACCTACTTTAAAAACGGTCTTAAAACTAGGGTACACTGATTGCCGTATTGGTCAGAAAGCGTAACGATCGAGAGATTTTCTTGCGGTCAGGAAAAAAGATGGATCTGATGAGATACGGACTGGTCTTAAAGTGTCGGACATAACCTAAAATTTATTGTGCTATTTTTGAAAAAAAAAAAAAGTGTTTTGGGCCATTTTATTTTTTATATTCAAAATGAATCTACAGTTTTTTTTTTAATTTTCTACACTTATTTGTGTTGGCAGTATTTTTTTTTGTAATATTTGAATCAACGGTTTTTTATAAATAAATTAAAACAACCAAAAACTGAAACTTGATAAATCATGCATGAATTAGGTCAAAAACGAATTGAACGTTACGGAACCAGTCTGGAAACAACACAAACAACAAGAGAGTACAACCTAACAATTTGTTGACTTTTTAAAAAACCAATTTAAGCGGTTGGTCATTACGAAACCTTTCATTATAATTAATTAACTTTTAATTAATCGTAATTTCAAAAAAGGTTGACAAAAAGATGACATTTAAAAAATTACAATTATATTCATTTGTAACATTTGTTGAACTGTATTATATGATTTTTGAATTACTGAAATTGAATTATTAATAACAAACTTATAGCGTGTTGTGGTTTTCGTAAGACAACTTCCATTGAATTGTTTAATTTATGAATAGACATTTTTAGGTTAAATCACTCTTTACTTGTCAGTCATGATAAGTATTTAAAGTAAAATGTTCTCTGCAGAATAGTAGATGGTAAAAGCAAGAAATGTATTATATATAATTTAAAAAAAAACGCATTATTTGCAATATTATCATTAAAGTGATATAAGAGAAGTTTTATATAAGAACACACTACAATTATTATTCTAGCTACTTTTTGCTATCTCTTGGATTTTGGTGTCGCACTTGGATTTAATATTTGCCACTTGAATTTAAAATTATGATTTCATAACTGTCACTTGGATTTAATATTTGTTTTTAGTTTTTATCATTACATTGTTTTCGTCGTTTTGTTGATATTTGATGATGCTAATAAAGCCAAGTGGCAAACAGGAAATCCAAGTGGAAATGTTTCTTAATTTTATAGCGCTGGTGTTATGGGACCTCGAGAGAGCGACACTTCTTCGTACAAATCTTTATTATTCGTAAATAACACTTAATTTAAAATAAAAGTGACTAAAACTATGACTTAACAATAGGAGAGTAGTAGAGACTAACGACAGACTGGTAGCAACTATCAAACTATCAAAACTCTTGACTGTAATTAATTTGAATCCCTTATATAAGAAATTTATCTGTAAACAGGATGAAAAACAAGTGCATACAAACCACTAAAAAATACAATAACAAATAAACAGGATGAGAACCAATATAAGATGAACCGCAAATAAACATGATAATAAGTGAACAGATTAATAATAAGTAAACAACTTCATAGTTAGGTGATTAATTAATATAGGTACTTAATAATTGTGTGATTAACTAATATAGGTACATAACACTTCCCTCCTTAAGAGTGGGAATACAATTTGTCCCAGTCAGTTTGTTTATCGTTTATGTAATGTTTTAGGTAATCAGCTAAAGTTGCATGACTCCTTTCTAGTGCACCGTTTGACTGTGGATGATACGCTGTGGTTTGAATTCGTTTAATTTTGAATAAGGATGAAATGTCTTTTATTAAGTTGGAAGTAAAGTCTTTACCTTGATCGGTAAGGATTTGCTTGGGAATTCCGAAATTACAGATAAAATGTTTCACTAACATATCAGCGATCGTGGAGGATTCATGATTTGGAATGGCATAACCTTGAGAAAATTTAGTAAGGTCGTCTTGTACTGTCAAAATGAATTTGTTGCCGTCTTCAGTCAATGGAAGTGGACCTACAATGTCCATTGCTAATTTTTCAAATGAGTGGTTTGAGGTTGAGGTAATTTCCATTGGTTGTTTGAAGGTTTTACGAACTACTTTGTTTTTTTGACAACTTTCGCATTGTTTGATATAGGATTTAACATCTTTTTTCATGTTCTTCCATTTATATTTAAATTTTAATCTATTTAGGGTACGATGATAACCCGAATGTCCTGATATTGGGGAATTATGATTTTCTGCTAAAATTTTAGGTATGTCTTCCCTAATTGGATTTATTATTTTATTATGACATAATATGATACTGATTTTTGAATTCCGAAATACGTACAATAATATTTGTTTTGATTTTTCAGGGTTAAATTGTATAAATTGATCAATGAATAAAGGAAATGAAATTGAGCTTATTTTATCTCTTTCTAAAATGTTTCTTAAGTTTTGAAGACAATAAAATAAATCTTGGTATGTTGGTTTATCCCAGAAGTTTTGCTTGATTATCAAGTGATATACTCTGAATTTATTTTTGAATTGGGATATTAGAATGTCGTATAATTTTGAGGTTTCTAGTTTTAAAGATTCATAGTTTGTGATTAATTTACTATTTTCTAAGGACAATCCTTCAGAATTTCGAAAATCTGAGGAGATGATATGTGCAATGTTATTGTCTTGATCTAACAAAGATGAGTCAGTTTCTTGAAAATCGTGAATATTTGGCTTTAGATCCATATAATGGAATTTCAAGAAATCGTTATACGTGTCATCAGTCAACATTTGTAACTTTAAAATTTGAGGATTTTCGATTTGAATTCGCGATAAACAATCTGCATTAGTATTTTGTTTACCTGGTTTAAAAATAATGTTGTATTCATATTCTTCAAGTTTTAAGCGCCACCTAGTTAATCGCGAACCAGGGTCTTTGACGTTCATTAACCAAGTCAATGGTCTATGATCGGTAATGATATTGAATTTCCTTCCATATAGGTATGGTCGGAAGTGTTTCGTTGCCCATACTATTGCTAATAATTCTCTTTCAGTTGTTGAATAATTTGTTTCAGCACGATTCATAGTTCGAGAAGCATATGCAATTGGTAAGTTATTATTGTTAAAATCCTGAGAAAGAATAGCGCCTATTGCATACCCACTAGCGTCTGTTGTTAAATTAAAAGGTTTAGAAAAATCTGGGTATTGGAGGATAGGTTCTGAGATTAATTTATTTCTAAGAACATCGAAAGCTTCCTGTTGAGTTGATGACCAATCAAATTCTACTTCATTTTTTAATAAGCTAGTAAGAGGTCGGGTAATTTTGCTAAAATTTTCTATGAATCTACGATAGTACCCGGCTAATCCAAGAAATGACTTGATATCTTTCGCATTTTTGGGAATTGGAAAATTTTGAATTGTTTGAATTTTATCAGAATTTGGACGTACTCCATTTTCAGATATGACATGTCCCAAGTATGCTGCTTCATGACGCATGAATTCACACTTATCGGGTTGGAGCTTTAAATTGTGACTTTTTAGTCGTTCAAAAATTTCTTTTAATTTACGTGAATGTGTTTCAATGGAATCGGCATAGATAACTATGTCATCAAGATATACAAAGCATTTGATCCCTTGTAATCCTGATAGTACATTGTTCATTAACCGTTGAAAGGTTGCTGGTGCATTTTTTAAACCGAAAGGCATTCGTGTGTATTGATAGTGACCTAATGGCGTCGAAAATGCTGTCTTTGGGGAATTTTCTGAATTCATGGGAATTTGATGAAATCCCGAAGCTAAGTCTAAAGTGGTGAAGTATTTAGAATGACCTAACTGATCTAATATCTCTGTTATGTTGGGTAATGGAAAAGCATCACCTATTGTAACTTCGTTTAACTTCCTATAATCTATTACAATTCTCCATTTGCATTTACCAGATGCGTCCTTTTTCTTAGGAACAACCCACAAAGGAGAAGACCAAGGTGAAGTAGAAGGTTCAATTATTCCCTGCTTTAACATTTTATCAATTTGAGTATTTACTTCATGTTTGTGAATTTCCGGATAACGATAGGTTTTAGAAGAAATAGGATTTTGAGATATTGTAGGTATCGTGTGTTGGATGCTATTTGTCCTAGTTAAATTATCGGATTCAAGTTGAAATATAGAATTATATTCGTGGCAAATTTTCATTAGAGACTCGCGCTCTTCTTGATTTAAATGATCGGTTCGAATAGTTTTATTCAAGATTTCATTACGATTTGTAATATTCCCGTTTTCTACTTGTAATATTGAATTGATGCAAAATATTTCGTCATTGTTTAAGGGCTCTAAATTTAAGTCTAATTGTTTGATAGTGACCTCATTACTGGTCGTATTTAATATTGTAGAGATAGCTTTTTGATTTTGATCGACTTTTGTGATGCAACGACAAAGAAATACACCTTCAAGAATTTCTATATTTGGAGTTAAGCCTTCTTGAATTTCTGGATTTTGTACGTTAAATTGAATTAAGGTTTCTGTTCGTGGCTTGAGTTTGAAAATGTTTTGATCTTGAGAGGATTTAAAAATTGGTTCATGAGTTACTCTTTGATTTAGATTTTGGATAATGTAAGATTTTGAATTTCGATTTGGAGATATAGAAGATTTGGAAATTTGATTCGAGTTTGTAAGAATTTGAGTTTGATTTAGTAAAGAGTTTGAGTTTGTAAGATTTCGCGTTTGATTTAATAAAGAGTTTGAGTTTGTAAGATTTCGAGTTTGATTTAGATTTGGAATAATGTTATGATTTTCGATAGATTTAGGAGTTTGCGTTGAGTTAGATTTTACAAAGTTCGTTTCTACGTTAGAATTAGGTTTATTTTCAAAAAGAATAGGAATTGTGTGATGATTAAATGTTAGACTGTTGTTTTTGTAATCAATCACAGCATTTGTTTTCCTATAAAAATCTATCCCTAAAATTCCGTCAAATGGTATATTTTTACTATTTTTAATTAAATGCATTTTATGTTCGATAATGGAATTACCAATATTTATGTGAAAATTTGAGTAACCGAATGTTTCCATGATTTCATCATTGATACCTTTTAATTTTAATTTTTCGTCCTCGTAACATGCTAATTCGCCTTTTATTGATTGATACTTAACTAATGAAACATCGGCACCTGTGTCTATTAATAATTTTAGGAATTTTGTTTTTGACTCCGGTATATGAAGTTCTACAAAGGCTGTTGAGTTAATTGTGAAAATTCTGCCGAAACTTGATTGACGTTCCTCGTTACGGCAGGGGTTGAGGGACGTTGATAGTTTAAATTATTGTTAGAATTCGCATTTTGATTCGTATTTTGTTGAGGATATTGTCTTTTCGCGTGATTATACTGTCTTTTCCGACATTCACCTATTACATGCCCGGTTTTCTTGCAATAGTTACAGAACTTTGAATTTGGAGTTTGGGTTTTTTGAAAAGTATTTGTGTTTTGTGAATGTACGTTATAAACTCTAGGTTCCTGTTTAGGTTTAGGAGATTGTACGTTGTTTGATTTTTTAAAACAATTAAATGTTGTATGACCCGTTTTTTTGCAAAAGGAACAGAATTTTGACGTATGTGAAATGTTTTCTTTTAAATATGAATTGATGCGTTCTTCATTTAAAGCGATATCCGATGCGTCCGAGAGTGTTTCAGGGTCACGCGCCCGTAAAATAACTGAATACTGGGGTAATATACCTAGTAAGAATGTTTGTAAACCCATTTTATTAATCATTTCGAACTTTCCACGAAGTTCGACGAGATCTACCGTATCATTTCTCGCGGCTTGCAGAAGTTGCGTTGTGCAAGTCTCAACTCTTTGGGTATAATGTATTACAGTTTCATTATGATATTGTTTACACGCTTGCAATTCTAAATGTAACTGCGAAAAGTGTTTAACTTCTAAATGAGTATCTTTGAGAAACTTTTTCAAATCATTCCAACTTGTAAAACTGTGATTACTAATTATAATTTCTGCTCGACCTTGAATTTGTGATAAGATATAAGAGAAAATAATTGGCTTTTGAGCTGCTGTGGCTAAATCGTACGCGTTCTGACAATTTCGTATAAATGATATTAGCTGATTGCGATCACCCGTAAATGGTGTTATATATTTTGATAAAAAGCTTAAAGGTACTTCTAATTGTTCAGTAGGCATTGTAAAAGAGAGATTATTTTAATTGATTTAGGATTTGAGTTTGAATTTAGATTTAGAGTTTGATTTGTGAGTGGTTACTTACGATATGACAAGAACGATGATGTGCATGTCCAATTGGATCCCAGTTCGTTGCTGATTTTTAAAGATGGGAATCTACCAAGGAATAGATCTGGAGACTTCGATAAATCGTCACGTTTGTGAATCTTCCAAGATTTGTCCAAGTTATTCAGCAAATTATCCCGCTCCTGACACCAAAAATTTGTTATGGGACCTCGAGAGAGCGACACTTCTTCGTACAAATCTTTATTATTCGTAAATAACACTTAATTTAAAATAAAAGTGACTAAAACTATGACTTAACAATAGGAGAGTAGTAGAGACTAACGACAGACTGGTAGCAACTATCAAACTATCAAAACTCTTGACTGTAATTAATTTGAATCCCTTATATAAGAAATTTATCTGTAAACAGGATGAAAAACAAGTGCATACAAACCACTAAAAAATACAATAACAAATAAACAGGATGAGAACCAATATAAGATGAACCGCAAATAAACATGATAATAAGTGAACAGATTAATAATAAGTAAACAACTTCATAGTTAGGTGATTAATTAATATAGGTACTTAATAATTGTGTGATTAACTAATATAGGTACATAACACTGGTAAGAACTATTCCTATTGCGTTTTATTTAACTTTTATTGCAAAAATAATATTTTTTGTGGCAATAAATTTATAAAAATCATATTTGCGTTCGGAATTTTTTAAGCGTGGACACTTGAAATCAAAAATGTCCACAATTCAGAACAATATTTTTAAACTAATCATCCTACAATCACATTGTATTCAAAATTATCTGGAAGACAATCGTTCGGAGAATTTATTACATCACAAAGTTACAAAATTTATTTTATCAGCTGTAGTAATAATTTTTAAAAATTTCGTCAAAGAAGTCTCACATAATTACCAGATAAATTAATAACAAGCGAGCTTGCAGCGTAATTCATTTTAAATGCATGAGTAGGGGTCGTTCAGTCTTGGTGTCCATTATTTTCTAACGACAAAATTAATTTAAAAAATGACCGGTATTGCCCAATATTTTTTTAATCACCTTTGCGTTTAATGCGATAATATTTGATATATTGTTTCAGTACCTTTCCCCACTAACAAAATTATGCGAAAGTTTTCCAATATAAGGCATTAGTAATTACAACTTTCATTCTTTTTGTTACAAAGAATTTTATCCAGTTATGTGGAAGTTGTGCGTTAAAAGATTCAAAGCTCGGAGCAGTTGTGCGTAGTGCGACCAACTAAGTGCTCGACAATGTCTCCATTTCTTACTTTGTTTGTTTACAATTTTTTCTGAACTGCTGCAGGTAATTGACATTAAAAATAAGTGCATTTAATATCTAAAAGTCTGACGAGTAGAAAAAATTAGCGACATCCACATTGTGAATCAAAATATCTGCTCAATAATAGCCAGTTATCGTGTCACAACAAGCACAAAATAATCATAATGTACGTCTTTTTGACGAACGCAAAACTACTCAGCGATTTAATAAAAAAAATGCAATTTGAGCATTATTTGTGCACGAAAGTGCCAAAGTGGAAGAATGGCCATTTTCTTGCCACTGTGACTTATCTAAATTATGTCGATAAATAGAAAATTAATGACTTCACAGAAATTCTTGTTGTTGCAGAATGTACAGTCGAACTCCCTTATAATTAACGATCGACAATTTTTAAAATAGTAAATATTTAATAAAAAATGTATTTAAATATTGAGACCGGAAATTGGTACCCTTATATCGGAGTTACATGTACACCAAATTTCAAATAAATAATCTTCAATTGAAGCTCAATATTAAGGGTGATCACTAGCGATGTGACGCCCTGTATAAATCAATTGGTTTTTTAATTGCAGAAATAGATTGAAAGCGGTAAACATTTTTTTTGTTACTTTATCTTGATAGCAATAGCATTTTACATCTGTCAGTGGAATGTTATATTAATAATTTAGCTTTAAAATTAGTAAATATAGTACAAAACGGTTCTGTCGATTATTTTTAAAGAAATTTCCGATGAGAAAAACTTCATCTACAATATTCTGTAACATTTCAGTGATTCTGTCAATATTATAAAATAAAAAATAAATTTTTTTCACAGTTTTCAAACCGTTTGTGGAATTAAAAAACACACTATAGTTACATGGAAAAATTACTTAAACTTGCGGTTTTTCTGGATTCAAAATAACACATTCAACTATTAATTATTAATTAATAAAGGCACTTTTTATGAATGAGAATTTAAATTACAGGCAATGTTTTTAAAATTTTCCTGCTATTCAGATTAAATCTTTAATGCTCTGATTGATTTGTAGAAATCTTGGAAACGTTAGATTAGTATAATCTGTAGGTAAACAACTAATATCAAATTTAATTTTGCGCAGTTCCTTGTTTTAAAATTTAGCCACAATAATAACAATAAAAAACGCAAAATCTTGAATAAAAAAATGCCAAAACCAGGTACGATTGGCCGAAGTTTTGATAATTGTTGGTAAAATGGTAAAAAAAGGGCCGACCTAATTTCAAGCGGGAAGGTCCGAAGAAGCTGCAATAAGATTAATGGAAGCTGATATGTGTTTCAAAACGGAGTGGATAAAAGCGGTTTCAAAACTTGACCCCCGATAAATTTATTTAGAGTCCGTTATCAATGGTCTTGTTGTTATTTAATGTTTTCCATTTTGCACTGATATACGTTAATAAAACTTGGGATTATCCTCGTGTTTATTTTAAACCATCAGAATACTCACAAGTGCAATTTTAAAGAAGGCCCGAAATGGAAATCTGCGAATACAAGAAGCAAATCGCCAGCGATGCGGAAATCAAGCTGCTGAAACACCTGGGAAATGGGTTACCTGTCATCAGTTCCTTAAGTGATTTAATTAGTGAACTGCATTCGGTGTTCGCCAGTGATTCAGTTAATGTGGAATTCGTGCACTATTTAATGAAATCGTACAAGTCGAATCCGCTGGACTGGAAAAAGTACGCCAAATTCGACAGATGCAGGTACGATCGAAATAGCTCTTCATTTCTTACGGCAGTTCATGACGCGATTTCGAGTGTGTCGTTCACACATGACCTCTTATTAAAATAATTTTGTTTGGCTTCAAATTTAGATTTACAGCAACATTCATCACATGTCATCTCCTTATCGCATGTTTCCAAATTTTCAAGTCACGTCCACCAAATGTTTATTTCAATTGTAGAAAAAATTGTAAACTTATTTGAAGAAATTGTAGATAATTTTTTCTTATATTTAATTCGCAATTTAATTATCTCCCGAATTGCGTAGCGATTTTCAAATGACCTAAGATGCAATTAAGAACAAAAAAACAATAGCGTTAAGATATTTTATCGATTGTAACAATGTAACAATCATTTGCATTCAACGACTTTATCAGTGATTTATTAATTCTTTTGTTAAACTGTAGTTTCATACTAATTTATTTCGCCGTCTGACATCAATTATTTTGATAAAAACAACTTTATTTGCAATAATTCAAATAATACAGCAAGGTCCCGATTAACGTCGTGGCTATAGTGCGTTTTTTAATTCCAGAAACATTTAGAAGGCTGTGAAAGAATATTGTTTTTATTTTATGTTGGTAGTAATCAGTACTTAATGCCAAAACCTATCCAATTTTGATTGAATCACTTTTGAATTTTACAGAATATTGCAGCTAAAGTTTTCCTCATAGAAGTTTCTTTGGAAATAGTCGACAGAATCGATTTGTACTATATTTTCTAATTTTAAAGCTACGTTACTAATGTAATCTTAAACTGACAGATGCAAAATGGCACTACTACCAACATAAAGTTTAAAAACATAATTCATCCCTTTCTAACCGTTTCTGGAATTAAAAAATCGCTACGTTACACGAGGACTTACTGTATACAATAAATAAAGTTAAACTGCTTTTGATGAGTTTAAAATGAGGTTGTTAAGTTTCAAAATAAGTCAAATTCAATTTTTATCGCCTAAAAAGTGAATCAGCACAAATAACTACATCACTCTGATTAATATAATGTCGCAATGTGAAAATATGATGTATGTTGCAAGCTGTGGAGAAAATTAAAAATTCCTTGGAGATTACAAAATTTAATTGATAATAAAATCGTCGGATCGTTTCCAAACTTTGCAACAAAATTAAAAATTGGCACTTTTAGGTACACCCGAAATTTGGTTGATATTGGAAATGGGAAGTACAATTTGATAGCGCTTTGTTGGGGTGAAGGACACGGATCAGCCATTCACGACCACGCCAATTCGCATTGTTTCATGAAAATGCTGCAAGGAACTTTGGACGAAGTTCGTTTCGCGTGGCCGAAAAAAGAAGGGGACGAGTTGGAGGAAATCAGTAGATCAAAGCTAAAGCTCAACGAAGTTTGCTACATCAATGGTATGCTTACATTTTTCTGCTCCTCTTATTTTTGGTTCCACTCTGTCGTTCTTCTCTTCCATCAATTTTGTTTTGTTTCAGACTCTCTTGGATTGCATCGCGTTGAGAATCCATCACATGTTGAACCGGCTGTGAGTTTACATTTATATTGCCCTCCGTACAAGCAATGTTCAGTTTTTAACCAAAACACCGGCCAACGTTCCACAGCTGCAGTGACATTCTGGTCAATGTATGGAGAAAGGAGAAACAGGGTATAATTGCAATCAAACCAAATCATTTGCATCTTATTAATTGTAATTATTTCAGGAAATTCAGGACAACCGTCAGCCAGAGGACAACTGAAATTCCAAGAGAGTACAAAGATGAGTTATTGATATTTTTATATTTGTAATTAACCCTGTATATATAATAAATTTCCTCTGTAACGGAATTTTGACATTAAACGTTTATTGATTATTCTCAATTATTTTTCATTTTTACAAATTTTAAGAGGCAGTTTTTGAAATGGACTTGGAAAATGATTAGAATCAAAATTAACAGCATTATTTATTTAAAAATGGAAAGAAACAGATGTATGGACATCATTCACCTATGAATAAAAATATACAAAATGATTTCTTAAAAATAAGTACAGGATTGGAATAAAGTGTGGAACCAAGCAAATACCTTGACGGACGAAACGATATTAATAAAACTTTGCAGGTCTGATAAATGTTTTTTTGTTGTCAGTATATTTTCGATTTAACCAACTTATTCCTGCATTGGTTTCAACAGGATGGAGCGCCTCACCATTATGATAGACGAGTTAGGAATTTTTTGAATGATACTTTTCCAAATCGTTGGATTGAACATAAGGGAGTGGTCTGCTCATTCACCAGACCTTAGATTTTTTCCTTTATTAACGCTAGACGACCAACTAATTTGTAGGAGTGAAGACAAAGAAGTTGATAAATGCGAATTGGAAAATGTAACTCAGGGATTTATCGACAGCAATCAATAAAACTAATGGTTCACTAAATGTGAAGTGTTTTATCTTTTTCAGAAAAACAAGTCTGTTATAATCTGTACAAATATACAGGGAGTTGAGGATATTTCCGGTTAAACAGTGAGAACAAAAAAAAATTGATCAGATGCGCTGAGTCACTACACTAACCTGCAAAGTTTCATCAACATGGTCCGTTTTCAAGATATTTGCTTGGTTCGATATTTTATCCCAACCCTGTATATGTTCGTTTATGAGAAAAGCAAGTAAATAATTTATTATCACTTTAGTGACATATATCTAAGTTATTTGCTAATTGTCTTGGTTGATGCACGGATTGTTAATTCGTATAATCCTGGATGAGTGAACGATTGTATGTATTTGAAATATAAATATAATTTAAATCTTTTGATTAACAATAGACAACTAAAACTCAATCATTTAAAAAAGTAACAATGCAAGAAGCTTCTTGTAAGAGTACAAAAACATAATTTACAATTTGAAGGATTCATTTTTCAATTTGGCATTAATTAAAATCAAATCTTCTCACATAAAACAAATAAAATCTCTATCAAAAATATTTACACTTTTCACAAACAAAATCAATGACAAACTTTTGAGTTTCAATTAAAAATTACATTTCATGAAATTAAATTCTTGCATTGCATTGGACCTTTTCTATCTAAATTGCACTTTACATAAGCACTGGAATTTAATTTCTAAATTTTAATTTACCTTTTCCTTTACACTCCAGTTACGTATTAGCTTTTAAAGATTACCGATATGTTCAACTGTAAAACTAAGACAGGCTGCTCGACTGGAAATTAATTATATTTTGTAAAAGTGGGCTCGTCCAATAGTGATCGGTAATCAGAAGATAAGTAATCTGACGGAATATCAATACTGTGAAACTGGGACGTCACTGGAGGTCAGAACTTGAGGTCCTTGATCGCCTGCGGAAGATCCGGCAGCTTCATGTCCTTAATTTGTTGCGGAATATTCATGTTCTTGACCGCCGAGACGGCTCGCGCCGGAGCCGCCGCAATCCCAGCCTGAAAACCCAAAAATAAACAGAGAACTTCAAACCGACCACTCACTTCTTGCTTCTCCAATTTGTTTTGATCCTCTATTCGCGTCAAAATCTCCGTCATGTTGGTTTCTAGGACCATTCCTCCCATCACCAGTTCGTTCAGGATGTAGTGGACCTTGTCGACGTGGAAAATCAAGTCCAATTCGCAGACGTTTTCAAAGCACTTGTCTAAAGTTTCGACGAAAACTTGTATTAAATCTAAGATGCCCAACTCACTTTCGGACGAGTCCACACAAAACACAAAATATAAAGTGGCGTAATGTCGGTAAATAAGTTTGTAATCACTACCACCAATTAAACTAAAAGAAAAGAGAAAATAAAAAATTTACAACGGTCGTACAACCCACCTTCCCCCTTCTAAAAAATTACAGACATTGTCGTCGCGTTTAGAAACGAGCTGAAACGTTTCCTTTATGATCTGCTGTTGCATGTCTTCGGTCTACAAGAAAAATGAATTGTTAATCTCATCGACAGGTTGGGTTGAACTTACGAAGTACTGGTAGAATTTGGTTAACCTTGGTTTCCCGTGATTGTTGAAGACTAAAATCGCCTTTATCATTATTGATTGTGGTTGAATTTGTTGCTAAAGTACAATGCCCATTAATTATTAAACTTTGATAACGTCTTTGTTGTAACCTAACTTTTTAACATTGCGGAACTGTTGGTATGTCAGGGATCTGTAATTGTGCGCGAAAAAGTTCACAAATCCCCTTCTCCAACCTGTCCACGGCAAGAGTGGATTTCTGCTTTTAAACTAGCGTGAAAATGGCGTCGGGTGATGGCGAACGGCTATGACAACAATATAATAAACGATTAAATATTAACAATTAAAAATGGATGTTATGTAGCGTATTGCATGTTTGTGATTGTGCTTATAAAAACAATGACTCGGATAAATAATGCTCCAGTTTGTAAATACAAGTTTATAGTTTTTATTATAGTGATAGCTTCTGTGTTGACATCTATAGAAGGTAACGAATGGTTTTTAAATCTATAATTATATTAAATGAAACGACTTTTTCGCTCTTATTTGCGTCTGCCCGTTTTCGGGACGCGCTAAAGTTGCCGTTAATCGGCGACTTTTCCTCTTTTGCGAAAAGCACTTTTAAATTGGTTATGCTTTTATTTGAATTGTTTGGCGGTAATTCCGCCTGCTGCGATTATTTAAAACTTTGGTTGACACTATTTATTCCATTATCGCTTTCTTAAATCGCGCACTTAAATAATAATCGAACGAGGAGGTAAGCACTTGAAAAACCGTAATCGTTATGAAATTAGTAGTTCTTTGGAACTGATAACTGTGTTTATCGAGTTTTTCACCTGATTATTTTTTTCGCTGTCATAATTTATTTTCCTTCAGTAACTTTTATGTCCTCGCATTCCATTTATTTCCTACCTTCTGCAGTTTCTTGTGGTACATTTAACCGCAGTTTTCGTCGACTACCCTTTTCCGCAATACCATTCATTTTATTGTATTTACATCCTTTTTCCGCCCGTTTGAAATAAAGCTCGTCCACTATTGTCACATCAAGTCGACTTTCGTTTTATTTCTTTCCATCGGGAGAAAACATTTCGCAAATATCTTCTCGTGTTGTAATATATTTCGGTTCAACAACTCATATAATATTATGTTGTTAGCGTTAAAGTTTATAGATACTTCCTAGATAGGTGTTTTTGAAACATTTGATTCTTTAGGTAGTTATTGTATATGTCGTAGGCAAATAGTTATTTCAGGTAGTTGTTTGTTTCTGTTGCAACTGTTTTAACAGAATTTCGAGATTACAGCAATCATATTAGATATTATTTATGAAGTACGATAAATTGAATAGACTTTTAATATAAAAATTGATCAGAAATACTGTATTTTCAAGTATAAAATTTAAAATAAAAATATTTTGCAAGTTTTACCGGATGACGGCCGCCAATATACCCGGTCTCGGCCTTGCTCGCTAAACTTGAACATGTAAGGATTTTTTTAGCAGATTGTTTCTCATGAGCAGTTGAATAATTATAACAAAAATAACCAGAAATAATCGTTTAATTAGGAGAATTAAAAGGTAACATTTACATTTCTAACATTTAAATAATGAGTATAATTCCGATGAATTTAATTACCTTAAAATGTTAAGTTTATTCGCATGTTATATCTTTTAGTCATAATTTAAACTGTAAACATTTTAAAAATTACTCAACTTTCATTTGCACTTTACATAAAAAATTAAACTTTTAATTATGTAATGTTTCGCGTAGGGCATTTTCAATAAAATATCTGCTTTCTTTCCTACGTTATTGGCGTTATATACTTTGAAATCGGAAACCGTTAGGAATGCTTATTTTTTATTTATGTACAAGTTTGAATAATACGTCATTTAAAATTGCTCGTCTTTTTATACTTATAAATGTACATGTTTTCCGTCATATTTCTATATCAGAAATTGGCCCACTTTTATAATTCACTCACCTTCTCGAGCGGAAGATTCGGGATGAGATTTCAGAAAATTTTTATACCATTTGATACTTGAATCTTGATTTACAAATCGATCAATTTTTCCAGTTTTCTAATAATTTTTGTGACTTGGCTGCGAAAACATTTATGAGAATTTTAGTGCGCCTCTTGGCAGCCTCCGTACTTTTTTTGCAAGGAGAGGATTTTACGATATTTCAACGATTACAATATAATATTCAATCAAAAAGCTCCAGGCTACTTAATTGAACATTAATTTAAATGAAAATTGAATAAAATTTTTTACAATTTTTATTCACTCTAATTTAAGACGCAAGCTTGCGTTTTCCAACGATAAAGAACAAATCAAATTTAACACATGTCCTTAATGAAGTGGAAAATATTCTTAATAAATCATTACTAGCTGAAAAGGCTGCGGAATGGGTGCGTTCACCCCAGCTAAGTGCTATTTCATTTCTGTTTGACTTGGCTAATAGATCTGTACTACTGAGAAAAAATATTCTCTTGCAAACTATGGGTGTGCTTAATTTCAATTGCCATTATTTTTAAATTTTCAGCAGACAATGAAAATTTGAAAAGCATGTAATTTATGACCTAAATGGTTCGAGCTTGACCCTATAACGCCAGGTAGGGCAATAAACCCAAATGAAGGGTAGTGTCGAAAAGCAATAATTTTAAGAAGACAGCTCAAAGGCCGCTTGTCGCCGGTAAAGTTAAATAAATTGTCACCTTATATTATATTTGATGGGAATTGCCCAATTACTTCCCTAAACTACATCCGGTACTTATTTAACTATGCACATTTTTATGTTTTCTTTTAATTTATTTTTGAATAACAATTTCGTCTCAATTTTTTTTTTTTGAACAATGAAACCTATTCAATTTAACCCTGAATTCAAAATAAGATAGATTTGGGTAAGCTGTTTAACATTTAAAGGCTGGTTCAGTTGAATTGTCATAGCCGAGAAATAATTGTAATAATTAGCGACTGACTATACGCTTTAGCTGTAACATATTCGATTTATTCCTCATCCATATTTTGATGTTTTTCTTGGAGCACAATTTTTTGCAATTCCATTTTATCGCATTTCCTTTCTCCGCCCACCTAAAATAATATGGTATCACTTTCGTGCTTATCGGTTTTAGTTATAGGTGGCCCAAAAGTCGCCGAATAAATTTGGTGGTGATAAAACATATTTAAACAAAAATTTATTATTATTTCTGCTTCTGGTTATTTTACGTTGAGAATGTATGGATAAATTTATTCCGCGACTTTCAGACTTGCTTTATATTCAGTCAAGTTTTTCATCCGTTCCTACCGTTCTAAGCACTTCCCAAGTACACATACTTTATAATCGATATTAGCTTTGCACTTGTAAAGTAAAGTAGAGGGATCGTTTGCTTTTTCAAATTTAAATTTAAATTTTGTTCAATTATTAGATTAATTCATGAAGATGGTAGAGGTATTTATGATTGGGAGCCAATGTTTTTAATTGGGAAAATTAATTTTCTATTCATATTTTCTATAATTATTCATTGAAATTCAGTCTGGAAAGTTTTATATAACCCCGATAAATAAGTTTCCTTAGAAAACCGTATAAATGTAAATTTAAAAAAATTGCAATAGAGCGTCTGCCCCTTCAGTAAAGTGATACGTTTAATCGGATGTTACGAAATAGTAGTTTCAGTTCTCATTGCAGGAAATTATGAACTGTTGTACTTTGTAATTATGCAGCTACCTTTATGTCTGCTTGCATTTATGAAAAAACTATGAAGGACACAAACCTGTAATTATTTTAAACCAACCTTATGAATACTAATTGTATTTATCTTCCATATTACAGACAATCAATCAAAAAATTTTAAACAATACCACCTTGATATTGGACACAATTATACTTTTTTCTTTTCTGGTTTTATTAACGACTTGTGTTATTAACCCTTCTTCAGTGGGGTAGGGGTGGGATTAATTAAATAAACGAATTTTTGGTTTGAAAATGTTATTAATAATTTAAGTTAAACATACATTTCTAACCCCATCTTTCATCTTTACTCACACAAAATACACATACTTTTTTTTTCAAAAAACAATAACATAATTAAATGAGGTCACTGCTATTTGGATATCACTCTGCTTATCATTACTTTAGGATTTGTATTTACGCTCCGCCTCGTAAACACAAAATTAATCCTATTAGAACAATGCATTATTATTTTCAAAATAAACGTGGCATTGAATCCGACTGATTTTTTTTTTTTGTCTAGCTTCCCGGTATTGATTTAAGAAGATTCGTGTTTTTTTGTTGCTGCAATCGCTGTTGACATCAAGTTTATTATTCTTTGACTCGACTACAACTATCACTTACGGTGACTTCATCACCAGCGCTTCTGCTCCTGGCAACGTTAAAATTAACTTTAATCCTTCACTTGCAAACAGCATGAACCCCATTTTTTGAATTGAAAAATGCAAGATTTAAAACCCCCCTCGGCAAAAATCTGTTTTAAATACACTTTCAAAGAGAAATGGAAATTGTTAACATGGGGTTGACATTTTTAGGCGAGTGCTTCATTTTAATTACATTTTTAGGCATTCATTGTCCGTAATGAAATTTTATTCCCGGCGAGTGAATTTTCATAAAGTTTTCTCGATGCGCGTTCACAACAAGGAAAGTCCGGAACTTTTTCGCATAACATGTAAATTGGGGTTGAGCTTTTTATTTAAATTTGAGGAACGTCCTTTTCGACCAAATCATGAATTTAAAACAGGTTAGGTAATTAATTAACCATTATTTTAATTTCGGGAAGTTTTGTTTTTAGGTCAACGATTTAAAAAACTTTGAGCACATGCATTATTTCAAGTGAAATCGAGCTGATATTGCGCACAGAACTCGATCCCACCGAAACGTACTCTGATTTATGGGGAGTTTTATCACTTTAGGTTTTTATTAGGTGTATTAATTTTATGGAATATTCTCACAGAGTTCGTAACGTTTTATGGCCTTTTTATTAATTTCTCTCAATTCAGTTTCTTGTTTTCGGATAACCATGTTTTTCTACTAATATTAGGAAAGTGAATTAGGAAAAGTACAAGTTTTCATATCAAATGCACATATTTCTGTTTAATTTTATCGTAAGTTTTTGTTAGGAATTTAATACTCTGTAAACAGCATATACCAAAAAAAGCATATTTACTCAAAAAATAAACTTATCAAGTACTTGCAAAAGTTAATATTGTTTTATGACGTCACTGTGTGATAAATAGTTTTATAGTTTTATATGATTTAACTAAATACAGTAAAACCTGTTAAATTGACCATTTAGGTATAGCGACCATCCTAATTTTTTTTCATTTGTACACAATATGACAGAAAAAAACGGAATCGACGTTTTGCAAGGATGTGCGTAGGGTTGCCTGCAAATATAAGGACATCATCAAAATTCTACTCGATTTCTGACTTTCTTATTACACGCCCAGACTTTATATTTGCATGCAACTCCACGAACACAAGCACAAAGCCACCTGCAAAACGTCGCACCATCAATTCCGTTTTTTTCTGCCTTATTGTGTGCTATGCGGATTTTTTTTAACAACAGTTGGCCCTCCAACACGGTTGAATCTCGATCCATTTAAAGAACGTGCTTGAACACGTGCAGCTAATTGTTGAGACATCTCGTTAGCGAAGAAAACACAACGGAAGAGCTTGTGGGCAGTCCACATTTATTTACTCTTCGATTTGAATACATTTCGCGTCCAAAGTTTTTATTTAGGGGAATCCTTGATGCGAAAATAATGTAATTTATATAAGTCGCCGGATGGATTGAATTTTTGTTTGAGGCAATAAATTCTGTCACTTGCATAATGTTTTTGCTGGCTGAAGTTTCCAAGCCGTTCTTAATGAAAGTTCTCCGGAACAGAAACGACAACTTTTTACTTTCCGTGAGAAATTTATATTTCATGCGGTTTTAAAGTTCATTGGCACTGAAACTTTTCAGGAAAAACATAGTTTTTCAAGATTTAACTCACAATGTAATTAATTCTGTATCGTTTCTTGTATCACTGTTTTTGCAATTGGAACAATAATTTATTGAATGCTAATCGCGCCATCTATCGCCTTTTAGGGTACCCTTGATAAAGGAAGTTTTCTTTATTATCAATTTTATGAAATACAAAATAATTGCAAGAGGTTTTATGTAATTTTTGAACGACTTTAATCACAATAATAATTTATTTCGGTCTTATTTCGAATAAGAATATCCCACATTTTATGTCTTGGAAGAGCACACTTTATGTCGACTAGTGAGTTTAAACGTGGCAATAAACGTGGAGCAACTATAAACAGATAGTAGTGACGTATTTCAGAACACTAAATAAAGTTGTAACATTTTAAAAAAATGTGGTCGAAACGATTTTCTCGCTTGAAGCCGCGCCGCTCTGTTTTATTTTCTATGTTGTGCAGATCACGGCGTCGTGCATTGAGAATTAAGTTCTTCGAGTTGCAATGACCCAAATCATTCGCTTCCTTATCTTCATCGACTGCTAAATATTTGTTTGAGAGATCCTGCCATTTCATTTTTAATTTTGTCGAAAGGAAAATACGCCGTCGTAACGGTAATCGATGAGGCGTTTTTGCCACCCCGGAGGAAGATTAGTGCCGTGGCGGGTTTGTTATTTTGGTCTGTCAGCTTCGATTTACGTTGCGGCGAACACATGTGACCGCGGCAATTTTATTCCACGTTTATTTCGTTCTTCATACGGGATTCACAACTTGACATTTGAACCCGTCGCTGCCCTGAATTGTAAAACGTCCAGCTCCACCTTTTGAATAACAAATTAAACAGTGCCCTTTTCCTGACATTGTTTTCATTCGAAACTCGGAAATAAATTACATTTCATTAAAAATAATGAGCATAAAATTGCATGGAAACAGACGGTTCGATTCGGCTTGTGCAAGTAGTGTGTAATTTAAGACAGAAATCTATAAAGTTTTCCGACCCCCCAATTGATATTTTGCATACTATTGTGTTTTCTTGATATGTACATTTTTCCTTACAAAACTTTGTTGTTATTTTCTGCATGGAAACAATCCGTTACCAGTTACCAGGTTATGAAATTATGTACTTTCATTTCACCTCACACATTTACAGGGCAATTTTGTCAGAATTATGCATAAAACTAGTCCGAAACGTTTACATAGTATTTAACACCGGAAATTCGTTCCTTAAATTGTATACTCTCATTTCGTGTTTGGGTACGAGGTACTTACATTTCAAAATGTGTTTATTGAATTAACCAATCCACACTACAACCAGTAGGAATTTTGTTACTTGAGTACTCAGCTTTATGTTTATTAATATTAGTACATTCCTTTACCTTTTACCAATTAATGTTTGAAATATCGAGTTACAATGAAATTATCGTTTATAAAACAGAATTCCGACTAAATCGGCGTAATTATGCAATAAAAATGCTGTGGGGTGGTGACTGCGCATTGTTGTGCAAAACGCTTGACCCGAGTTCGATTCCCGGATGGGGCAGATTTTTTTTCCTTGGTTTGGAAGTGTATGTAAATGTGTCGCCAATAACGCTGAAATTACTCGGTTTTGTAGATTATTTTATTTTTAATTTAATTTTAATTTTAAACAAACATTTTAAAAAACACATTTAGACAAAAAACATTGTTTAGTTGTTATACTTTTTTTTAAAAATTTTAAAAATTTTTATTTGTTTTTATTTTTTTTTAATAATTTTACTGAATTGATGTCTAAAATCTCTGTAAAAATAAAATAAAAATAAAATTTATCTAAATTTTTTTTGTGTATAATGACTAAACAATGTTTTGTGTCTAAATGTGTTTTTTAAAATGGTTGTTTAAAATATTTTAAATTATAACAAAAAGTGACCATGGGAACAATATACAAGGTAAAATTAATTTTAAAAAATGTATCTCATATGTGGATAATTATTAAGTTAATTTGGTGATTTTTTAATTTAATTGATTTTATCACAAAACAAAGTTATATTGATATTAAAATATGTTTATTGTGAACTAATTAAAACTATAAATTTTATGTTAATTTGTAATAAAAATTAGCTTTAAAGTCAAAGTACAGTAAAAATAATAGTCGATACGCCAACCAAAACGTGGAAGTACGAAAACAGTTTCCTCTCTTTGCTACCGATTTAATCGTTGTCATTTCTCTGTCACTAGAGGCACTAAATCTTTTCTTCCCAACTTACATTTTTTTTTTTTAAACAAAACCGTTGCACCATGTAATTTTTGAAAAACAGATCAATACAAAAAAATTATTATAAAACAAATTTGACAATTGTGAACATCGTTGCAGTTTTGTAAAATAAAACACAGTTCTGGTTTCGCATTGTAGATTGCACTTCCCAGTTACCGAAAAATCCACACCGTTCACCTGACACCATCAGAATTCAAAATGAAAATCTTTTAATTCTTTTTTTAAAAAGTTAACTAACCGAAAGGTTGTTGTTCATACGTTGTTTCCAGAGTGGTTCCATAACGTTCGCCTAGTTTTTGACCTAATTCATGCATGATTTAGCAAGTTTCAGTTTTTGGTTGTTTTAATTTTTTATAAAAAAACTGTCGATTCAAATGTTACAAAAAAAATACTGCAAACAAAGCATTGCAATTCGAATAAGTGTAGAAAATTGAAAAAAAATTGGTCTGCTCATTTTGAACATAAAAACTTTGAATTTTTTCAAAATCAATTTAAATAATCTTTTAAACTTAATCTTTTTTAGAATGTGTGGTATCAACTGACACGTTTTAAACTGGAATTAAAATATTATGCACCCATGCACTTCAAATTAATCCACTTTCGATGACAAGCTGATCCAGTAAAACCACTAACCACGAAATAGAGCGGGTGGTCTTAAATTTCCTATTAACTCCATGCGGTTTATATTTAAAGACCTTAATAAGTTATTACCGTACCGATTATATTGCCGTCTAGTTTTGTTGCACTGTACAAAATAACTACATAGTAAATAATAACTTGTAATGATACGCTTTTATTAAATTTGTCGGTGAGCATAATACCCTACAATTTCTCCTAATGCGGCATCAAAACGCCAACACTTTTATACCTGCCTTTTTGTCAATTGGTTCTGCGTTATAATTTACTTTGATAGATTGCCTGCAAGAATTTCTCCTGCTCTTTCTTGTGTGTGCAAGCTTTTTAATTAAATTTACTTTTCATCAATCCTTTCATCTTGCAGAAACATTAAACTTTTATTTTTACCATTACCCTTCATCTTCACGATTACTCTCTTTACCTTTTTTCAACTTTTTACAATGCAATTTTTTCTCCCGAGCCAATTTTTTTGCCATCGCGTGTTCTGTTCGCTATCTGTTTGATAACACCTTATCGCAAATTGCAATCTAAATTAATGCATTTATACACAAAATCAGGAGACGAATTTGGTCGCTTTAGCAGGTCGAAATTTTCTTTTTCTTTCTTCTTGTGCAATTTTGGATTGCGTGACCCTCATTGGCCACGAAGGGCTCTTAGAAACCTCCATGCAAGTGTTATGCTTTGTTGCTGGTGTAGCAAGAAGCGGTTTTGCCCGCATCCTGAAATGCAATGAAATATAAATCATTTTCGAGCAAGAGTTACCGAGCGGCCTGAAGTCTGGTTTTAATTTACGAGAAAAATGATTTGTACGACTTCAAAGCAGTCTCCATTTATTTTCCGAATATTATATTTAGCAGCTTTCAGAGACGTCTTCAACGAAATCCGCGTGAAAACGATCGCGGAGACTGTGAAGAAATTAAAGAATCTTTTTGTAATAACCGCAAGTCACGTACGGATTGTGTGTAAAATTGACGTTGATGTAAAATTGTTTCATTATTATCTTAAGGCCGCGGATTTGGTCGGCCATTCATCGGATTTCAATTTTTTTAATTTTGACGGCCGATCAATACTTTTATTTTCGTAATATCTGCTAATAGACACGCGGTAAGTATGTATGCGGCCGTAAAAGGCGACTTTCAAGTTCCTTTATTTAATTTGATTTGTTGGCGCGTTCTGAGCAGCACTAATGACTAACCTGCTCTGTAAATATCGCGGCTCATCCTCGTTGTACCAATATTTAAATTCGCTTTTACGATTCGAAATTTTGTATTGACAATTTCCATTTTCAGCACAAATAGGTGGGACTGTTCCAACTAGAAATGTTACCAATCGCTTATGCAATGTGAGGAATTTTTTTTTAGCCAAAAATTGTCCATTCATTTATGTCTACTCTGTATCTACGAAAATGATAAACTGTTTTTTTTTTGAGAATATTTGGAGAAAATGCGAGCACACTGAAACCACTTAAGCTGAATAATAAAGTCGTAAACTCCTGACATTGATAGCGTGCGATAGCTCATGGTTTATCAATATCCGAGGAGCACTTTTTGCCAACAGGAGATGATAAAAAACGCCCATTTCAATGTCTTAATAAGAGCATGTCTAATGTCCTTGTAAGTAAGCGAACGCAATTAATGTTTTACTGGTTTGCAGTGTGGTTTTTCCAATTTTGACCACAAGTTTCACCAATTAGTGATTCTTGTACAAGCTTGTGAACGTCGAACTGGTTTGTAGCCGTTTGATTAGTGACCTAAGTAGGTAACTAAATTTAATGACTAACAGTGTTTATGGCCGCTTAAGAATATTTTATGAATAATTTTATTGTAAGATGAGAAAATAAGTGCCCATTAAAACTTATTGTGTAATTGAGTGCGTAGATATGGCTGGAGATCTTTCCACACTTTTCAGCCCGAAATAAACTGGAAAAAATTAAAATCTGCAACTTTCGTTACATTCATTTTCTTCTAATTTGGAAAATAATGTGAAAATTCGTACTTAATTTGTTGTTTGTACAATATTGATCATTTTCAGTAGTGGTCGTAGAAAAAAATTACTTTAAAAAAATGCAATCTGCAGTGACTAATATTTTTCGGAAGTGGTCATTATAAACATGTTCTACTGTATGCGTAAAATTTTAGGAATGATGTAAATTTGAAAACTGCTGGATCCAAACACAACCATCAATCACGCGTCTTCATTTGTGTTTGGACCAGACGAATTTATTAATGCGCATTGGTCGATATCGCAAAATTAATTGCGTTTTGGTTGCTGCTATCTCTGTAGGCCAAATTGATCTGGAAATGACAGTGATCTGGATGTAGATTGGAACCAGACGGAACAACATATACCTAACTTCAAATGCAGCACTCACGAAACAGATGTTTCGATCTCACGATATTGCTTGACAAAGAGACAACTCTAATGTAGTAAGCCTCTGTTGGTAAGCAATTTCCATTATGCTGGCAAGCGCTATGAGAAATGGAATGGGATGCAGCCGTTAAATACCAACAAATTGGCATTCTGACAGGATGATTGTAATAATAAATTTGATTGTGGCGTTTTTTAATTGGCAGAAAAAACAGTTATGGTTTATAATAAAAATTTAACATAAACAAACTAACTAACGCAAATGATTGACGTTTGTAATGTGAAACAGGTATTTAGATGCAACACACTTACTTAAGTGCAACCTACGAGCACATTTATTCAAGCTTAATGTTGTTGGGGGTTTAAAGTATTTACATAAATCCGGTTCATGGCATTTGTAGTAAATATAAAACTAATCATAATAAATAGGCGAGGCTGGGATAGTTGTCACATAGTTGTCACAAACATTATAATACAAAAACTCGTTTGTCTGCGAAGTGGCGAGAAAATATGGCGCGACGTTTGTTTTCACGCGTTCCAAGTAAATTGTTGCGGTTTATTTACTACCAAATAGGAATTTGCTGTTTCTACTTTAGTATGTGCCACTTTTAAATTAATTTAATGATTTTTAGCACTTTTTAGGTAAGAAAGGTCGTCACAAAACATTTGGGGTCAGTTGTCACATTGGTTGTTTAGAATTCCTAGAGTTTCTAATAACTAAACAAGCATTTTATTGATAAATGCAATTTGTGTCACAACCAACCCAACCATGGGGTAAATTATCACAGATGTAATGAATCTCTCAATTTTATAGAGATTATTGATCTTTTTTCGAAAGTCATATTAGAGAATAATGGAAATACTATATGCCAACTATACCCGACTCCCCTACGTTTGATATGATTTACAGAAGCCTCCGGAATTGCATGTAAAGCAACGATTAAATTTGACCAACTGCTGTTAGGGCAACGATCATAGACCCTTTTGAAATGTAGCGAAAATTACAACGAAGCTGTCTCTTGTGACCTTCCAATTTGCAGCTTTTTATGACATCGCCAGTTTGAATAAACATCCACTTCAGCCGGGGTTTGCGCAAAGCCTAAATTATTAGTTATGGCTCACAACTTTATCTGATCGGAGGATTCATTCCGGTCGTAAAAGAGAGAAAGATCAAAGTCAAACTACAGCTGATTTGCGGATTTTATTTACATTTCCCACTTTTCTGAAATTGGTGAAAATTAAATCGATGCTGCTTGAAATAAAAATCACGGTTTCAGTTTAACTTTTAACTAAATTAAAAAAAAGGTTGGGAACAAGCTGCAATTGAAACGAATATGGGGAGAGTCAATCGCTTGCTTTTAATCCTTTAATGCTACTTGTGAACGTTCACATTGTGTGTGGAATGCGAAATCGATGCTTGGATAGAATTTTACTGAACGATCTGAAATTTCTTTTTTCACATTAGATTTTCAACGAATTTGGTTATAAAAAATGCACAGAATGCAAGTTTCGCAGTTTGATTGTTGCTTGATGTGCATACAGGGTGAGTTAAGTTTTACCGCCCCGGCCATAATACCGATTAAAGATTGAGAGGAAAGTATGCAATTTACATCTTACATCAGTTGAAGTTTACACTTTCGATTAGTGCTACAAGTTTTCCAAATCATTTTTATTTGAAGCCAAAAAAGTAAAACAAAAAGTTTCGGGTAAAATTTCCATGTTTGGTTTTTTTATTTCAAAATTTGTCAAATTATTCGTAGCATTGTTAATTGCAATTTGATTCGTTAAAAAATTATTACTTTTTGAGTTAAATCAAATTTAACATAAAGCACGAAAAATACTTTTATTTATGACTTTCCAACGATGGATAATACGGTCTACCACGTAACAATACCTGATGATCGACCCATAAAACTGAAGGGAACGGCGTTTTAGTTGTTGCCAGACCCGTATTCTGGAATTTGTGAGAAAAATAAAATAAGTTTTTAATAGGTAACTATTAAGTTTATTTTATAAAAGATGCTCAAAGCGATGCCCCATTACCCATAAATCAAAAGGATTTCAAGCTTTTCCTCGACTGAGTATTGAAATCACATAATTATACCTGAACTAAACACAAATGTTCACTATTCCACAAGACAAAGTTTTAATTTTCACTTTTTACCAACGATGTTTAAGTGTTGGAAGTTTTGTTGCGAATGTGAATGTTTCTTTATTCACAAAGTGACCTAGGGTTGTGACCGGGGTTTTTAAACTTTGGGCGAGTTAAGCAATTTATTTTATGGGAAGGTTCAATAACCGATAGGTATATTGACTTTGCAGACGGCAAAATTAAAACACAAAATTGTAGACAGATATACTAACGAAAATTAGAAGCTGGTAAGCGATTTTCTTATCAAGTTTAAAATCTAATATTGCAAAAATTATTTTTTATTGTGATTATAATTACCGTGTAGCTGTTAGTTACGATGTTGTGAACTTTTAAAGAAATAGCGAAGGCGCTTATTCCGGTCCTGTAAAATGTAACGTTGCACTTTTTAACTTAACTTTATGACTGTCATAAATAATCAGCCCAGTACCCAACACCAATACCATTGTTAGGTGAATTGGTCAGCTTATGTCGTAAATCATTTAAAAAAATACCCTCTAATACGGAAATGGCTTTATTTAATGAACCCAAATTACTAAAATTATTTCAATTACACTAAATTGTGTGAAAATATTTTACTGTTCGTACATAAAAAAAACTAATAAATTGAGCAATTAGTAATTGAAAGAAAGTCAAAATTTTACCTGATTAAAAAAAAGATTTTTTCTTGGTTTCTATGTATCTTATTAATATAAAATTACTCATGCAATTTATGAGAATTGACAAATTACTTTAAAGGCCTATTTTGCCACGGGCGGTAAAACTTAACTCACCCTGTACAGTGTGGTCCTCCGTACGCAATGAGACCCTATCACAAAACCTGATTAGGAGAACGCGAATTATACTTGCGATCGCATTAGCAGGTTTTACTATAATTGTAACCATCTAATGTTTGGAAACGTTCCTGCTGTTGAAGTAACGTTTTATATTACAATGTAAGCACCGCGGAAGTTTTGTTTTCCATCCGAATTCAGTTGAGAACCGGCGAAACGTAATAATTGTCACTAATTAAAACATATACTAAACGAGTTGGTTCGTATATTAATTATGCTCGAAAAACGTTGTTTGAGCCTGAATTATGCTAACAAGCGTCTTCAGCGAAATTCTAATCTTGACAGGGGAAATAAAATTATGCGACTGCCTTTTTACTGTTCCAATGCAAATGCCGCCAGGAAGCCATCTAATAAATTCATGTAAAGCACCCACGAAGACTTGTACTTATTATAATTAGCTGTTTGATAAATCCTCAGGTAATAACAGCAGCCATTTCAACCAATTAATGATATGCTTAATTTCAGACTAGTTTTTGCGTTGTGATAAGAGAGCTGAACTGGCGACTGATCGCGTTTATTTCGAGACTAAATTGGATGTATAAAAAATTGTTTTCGTCCTTTTTAATAAATAATTCTCGAGAGCTCATACAGACAAGGAAATGTGTTCTGGAGGAAAACTTTATAATTTAATTTTAGAAGTTCTTAGACTTGTGTTCAGAAATGACAGATAAATGTTAGTAATCACCCAACTTGTGCAGCAAGAAATTACTATAAATAATGAAACATTTACTACAAAGCAGACTAAACACGTGATACGTCGAGTTCTCGGATATTAAATACGTTACTATCATTGTGATGGTTTAGGTGGAATTTCTATTGTACCAAAGAACACGCCACGCATTTGTATTACACGTGCGCCGTGTATATGAATATCTCTCCCGACAATTATCGAATTACAACCAGATTCACATTAAAATTATAATAACAAAGGAAGCGTACTCAGAAACTAGCAACAAAGAAACTGAATTAAATTTTCAAACATACAGTGAAACTTAGTAAAACGCAAACTTATCCAAATAAATACGGCCATTACATAATTTATCATCCACATCTGCTGCATTGACAATACCCGTCGAATACGTTGCGACCACGTTACGGCCATCAGCAAGTGAAATTTGTCCATTAGCTGTGTTACTTGAACGTCTCATTGTATACAGGCTGTCATAAGTTTTACTGCTCATAAATTGCATTAGTAATTTTTTATTATTAAGGCTGGGGAACCCAACCTCAAAAAATGCAGAGTTTTAAGAAACTCGGTATCGCTTAGAAAGTACTTATCAATATATAATTTGCGAAGCAACAGCTGTAAACATAATGTTATCGCATCTAATGATATATTTGCTTTGGTGAAGAAGTGCCTAGTTTTCAAAAATTAACCTCCGAAAGTGCAATTCTCGCAAAAATGTAGTAGTGAGGGTTTTTTACTGAAATCTTTAGAGTTACGAAATATTTTGTAATGCACTTTACAGCACTTATGGAGAATATATTGCCTTGTAAGAAAATATTTTTTTTATTGCGAGAAAGTTGATAACTTAAGAAAAAAAAAATTGGCAACTATATTTTTTTGAAAATTTAGTGTGCCAGTAAACTCAGTTCAGCTCAAGAAGAAAGTTATATTGTAGAAATTCCTTCGGGGTACTTATACTAAACATATAGTAGTATAATATGACATGTTTTTTTTATGATAACATGGTGAATATCTTTGAAAAAAATCTAAAAGTTGTGGTACGAAATACAGTATTATTTGATCGCGTTTTTTTATTGCTTTCCGAACACAACATCGTCAACAAATTACATAAAAATGTTCCTTTAGCATCTAAGAAATAGTTTCCGTAAACCAAATTGGATAAATGTCTAAATTTTACATTTTCTGGGAAAAGTTGTTTTCCCATAAGATTTTAGTCAAATAGTTCGTCCTTTTACTCACAGATGTCCTGTCAAATCTGTACCTTTTTGATTGACGGCATGGATAGAATAATTTGTATTAAAATGCACACTTGATATAGTGCAAATTTTTAGGATATAACCATATTCGCACGCGTAAGGATATGAAACATTTTCGAGCCTACTAAATTGTACAATATATATTAGTTTCGAATAGCACCGTAGGAAAAATTGTTTGAACCATCTATTCACAAAAAATTCCAAAAAAAAAACAGTAAATAATGCAGCAATCGCATTGACTGATTTTACCGCCGTTATCGCCCTAGACAATAATATAAATAATATTTATCAAATTATGAGCGTATACAAATAGGGATAAAGATTACTCTTTGCATAATTGAAAATGTGTTTGCAGCCTGTTACGGGATTAATTATAGCAGGTACATCTATGAAAACACAAAATTGGCAAAGAATTAGCAAAAAATTATAGACTAATTTTTTTCCGACTGAGTTTACCGTCGTTATCGCCGCAGACCATAATATAAATAATATTTATCAAGTTACGAGCGTATGAAAAACGCGCAACTCTTTTTTGTTTGTTCTTTCTCTGTTCAATACTTAAGTTTCAAACCTTATTAGTTGGGATACCTCTTTGGTTGCCTAAACATTTTTTATTTTAAGGGGCAAAATTGGTGCCCCCTGAGCGGAAGAATTGTGCATTACTTAGCAGTTCCCGGACCTTAAGAAAAAAACATTAAAAAAATCAGGAAAAGTTTGGGCTTTCTCTCAATTACTAGTTACTCAATTTATTAATTTAATTTTTTTGTCGTATTTTTCTGCATCGAAGAGAAGAACGATAATCGCAATCCAATTATCGGAACATCACAAATTTAGTGCGGAATTGAAGTTATTGTATTTGTTGTTGTTGATTTAGTATATTGCGGGAAATAATCAATTTATCTTATCATCCAATCGACATTGAATCCAATTAGCTCCATTTTTATAATCTTGTGTTTCTAATTTTTATTAATCTTTGTTGCAGGCCATGTGTTAGAGTTCGTTGTAGAACCCTTGGACACCGTGGTGCAAGCCGAACGTTCGGCGGTTTTGGACTGCGTCGTAAAAGTCGTAGATTATCCGTCAGAAATATTAACAGTACAATGGTTGGACCAAGACCGCCAACCGCTTACTTTTATCGGTGATTCGTATAGGTAAGTATCGTTCACCTAATTGCTTATTCAAGGCAATTCCCGGAAAAACAAGAGGGAAAAATGCAGCCCGAAGTTCACCTTCAAGGACTCGTTTTTTTAACGCGCAATGAAGTTTGTTGTGTGCAAATAGTTTGGCTTTACCATTCAAATTTATTCTGATAGGAGACTATATTAGCACGATTGAAATTGATTTTTTTAAAATCAAAAGTGGGTAGTACTTGGCGGTTACAAGTGATCAGCCCGCTGAAATTCTATCGAGATTCCTTACACAAATTAGGTCCGGCTGAAATTAGTCAACCTTTAAACAATAAAGCAAATAAATTCCACCCATTAAGTGTCACCAAATGTCACCTCAGCTCAAGGATGTCTTTCCTGGTTAGTCATTACCAATTACAGCAAAACCTCCACTCAGCGATGCTCGTTCGACCACATCTGTAAATTAAATCAGAAAGCTATTTTTTGCACCTGAAACAAACCTTCTCCTAAGATTTGTTTTTACATTTCTAAACAAAAAATCGCAAAGACAATTATTTTTCAGATCATACACGCAAGCTACTCATATTCTAACGGTCCACTATTTCAGAAAGTTCAAAATATCATCCGCTCAGTTTCATATCACTTTAGGACAGGGGTGGCCAACCCGCGGCCCGCCTTGAACATTTTTCCGGCCCGCGAGATTCATCACACTTTTACAAAATATATTTATTTTATAATGGTCACAGTAGTGAAAACCAATGTATTAAAAAATAGTAGGTCTAAATCTAATATGGGGATATATAATTTTATATGTGACCCGCATATGATGTATTTCCAAAGATCATTTGGGTTGGCCACCCCTCCCTGTAATAGAAGATTGAAATAAAACGGACTTCAAAGAAAAATAATCACTTCTATTCTTGGGTGATGAAATTTTCCATTTTCTTGTTTTCAAATGATTACAACAAGGGGGTTGAATCTTAAAAGTAGGTTTTCCTAGGTAAAACCATGCAAATTGCAGGCACATTTTCATAAAGTATGCTCAGGTAAAAAAAAATCCATTTTCTTGTTTTCAAATGATTACAACAATGGTTGAATCTAAAGATTCGGTTTTCCTAGGTAAAACCATGCAAATTGCAGTGCACATTTTCATAAAGTATGCTCTGGTCAATTTTTTTTTTCTTTTCTTACTTCTGTTAGAATCCTTTCTCCCAAAAAATAGTTGCCAAAAATTTTTTAACGCATCAGTTTTACCTTCTTTTCTTGTTTATTGGCAAAATCTCAAGTCTCGTTAGATATTGCTGAAACGAAACCACAATATTCCCTGAAAAATATTTACAATAAAAAAGAAATTGCTGGTAAGAGCTTTAATTAAAAAATAAATTGCACCGTAAACCATTCGTACATTTTGAGTTTTTATTAAATTCGGAGCCTCTTGCGAATATTTTTCGCTTGGCCAGCCTCTCAATTTGCAAGCAAGAAACGGAAACATAAAAATTCACTAATATCGTTTTGACGAATTTCATTAAAATGTTAATGCCAATTATGGATCGTCAGAAATTTACGAGCCCCGTTTCATTTTTAATTAAATTAATTTTTCACGTCTCTTTTTAGGGCGCGCTTTTTACGTCCGCCTAATTGAATCGAGGCAGATATAGTTAATTGTTACATCGCATTTTACGACCTTTTTTCAATTTTCAGATCTCAACTAACAAATGGATCCTTGTATATAAGTAGCGTTATAGAGGAGCAAGGCCTGACTGGAAATTACCAATGTATGGCCTCGCTTCCAAATGTGGGAGCCATTGTCAGCAGAACTGCACGCCTTAGTTTAGCTAGTAAGTAGCTCACTTTTTGACGATTAATTAAATGTAATGAATTTAATAGCCGGGTGCGAACCTGCAATTATCTTGTGTGCGTTTTTTATGTAGTCATCAATTTATTTTTCAATCTTCGGGATCAATTTTGTTTGCGGGTGGCTTCTTTCGGGAAAACCCTTATATCGGGGGAAAATCACGTTCGGGCCGCATTAGACTTTTATGTTTGTTTGGAAAACAAAACTGAGCCGAATCGCCCACATTATAATAAAAAGGCGATCAAAGCATTTGCACTGGCGTCGTAAAGAGAGGTGACCAAACAAAATAAAAGTTTTATTTTGCCTTTTTCCAACAATCGTGAATCAATCAATCAACGGCTGTTTTCCTGCACTATTTTTAACTTTTTAATACTTTTCTAGTGATTGGGGCAATCATTTAACCGACTCATTTACACGTGCACTTGTAATGATGAACTTTCAGCAATAAATGTCTTTTTGTACAACCACTACTGAAAATTGTCAATATTGTACAAACAATAAACTAAGTAAGTGTTATAGAATAAAATCGCACAGTTAGGGACTTTTATCAACATTGTGTTGGTAGCGTAACTGACAGACCCCGGTCAAAAATTAAATAAAATTTCTAATAGATTAATAAAATACTTACTTGTTTATTTACAATTGTTCCATTATTAACAAATTTGGTAAATAAATAATCAAAGACATTTTGATTTTTAGGTTAGGTAGTCCAATTCATTATCTCTACATTGCGTTGCGTTTAATTCCCTGGTAACTTTTTTGATTAGTGCGTTTCTTAAAATTCTCGGTATACTATGGTGTATTATATACTATTAGAAACTACTCAGTTCTAAATTGACTGACAGTGTAGATTTAATATTGCATTTTTTACGATTTGTCTGGGATTTGTTGCTTGTTGCTCGAGGAGTCACAAAATGGGACGACTTGGGGAATGATAAAAACGTCTCAACTTGGCTCAATCAGCAAAACCTCAACAGTAAACTGTGCGAGACTGCATGGTATCACTAAAATCAGTCTTCTAGCATTATTTGTTAAATTTGGTTTTGCTGAAGACTGAAAATGTCAATTTAACACAGAAATTAAAAAATATTAAATTACAACAATTTTTATTAAAGCATGCCAATAATGAATAATTATTAAAATATTGGTTTCATAAATGAAACAAAAATAAAATAAAAAAAGGAGTAATCTACTTTTGGTTTATAAATAGATATTAGTTATCTGAGTTTTTGAGGAGCAAAAATTCAAAAGGAATATTATCGAAAAATTTCACTTGAATTTATTTTTTATGACTTATTAGTAGTATTAGTATTGTTATTATTGGAAAACTCGTTTTTTCCAGTAAATTAAAAATGAATATTATTCCTTTGACGTTGCTTGTCAGATAAGAATCAGGGAATCACTAACTATAACTATAACTATTATCGAGCGGCAAAGTCAATGTTGTAAAGTCACCCTGTAGTTTAGGCTCATCAAATTTCTTATTTCTTGTAACATCCTGTGTTTGATGATTGAAGCTTTATTTAAATGCGATTCTGCAATGCTCACACAACTGCGGTTTGATAATGCTGGATTCAGAGGTTCTATGTATAAACGCCCTAATAAAAACAAATCAAGTGCTTAGTTTTTTGTGCAGTGGTTAACTAACTGGATAGTTTCTCCTAAACATTCCCTCGTTGTTTAATGAAAACTTTTCCAATTACAAACTCTTAAAATATTTGAAATTGGCAACGGATAGTTTATAAACATTAAAGACAAGCTATCATCAACAGTTGTTGTTAATTCGAAACCATCACCAAACACTGCAAAACACCGCACAAATTGAAGAAAATGTTTTAGTTTCTAAAATTAGGCAATTTTTTTGTAACAAAAAAGAAAAGGTTCAAATTAGTTAAAGGTTCCTTTATTTTCAGTTTTAAAATATAATATGCAAAAATGCAAATCAGTTTTAAATTACATTTTGCATTGATTATTCATTAGGAACTTAAATTTGCAGCTTTTGGTTGAATTAATTTTGCAGCTGTTATTAAGTACAGTCGAACTTCCATATAACGAAGCGTCACGATGACCCCAAAAAAATCGTTATAGAGAAACTTCGTTCTACAGAAATTTATATTGAAAAAAAATTCAGTTTAATCCTTTCAGGTCCACAAGAATTTTTGAAGTAATACGATTTTAGGCATTAAAATGACTAGGTATCTATTTAACATAAAACAACGTACTTTCTAAATTTACGTTGTCACAAAAGGATTAATATGCAATTACGTAGTGATTTAATTAATTGAATAAATAACAATAAACAATTTTTAAAAGACAAGGCAAAGTATGGTGTAGTTCTTTAAAAAAAAAATCGCCATATAGAGAAATTCGTTACATAGAAGTTCTTTATAGGAGAGTTTGACTGTATTTTTTTTTTAGGTTTGTCGGGCTTCCAACAAGAACCTCGAGACCTAACAGTTTTCGTGGGCCAGAAGGCGCATTTTGCTTGCCGTGTTCAAGCGTCGCCTCCACCTCGAATACGATGGCTGAAAGACGAACGTCCTCTGCAGTTGGACGAACTGCGAATGACCGTTCTACCATCAGGAGCCTTAGAAATCGACGAAGTTAAGGAATCTGATCAAGGTTCATACAGGTAATTTAAGTCATTGTTTTTGCAAAATTCTTATCATCATTTTTTGTAGATGCAACGTTTCTGGCTTAAATACTTACGTGTTAAGTAGCAAAGCGATATTAACAGTGAACGAAGATCAGGAATTGGCTTCGAATGTGATGGCCCCGACTTTTATAGCGTCCCCAAATTCCGAAGTCGTTGTCGAGGGTAAATCGGTAACGTTAGATTGCGCTGCTAATGCAAATCCAAATCCACTAATTACTTGGCTTAAAGATGGTTTTGCTATTGATTTAGCGTAAGAGATTTTTTATTCGTTTGTTTCATATCGATATTTTTTTCCGTTTCAGTGATTTAGACAGTCAATTTAGATTAGTCGGAACCACTAGTTCGTTACAAATAAAGAACATCCAAGAATCCGATGCCGGGACCTATCAGTGCCGCGCTGAAAATAGAGAAGATAGCTTGGATGCATCTGCAACCATTCTAGTTCAAGTAAGTTATGAAAAACATCTGGATGCTTATTTTTAATTTTTAAAAGCTATAATTAGGCAGTAATTAACATGCTTCTTACAGGTGCCTCCCAAATTTTTAAAAAAACCTGAAGATAAAGTAGATGTAGTTAATAAGGACGTTGAGTTTGAATGTAGTGTTTATGGCCGGCCTGCAGCCAAAGTGCAGTGGCTAAAAGATGGCGAAATTATCAACCCCAGTGATTACTATCAAATTGTTAATGGGTAAGATTTATTTACTGGCCAATTAGCAGGATTTAAATTCGCCATTTGCAGTTATAATCTAAGAATATTGGGCCTGATGACCTCAGACAGTGGCTTATTTCAATGTGTGGCCTCGAATCCTGCTGGAAACATTCAAGCCACTGCAAGTTTACGAGTTGTCAATTCAAGTTAGTGTTGGATTTAATTTTTTTAAAATTTATTGTCATAAGTGATTGGGTTGCTAAAATCACATTAAAATCGCCATTAAAACCTCAAAAAAGTAGAATAAAAAAAATACAGTCAAACTTCTGTATACAGGCGACCTCGATAATCCGTACTAATAAATTACTAATTGAAATGCTTGGCCGGATTATTGAAGAATCTGGTATAATGAAAATCTGGATTATCGAGGTCGCATAGTAGCAATATAAATTTTAAAAAAATAATTTTTCGCAGCTTCTAACCGTGTCTGGAATTTACCAACACACCATAATCTATAAACTTTGTTAGGTGTGATTTATTTACGAAATAATGAAATTATAATTACCTTTTAAAAAAGTCTGCAATTTTTTTACCATGATCATTTATTGACTTTATTTACATATAATTTTTGTAATATTAATTTAATTTTTTTTCACTTTTTTTTAAACCCTTAATTCCACTTTTCCCTGTGATGTGCCTTCTTCCTGTGTTTTTGTTAATTTTTTCAATCTTGTTGCATGTCACAAATGTACCGATGCATGCTGTGTATTTTTAAACTTTGTATTTGCATTAACTAAACAGACGAAAAGCCGAAAAGTAGAAATGTAGACAAACAGAACCGTAGAAAAAAATTCCCCAATAATTACCAAGGAATCAGCGACGAGCCGTTCACCCTAAACAAAACTCAATCTCTCACTCTGTTCTCACGACTAAAACCAGAAAAATCAGTAAAATTAGGTAACGCTAACTTCGGGCACTTGGCACCGCCTAGGCAAGATGTAGTAACTAGTGACACTAACTCACGGACAGGTTTAGATCCACTAAGCATATTTACATCTTTACGAAGTAGCGAGTCTAAGAACGATAACCTGGGTGATGTTCTTTCTGCTTATACTGAATCCTTCCCCGTTTCCAAATCCTTTCTAGAAGAAGAAAACCAGTCGGAGTCGTCCAAGTCGGCCGAAGCGCTGCCCGGACCGCCCCAAGACCTCAAGGCTCCGATCGTCAAGCCGAGATTCGTGACGTTGAGCTGGCAGCCTCCCGCGGTTAAAAACGGAGAAATTGTGGCCTATGCCGTTTATTACAGGCAAGAGGGTAGTCAACGGTAAGTTGAATTTGGTAACATAATTATTTTGTTTTTCCACATTTAAAAAAAAAACCGTTTTGTCAACTTACATATTGAAATTTTGTATTTTGAGAATTTTCTATTAATGGTTGTTTTGTATCATCTTCAGTACAGGGTGAGTCAAGTTTTACCTCCGGTGGCAAAATAGTCCTTCAAAATAATTTGACAATTTTCATAAATTGCAAGAATGATTTTATATTATTAAGGAACATAGAAACGAGTAAAACCAATAACTGAAAATTTGTATAAAATTAACCGTTCAATATTTTTGATAAAAGTTTCCACAAAAAACATTTGCAGTAACGCGCTTTATAAAGTGGCGTTTATAGAATTTAATTATCTTTATTGGTTCTTGAGAACTTGGTACTAACTTAAAAATTAGTAAAACTGTCATCCAATAACTTTGAAAATTTGTATAAAATTAACTGTTCAATATTTTTGATAAAAGTTTGCAAAAAAACATTTGCAGTAATGCGCTTTATAAAGTGGCTTTTACAGAATTTAATTATCTTTATTGGTTCTTGAGAACTTGGTACCAATTTAAAAATTAGTAAAACCGTCATTCAATAACTTTGAAAATTTGTATAAAATTAACCGTTCAATATTTTTGCTAAAAGTTTCCACAAAAAACATTTGCAGTAACGCGCTTTATAAAGTGGCTTTTACAGAATTTAATTATTTTTATTGGTTCTTGAGAACTTTGTACCAATTTAAAAATTAGTAAAACTGTCATTAACTTTGAAAATTTGTATAAAATTAACTGTTCAATATTTTTGATAAAAGTTTAACTTGAAAATTTTGGCTTTATTTCAATTACTAGTTGTTCAATTTATTAGTTTTTTTAATGTACGAACAGTAAAATATTTTCACACAATTTAGCGCAATTGAAATAATTTTACTAATTTGCGTTTACTAAACAAATCCATTTCCGTATATTACATAAGTAGACCAATTTACCGGACAATGGCATTGATGTTGGATACTCGACTTTTTTAATTGGTATAACCGCGGCGGTAAAACTTGACTCACCCTGTAGAATACTAATTTATATTACAATGTGCCTTGACTGATTTTGATGTGTTTTAAGGGAACGAGTTTTGAACACTAATCGTTCACGTTTGGAGGAAATTAACATTGGGGGTCTCCAACCTGGGAGGGTTTATTATTTCCGAGTTGTTGCGTTTAATGAAAATGGCGCAGGGGCGACTTCGAAAAATTTGTATGTGGCCACCCAAACTGAAGAACATGTTCCTAGTGCACCCCAACAATTTGTGGCTTTTGCCAGTGGCATTAAATCTGTGCACGTTAGTTGGAAGCCGCCTGAAATTCCCAATGGAGTTATACAACGTTACAGAGTTTATTACATGGAGGTGAGTTTGCCCAAATTGAGTACAGTAATATCCCAATTTACACGCTTAGTGAATGAAAAAAAAGAACGTAAGCAAACCAAACGTAAAACGGGGTCAATTACGTTTTTTTTTAATAAAAAAACAAACGAATACAATAAAGTTGAAAACTGTATTTAACAGTGAAATCCTGTTTTAATTTTGCATCATGTCGAAATATTAAAAACAAAATTAAATCAAATTGTAATAAGAACGCGTGCGCGGTAATGATTAAAAAAAAGCATTATAGCGAATCAACGTAAACCGGGGTATTAGTGTACTTTTTAAGTATTGTTTTTTAAATTTCAGACGAGTTCTTCAACTGAACACGGCGTGGATACTCCTAATTTTGAGTACGATATAACTGGACTGTTGAAATTCACTGAATATAGCATTTGGGTTGTTGCTATTAATTATAACGGCCCTGGTGCTGCTACTGAAGAAAAATTAGTCAGAACATTCAGTGATGTCCCAACAGAACCGCCCCATAACGTTACGTTAGAACCTTCGAGTAGTTCTGTAAGAAAAAAACAGTTTTTTGAAATTTTTCTTAGTATTGTGTTTCAGAGCATAATAGTTCGTTGGGAACCGCCTCCAATTGAGGGCCAAAACGGGATAATATCGGGCTACAAATTAAAATTTCGCAAACAAGGAAAAAAAGGAGATACAATCACCACTGCTGCAAACTTGAGGATTTACCCTTTGAATAATTTGGAACGGGCCTCAATTTATCAAGTGAGATTGTGGGCCATGAATGTGAATGGCACCGGCCCCCCGACAGACTGGTTCGAAGTTGAAACGTACGAAAACGATTTGGATGAGTCCAAAGTTCCGGAAGCACCCAGTCCATTACGAGGTACCGATCTAATCAATCGAAACAAATTAAGTAATTCGAGCTGTTTCAGTCCGTCCTTCCTCTGATAAAATTTATGTGATGTGGAGCCCTCCGGAAAATCAAAATATAAAAGTGCGCAACTACATCTTGGGATGGGGGAAAGGAATCCCGGATATGTACTCTCAAGAGCTGGATGAAAAGCACCGAAACTATGCGATCGAACGCTTGGAGCCCAATTCTGAATATGTGATTAGTTTGCGAGCAAGTAATGAAATTGGCGCAGGCCCTCCTGTTTATGCGAATATTCGAACCAGGGATGAACCCGTGCCGGAACCAATCAGCCCTCTCATTCCACCAGTCGGTCTTAAAGCTCAAGTTCTTAGTTCTACTTCGGTGGTTTTGTACTGGACTGATACTTCCCTTAGTAAAAGTCAGGTGAGTGTGAAGTGAAATTATTTTTTTTTACTTTATGTTGGTAGTAATCAGTATTTAATACCATAACCTATACAATTTTGACAGAATTTCTTAAATGTTACGGAATATTAAAGATAAAGTTTTCCTCATTGGAAGTTTCTTTGAAAATTGCTTCCTTTGTGTGCTATATTTTCTAATAAAGCTCCATTACTAATATAACTTGCAAGTGAAATGCCATTACTACCAACATAAAGTAAAAAAAAGTATTTTTTCACATCCTAACCGTTACTGGAATTAAAAAAAGCCATAATAGTCCAGTCATTTTACACAAAAAAACATCCAATCTTCGAAAAAATTCCAAGTGGAGATTTTCCTTCGAGATTTGAATCAAAAACAGCGTTATAGTGAATCAACGTAAACCCGGGTATTAGTATAACTGACATTAAATTAATTTCTGTTTTAGTATGTGAGAGACAATCGTTTTTACATTGTAAAATACACAGCTGAAAAGAACTCAAAAATTCGTTACATCAATGTAACGGACCTGAATGTGATGATTAATGATCTGAAACCAAACACAGTGTACGAATTCACTGTGAAAGTTGTAAAAGGTAAGAGGCAATTATTTTCCGGTTGATTATTGAGTGCAGTTGTTGTAGGCCGGAGAGAGAGTCCTTGGAGTATGGTAGTTCACAATCAAACATGGGAGAATGCTCCGAACACTGCCCCACGTGACGTCACAGTGATCCCAGTGGAAGGCAATTCGCAAGTTGAATTAAGATGGCAGCCTCCAAAGTTGCAAAATGGCCACGTGACCGGTACTCAACAGGAATTAAAATATTCCAATAATGCAACTGCTCTTTCAGGCTACATAATATTATACACCATGGACAATTCGAAAAGGGACCGCGAATGGTCTGCAAAAGCGGTTAAGGACGACAAACCGAGCCTTGTCATCGCCGATTTGGAACCATCAACGACGTACTTTTTTAAAATTCAAGCTCGTAACAGTCGAGGAGTTGGCCCATTTTCACAGATTGTGTCGTTCAGGACTGGTCAAAGTAAGAATTGTTATTAGTAAATTATTATTTGCCATTATTTTGTTTTGTTGAATGAATGGGGATTTTTACATTGTAATTTTGAGTTCAGTCTTGTTATTTTTTTTTTGTTAGATACTGGCATGACATCTTCTGACAATCAGCAGCTAAAGGGTAATGATTTGTTTTTGCTATTGTTTGCTTAAATTTCAATTGCTTTTCATTAACGTTTGGCTCGAAAAAAAAATTCACCTGGACACCCTGTATAATATGATGATGAATTTTGCATTTTAGATGGACGAGGTGCATTTTCGGGAACGACGTTGCTGTACCTCATAATAGCAGGTTGCGTTCTTGCTGTGGTAACCGTTGCTGTAGTTATAACCGTTCTGTGTTGTCGACGGCGAGACACAAACACTTCACCTGAACGAAATAAAAAGGGGTATCAGAAAAGCAGCACCCAGAGTATCAAGCCTCCAGATTTGTGGATTCACCACGACCAAATGGAGTTAAAAGCCCTGGAAAAGAACCACTCGGGTAATGACGGTGCTAGCAGCAGTGGCGCAATGACTTTGCCGAGGAGTGTCGGCGCCAATGATTATGATCCTCACGATTCACATCACTCAAACTCTTTAGATAAGCGCACTTATGTTCCTAGTTATATGGGTAAGTTTGGCTTTTCGTTCTTAAGAATAAATATTATTAAAGAAGCTTAGTAAGCATCTTTTATGTTGATTTGTTACAAAAGTTTCTATTTTATGGTAAGTAATAATATTCTTAATTTTTGGATTTTATTCGTCATTTTTAACATTGGGTTACAACATGAAAGATGTGTGTATTGAGTTACATTTCCAAATTCTTTACATTCACACTATTTTTTTGTTCGTAATGCACGATTTATTTCTATTTGAGAGTTTAGTTTATTTTATGCACATTTGGGCTTTTGCTGCACTTAGGTGATGATAAAAAAAGGACAGTGAAGCCAAAACCAATTGCACTGCCCGTTGAGTCTCAAGCTCCAAGAGAATGTAAGTGCCGTTTGCTTTTGCATGTTATTTTTTGTTCTGAACTTTATTAAATAATTTAGTAGGTAACTTGAAAGCGGAAAATACAAGTTAGTTTTTTAAACACCACATAATTTATTCAAAGCTTGCTGCGAGGTTCACAGTAACATTGAAATGTTAGGGCATTTAGAAATTAGTCAAAATGTCAGGGAAAAATCAAGGAAATTTTGTATTTTATCAAAAAATCAGGGAATTTATTTTGTGTGCCTGAAAAAAGTTTAAATCGTACTTAACTTTTCAGGTATATACTAACGACTATTTACGGTCATAACTGATTACTTTTATTTTTGGGGGATCGCCACCCTGTATATCTATGTCTACTGTGTTTTGTACATAATTAGAACAATTAACTTGAACTGAAAATGTTGACTGGTTTAGTTAAAAGCACAAGTTACTACAAATAGGTCAGAGAAAATACTGACAAAGGGCCATGGAAAATCTTGAAAAGTCGGGAAATTTTAAAATACAGAATTGCTGTGAACCCTGTTGGAGGCATCAAAATAAATATCAAAAAGTGCATGAAATAATTAAATGAACACTAATTCAAACAGAAAATTAAAAACCTTCATTATTTTTTAGCAATGGCAGCCGCTCCACAAATAAATACATATCCAACTCAAAATAGTACTGATTCCACACCATCAAGCAGACCATCATACCCAAGAACGCAATATACAATATCTAGAGCTCACGTAACCATTGACCAAAACGCTCTAGCAAATAGTCAACCTTGTGAGAGTCCCTACGCATCTCACACCACTCACAGTGGATACGAAATCGGTTCCAGTAATTATTCATGGTATGTCTTATTCATTTTTTGTAAGAGAGGAAACAAAAATTTTTTTACAGTCAACCACCGACAGTTGCACATTTACCTCCATCTAGTTCTTACGCACCTGGCCTAAGCGTTCTAGCGGAATCTCAAGGAGGTAAACGGATGCAAAATCAGGGACACCCACTGAAAAGTTTCAGTGTGCCAGCGCCTCCTCCAGTTTCTGCTCCCGGCACGCCACAGCCGAAACACATTGGTAAGAAAATCCAAATGAATTTAATTATATAACGAATCATATTTTTTAGTATCTCAACCACAAGTTTTAATCCGGCCGGCAGCATCACCTTACAAAAAGCCTCTAAATAGCACAGACTGTGCGCATTCTCCTCCATCGCGCATAAACACGTCGAACCCTCCCCCTCACACCGCCGAAGAAGTCCAGCCCCTTAAGCCCTCCCATTCGACCGAGGAACTAAATCAAGAAATGGCCAATCTGGAAGGACTCATGTTGACGCTTAATGCAATCACTGCGAACGAATTTGAGTGCTAAAACTATTTCTATTTCTTCAATAGGCAGCTCATAAAGCGGACTCTCTAATTTAAACGATAAAAGTATTTGCAAACATTTGAGTAATATACAGAGAATTTTGCGACTGATCTCAAATAATGTGATTTAAGAAAATAACAGTGTGTCCCGGCTAAATGTGAATTTGATTAAAATTTTGCGCCCGATCGTACATTTTGGAACCACTTGTTATATCAATCAATCGATTTACCAAATTTTGTTCACATTTAGTTGGGAAACTATCCAATACACATTCTTTGCTGAATTAATTACGTAATAAGTTTTTAGGTTTAAGAAATTATTGTTTTGCCATATTTAACTTTGATGAAACGGAATTACAAAAATACGAATCACCCGTTATATACAGGATTGGGGTAAAGTATGGAACCAAGCAAATATCTTGAAAACGGACGAGACGATATTGATGAAATTTTGCAGGTTAGTGTAGTGACTCATATCACATCTGATGAATGTTTTTTTGGTTTCACTGTATTTCCGGTTTGACCGGAAGTATCCTCAACTTTTTTTTTTGAATGGAACAAATTCATATTCGTGCAGATTATAATAGCACTTGAGTCACTACACCAATCTGCAAAGTTTGATCAAAATCGTCTTGCCCGTTTTCAAGATATTTGCGTGGTTCCATACTTTATCCTAATCGCTTTTTCATCAATCACTTGTTTTACTGTAAGAAACCATAACGCAATTTAATTTTAATAGTTTTTATAGTGTAAACCAACCGGCAGATTGCCTACTTAACTTAAAGGTTTGCGAGTAAGAAGTAAAATGGCCATTAATGCAACTCTTGGTGACTTGAATTTTTGATGAATCGCAATTTGAGAGACTGCATCATTGTTTTGGTACAAATCACTGATGAGGCCTAATTTTTATATACCATTTACTGTAATTACATTTCAATGCATGAACTCGATGCAAAACTTGGAATTGGAAAGTTGCTATCTGTCCTAAACTTAAAAATTTGTGACGGTGAGTCGGATTAAATACTACAAAATATTTGCCTAAAGCACATTTGCATTCAGTATTCTTGCCTTTTTATACTGTCGAGTACGAATGCCGTTGATATATGTATTTTTAAAAAATTTAATGTACCTCGGATGTTGTAAGTAAAAATTTTTGATTATACCACAAGGTATTTGAGGTAAGCTTAAAACAAACTGTAAATATAATGTGTAAATTATATATTATTGTTTTATGATATACCCAGTGAAGGCACGTGATTTTTTGATTTTTTAAATTTTAATTGTCACAGCAAACTTAAAAATTGACTGATTGTAAATATTGCCTGCTCATTTAAAAAATCACATTTCTTCAAAGGCGGCTTTCGTATATGATGTCACAAGTTTTTCATCAAATTTGGCCCCCATGTCACAAGGTGTCACACTGTGCCAAGCACCCACGTGCGTCACGTCACAAGCAAAATTATTTTTATTTATAAAGGAAAATACAATTAATGAAAGATTCTACGAATTTATACTTAAAGAGCCGTCACGGACTGTCACAATTCCGCCTAAACTTGTGACATCTTTTGTGGAAGGCGCCAAATTCAAAAATTATAAAACGGTTCGCGTCATTAAAACTGTTCCCGGTGTATTGGAAAGTTTTGTTTATTACTGGATGGCCTCAACATTTATTTTTGCTGAATACAGTATTCCTGCTCACGTAATTGTAGTTCTACATTTTAACAGATGTTTGTACTTGGTATCCGGTAAGAGAATATTTATTTATAAATTAAGTTCTAACTTTAATTTGTGATGTGTGTTTTTATTTATTTTTTATTAGATCAGACTCTGCATAAGGAAAATTGATAGCATTCGCAAATATCTCGGCGGTCATAAAATAATTCATTTTGTCTTAACATAATCGTCAGAACTGCTTCATTACATTTGATTGTAGATATTTGTGAATGTTAATAATATAAGTTTTTGAACTTTGTAATGGAACTTTACAACATACAGGTACGGTTCTAAGTAATTACTTTTTATAAATGCCATGTATTGTAATATAAATATTTTATGATAATCATTTTATATTGTCTGTAATATATTATAAATGTGACTGATGTAATAAAAAAATAATTATGGTTACATTTTTGGCATTTCATTTAAAAATTGAAACAACAAATCTTAACACTTTCAATCCTAAATAACTATAAGTCGTTCGCATTTAGACTGCAGTGGAGGGCGGAGTTTGCAACACCTGATTTACACTAGTTATTTTTAGTTTTCAGTGAAGAGTAGAACATGTGACTACGGCGATTTAAACTCGCGGGCTCTTTAAATCAATCATATACAGACATTTTTGGCTAATATAGCAGTGAATTAGAAGAGTTGCTATTTTCAAATCAAAGTTGAAACAAAGCAGTGTTTTGGAAAATTCAATCGCCTCTTTGAAGAAAATATTGGTGTCTCGTATTAAGAAAAATTAAATACAACCGGTAATCAGTGTTTACTTTAAATAAACGGCGACTGTAATTAAACATTATTGTTACAAATCGAATTTTGTAAATACCCAATGTACCTCTGAGTAAGGGTACAACGACGTGTCAGTTATTCGATTCAATATGTGTGATTGTGTATAAAAGTAATGCTCGGATATGTTTATACTTCTTACTATTTTGTTGCATCTGTTAACATTTGCTACATCTTACGACAGAGGTAATTTTTTGCACCCTTTCGATGGTACCCTGAAAGTTTATTTGTAGGCACACATAACACAAATACGCCGAACGAAAAATTTGTATTTAGGGGCGATTCTGAGTATATATTCTATGCGAAAAAAGCCTCTTGGAACGAAGCTAGCACCATATGTCGAGCAACACGTTCTCGGTTAGCAGTGGTTCATACCAAAGAACGGGCCGAATTTCTTGCACAAGCTCTATCACAAACCATAGTAGGTAAGAACTTGTGGCTTCACTGAGCTGCAACATCCACCATATAGTCGAGATTTGGCACAGTTTGATTATTGTTGGTTAAATAGGTTTTGAAGATGTCTGGATAGGGGGACGTTTTAAGGGCGGACAATGGTTGTGGACCTCCACAGGATCTGTAATCCCCGCGCCGGAAAATGGATATCCTCCTTGGGTGAAGTACCCAACGGCGAGAGGAAAACGATGCTTGGCGTTGGATCGGAAGAACCATTGGGAACCAATCTTTGTAGAAATATCTTGTTACTTATATCGACCATTCATTTGTGAACAAAGTAAGTAAGAAATATTTGTGACTATCAAATTGCTAATCATATCCATTGAGGTTTATCTGAGAACCCCACCATTCCTCTGCCACCTACTGTTGTACAAATCGGGCCAAGTCAATTTTTCCTCTACCACGCTCGAGTTACTTGGGATGAAGCCATGGCTTACTGCAAGGAAATGGGCAGTCGCTTGGCCGTCATCCTGGAGCTCAACACGACTCAAACTTTAGTGGGAGTTATGAAGAGAAGCAGACCCGGTAAGACCGACGTTGTGAAATCTAAATTTTTGTTAAAATCAGATTAGCCTACGAGAATGTGTGGATCGGCGGAGTAAGGGACAGTGAGGGTTGGTTTTGGGCAAGCACGGAAAAGCGAATTGCGTCTGAAACTGACTTAGATGGATATCCTCCCTGGAAATATGGAGAAGCACGCAACGACAAGAAAAATTGTATAATCCTCGACCATCACCACTGCAGCAATCCCCTTCACATCGACAGCAGACTGATTCATTATTGCGAGCAAGGAGTCTTCATCGAAGAAGAATGCTCGGTGAAGAAAGACTTTTTATGTGAAAAATGTAGGCGCCTTTCAATTACTCAAAAGTTTGTGATTAACTTGCATTATTATAGCTGATATTTCATTTGGGGATAGTCCAGGAGTTGATTTTATCATAAGCACCGTGTATGTAATGTACCTTCAGAAGAGAACTTGGGTAGAAGCAAAGTTCATATGCGAACAGAGCAACTGGACCCTTGCAGTGCCAAAATCGAAACACGAATGGGATTACATTGTCTACATGATGCACGAACTCTCAAGTAACTGGCAATCTCCAAAAACTGTGTTATTACATATTCTTTTCAGTGGAAGTTGATCACTTATGGTTGGGCGGCATTTGGCAAAACGACAAATGGTTATGGTTGAGCGAAGACGCGATAACGTTACCATCGGAAAACTCCACCTGGCCTCCTTGGTGCCGGCGATGGCCCATTTACGAAGAAGGGGAAGACTGCTTGAATTTGGATCGAGATGCGCATAACTTGGCACTGATCTATGGTTTCAACTGCTCAGCAAAACAAGAATTCGTTTGCCAGATCACTTCCAATAATTCCATAAACCTTCCAGATCAAGAAACAACCGTTATACTATCTGATGGGAAGTTAAAGCATCTGGAAGCTTCACATGCCTGTGCACTTAACAACTCAGAACTTATTGTGGTGAATAGTATGAGTGCAGCCAAACAATTGGCGTTGACATTGCCCCACGGTACTGTATTACAATCTTCAAAAAATTGTTGTGAAAATGCATGTCACAGATGAACTGGTCTGGATCGGTGGGAAGCAAGAAGATTCTGTTTGGAGATGGATGAGGACAAGAGAAATCATACCCGACGTTCCCCAAGCAGACGGCTATCCTCCTTGGCAAGATTTGCAAACGATCAATTCATCGCATGTTTGTTTGGCAATGAGTTCTGGTTTTCGAAAGGTTCCTCAATTTTGGGAGAGAGATTGTTCTGAAAAATATCGATACGTTTGTCGACTAGGTAAAAACCTTTCATTCTCCATCGTTTCTGAATGCTCCTTTTCTATTTTCGACTATCTGTTTGTAATTTTTTGTTCCTAACTCCACTTGGTCCTGAGTTGGGCATTCCAACTACACAACTGCCGGTAGTACCGAGTAAAAACCTTTCAGCTTTCCAAACTTAATTGGTTCATCGTTTCTGAATGGCTCTTTTTCTATTTTCGGCTATCTGTTTTAAATTTTTTGTTTCTAACTCCACTTGGTCCTGGGTTTTCTACTTTTGGACATCTTCACTAGACAACTGGCCGCTTTGTCTGTTTGTAATACCCTGCAAAAACTTTTCAGGTCTTCAAACATAATTGACCCTTCGTTTCCAAATGGTTCCTTTCCTAATTTTGACTACCTTCTTCCAACTATTCATTTCTAACTCCACTTGGTCCTGTGTTTTCTACTTTTGGACATCCTCACTACACAACTGGCCGCTTTGTCTGTTGGTAATACCCTGCAAAAACTTTTCAGGTCTTCAAACATAATTGACCCTTCGTTTCCAAATGGTTCCTTTCCTAACTTTGACTACCTTCTTCTAACTATTCATTTCTAACTCCACTTGGTCCTGGGTTTTCTACTTTTGGACATCCTCACTACACAAGTGACCGCTTTGTCTGTTAGTAATACCCTGCAAAAACTTTTCACTTCTTCAAACATAATTGACCCTTCGTTTCCAAATGGTTCCTTTCCTAATTTTGACTACCTTCTTCTAACTATTCATTTATAACTCCACTTGGTCCTGGGTTTTCTACTTTTGGACATCCTCATTACAAAACTGGCCGCTTTGTCTGTTGGTAATACCCTGCAAAAACTTTTCAGGTCTTCACACATAATTGGCCCTTCGTTTCCAAATGGTTCCTTTCCTATTTTGGCTACCTTCTTCTAACTATTCATTTCTAACTCCACTTGGTCCTGGGTTTTCTATTTTTGGACATCCTCACTCATAACTGGCCGCTTTGTCTGTTGGTAATTATGATTGGTATTGCTCCATTAGTTCTCCCACCTTCTTGAAATTTTATTTGAAACTATAAAATATTAATTTCTACTTTTAGCACTGAACAACGTCCCTCAGGCAGATATAACAGATACATACAAAAATGAAACTTACTATTTCTATAAAAAAAATGTAACTTGGGACGAAGCTGTAGCAATATGCGAATTAACAAATAAGCAATTAGTGGAAGCCAGAAGCACCCCACTAATTAATTTTCTAATGGGAATAATGAAAGGTATGTATAAGACCAGAATTTCAAGATGCTGACAAATAACAAATAGATGATCCACCCATATGGATAAATGGAAGGCGAATTATGGAAGGAGCATGGGCGTGGCATTCAAATTCTGAAGGTATACCACCAACAGCCACCAACGGATTTCCACCATGGGGGAAGAATACCATGAATAGTAGCATTCACAACTGTTTGATGTTAAATAGAGAAAATCCCAATTTTGAAGCGGATGAGTGCAAGGCTTTGCACGGTTTCGTCTGTGTTAACAGTAATGCAACCAATTATTTATCATTCTGAAACCAACCCAAAATGTTCGCAGAAAAATCATTGCCACAAGTTCCCATAAACATAAAGGACATTTCCGTAGAAGTGCCGCGGCTAATAGCTGACATACAGAAGGCCAAGCAAGCTTGTAAAGATACAGGGATGGAAGTTCTTGATCTGACCAAATCAATTTCCTTCATAAATAAATTTATGACCTCGCAAAGTATTCCACACGATTTAATTCGATATCTATTTTAACCAACGGATTTTAGAGATTAAGGCGATTTGGCTGGACTTTATGCGCAACGAGACTGGAGGCAAATGGGTCAATATTGAAACGCACGAGGAATTAAAATCCGAGCTTCCATTTGTGGAGGGCAAAAGCGAATATTCCACCACGAGCTGTCTTACTTTGGAATTGGTAAAAAATGAGCTACAGCTGATATCAGCCGACTGCAACGATTTCAAGCACATGATGTGTTACAAACGTCGGTATAAAACCGCCCTAAAAACGATTTTTTAAAGTTTTTGTCCAACAGCGGATCCACCCCCTCAGGAGCAGTCCAAAGTGGTCAACAGCACAATAACACTGGTCACTAAATTGCCCGAAAATAGTTTCAACACAACAAACGTACTCTGCAGCGATAAGGGGGGCGAAATGATCGATAAAACCTTGATACCAGCAGCCATCGAGTTTTTCAAAACCTTGCATGACGCTTATAAAACATTTTGGATTGGTAACGAGGAATTCAATTTAAACCGAACGCCTTGTAGAAACAAAATAGGCAACACAAATTGCATTTTTATGGCACTTTTCAATCAGCCATCTTTGGAATGCAAGATGTGTTGCCTATTTTAAACCAAGACGTTCGTATTTAAGTTGTAAAACTGTGTTTTTTTTTTAAGAAATTTTTCTTTAGGAGCATCATACAGTAATAACGCTTGGATGTGGTCAGATGGAACACCGGTTGAACTGAAAAATTTACCTTCTCCGTTTATAGAAAACGAAAATGAAAATGTTCATTACTGTTTGTATTATAATAGGGCAGAAGACACACTTTTAGCAGATGATTGCAGTAAAAAGCACAGTACCATGTGCCAACAAGGTAACTATCCTCTACAAATTTCGAATAATTGGATTTTATTTGGCTATAATTTTTTCTCAATTCAAAATCAACCCTTAAATTTGCATTGTTACCAACCTTACTTAAGTAGCGCTTTAAAGTTCATCTTAAATTAAGTGTTGCTTAACTAAAGAACACATTTTTACTTTTTGTGCTAATGATTTTCTTCTTCATATTTTCTACTAAATATGCAGTTCGCTGGACCTGTCCTCAACTGGTTGAAGAAAATGCGATAGTTTTTAAACCAAAGGAATGTTCAAAAGGCGAGATGGAAGAAGGACAAATATGCAACGTGTACTGTTCAACCAAAACTCTATTTGGGCCGGAAAGACTCGTCTGCACCAAGGGCGTCTGGACCTTCAGAGGAAAGCAGCCTAAGAAAATCGCTTGCCTAAGTAAGGGCCGCTTAGTGTACAATAATATTTGATGCCGTTTGATTTAAGGTGAAAGTGACATGGGCGCTTATTTGCACAACACCATCTTTAACTTAACCAAATCTTCTGTGATTTTTATGATTGATAACGGAGCCGATTCGAAACTGCTAGGAAGCAGCATCGCCATAGCCGAATCCATCGCAGATTCACTTATGTAACTCAGTAATTCGCCAAAAAAATGAATACAGTCGATTTTTGTAGATTGAGCAACGTGAGAACAGCCGCAGTTGAAGTGTATTCAAACAAAGGCATCATCACCGAACCGGACGAAAACAGCAACTGTTACATAAAAAATACCTTCCGATGCGTTCGGGAAAGAGGACCCAAGCTCGACCATTCACCGGCCAATTACTACGAGGCGTTCAAAACCGTCGAAAAACACATGAAGTCAAGAAGAATGCATATTTCTCAACTTTTGATCGGTAAAATTTTAAAATATTAAGTCCTAAAATTGACTACTTTGGTTTTAGTATTTTTTGCAATTCGTCCAGATGAAGGTTCGTTCAACAGATCCTTAATCATCTCCAATATGAAAGACAAGGGTACCGCTATTGTAGTAGTTAGTTTAGGTAGGAATGTTAACCCAAACCTCTGTCAAGAAATTGCAACCATGGACGGCCAAATGTTGCAATATTACGCACTTAGAGATTATCAAAGCGCTAAAAGGTTCAGAAACGCGCTGCAACAGCGCAGCATCATAAAAAGCAGCGCGGATTGTCCTAGATATGACCGCTGTTAACCAGCAAGTTTGGGCGTCTTAGCAAATTGTTTAAAGATATAATAAACAAACAATGTAATTGTTGCATTTTTTATTAACCAATTCCTAACGAATGGGAGGTGTATTTCTACAAATTTCTATATGAATATACTTGGATAAATGGTTTCGTAACACTCCAATTTTACCATTAGGTCAGGTACCTTCTTCCAGAAACTTCTTTAAACCTTTTGTAAGAAGTCTCAGTTAACCCTGTGTTTGTGTGGAGCATAATTAGGAGCATATGATGAAATCTGACTAAAGCCCTCTAGCATGCATTGTAAGTAGCTTGGAATACAACACCTCAACAGGTGCATTCCAAGACTATGTTGGAGTTAATATGATCTTCAAAGTCATTGTAGAAGAAGCCGTTCATCTGTAGGGGTTATGGCATGAGCTTCTATTGCTCATAGTCGTATGTCCTCCTTGATGCTCATTTCAGTGATGAAATTCTATGCCCTCCTCGTCTTGCAGTAGCTGGAAAACCTCAAAGAGCTTCTTTAAACTCTTGCAAGAAGCCCAAGTTAACCTTGTGTTTGTGTGGGATTGGGAGGAAATGATGAAGCTAGCTAACTATGTAAAACTATCTGGCACACTTGCAATGCGTGGAAACAGTATGAAAACAGTAGGTGTAGTGGTATTCCAAGACTATGTGGTAGTAGGCACGATCTTTAAGTCTTTCCAGAAAGACCTGTTATGGCATCTTAGTGATGAAGTTCCATGCTGAAAAACCTCCAAGAGCTTTTTTAAATCTCTTTGATGGAACCCATGTTAACTTTCTGCCATGCCTATCCAAATTTCCAGATTTGGGACATGGTGGGGGGGATGATGCACCAGGCTAACCTTGCTGAGGTTGGAAGCTATCTGGACGCTTTGCAAATTCTTCTTGCAGTTGCTGAAAAACCTCCAAGAGCTTTTTTAAACCTCTTTGATGGAGCCCATGTAAACTTTCTGCCATGCCTATCTAAATTTCCAGATTTGGGACATGGGGGGGGGAAACATAATACACCAAGTTAACCTTGCTGAGGCTGGAAGCTATCTGGACGCTTTGCAAATTTTTCTTGCAGTTGCTGGAAAACCTCGAAAAGCTTTTTTAAACCTCTTTGATGGAACCCATGTTAACTTTCTGCCATGCCCATCTAAATTTTCAGATTTGGGACATGGTGGGGGGGGATAATGCACCAAGCTAACCTTGCTGAGGCTGGAAGCTATCTGGACGCTTTGCAAATTGCCTGGGACACAATTACCAGTGGAACTAAATGTACCAACGAGTGAGCATGTAAATATACTAAATGGCCAAGAAGGGGTGCGAATATTTTTACCGAATATGTTGTTCTTCGGCTTCTTCTCCCTCTCCCTACGTCTAGTTTCCGTAACTAACAATATAAACAATTTGCAGTGTAAACTTTATAACAATTATTGAATACAAACAATTTAACAAAATATCATTGTTCAAAAATGAATTGAAACCGGCGTCGATTATTAACTTACACATACGTTTACATCTCGCCACGGTACTGAAATATAAAACTCATGTGTCCGAATTTAATCTTCATTTTCCTGTTACCTAATGTTATATTCGGTTACGATATATGTAAACCAATGCATTTCTACATTACCAGTTACAAAAAATTTAATTTCAGCTCCGCACGAAATTGCCAACCCCATCGAAAAATTCAATTTCACAAACGACTACCAATTTGTTTTTTTCTCCAAGGCTGCGACGTGGAAAGAGGCTTACATCATATGCCAAGCGACGCACGCCAGATTAGCGGTAATTAACACGCCAGATCGCGCCGACTTCATCGCTCAGGCTTTATCCCAAACGATCATTGGTAACTCTTATCGATCGCAGTTGATACCTACTAAGTTTTTTAATTAGGTTTTGAGGATGTTTGGATCGGAGGAAATTTCGCCAACGATGTCTGGACGTGGATTCCCACCGGAGAGCAGTTGGTGGCGCCTGAAAATAATTTTCCCCCTTGGATACACTATCCCACCGAAAGGGGCAAGAAGTGCCTGGCGATGGACCGGAAGAACCATTGGAAGCCGCTGTTTCTTGCCCTCTCATGCGATTTGCATCGACCCTTCGTTTGCGAACAAAGTAATTAAAAAAAATCCCAACCATCTTATTGATTGAAACTTTGATTTAGGTTTAACAAGCTTCCGACCGGCCATTTCGTCGACGCCCAATTCCCTGCAAATCGGAAGCAGCCAGTATTTGCTGTACCATGCGCGCGTCACATGGGACGAAGCGACGGCCTTCTGTAAGGAAATCAAAGGGCGACTGGCCGTTGTGCGGAACCTAAACGCGACCCAAGTCCTTGTCACATTTATGCAACGATCGAGACCTGGTACAATCTGAAGATAATATTAATTTAGGCTTGATATGCGGACGTTTTAGTGTACGAAAGTGCGTGGATTGGGGCGAGGAGAGAAGAAGACGGTTGGTTTTGGGTCTCGACTGGCGACAAACTTGAAGAAGAGGCAGATTTAACTGGATATCCTCCCTGGAAGTACAGCGCCCCTCTCAACAGGAAAACGGACGATTGCCTCATTTTGGACCATCACCTCTGCAACAGACCCTTCCATCTGACTGGTAAATTGTCGCATTTTTGTGAAGAAGGCGTTTTCCTTGAAGTGCCTTGTTCGCTAAAACGGAATGTCGTCTGCGAAATGGGTAAGTTACTATTGGGTTTTGTCAACTTACTTAATATTTTTGGTAGTGGCCGAAGCAATAGTAGATAATGGAGAACAACCTAATACAATTGACGGTTACTATTATGTGATTTACTTGACGAAAAAAACTTGGGCAGAAGCCAAGGACATATGCGAACGAAGTAAATGGACATTGGCCATCCTCGAAACGAAATTCGATTGGGAAAAACTTCTGGATGTGATGGAAGACTCGACAGGCAATAGCTCCATCAATAATAAGAGTTTCTCCTCATTAATTAATTTTAGTTGAAATTGACCATTTATGGTTAGGAGGATTTTGGCGTCAAAAGTGGTTATGGTTGAATGGCCAATCTATCAAATTGCCAACGAAAAATTCCACCTGGCCGCCTTGGTGTCTCGCATGGCCCATCCACGAGGAAAATGAAAACTGCCTCAATTTGGACCGAGACGCGCACGATGAACCACTGGTATACGGTTTTGACTGTACCATAAGGCAACCGTTTGTTTGCCAAGTTAATGGTAGTCCAATTGGCGATGGTAAACTCGTGAAATTAACTTCTTCTTCCAGCTCTAACTTACATTGACGCTCCCGATTCGACTTTAATTAGATCAATTGTGGTAGGAGACAACGAGATAACTCATTACGAAGCCGAAGCAGCTTGTAAAATGAACACGTCGGAACTAATCGTAGTCAACAATTTAAAAACAGCTACGGATTTGGCGGTGTCTTTGCAAGAAGGTGGGTCATTATCGGTAATTAAGCCCCAAATGGCCAAGGAATGTTTCAGGCGAATTGTTTTGGATTGGCGCTAGAAAGGAAAAAGATACTGGAACTTGGCGATGGTTATCAACGAATAAAATTATCTCAAACGTCCGAGGATCGGATGGATATCCTCCTTGGAACGACCTGCAACCCTTAAGTTTGACCAATTCCTGCTTGGCCCTGCGTTTGCATTTTCAGGCCAGGCCCCAATTCATCGAACTGGAATGCGAAGACCGGCACAAGTATCTTTGCAAAAAAGGTAGAACTTTCAGCCTTTGGCCAATTGATGTCTTCTTTTTTCCAACAGTTGTCAACGTTCCTCTTCATCCAAATACAACTGAGCTGTTCCACAACAAAACATACTACTTCTACCGACAGAACGTGACTTACCCGGAAGCAATGGCTGTGTGTGCTGCTAAAGGTTTGCAGCTTGTCGATGTCCTCAATCTGGAAATGGCCAATTCTTTGGTTGGAGTTATGAAAGGTAGTTGCAGACCAACAACGACCAGAATTAGATTGTGCAATTTGCAGATCCTCTTTGGACGAACGGCAAACAGATTTTAGACAACACTTGGATTTGGACAACAACCGGCCAAACAATACAACGCCAAGCACACAACGGTTACCCACCTTGGAGTGAAGCTCCAATTAGTAACTCCACGGGCAACTGCTTGTTGCTGACCAGAGAGCCGCTTACTTTCCTTGGAGAAAATTGCGACCATCGTCATTACTTCGTCTGCATGGACAGTACGTAAGGAAAAACTTTTGCAGGAGTTTCACAACTCAATTTCAGAGAGAGACAATCCCGAATCGGTCACTTTCAACAATATGACTATCGTATCCATCATTCCTAAATTTGAAATGGCTAAAAACGCTTGCAGAGCTTTGAATCAAACGATAGTGAGTCCTTCTAAAATACCTGCAAACATGAAGAGATTCATGAAAAACGAAAGTAACTAACCGTTTTCCTTTAAACTCAATAATTAAATTTAATTGTAGATATCAAGACGATGTGGTTGAGCGTTGTGCGGAACGAATCGAGTGAGAAATGGATGGACTTGGAAACTAATGAGCTGTTAAAGTCTGACTTGCCAATACTGGAGGTTGAGGTGAACTCAGATGCGCCTAAAAACTGTCTTTCATTGGATTTGATAAATGACACTTTATATCTAGTGCCGGGATTTTGCAACGATTTCAAGCATATGATCTGCTACAAAGGTAAAGATTTAATCGATGGGAAGATAATAAAATAGATTTTTGCAGAGAATCCAGCGCCACCTGAAGAAAGTCTAACCATTAACGACACTGTGACCCTTCATACGATTTTGAATGAAAATGGTTTTGGCAAAAATAAACTGCAATGCCAGGACTTTGGGGGAGAAGTAATTGGACAAGATTTTTTGCAGGAAGCAATTGAGTTTTTCAAAACCCTGCACGCTGATTATAAGTCATTTTGGATTGGTAAGATACCACCGCCGGTATTACCTTGAAGGAAAGCTATTAATTCAGGAGCAACATCCGATAAGGAGGTGTGGAAGTGGCCTGATGGTTCGCTGGTCAAATCAGCAGACTTAGTACTACCGACCGTAGAGGACTCTCGACAAGTACCAAAATGCCTAGTTTACAGTAGAGAAGATGATAGAGAAGAACTGTTATCTGCCAATTGTAATGAGAAGCACAGTGCCATGTGCCAACTAGGTATTGAGTTCATTAGGTTATTCAAGTGGTTATGTTACGTGCAGTTCGCAGACCTTGTGGACCTTTAGCCAATGGTAGTCTTTTATTTTGGACGCCTGAAGAATGCACAAGGGGCAAAATGGAGGAAGGAACGATATGCAATGCGCAGTGCGAAAGAAAGTTTTTGTACGGGCCAGATCGATTTGTTTGCACTAAAGGCAATTGGACCTACAAAGGAATAACTATAAACAGACCTGTTTGTGACGGTAAATGATTTTCTTTATTTTTAAAATTATTTCAACGAGTTATTATATTTGAGATGATCATCCACACGCTATCAACATGGGAGAAAGTATTCAATTAATCGTTAGGGAGTTCCACAAGTCCTACTTAATGTTCGTAATCGATAATGGTGGCAGAAAAGATCTGTACCAAAGCAGCATCGCCCTTGCTAAAAGTTTAGGAAATGTAGTTCTGTAATCTATTTTTCTCATCCTTGTAAGCAGTTGAGTGACTGGTGTTTTTCAGATTGAGCAATTTGAACAAAGCCTTCATTTTTATGTATTCTTCCAGAGCCAGAATTATCGATCTCTCCGAAGACAACAACTGCTACTTATATGCCACGTTTACGTGTTTGCAACATATGGCAACGCCTAGTAACATTGCCAATTACACTGCCGCGTACTCTTTCATCAAAAAGTACGCCGAGCACAAGAAATTGCCTTGGCAAAAAATGCTGCTAGGTAAGAAATAAATTAGTTCCATTTGATAGTTAGGTTGTGTGTGTTGCAGTATTTTTCGCGCTGCGTGAAGACAAGGGACCAATGACCAGAAATGAGTTGGTCTCTCTGTTCAAAAATAACGGTGTGACCATAATGGTAGTTAGTATAGAAAATGACGTAGATAGGCACGTTTGCCAAGATATGGCTTCGGTGTACGATAAAAATGTGCTTTACTATCCTTTCAAGGACACCGCAAACGTAAGGAATGCCGCAAGAACTGTATCCGTGAATTATCACGCTATTCCACTGCAAGACTGCGTCAGCAGAACCAATTCGCCTTGCAGACGTTATTAACTTGTAATAATTTCTGCAAAATAAAAACTTGAATTGAAACTAATCTTGGCAACTAAATTTGGCATTTCCTGAAGTGGCAGCAGCAAATTTTCTGGCTGTTTTGGTGGCAAGGCGCCGTTCTCCTTCATTCTACCTCGTTCCTCTTCATTCTTTCTAATTTTTCTCCATCTGTCTTTGTTCTATGGTTCCATGGTTTTATCTCTTTCATCATTCCTTCAGCCTTTTATCCATTGGATTCCAGTTTCAGTCTCCATTCTCGTACTTTTTTTGATCTCTTCGTTTCTTGTGCTATCCAATCAGTCAGCAGTTATTGGTACTTGAAATTAATTAATTTCAACACTCTAATTTCATCAACAAAATTTTTTGTCGTCTGCTATATGTAATCAGGCAATGCCATATCGATAATAGCTTTGTTTATTATATTTAAAGAAAATAATAACTTTCCTGCACTCAAATGTATCGACTCTCCTAGTCGTGGTTAGTTTACATATTAAAAATTGAACGTGGCATTGTGTACTATGTAAGAGACCAATACACGAAATGTTTAAAAGTTTTATTTATGCAGTTTATCCGATACTTGTGATAGCTTACGATCGAGGTAATTTGTGAAAAATTTATCGCCAGTTTCTTCATCGTTTCGACAATTCTAGGATCGCACAATTTACGAGCGGAAAAAGAACTATTTCGATATGGCGATTACACTTTCACATTTTACAACTCGCACGTAAACTGGGAAGAAGCGAGGGCGATCTGCAGGTCGACCAACTCCAAACTGGCTGTGCTCCATACCACGGAACGAGCTAAATTCATCGCAGAATCTCTCAGCAAAACGGTATATGGTGAGTTTCAATTTGAATCGTTCCGACCAGTGCAGGATTTACGTATAAGCTGCAAAAGTTACAGCTTAGGGGCCCCACTTTCTTGGGGGGCCCCAAAAAATTGTCTAGGTGCCTGAAAATCATATTTGGCACTGACATATCGACGGATTTAGGCCGAAACGGCATAAACGCCATTTGGTAAGTTTACAGGAGATAGAAAATACCGATTAGTTTCTTTGAAATTTTTCGTATCTTAATCGGCCATTTTCCTTATTTTTTTAAATTTTTTTTGAATCCACATTTTCATAAAGTGTGCTCAGGTGAAATTATTTTCCATTTTCTTGTTTTCAAATGATTACAACAAGGGTTGAATCTTAAGAGTCGGTTTTCCTAGGTAAAACCATGCAAATTGCAGGGCACATTTTCATAAAGTGTGCTCAGGTCAATTTTTTTTTCCGATTTATGTTAGAATCCACATTTTCATAAAGTATGCTCAGGTAAAAATTTTTTCCATAATGTAATGTACATGGAAAAATCTCAGGTAGTGGTTCAGTCAAAATCATATCATTAGTTGATAATATCATAGTTGAATCTTGGCTTATAGTATTATTACTTTCTATACAACCGTTTTTTCTATTGACATTTCATTTTTGTTATTTAAAAAAATTATATTATTTTGCAAAACTAAAACTAGGGCTTTTACAAAGAATTTAGAAGTTCGGAATTATTTGGAGTTTGAACGTCTACTAGAAAATTGAAGCTACTTGATTCAGTCTTATCGTTTGGTACAATCATTTGCCACAATTATTTGCCGTTTGAATATCTACTGAGAGATTGGAACTACTTGTTTCAGTCTTATCATTTGGTACAGTCATTTCTAAGTCGTAGTTTTTGTTTTTTGACTTGTGTTCCTGCAGCATAGTAAATATTTTTTTCGTCCTGGAATTCATCCTTCTGAAAAGATCAAAATTGTATAAGCGCCAAAACTAAAACCACGATTATCTGATAGATATATTATCTAACTTATTAAATTAAGCAATTTTAATGGTCCAAATAAATTAAAGTATAATTTCTGCTTGTAAAAATTGTAAGTTAGCTTCCAAATATTACAAATTGTTTGTTTAATGATACTAATGTATTTGCATAGGAAAATGTCGCTTATGCCAACCTAATATTTTTATAAAAAAATTGACATAAATGCCAAATATTTAATTAAGATTTTGAAGACGAAAACAAAAATAACAATGAAAACAAATGAAATATTTAAGAAGTTTACTGTTCTAGAAATGGGAAAATATAAAAATTATAGTATTTCTCTACTTACATTTATGAAATTACAATGTGTTTATGTGCTGAAATATTCTTATGAGAATTTATGTCTTACCAACTCACCAATACGTGGTCATATAGCGTTTATGCAAACTTAAAAGCTAAATAGCTATATTTTCTGTCGCTTATACCATTTAAAATTCTTTTTCAAGTGATACCAATATCTCAAATTCGAATTTTTGACATTTATGTCGTTTTTGTATAAATCCGTCGATATAATATCTGGGCCCCATATATCAAAGAGCTTAGGGTCTTATCAAGTCTAAATCCGGCCCTGGTTCCGACCATTTATTACCAATCAATCGTTTTGAAGGTTTCGAAGATGTCTGGATAGGCGGCCACTATGTCATTGATCGGTGGGTCTGGGTTCCTACTAAGGAACCACTACCAAAAGCGGCCGGTGGTTATCCCCCTTGGTTGCACTATCCGACCAAAAGGGGAAGATTATGTCTGGCCGTCGATCGGCGAAACCACTCCACCCCTATTTTTGTGGACCTGAAGTGTTTCCTCAAACGCCCGTTCGTCTGTGAAGAGAGTAAGTAAAACATGTTCAATTTGAAAATGTTTGGTGGTGTTTTTTTTTTTTAATTCATGTGTTTCCAGCTCTCGAGAGGAAGATGGCTGACACACCAACGATGGTTCAAGTATTGAATGCGAGTATGAATCAATATTATCTGTACCACGCACGTGTGACTTGGAATGAAGCAGTGAGTTATTGCAAGGAAACCACAAGTCATATAGCCACCATCTTCGATTTGAAGACTGCGTTGGAAATAACAACGCATATGCGACGACTTCGGCCAGGTGACTAGGAACATTTAGAACCAATCAATTTTTTAATTTTCTTTTGGCAGAAATTGAAAACGCGTGGATTGGTGCTAGGAGGACCTCCGAAAATTGGGAATGGATTGCTCTCAACAAGGTTTTGCCCAACCAAACCGACGAGGAAACTGGATATCCCCCTTGGAAGTTAAAACGTGTGGAAGAATCGCAGTCTAGGAACTGTCTGCTGCTCGACCAACATGTTTGCAACAATCCGCAACATTTATTTAACAACAAGCACATATGCCAGGAACCAGTTTTCCTCCAAGTGGATTGTGAGTTACAGAAAAGTTTTGTTTGCGAAATTGGTGAGGATTGTTTGGAAGCAGGTCATTTGTTACATCTGGTGTTTTTACAGTCGCGAATAAGCCAACAGATAACGGCCCAAACGATTTGGTAACAATCAACAGAATGACCTATATCTTTTCGCAACAGAAATTACCATTCGGTGAAGCTGTGGCTGCGTGCAATTCGTACCATGGTACTTTAGCTATGCCTTCCACGTCCGATCAACTGACCACAATTGTATCTAGCCTGGCAAACTTCGAATGTAAGTACAGGTAGCCCTCGATATACGCCGCCTCAATTTACGCCGATTCACAATAGCGCCGTTGTGGAATTCACTGTTTCGCCGTGTACATAATTGGGTAATTCCCCGATTCTTCCTATGTTAGACTGATTTTCGTTTCAGTGTTGAGCCGCGACGTTGTGAATTCTTTTTTCCAAAAAATGTAACAGATCCGAAACTTTGAAATTTCATTTGTTTTTGTTAATATTTTTTAATAAAAACATTTCACTTCATTTTATCTTGAAATACATTTTAAAAATTAAATTTATAATACACCTATCCTCCGATTTACACGATACTTTTTAACACGATTTCGCTTTTACACGATTTTTAAAATAACGAATTCAAAATGAAATGGTAAAAATGAATATTTCAGATGAGTACATATTTCTACAATCATTTTTAAACTCCGTTCACTTGGTTATACATATTGGTGATTCCCCGTTTTGTATGCACAATAAAACTTCCTACGTATTCACGTAAATTACTGCAGTAAATTTGTGCCAGTAGAAAAGTGTACATCAATGTGTTTTTACTAATCAGAATTTCTTAAACTTCATATTTACTGGTTAGCGATAAACAATTATTTTTTGTGGCATTTTTACAATTTTTTTCGCAATAAAATTTTAAACCATAGCAGTTTTTAATAGAGTATGAAGAGACCTTTCAAATGAGGTATCACAAGCCCCTATTTCCTATTTAAAAATTTGGGGGTTGAAACTGTCACTCGAAGAGAGTTGAGGTTAGGGATGACATTTTTACTTTGCAGGATATCGTGCCATAAACGGGATTTTTTATAAATATGCACAATAATTGAGATACTGAATTTATTCCATTTATTTTATGAATGAACTGTTATTTTAATTTTTTTAAATATCTTATTAAAAAAAATTACGTTAAGTAAATGACGTTGTTTTCGATTTACACGGTTTTGCCTATAAAAAAACAATCTTTCGTGTAAATCGGGGGATAGGTGTATATGTAGTTTGCATTATATTGTATTAATAAATAAAATGATTTGCTTCTTTTTCACTTATGTAGAACCTAACCCTATACATCACTGTAAATATGGGTTCTTTTTACGCCGATTCGATTTGCGCCGGCTTTTGTAAGAGCGGAACTGCTGCGTAAACCGAGGGCTACCTGTAATTTTTTCTTTTTGGTATCTCTGAAACCCAACTTAATTAGTTCAGTTTGGTACAAATTAAAAATGTTTCTGTTGTGTTTAGACTCCTGGCTGCACATTTGGATAGGGGCTGTTTGGAACTCAACCTCAAAGAAGTGGTTTTGGCTGAATGGTGATGAAGTAAACTCAGACACGTCCGAATACCTTCCTTGGTGTCTGGACATACCTATTCATGAGAGTGGACAAGATTGCCTAAATTTGGATCGAGATGATCACGACGTGTCGTTGATTTATGGTTACGACTGTTTGCAGCCACAAGGATACGTTTGCGAGCTTTCAAGTAAAAATCCAAATTTGTACTAATCAATTTTTCAACCAACTGAGTAAGCGCGCCATTAATAACAGATTATTTCAAAGGTAAGTTGAAATTACAGTGGTTTCGACCTTGCTTACCGCCCGGCGGACGGTAAGTGTATTATTACGCACCTTCAACATATTCTGTAGTTGTACGGTATAACTTGACTAATTCGGACAGTTTGGTGTCACTTGCCTCTATAAAAAATTTATTGTTTTTGCTTTATGTTGTTACAGAATATTGAAGATAAAGTTTTTCTCATCAAAAGTTTGGTTTTGTGCTATATTTTCAAATTTTGATACTACATTTATAATATAACATTAGATGCAAAATGCCATTACTATCAACATAAAGTAAAAAAAAAAAATTTCATAACTTTCTAACCTTTCTGGAATTAAAAAACACTTCATTTACCACACTTGTAAGTTAGCATTAATTCTATTATCATAATTTAACAAATTCATTATACCAAGAATTTTACTTGTTGAAATTTTTCTCGGTCGGTTGAAAAAATAGTATAAGAACCTCGGTCGGTAAGCATTTTTCTTGCCTAAAAACCCTCAGAAAGTCTCGATTCTACAATATGTAGCTTACCGACCTTGTGATCTAATATGACATTATACATTTTCTTCCGTTTAAAGATACATTTTTAGCTACAGTAAATTTGTAGATGATGACGACATCTTCGTTCCAAACCTTGACATGTTAAACTGTCAAGTGACACTGGAGAAAGTAAATTTCGATACCGCTGACGAAAACTGCAAAAATAATAAATCTCGTCTGGTGTCTGCGGAAGACTTGCTCACGGCGCAAAGCGTGGCGCTACTGATCGAACCAGGTAATTAAATAGGCGAGTCCCGGGTTCGGACCTCGAACGAGGCAGAAATTTTTTTCCAACAGTCACCGCTAATTTTTTCTTAAGGCGACTTGATGTGGATAGGCGCCAAACGGTTGCAGGGAGTGTGGCACTGGATGAATTCTCACAACATCATCCCGGACACCACAGGAAAAGATGGATATCCTCCTTGGGGCAATTTTTCCACCAATGAAGGTAAAATGTGTTTGGCGATGACTTCCGGCTTTAGGAAATATCCGCAATTTATTGAAGTGCCCTGCGATAGGGAATTGGGTTACATCTGTGCGCCAGGTAAATTATTAAAAAGGTGGAGCGAAAAATAAAATGTTTTTTTTGCAGAAGTTAAGGTTTATGAAACTGATTGGAGGGTGGAATACGACAAAGACACGTATTATATTTATAAGAACAAAGTCGCTTGGAAGGAGGCAATGGACGGTTGTTGGTCGCAAGATTTAAGTTTGGTGACTGTTGAAAATGAGGGATTGGCGAATCTTTTGTCGCAATTTCACGAAAGTACTCATCAATTTTGGCTGTCCGCGAAAAATGTTAAGGGAAGTTGGCACTGGTTGCCGTCGGGCGAACCGGTGCCGTTAGGCAACAATAAAATCGCATTGTGGGAAAACGAAAACGTGGGCGACTGTTTAATACTAAAATTAATCGGAAACAAGAGGTACTTTTCGCCGACTTCCTGCGACGAACGGCACATCTTCATTTGTACAGAAGGTAAATGTCTTAACTGACCGAAGGGAATATTTTGCCCATTGTCGTTTCAGACATTAGTCCTTCCACACCAGTTCAATTAAACTATCACAATGAGATAATTGCCATACAGCAGCATCTAACTACAATAACGAAGGCCAGAGAGAAATGTCTGAAGGACCGAATGATGATGGTCAAGATACAAGACAGCAAATATATTCAATCACTAATGGAATCACAAAGTTTGTAGCATCACATTGTATAATTTTCTGTACCAAACAAACTCCAGAATTCGATAAATCTGAAAGTATTGAGTTTTGGAATGAATCCAAATTTAATTTCGCATCTTTTAGCATAACATTTTTATATACATGTCATGTCAAAGCAACCAATTCATGAATGAAACCAATGATAATGTCATTACGCTAACAGAACACATTCTGTATGCCAAAATGTTATGCTTAAAGGTAACACTGAGTTTTGAAATCGACGTAATCTCTCTCGTATCTTGCTGCAGAATTTTCTGGCAATAAGCATGAAGCCGCACTTGTGGTTTTGTTTATGATAGCTTCTGCCACAGTAATAATTCCGAGATTTGTGAGTTGTCATTACATTAGTGACAGGATTATAATTTTTAATTTTATTTACAAATAAATAACAAATAATAATAATATTCGCCAGAAAATAGTACTGTAAAATAGTATTGCTGAACTAATTGTTCCTTTTGTTACTGTAACTACCAATACTCTGATGATGCATTTCATTTTAAAAATTTTGGTACACTTCGCAATTGGATTTCGAATTGTTCGGCAATTGTATCAAATTCTTGCTTTACTTTTGCCGCTCGCCATATAAATAATAAATATCTGTCTGTTGAATTATTGCTAACAAATTCTAGATATTAAATCGATTTGGGTCGATGCTCATTTGGAGAATGGATCATGGATAGATTCAAACACCAAGGAAAAATTGGTTTCAGACATCGACTTCCCCCACGACAATTCCACTAATCGTAAACAATGCTTGATGTTGGTCTTAACGACAAACCAAAAGTTGGAGTTTCACAACTCAAACTGCGAAGATTTTGCGAGATTTCTATGTACAAAACGTAAACGTTCAGATACCGGGTGTTCAAAAAGTCCTGCAAACCTTATGTCTACTATTTTTTCACATTGCAGTTAAATTTGACTATTGTCATTATTACACACGACTTTTTGAACACTCGCTACAAATCGTCAAATTAATCAAAAGCAACTTTTCAGACAATAAGAGCATCCCTGAAAAAATGGTACAGATACTCGATGATGACACGGAACTTGAACTAAGAACTACAGGAAAGACTTTCAATTATAGTAAATGGTTGTGCCATGGATCAGGTGGTGAACTGGTGAACAGAACGAACCTTAATGGAGCAATTCAATTTTTTATTTCTCAAACTGAACTGTCACTGGATGGTTTTTGGATTAGTAAGGGCCTGCAATTTCAGTTTCATAACAAAAACTTTCAATTTTAAGATGCTCAGTTCAAAAAAAACGTATGGCAATGGGACGATGGTTCGATTATCCAATTCAGTGGTCAACCGGTGTCAAACAGGCGATCAACGACCGGAGATTGCTTAATTTACACTAAAAATAATACTTACGTCACCACGTATTGCAACGATAACTACGCTGCCCTTTGCCAAATCGGTAATTTCGGTATTTTGCTCAATACAGGGCGATTTTTTAAATTCTCTGACAAGTTTAAAAAATCGCCCCGTACTAATTTTTTAATTTTAACAGTGAAACATAGGTGCAATCCTTGGGAGGCCACTAGTTATCTAGAATGGACGCCTGCGGATTGCGCCAAAAAGCCGCAGTATAAAGGCACCACTTGCCGAGCCAGGTGCGGCCGAAACGACTTGTTTGGTTCGGAAACGGTCGTTTGTGATAACGGAAACTGGACGTCGAATCAGACCTTCATCCGATGTTTAAGTAAATTGACGAAAAAGCCGCAAACAGAATCTCATCTTATCTTTTAGTTAGAAGTCAAATAGAACGCGAATTGTTGGAAATGGTACAATTTACTTCGAAAACTAAAGATTTATTTATATTTGCCGTCGATCCTGGCACGACGATTATCGATTACAACGCCATACTGCAATTCTCAAAAAAATTGGCTTGTAATACCATGTAAGTTGATATCCTACCGACTGCGCCATTTAACGTTGTGCGCGATTTTCTGTTTTATAATTAAGACTATAGTGTGCTTTTTAATTCTGGAAGACAGTAAAAAAATATTTTATAAAACTTTATGTTGGTAGTAATGGCATTTTACGTCTGTCAGTTTAAGGTTATATTAGTAACGTAGCTTTAAAATTAGAAAATACAGCGCAAAATGGTTCTATCGAAGGATGCAATATGATTGTTTTCAGAAAAATTTCCGATGAAGAAGCTTATTTTGAATATTCTGTAACATTTAAGTTATTCTGCCAAAATTGTATAGGTTATGGTATTAATCACTGATTGCTACCAACATAAAGTAAATAAACCAACATTTTTTCACAGACTTCTAACCGCTTCTGGAATTAAAAAACACCAATAATTATCATCATTATTAATAATTTTTTGGCTTGCAATAAGTAAGTTGATATCCTACCGACTGCGCCATTTAACGTTGTGCGCGATTTTCTGTTTTATAATTAAGACTATAGTGTGCTTTTTAATTCTGGAAGACAGTAAAAAAATATTTTATAAAACTTTATGTTGGTAGTAATGGCATTTTACGTCTGTCAGTTTAAGGTTATATTAGTAACGTAGCTTTAAAATTAGAAAATACAGCGCAAAATGGTTCTATCGAAGGATGCAATATGATTGTTTTCAGAAAAATTTCCGATGAAGAAGCTTATTTTGAATATTCTGTAACATTTAAGTTATTCTGCCAAAATTGTATAGGTTATGGTATTAAGCACTGATTACTACCAACATAAAGTAAATAAAGTAACATTTTTTCACAGCCTTCTAACCGCTTCTGGAATTAAAAAACACCAATAATTATCATTATTAACAATTTGTTTTGGAGGTTGTTTTGTCATATTATATTATTTTCAAGGGTAAAAAAGTTTGATAGAGGAGCCATAATCCTTTATGGAGAAACTACAACCCTTCGACAACGTCCTACCAATCTCGATGGGTTGACGAAAACATTTAATACTTTGTTAATTGATCCAAGAGATGATTTGATGAAATCGAATTACTTCAATGCTTTGGATACCGTGCTTCGCATGACCGATCGCAGAGATGCAGATCCAACCAAGTGGATACTATGTAAGAACAGAACACAATTTAAACTATTTAAATGGGGACATTTTGTTTCAGTTTTGTTTGTGACCCGAGAAGACGAGGGATCCACAATTGAGAAGGAAAAAGCCCTTAAGAAGTTGAAAGAAATGGGTTGCATGATAGTGGTGATTGGATTAAGGAGACGTGATCTAAAACGCAGTCATGCGGAAGGCTTGGCAACAGCGCTCAATGGCAAGCTTCAGCTTTATTGGTTCAAAGATTATTACGTTATGCGTAAGATAGGATTTCGCTCGAATTGTGGATCTGATTATTAAAATCAGTCAATAAAGTTAACATAACGTCAATACGTTGTTTCTGATCAATCTGCAAAAAGTATTTAGGAATTTGAATGACTGGGATAATGTAGGGTGGAGACTCCAATTTTAGCCATTTTAAGTGCATTTATAATTGGAAAACAATAACAACTTATTGGTTGAACTGATTGTTTATATTTTTCAGTTGTGCTACAGTTTTTAAATCTTGGTTATTTAATTACTTAGGCGATTTGTGCAATTTCACCACTTTCGGCCACTTTGTTTTTCAAGGTGAAAACTACTTCAACAAATGAATTTAAAACGAAACAATTAATTTAAGCACATAAATATGATCCTTTATTATTATAATAACTAACGAAACTTATATCGAAACGTTATCGAGTGTATTTTATTAATTAAACCTTAATTAGTTCTACCTTGTTTCATAATCAAACACTAAGCACAATATCTCTTTTAGTTTGGCGTCAATTAAAATAATTGTTACTTTAAATGATCAATTTACCGCAAATCTAATAAATAAGAAATGTACAATCAAGTGGCTAAAATTGGTGTCTTCACCCTACTCAATCAGTTGTTTTGTAAATTTATTTTAAACTGTATGAACGACAAATCGCTAATGAAACAATTAATACAAAATAATCTAATAAACCAAATGATGTAAAAATTAAAGTTTAGATTGTTGAGTATTGACCAACAGTTTTAGCTTTCTCCGCATTATCTTCCCAGACGCCGTTTTTGGAACCTCATTTATGAAAATCACACCTCCACGTAATTGCTTATAAGGAGCCACTTGTTCTGCAATTTCAATTCAATTGAAGTGAACCAAAAACATTATTATGGTGTGTTTTTTTATTCAAGAAACAGTTAGAAGCTTGTGATTTTTTTTTCTTTATGTTGGCAGTAATCAGTACTTTTTACCATAACCTATACAATTTTGAAAGATCACTTAAATGTTACAGAATATTGAAGTAAAGTTTTTTTCATCTGAAATTTTCTTGAAAACTGCTTCCTTAACAAGAACCATTTTGTGCTATATTTTCTAATTTTAAAGCTACATTACCAATATAGCCTCAAACTGACAGATATGAAACTGTCAACATAAAGTAAGAAAAAATTTTTTCATAACTTTCTAACTGTTTCTTGAATTAAAAAACACATTATGACTTACTTGAAACAAAATCTTGCACTTCCTTTCCGGTTAGTGCCACGTTTGGTTGTTTGACAACAAAGGCCAAAGGCAGTTCTCCAGCTCTTTCATCTGGTATTCCGACAACACCAGCGTCCTCCACTTTAGGATGGGACAAAAGAACTTTTTCCAATTCAGCCGGCGCCACTTGAAAACCTTTAAATTTGATGAGTTCCTTCAAACGATCAACTATGTAAAAAAATTCATCTTCGTCGTAATATCCAACGTCTCCAGTGTGCAGCCAACCATCCTTGTCGAAGATTTCGGCAGTGGCGGCTGCATTTCTGTAGTAACCTTTCATAATCAGTTCTCCTTTCAAACATAATTCTCCATTTTTTCCTGGTCCTAGCGATTTCCCGGTCGATGGATCAACGATTTTGGCGGTCATAAAAGGGGCAAGCTTTCCAATCGATCCGGATCTTTGGTGGCCATCCGGATTGATTGTGACGCCGCCAGCTGTTTCAGTCAGGCCATATCCTTGTCGCATGGTTGTTAACTTCAACCTTATTACAGAAAATATTTTCAATTTTTCGGAATTTTTTGTTACCTTGCTTTGATGGAGTCGGTGATTTCTTTTGTTAATGGCGCTCCTCCGCAAGTAATCTCTTTGACACTTGACAAGTCATATTTGTCGATCAACGCAGTTTTTTGGAGGAATACGGCGATCGGTGGTACTAGGAGGAGCACAGGAATTTTGTATTTCTCAATCGCTTTTAGATAAACGTTTGGATCGAATTTCGACAAAAATATTTCGGTTATTTTGAAAAGTAGTGCCAACAGGCCGACCTGAAAGCCATATATGTGGAAAAATGGCACAATGTTCAAATTCTTGCCTTGACTCCGCCCATGCATTGAAGAATACCTGCAATTCTAACGTTGTTTAACTGTAGAGCCACCACTTTAAGCAAATTTGTGTTTGAAAACATTGACAAATCGGTGCCGCAATGAAAAACATTGTAACTAGAAAAACGTAATTTTTAAGGAGAGCGTTTTAAAGATTCTACATCTTTTCTTTTCCTTTTTCTTGAGGAGATAATTCTTTTTTGGGTTTGAAATTGATGGATACTCATTTATTTTAACTCATATAACATCACTGTATAATTTATTTTGAGAAAATTATTAATTAAACGGATTTATCAGGGTTTACCATTGTTCATAGAAGTAATGTTTGCAGTTATACCATTCTAACTTCGCTTACAATTATTTTGCACCCAGAATTTTTATCCAATAAGATTATAAAGTGTTTTACAACTCATTTACTTTTTGAAATTTGTTGTAATAATATTGTAAGCTCCAATACATTACAACTTTTTAGACTGCTTATAATAATAATACAATAATTATAATAAAATACGATACAATATTGTAGTAGTATTACTGATAACGGGAAATCATTTTTATTAATATTCGAATCTTCGGAAATATCTGAAGAACAACAAAATCTTATTAGTTACACCACCTTGAGATTTTCAGAAAATCAATTTTTCCTTTTCGGATAGATTTATTGTTTATATTTTGCAGGATATTTTAAGCGTTTAACCATTTGGAAGTTCAAATTATTTTCGGAGTTCTAGCAATTTGAAGTGAGCGCAGCAAAGTACGGCCGCATCTCGGGTACTTTGTTCAAACTGTGTTCAAAATATCTGGAAATTTACTCAACCGATTTTGATAAAACTTATACCACGTATTCTTTATATTATCTAAAATGTAGCATAGGACTTTTATGATTTTAATAGCTGTGTCAAAAAAAATTATAGGTATTTATACTCATTTTTCTGAGCGCCAAGGTGGTGCCTTCCACGTGAAGACATGACAATATTGTTATACTAACAATATAATTCACTCGTATTCACAAAATACTAATAAAATCAAACTACCGTGTTTCGATGTTACCGAATTTTAAGCGGGAAACAACATTGTAAGTGTGCGTTTAGTCCGATAACCATTGATGCAAGAACATTGTGAGTCAATAAATCTTAAAGGAATCCGAAGAATAACATTGTAAGAATCATTAACATTCCTATGAAAGAGCGTAAAAGAATATATTATCCCGGCAACAACATTGTAAGCTTTGGTACAATTTTATTTAAGTAAATTTGTTAGTTCTTGGAAAGGTAAAGTATGTTACAATTTTTAGGTCACGCATTAAATTTCAGTAAAATTCTTTACCATGTTTTATCTGTTTATCTGTTGGTAAGTACGTTATTGCAAATACAATGAGATAAAAATTGATTCTTTTATAATAAAACAAAAAATAAAAAATAATTTCAGTTTGTAAGATATCAAATGTGAAAAAAAGTGAAAATCGACAAATTGTCAGTTGCAATGTTGTTAATTGCGGCTACCGAAATGACTGAAAATAGCCATAAATAACAATTTTTAAATAAAATAATTGTTCATTAAAAAAAGTGGCCGAAAGTGGCGTCTCTACCCTACCTCCTTGCTGTTAGTGATGCGAGAAGATTTTGATGGGTTATCATCACCGCTTTTGGTAATCCTGTCGTTCCAGAAGAATACAAAATCAGAGCGACCTGATCTTTCACATCGACATTTTTTAAAGGACTGAAAACGTTCACTTCGGAAACATTTACAGAACTAATTAAACTTTCCAGGGACTCCACTCCACTTTTTGTTGAATCCAGAAGGATTATTTTTCTGATCGATGGCAACTTGTGCTTTATTGCTAATACTTTATCGACGCACAGACAAGAACAAAATAAAATTTTGGGTTGCGTTATTGACAAAAGGTCAACCATTTCTCCTAAAAGTACAAAAAATAGTAAAAATTGGGCTAAATGTGCGCTTATGGGGAGGCTGTGTGAAATGGCACAATTTTCTGAATTCGTCACAACATTGCAGTGTGATATTTTACCAAATATGTGTGTGTAAAATGGCATACCATATTTTTTCGTTAAAATGCGCTCACTTTACAGTGTCATTTTCTGATCATTAATTTTTAAAACACAAAATATTATAAATAAATAAATTTCCACTTTTCTAGTTACTGTTGATTGAAGCCACACCTGCGCGGAATTATTAAATATTGAATTAATAAATCTGTAATTTTTTTCTGAACTATTACTTGGTATGCCAAAAAGACTTAACAAATGACAATTAGATAAATGTGACATTTTAAGCAACTTTCCCCTACCTTCTGTATACAAGTGACTTGTAGGCACTGCAACTGCCCCAACATAAATTGCAGCAATTACAGGCTGGAAAAAGTAGATGCTACTTTCGCTGCAAACTGCAACCGTGTCATTTCGCCTAACGCCAATTCCTTGCAAAGCAATGGCCAATTTGCACGTTTGGACGAAAAATTGGTCGTGGGATATTTTTTCTCCATTTATTGCGTCGATCTAAAAATTGAGAAACGCTTTCCTATTTATTTTTTTCTTGGTTGTCTTACCATCGCATCATCATCGCATCGATTTTCTTGCAAAGTTTTGTGGAGGATCTCACCAAAAGACCCGGCGGGCAGAGGTAGACACACATGGTTTCTAATAATGTAATCTTCTGCCATAACTCGTGAGGAACAGTTAAAAAATGATAGATAATTTTATTATTTTTCTTACAAGTCAATGATTTTAGATAAAGTTTTCTGTTTATTTAAACATATTAATCAGCTTCAGATAACAGAGTTTCAATTGTACAATTGTATGTCGCAAATAATTGTGACAATATAAATTTTATCTTGTAGGTTACTGACTGAATCTTATCTGGTTAAATAACAACTATCTATTTTAATTAATTAATTATTACATGATAGGTGAAAATCTACAGTTGATTTTAGTATACAGTACACTCAAAAAAATGTCACCTAAGAATTTATGAAGAATGCGTGTCTTAAATTTAGAACAGATTAAACCAAGCAAATTACTGTTTTGGTTTAAGAACGGGGATTCTTATTTTGTGGTGACCTCACTGAAGGTTTTGTTTGGAACGAGCGCTAGGTCCAGCTGTACGGATACAGTTGAACGGAATGTTGTAAATTGTTTAATGACCCACATTTTTTCGGCGAAGAGCCGTAAAGCTTTGCTGACAATAGATAAATTACTTTAGAATTTCTTAAAAGTTACTTGCAAAACATCAGATCTAACTCGGTTTGCAGTAAGAAAATACATATTACGGTGTGCATTTTCTGTATTTTTATTGTAAAGTGAATTTTTAGTAACTTACATAATTAGTAAATGTTTAATTGTGAAGGAATGGAAATATTACAAGTGGTTTAATGTGCCGAGATGAACATGTTAATTCAATGCAATTAATAAATATCGATCAAAAAAATAATCAGCTTCAATGATTATTTCTAAAAATGGTAATGAAATTATCGGTATTTTCTGATTGTGTGTGTGATAAATTCGTAGTAAGTACCTTACCGAATGAATTTTTTGAGAGTTTTTTTAATGTAAATCTGCATAAAATGGAATGACAGCAAGAATTATTGTTTATAGACGAATGATCATTATTGAAATATTAAAAGTGGTCTATATTGGTAAATTTTTATAATAATATATCCATGGTACAATGTAAACATTTTGCTTCTTTGTTTTTAGATTGATGTAGATTTTGGGAAAATCAATTTATTTATTTGGCGAGCAAAATCTATTGAGAAGGCTAACGACTTCGACGAACTTCCATTTCATATACTACATCTGTTACCAAATGATAATGTGGTTCTTAAACTAAAAATGTATTTTTAAACAGAATGTGATGTGATGTTAAATTTTCACCTACTAATAAAAATATGTATGAGAAATAACTTTATTTTCTAAAATTCCTTCAATGCAAGCATTCCATTCTGCAATATGCATAAAAATAACAAAAAAAATTGTATTTACGAGTACTTAGTTAATACAATAAGAAGTTAAATAAGAAGACACATTCTTAACAACATTCTTAAAAATTCTTAAAATCAACATGACTTATTCTTAAATATAAAACTTAGAAAAGTTCTTAAAATTAAAACGACAGTTCTTGAATTTGTCACATTTGTACATTTAGCAATATACTTCAGAAACCAGATGAGTAAATCGGTTGATGGGTTTTGAGATATGTTCAAATTGATTTCAAACGAAAACTTTTTAAAACTTCAATCATTAATTTTGAAAGTGGTGGGACCTTGAATGAATTTATTGTTGCTTTTTAAATTCAACTTTTACACTACTATTGAAATTTCGACACTAATTATTTAACCAGAGGTAAAAATGTTGAGGTGATATTAAGGTATGGACCGTTTTGTTTTCTTCAGTTGTGATTCTTGGCGTTTGGTGAGAAAGTTGTGATGTTTTCATGAAATAAATTGTAGATATTAAACATAACAGTTTTTCACATTCAAATCAAAATTTATTGTTTAATATTTACAACGTTTTTGTCAACAAATTAGTACACACTGCCTGATTTAACGCGCAGTCGAACGATTTTAGCATTTTTTAATCAGCTCAATTAAGCGAATTGCAATAAAGCAACCAATTAAACAAATCAGCCTATTGTTTAGAAATTGGAACAATTGTTTATTGGAGTTTCATCAACATCAATTGGCAACATGTTAAAATCGTGGCGAGCAAAATGGCCGTTCATCTTCTTGCTTCTTGCAGTTTCATGTGCAAGGAAAGTAGGAAATGGACAGTTTAAAACACATCTTAATCGGATTATTTCTGATTTAAATAGTGCGACCAATAGAAAATATTTCTTTCACAACGCCAAGCTAATCAGTGGCCAATTAATACAACAGGTACCATACTTCAGTTGTTGGGTAATTAATTTCATTTCATTCAATTCCAGAACGATAACTACGTTAATTTAATTTTCAATGTTGGAATTAAATGCAGCAAGCCCCAAGCTTATTGTACAAGATTTGATTGTCGCGCGTCAATGGGGTACAAACATGAACAAACGTTCTACCCAATCTACAAAATGGATTGTAACTCCAAACTGTCGTCCAAACATAATTCGGCGCCATCGCCATCAGAACTAGAATTTCTGTATTTAGACAATTCCGACAGCGAAATTTTAATCTCATTCTTAGACAGGTTATTCACTCGGAAAAGATCCATCGGACGCCAACGCGACGGAATTATCAGGAGTAACTTCAAGAGAAGCTCTTTAAAAGGAAAAGCAATGTCGCTATTCGGAACGCATCCTTGGCAACAATTAATTTCCGAAAACAGCACCATTTGGCCCGAAAAATGGATGAAACAGTTCTTTACCAACACAAATCTGTCCGATGGTGAAAAGTCAAGTCTCGACTGGACGCTGAAGCAGCTTTCTGCGGAGGATCCTGAAATTCAGGATTTAACTCAACGATGGTTGGAAACGCTGAGGCAACCGGAACAACCGTTGCCAACCCTGATTGACGTTAAATTCGCTGGGGTGCTGAAACATGGGGGAGATCTGTACGCCATTGATGCGCTTATCTCCGACGATGGTGCGGAAAAGTTCTGCCACGTTTTGGCTTTGCGGCGACCTTCGAAACACGAGCCAGTTAAATTGACCACAATATGTGACACACATGCAACACTGGAATCTGTGGGGTCTGCTGATGAAGACGATCAGACGACGTTATCTCAGAAAATGTTCAAAGTTTTGGGAAAAATTTTTAAGAATTTTTTACTTTCTTACATTATTTGAAATCGAAAAGGTCCAACAGGTGGACTTAATTAGTTTTGTTTATTGTAAATAATTTATACGCAACATGTTTAATAAATGCAAAATTGTTCGCTGTGCTCAATTTATTTGTGCAATTTTTCAGAATTGTTTAAAATGGAATCAGAAATTATATACAAGTCAACAATCATTCGATTCGCTTCAGTATTAACGGAGCTACGGCCATTTCGTCGACTTTTAGTTTTCAATTGTTGACATTTAGATTTCTATCTCTGCCAATCTTAGAGCAAATAGATTTTTAATTGCAAAATCGTGTTCGTCGCAAAAAAATACATAAATTTTCATGTTTTTATGACGCTCTAAGCAAGAAAGAAACAAAACGCTTTTCCTTGGGTTGGCTTTTTTCTCACACTTTTTTAAAAAAAAAATTTTTAAATTTTTTCTTTTTGTCTTTTTTTTCCTCACTAGGATAACTTTTCCTGCCGAATACGATGGAACAAAAATCATTCGATTCGCTTCAGTATTAACGGAGCTACGGCCATTTCGTCGACTTTTAGTTTTCAATTGTTGACTTTTAGATTTCTATCTGTCAATCTTAGAACAAATAGATTTTTAATTGCAAAATCGTGTTCGTCGCAAAAAAATACATAAATTTTCAAGTTTTTATGACGCTCTAAGCAAGAAAGAAAGAAGTTTTTTTCTTGGTTTCTTTTTTTTTTTAAATTATGTTAAAATCCACATTTTCATAAACTGTGTGTGGGTTGAATCTTAAGAGTCGGTACAATTTAGGCTTGTGTGTCAATTAAGGTCAGTGAGGGGTCCTCGAAAAGGTCTACCGTTGGAAACTCCGAACTAGCCTCCGCGCATGCGCATTAAAAGTTGCTCAATCCGCAGAATTACCAATAATTTTTTATTAATAGCGTCATTTGGCTATCAAACGCATTGTTCTGAACCACAAATTTTTTTTCCAATTAATTTCGTTGCTCAACCGACCTCATTACCCAAAAGCAATAAATAGGCCAATTTTCGACGTGTTCTTTCAATTTTTCATCTAAATTGGTCGCACAATGTTCCAACGGTCGTTTTCAAGAACGATGACCGTTTTTCTTTTTTGGATGGCAGTGAACCACTTTTCCGTCACCCAACAAGCTGAAAACCGAACTTTCGAAAGTCACATTTCGCGCATTATTAAATACTTGAATAAAAAACCCGAAAGTCGCTGCTATTATTCCAACGGAACAATAAAAGACGTCCAACCAATGGTAAGTTCAATTTTGACTGATACCAGTTAACCAGAGGTTCCTTCCAGCCCGACAATCAAATCAATCTGGCATTTCAAGTCCAAACGCAGTGCCTGAACGTGTCGTCCGGAACGTACCAAAATGCACTCGTTTGCCACGTCGAAACGTGGGCTGACTTGCACGACATTAAAGATTTACAGCCTTTTAATTACCTCGAATGTGCGGCCAAAGATTTTGCGTGCAACTTTCAGATTGGGTTCGAAAACGAACGGCAACGCCTCTACTCCGATGGCGACGAATGTTGGTCAAGAAGTAGAAGTTCGGACATTGATGGAATCAAGCTGACTTCAGCCGATCGTGACGTGAATTATTTTGTGAAGCAATCAATTGATGACCTAAATCGCGAAACTCGCCAGGAATACAAGCTCCAAGATATTTTCCAAGCTTTTTTTAGGAAGAAAAAGGGTTTTCGGTACCACATCCAAGCAATCGTGCAGATCCTTGATTGCAAGAACCCTTGCCCAAGTAAATCCATGAATATGACATATTGCCAATTGGAAGTTTCGGTGCCAAAAGGTTCCACAACGAAACCAAACGTTCAAACTAAATGCCACGATCCGAACGAACCCTTGGACTTTATGGTTCCATCGCCCGAAAACGACCCACAAGTGAAACGATTGCTGAAGGAATCGATGGATAAGATCAATTCGGAATCCGATTCTAAGTTTCGTTATGTTGTTATTTCAATTGAACATTGTACGTTTCGGATGAAGACAAGAAAAATTTATGACATTGAAGTTAAGATTGGTTTGTCCAATTGTACAAAGGAGCAGAACGAAGAAGAAAATTGCAAGGTGTTTTCTGAGAACCAACAAGATGATTGCATCTTCGAGGAGTCAGACCAAGAAAAAAACGTCACAATTTATTGTTTTGTACTACATCGAAGATCATTTGGTGGCGATTCTCTTCCGATTGACAGTAAGGAAGGTAGTGCCAGTATTCGAAGATCAGTTGGTGGCGATTCTCTTCCGATTGACAGTGAGGAAGCTAAAGACAATGTTCGAATCGCATTGAAAGAGATGGACAGCAAGGCCGTCTTGCCACAGAGATTAATGGCGACGGAAGTGTTGCAAGCAATACGCAAAGTTGGTGAACACCAAAGCTTTTTTATTAAAGCTCGCGTGGTTCTGTCCGATTGCCTGAAAAGCGAAGCAGCCACCAACCAAACAAAATGTCTGCCAACTCGTGGAGCGTTGGCTCTTCTTTGTGAGCTCCGCGTGATCCATTCGAAAAAGATCTCAGTCACGTCTCGTTGCATGCCGCCACTGCCTCAACTGGTTAGAGGAGGAATGAACGTAGGCAGGAAGATTTTGAAGGAGTCTATGGAACTCCTGAACGCGCTGTCCGAATTCGACGAGGCGTATGTGATTGCAGACCAAAGTGGCATTATCCTAAAACTACACAACTCATCACAGTTCGTTATGGAAGCTTCCGTCTGCTTGTCCAACTGTCCCAAACACAATTGGTTCTACGCAAAACAGTGCCAAGTGGTCATAGGGCGACGTTGCCTGTATTGCACCTTTTCTGCGTTCCGTTGGCACCGATATGCAGAGGCCAGAGTAAGCACCCCCGATTGCAGAACTAAGGGAAAATTAACGTATTTCGAAGTTGGTGACCCGAAGATTATTGCGTTGGCGGAAAGGGCGACGCAGGACGTGAATGCAAAGTCCAAGGAGAAATTTAAGTACGTAATTGACAGCATTGAACAAGCCCATGTCGAGACCCTTGATGGGTACCTTTACACGATCAGATGCACGCTGGTTTTGTCCGATTGTGAGCAATATCAGTCTGGACATTGCACGGCACTTCTTGGCGGCGACAAGCAAAAGTGTCTGTATACGTTGAGGGATTATATAGACACCACAGTCCGGAAGATCACAACTTTGTGTCAAAATGTCGCGCAGAAAGCACCTGGGTTTAGGAAAACATTATTTTTCGCCGATTGATCGCCACGGGTCGCGAATTCAGGGAGCTGAAGTTGCTTCGATTAAATCCTTTTTGGGTCTTTCGATTTAAAAAATACATTTCAGTGCCTTTTTAGTTTTGGTTTTTATTTTTTGTTTTAGTTATACTCTGAGGGAAGTTTTCGATGTTTTTCGGTGATATAATAGTGCCAGTGTTCATTTTTTAATTAGTAGGAGTGAAGTTACACCGGAATATTTCCATCATATTAGAATTTTAGTATTTTTAAAGTTTGTGCAATAAGGAGAACACGAACTGGTCATTTTTCATAATTTAAACAGTGTAAAACTGGCCTGCTGCCAGCCAATCATAAATCTATCTATAGTGCAATATTTTTGAATCACTCTTTATATGTATAATCTGAACGTTTGGGAGAAGTAACAAGTCCTGTAAGCAAAACCTCACTATAATTGATTTTTTAATTAGGAGGAGTGAAATTAAAAGAACAGTTACACTGGAATATTTCTGGCAAATAGTTTTTTGCCACATGCGACGGCGCATTAAGGCAATTTCACCTATTTAAATCTACGAATGTGGTGTTTTTTAAACGTCGGAGGCCCTAGTAGTTGTGTGAGTTGTGTTATTATGTGGAATACAGGATAGACATAACTTACTTTTTGTTTATTTTTTATATTCGATTGCACCCAGTTTTTTTTATGCGGTAGATAAGTTCCGCAGAAAACCGGATAAAAACAATTTGCATAAAAAAGACATTGGTAAAAATAGGGATAGGTTCAATACTTTCCTAAAACTGCATAAAACCAAAGCAACAAATTAAAAAATATGTGAAAATCGCATAAGAACCTACCGCATAAAAAAAGAACTGGAATGTTCGCAAAATTAGGCCTTCCAGTAAAGAAAATAATATCAAGAAATCATTTATTATCGAAATTATTATAGTTGTGGTATGTAATGAAAATAAGGCGATTCATACATTTTTGAGTTACCACGATTTTACTACATTTAATTATAATTTGTTTATATTTTACTCAGACTATGGCAACTTTTATGCAACATAAAGTTGAATAAGTAACCGATTTGTTACTCACATTGATTTTGCTTCGAAGGGTACTACATTTGTAGTGGCCAACTGTAAACCGTCAAAGGCTGCAGTTTTATGATTTATTTTTACTGATTGGCAACTAAAATCATGAAGACGAAAAGTTGATACAGTAATTAATTTATTTAATCGAAACATTTCTTTCATCAAAAATTTCAATAAAACAATTCTTTTGACAATTCTTAATTTCTAAAAATTGTCTCTCCATCAAAAGATTAGAAATAATTAGAAATTTTCTTTTAGGGAGCAAAGCTAAAATAAATAATTATGTAAAATATCGTTGAGAATAATTTCAAGAGAAAATGATTATTTAGTCAAAATAATTATTGCAAATATGGGGTCAAAATTTTTATACTATCATTTTCACAATTAAAAAACCTCTCAATAAATTGCCATTTCAAAAAAAAAGATGTGAAATTAAATTTAAAAATGAACTTATTTTTGGATTTTGGCCAAAACTCAACAGTTTCAGATACCGTAAAATGGGGTGACTTGAAAACTTGGGGTGACTTGAAAATTTTAACAGGAGGTTACCAAAATATTAGCAGCATTTATGATATAATAGATGCAGCTTCAAAATTCTTTGGGAAGGTACCTATAACCGTGTGAATCATATTGTTTTGAGTTTCACCGGTAACAAGTACGTTTATTTGTTTTTAAGTTTTGTTAAAGAAAAGGTAGGAAAGTCAACATTTTTACATGCTTGGTACTTCCTAAGTTGCACGTGTACATATGTAACTTTGACTGCGCTTATAATTTTTATTTGAATATGCAACTATTGGTGATTATGATTGTAACCTCAATTTATTTTAAATTGTAATCTGGAATCAGTGGGGGCCATATTTATTTTTTGGTGCCATTTCAGAGGTGACTTGAAAAATGTCGAGGGTTTATCAAATAGTGGTAGGATCACGCAAATATGCTGATTATTCAGAAGATTCGCTTAATAAAGTCATAAATGAGTATAAGGAGAAAAAGGGGTCTCTGAAAGCTATTGGGGAAAAGTATGGAATACCATATGTAACTATATATAGCAAGTGTAAAAATTTGCATACTAAAAAATACGGTGGGCAAACTATTTTATCACAAAATCAGGAGCAATGTTTACTTAAAGCTGTTACATGTGCATCAGACTGGGGGTACCCGTTTGAAGAGTACGACATTCAATTACTGGTCCAGCAGTTTTTGAATCGGTTGGGGGTTTGCATTAAACAATTCAAAAACGATTTACCAGGACACGACTGGTATTTAGGATTCATTGGCCGTTACAATTTAAAGTACCTAGCTAGTTATTACATTATTTTTTACATTTTGCATTTTGATTTCATGTTTTTTATTTTGTGCGAATAAAATATTGTTTCTGGAGCAGTTTTTCTTTTTTCTAAATATTTGTACCTAACCTACCTATCCTAAATGGTATAAATACTTCTCAAGATTATTTCAAGTCACCTAGATTTATGTTTACTTGAAAATGTTATTCATTTTACCTAGTTTTTCAAGTCGCCCCATTTTGGGGTGACTTGAAAAACAACCCTTTTTCTTTTTTGGGGGATAATGGTGCAGCCACAAAGTGTACTTTTACTATAAAGTATATTCCTCTAAGCTTAAAGTTGAACCTACAATTTTTTGTTTTTTGGATTACCTTTGTGTTGTGAGGTAGCACAAAAAAATATTGAGATCTTGTTTCAAGTCACCCCATTTTACGGTATATCGAATTGTTGCGTTACTTTTGCCGCTACTATATACACAAAAAATAACGAATAAACATAAAAACTTGATCTCATTTTATAAATAGTAGAAAAAATAGAAAATTCTTAATTTTTCTTTCATATTATTGAGAAAATTATTATTGTGCAAAATTTTTTCATAAATCAATCCTTTTGGCATCCATACAATAAAATAACAAGTCTTTCTATTCGTTTTCGAAACAAACCTGAAACTTGCACGCAAGCGCTTTGTCATCACAATCGAGGTAATAAAAAGGCTGTAAAACTTTAATCTCTTCCAAGTCAGGCCACATTGCGACGTGGCAAACCAGTGTATTTCAGTTCGTTCCAGGCATCACGTTCAGGCACTCCATTTGGACTTGAAATATCAAACTGATTTGTTGACGGGGCGGGAAGGCACTTTTGGATAATTGGTATGAATCAAAATTGAACTTACCAATGATTGCACGTTTTTCATCATCAGGTTTTTCATTCAAGTAATTAACAATGCGCGAAATGTGACGTTCAAAAGTGCGGTTTTAGCTTGTTGGGTTGTTGGGAAAACGACCGTTGGAACATTGTGCGACCAATTTAACTGTAAAAATGAAAATAAAACGTTGAAAAATTGACTCATTTCTTCTGCGTAATAAGGCCGGTTGGACAACGAAATTAATGGGAAAAAATTTATGACTCAGAACAATGCGTTTGATAACCAAATGGCGCTATTAAAAGAAAATTATTGGCAATTCTGTGGATTGTGCAACTTTTAAGGCGATTCTCGCAGAGAGAAATTAAGCATTAATTGAACGGTTGTAAAAATATGGCCAAAATAACAAATAAACTATTATTTTTTGTAACAACGAATTGCAGTCGAGAAATGTATTTAATATGTAACTCTATCCTTCTACACGTGACTCTGTCTTGTGAATCGATTGTGTTCTTTATCGAGTATTTATTTTTTCCTTATCGTTGGTCAGCAAAAGGGCTAACTGGTCCAAATTTTGTTGTAATTAAAAGAGTCTGTATTGTAAATGGCACACAATATTCACATCATGATAAAATTACTAAAAACTAGAGAGAACTCCATTTAATTGTCAGTTCTAGCCAAACCTGGAAGAAAAATCAGTTGCGACGTGGAAGTTTTTTGGAATGTCCACATTTTAATGCTGTAATTTTCGGCTGTCTTTGTCTCCAAGGGGCATCTAGAACTTCAACCTTGCAGTTTTGCGAGCCATTACGCGAATAAATGCTGAACGAAATGCGATACAAAAATCCGTCAGCCACTTGCTTCGTTGTCATCAATATCCTCGTCAAAACACTTGCCCGGCCTTGTTTGCGCTCTATTCGAGTCATAGCTTTTGCAACAAACTTTCTAATTTTAGGATCCTGCACTGAGACCTCCACTTCAGCCCTCAACTTTTCAACGTTTACGGTAATTCGTTGTCGCGAATGCACCCCAGGAAAAACCAGCGCCTGAATATCATACGCTTTCAATTCACCACGAGAAGAAACTCCAACCGTAATGTGATAAATCAACCCCAATTCGTTGACCACTTGCGCTGTGGCCTTTGTTACCTCCTCGAGATGAACCTTGCGACCTTCTTCCTGGCGGATCTGCACCAAACCTCGTGAAGTAAACGGCTTAATTTTGGGATCATCAGTTTCCAATTCTACTGGCGCTCCGACCAATGGCACGCATTTCGTTACGGGCTTCTTGCCAACCTCGCCAGAAATTTCACACCCTTCCGAGCGACGAGCGTAGGAAACTGTGATTTCAATGTTGTAGACATTTCCAGAGATTCGTGCTCTTGTTATGTCTGTCAGGCGAACGTTGTGACCTTCTTTCTTCTCTATCTTCTTGATGGCGACTGAAACTATTCGTGTAACTTTCGGATCATTAGTTGGAACTTTTGCTGATGGCTTGATGTCTTGTCCTGTTGCAAAAGGACATAGTATTACAAGAACTGGAATCAACAGAAATAAACGTTTTTGTGACGACGCACACATGTTTTTAGTGTTGTTTCAATTAATCTAACAATTTGATTACTTCGTCTCATTAATTTGAAGAAATTAAAACAATCATATTGTTAAGTAAATAAAAATAGTAATAAATTGGTAAATTGGCAACTTTTAGAGTGAACCTGAAAATGGAAAGAAACAAACATAAAGATTTAGTACTAAAAGACAGGATGATATTATTCAAAAGATAGAAATGGGTGTTAATCATAGTGATATTTATTGTGAAATGAGTTTGTCGAACTCGACTGTTTCCGTAACTTGAAAAAAAAATGTTATGATAAAGTGCAAAATGTTGCCAAAATCAAATCATCAGGGGGTTAATAAGAGATTTTTACAATGGATTATTCACAGTTTACTGCTGTTTGGACTGCTACATAATTTCAAAATTAAAATGAGTGACCGTAAAAGCAATACCACGATGCGCAGTGCAAGCGCGCATTAGTTATTTTTAAATAAAAGTTCATTGTTGGTAACATTCAGATATTTAATTTAATAGACGCATTGTAGAAAAGCAGAAACTATAAATGTTACGTTATATCTATTTTCATTGTCTTGTAACCTGGTGGCTTGTAGTATCCCCAGCAAAGACACATTTCCACCTGGCATGGCTTTCAAGACAACTTTAACATATTTAGCAACTTCAGGATCATTGATTGGAATATCGTGTCAATTTTCTTCTGATTTGGTTCTCATCGTCAAAGACATGCATACTGTTAACAAAATACCAGAAAAAACGATAAGATCTTTCGGTAAAAGTAAAGTAAAATCGCAGAAAACAATTAAAGTCCCTAATTGGTCTGACGAGTGAAAAAGTAATGAAAACGCAATTAAGTAAACAATGGCGATATTGCGAAATGGGGAAAATACTAATAACTTGTCTCGCCAATTTAAAAAGTCGCCAGTTTTAGAAATCCTTGTGCGGCCAGAAATGTTTGAATTTTGCCAAAATTAACCTTTTGAAGGTTTGCTAATGTTTTTTGCCACATTCTTTTAAAATTAAAATGAGTCAACAAACAAAGTAGAATTTAACCTTCAGACATTTAATAAACGCAGCAAACATTTAAAATTTAAAAATTAATTAATAAACCCACAAGTAATGCCAATATTGATATTTTATTCAAATTAATACCTTTTTTTGTTTTTGCATTGAACGGAAAGATCTGCTGGTTTAGTGTGAGCTGTTAGAGTACATATCTGCTTGTGGCCGGAAACAGAAACAGTAAATGTTACGGCATAAGCAAAATATAATAATCTGTTAGCTTCTAGTATCTCCAGCAACTTCACATCTTCACTTGGAATCTTTTTCAGGGCTTCGTCAACATATTTAATTACTACAGGATCATCGACGGGAACGTCGATTAGTAGACCTTCTTTTGGTCTATAGGACATTGAATTTACTGGATCGGACACTCCTTTTTGGAAGTGGTTACATCTTGCAGTAATACGTGGTTTCCGAGGATTTATTCCACGAGTAATCTTGACGTTGCATTCTAATTTCATGCCATTGGAAAAAGTTGGTATTGATTTAATTAAAAGTGTTTCGGATGTTAGTGGATAGATTTCTTCGGCATCAATTCTTTTAATCTTGTAACCTACTTTCCTTTCTATCAGTTTTCTACCTGCCGCAATATATCTCAAACCGTAATCCAAATCATATTCATCTGTAATTCTTAATTGTCGCTCGAATGGCTTTGATTTCAGTTTTTTCCGCACGTGCTTTACGTCCAGGATCTCCAGCTACCATCACCAAAGACAAGCATAGTGTTATAACAATTCCAGAAAGAACGATCATGTTTTTCGGGATCCACGTCTCAAACATATTGTTCTTTAATTAAGTCAATTCACAAAAAACAATTAGTGCTTGCTTTTATCTAATGTTACAATAAATTAAATAATTTGATTGGGCTAATTAACTCGACGATTGCAAAATTAATGAAAACGCAATGAAAAACACTAATAGCTTATTTCGTCCAATCTAAAATTTAAGTAGTTTTAGTTTCTTCTTATTTTCGCTATAAAAATTGTTTCTCAACCTATTTCTCGGTCGTCCCGTCAATTATACTTTCTCTCTGTTAGTCTGCAATCTCTCGATTGGTTTGCTGCAACATTTTCTACATTCTTCTCTCTCCTGTGCCAACCTTTTCAAATCTTTGTATGTTTGCCAGTTGAGATCTTGAATTATTTTAGAGGTATATTGTAACCTTGATCCTCCTCGTCCAAATTAAGTCCATAAATGTACATCCAGTGGACGTTCTTTTATATCCATTGCTGTAATGTACATTTATAGATGGATTTGGCCGTCCATTGGGTGTCCATTATAGATCCGCTTGTGGTTCGTCCATAAATGGATAATAAATGGACCAAGATGTTCATCCATTGGACGTCCTGTGTTGCCTGGGATAGACAGAAATGTTTAAGTTTTGGCAAAATTAACCTTTTGAAGGTTTGTTAATGCTTTTACGTAGAATTTAGTGGCCGCAATGACAATACCACGATGCGCATTGCAACCGCGCATCTCTTACTTTTGGAAAGGTTCATTGTTGGTAACCTTCAGACATTTAATAAACGCAGTAAACATTTAAAAATTAAAAATTAATTAATAAATCCACAAGCAATGCCAATCTTGATATTTTATTCAAATTAATACTTTTATTGGTTTTTACATCGAAGGAAAAAATTAGCTGGATTAGTTTGAACTGTTAGATTACATATCTGGTTGTGGCCGGAAACAGAAACACTAAATGTTACGGTATAGGCATCTAATAATGTGAAAGCTTCTACTATCTTCAGTAACTTCACATCTTTACCTGGAATCTTTTTTAAGGCTTCGTCAACATATTTAATTACTATAGGATCATCGAGGGGAATTTGAATTGCTATAACATCTTTTCGTCTATAGCGCATTGAATTTACTTGATCTCCAGCTACCATCACCAAAGACAAGCATAGTGTTATAACAATTCCTGAAAGAACGATAAAGTTTCTTGGGTTCCACGTCTCAAACATGTTGTTCTTTAATTAAGTCAATTCACAAAAAACAATTAGTGCCTGCTTTTATCTAATGTAACAATAGATTAATTAGTTTGATTGGGCTAATTGACTCGACGATTGCAAAATTAATGAAAACGCAATTAAATAAACAATGGAAAAACACTAATAACTTATCTCGTCCAATTTAAAATTTAAGTAGTTTTAGTTTCTTCTTCTTTTCGCTATAAAAATTGTTTCTCCATTTTTTTCTCGGTCGTCCTGTCAATTATACTTTCTCTCTATTAGTCTACAATCTCTCGATTGGTTTGTTGCAACATTTTCTACATTCTTCTCTCTCCTGGACCAACCTTTTCAAATCTTTATATGTTTGCCAGTTGAGATCTTGAATTATTTGAGAGGTATATTGTAACCTTGATCCTCCTCGTCCAAATTAAGTCCATAAATGTACATCCAGTGGACGTTCATTTATATCCATTGGTGTAATGTACATTTAGGGATGGACTTGGACGTCCATTTGACGTCCATTATAGATCCGCTTGTGGATCGTCCATAAATGGATAATAAATGGACCAAGATGTTCATCCATTGGACGTCCTGTGTTGCCTGGGATAGACAGAAATGTTTGAATTTTGCCAAAATTAACCTTTTGAAGGTTTGTTAATGTTTTAACGTAGAATTTAGTGGCCGCAAAGACAATACCACGATGCGCATTGCAACCGCGCATCTCTTACTTTTGGAAAGGTTCATTGCTGGTAACCTTGAGACATTTAATAAACGCAGCAAACATTTAAAAATTAAAAATTAATTAATAAACCCACAAGCAATGCCAATCTTGATTATTTATTCAAATTAATAAGTTTACTGGCGACATTGAACGGAAAGTTCTCCTGTGCGAGTAGAGGCTGATAGAGTACATTTCCGCTTGTAGTGGTCAACAGAAACAGTAAATGTTACGGTATAGACATATCCATTGACTGCTAATCTGGTAGCTTCTAGTATCTCCAGCAACTCCACATCTTCACCTGGAATCCTTTTTAAAGCTTCGTCAACAAATTGAATTACTACAGGATCGTCGACGGGAACTTCATATTATGGTCCATCTTCTTGTCCATAGGACATTGAGTTTACTGAATTGGATACTATTTTTGGGGGGCGGCTACAACTTGCTTTAATACGTGGTTTCTCCGGATTTTCCCAAGGCGAAATCGTGACTTTGCATTTTAATGTCTTACCATTGGAAAAAGTTGTTATTGCTTTAATGACATATGCTTCGGGCCCTCGCCGCCGTGTTAGATTTACTATCTTAAATCTTTCAATCGTGAGGCCTACTTTATTTTCTATCGCTTTTTTAGCTTTCAGAACAAATTTCTCAACGTAACGGTGATGTGAACCTGTAATTCTGAAGTGTTTCACTTGTACACACGATGCAGAAACTTGTGGTCTCTCCCCAACGGACTGAGATTTAATCGAGATGATGCATAGTTTTATTTTAACATTGGAAAAAGTTGTCATTGCTACAATGCGATATGTGTTGTCTCGTTCATGTAGAATTTTTGTTATGTCAAATCTTTTAATCTTGTAACGTCCTGTCAATTCTATCATTTTTTTACCTTCATCTAGAACATTTGTTTCTTGGTCGAGTCGCTCTAATTTCAGTGGTTCCCATCCAGAATTTCCAGCTACCAAAGACAAGCATAATGTTATCACAATTCCAGAAAGAACGATCATGTTTTTCGGGTTCCACGTCTCAAACATATTGTTCTCTAATGAAGTCAATTCACAAAAAACAATTAGTGTCTGCTTTTATATAATGTCGTAACAATAGATTAATTAGTTTCATTATGTTAATTGACTCGAGGATTGCAAAATTGATAAAAACGCAATTAAATAAACAATGGAAACATTGTGACATTGGAAAAACACTAATAGCTTATCTCGTCCAATTTAAAATTTCAGTAGTTTTAGTCTCTCCTTCTTTTCGCTATAAAAATTGTTTCTCAATCTTTTTCTCGGTCGTCTCGTCAATTATACTTTCTCTCTATTAGTCTACAATCTCTCGATTGGTTTGTTGCAACATTTTCTACATTCTTCTCTCTCCTGGACCAACCTTTTCAAATCTTTGTATGTTTGCCAGTTAAGATCTTGAATTATTTGAGAGGTATATTGTAACCTTGGTCCTCCTCGTGGTTTTTGACCCTCTTCTGTCCCCTTCAATATCGTTTTAAGAATTCCGTCATGCCTCTGTATATGTCCAATTAGGGAATCCTGTCTTTTCTTAATGTTCTTCCATAGAAGAATTCTTCGTTGGTAACCTTGTCCGTCCAAGTAATACTCAAATGCTTCTAATGGTTTCTTCTCTTTTTGAGATATTGTCCATATTTCACAACTATCCAGTACTAATACTTCAGACATATAATTTTAGGAACTTCTTTCTAGTACTTACTGATAGTTTATTTATTTACAATTAGTTTTCATACATGAACAATTTTACTTACATTTAAAGACGTCCTAGTTTTTACCCTCATGTTTTCGTTTCTTTAGAACACTTAATAGTTCAATGTCATTTATTTACACATTTTAAAAAACATTTAAAACATTAAATTAAGTGATATTAGTCGACTTTTTTTCCTATTAAACATGCTGTTCTTGGTTGCGCGATTCTTCCTATAATTTCTTTGTATTTCTTAACTATAATTCCTGCATTGATTCTAATATCAATATAATTGAAATGATGAATTTACAAAAACGGTTACTATTGGAAGATTAAATTAACAATATATTATTTCTTATTATATCAATTGGATAAAAATTCTAATTGCCAACTCTCAGTGAAATTGTTAATTGGCCATCTCTCGCTCATTAATTTTCTCTTCGTCGGTTTTCCTTTCTTCCTATTCTGTGATGGTATCCATTTCACAACTTCCTCTTCAACTTCCTCCCGCATTCTTTTTATTTGCCGATACCTTATAAGCTATTTTCTTACTATGTAGTGTCACTTTTTCCTTTATGCCACTTTCGTACTCGTTTTAACTTTGGGCTCGTTTCTCCCCTCAAACCATTCATTTTCAGAACTACCAATACCAATTCGCATTATACTTCTACAATGAAGTCCGGATGTGGTGAACTCGGAAATGCATAAAAAATGGTTCACTATATCCGAGGTTCACTATAAAAGAAACGACCTGTTTGCAATTACCAAAAACAGTAGTTCTCATTTTACAAATCTTCCCTGCGAATTACAATGCTTTATCTGGGGCCAGTTTGTAAAAACTACCGATTTCATCGACGTTAAAAATGTCTTTACTGTTTCTCTTGTCCCTTCATCTACTCATTGGTAAAGCGCTTTGAGATTTATTTTTTTTTAAATAAGAAGAAGAAGAATTAGAATAAAGAGGACATGATCGAGAATTAAAGAGGTTTCAGAAGAAAAGATAATAATAACCGAAAAAGTAGTACCAACTGCGCAATTCATTAAATTATTTAGTTGTACGATTTAATTTCGCATTGTTTCATTGTTCGCCAAACTAAATTTACAAACCCCGACTACAATTAATCCAATTAGTTCAATTAATTCAATGAAGCTAATGGACCTATTGTTTCGAAACTTGATAAAACCGTTACCTTAATTGCATTCATCGATTGTTTTCTGCAATTTTCAACCTTAGAAAACAACATGTTTAATTCTGGACCAATAAGATGGCCTTTCGCTTTTCTTCTAATTATTGCAAACCTATACGTACCAATGGTTTACACTTATGGGGAACAAATAGTCATTCCAGTCGATAGTCCTACGGCTAAACGATTTGGTGTGAAAGCTGCAGAACAGCTGGGGTTCCTAGAAAATCGTAATACTACTTTAGTGAACATAACACACGCAACAGAACTAGAATTAATCGACGGAGGAGTATTAAATCACCTTAACATTACAGTTAGTAATGGACCAAGGTATTGTTCCGTTGAGGCACTAGATCCGTCTTTAGAAGAATGGGAACCACAAATTACAGTTAAATGTAATATCGAGCAACCAACTCCAATTGGACTACAAACCCTTTCAAGGGATGCTGATGAACTTAAGCCATTTGTCCGCGACGTAATAAGAAAGCAAGAGAACAGAGATGGTAACAACGTTTCACTAACGAAGATAACGGGAGCAACCAAGCAAGTAATTACGTTGGGTACTGTGTATCGCATTACGGCAATAATTAATTCGAGTGATATCGAAAAAACATGTCACATTAAGGGAATGAACCCAACTGGGGGTGGGCCACATCAGGTAGTTAACCAAACATGTTTTTACAATCGGGTGGACAAACTGGGAGAACCAGCACGGGTTTCAGCCGACAATCTTTTAATTCGAAGATTTGCTAACGACATTATATCGCAAATGGAGGACGAAGAAGTTTTGAAGATTAAACTGAATGAGATAGAAGGAGCAACCGGTGAATCACTCTCCGACAGTACATTGTATCGGATTTCTGTTAGCGTTCTCTCGAATAGTGAAGAAAGAGTATGTCACGCGCAAGTCTCTGTTTCAGTAGAGAATTACAAATCGACAATTTCTATTGAATGTTGGCTGCGGACAAGTAGTGGGGCCGCGCCAATCAATGAAACGATCGTTCAAAAAATTGTTAACATGACTTTGGCTCGGTCTACACCTGTAGGTGGTGTTACTCTGAAAAGGATAGTGTCAGCTAAACGACCGTATTTAGTCAAGGAACCATTGTATAAAATTGTGGTTGAACTTTCGCTTAAGCAGAAGGTAGGGAAAAATGCCATTGTTGCCGAATCAAAAATGTTCATGATTGACGCCGTGGAGATAAATCCCGACAAATTCAAACTTTCTGTTAATTCGGCATTTCGTCTTCCTCCTAATATCGTACCAAGGAAAATTTAATTTTGGGTTGAAAAATTAAAAAATTGTTAAAATATATATATATATTTATTCCCACATTGATTTAGTTACGACGACTACCACCGATTCTAGTAGTAATGTGACTACATTACGTTATCAGTGTTATGTAAGAACGTTGAACTTGGCTCTTTAAATGTTAATGCTGATGGTGAGCTATTCAGAGGTTTAATGTTCTTACTTCCTTGTTACAAATTTTACATAATCAGCATAAGTTAATGGACTTAATTGCAGTGCACATCCTGACAGGTCGATCACACGCTTGCGTTGCAAAATAGTTGTTAAAGTCACAAATTAATTTGCACGGAAAATCACTGACACTAGAATTAAAATTAAAAATCCATGTTTGAGATTTCAAACACCTCCTTATTGATTTATATACAATATCACTACAATATCACGAATTCCAAAGTGAAAGCCAAAAAAGTAACTTTTAATTGGCATGAGACATGCGTTTCTTTTCAGGGCAAAACTACACAAGAAAATACAGAATATGCAAATTTTAAAGTAATGGTCAGCAGAGTGATATCCAAGTAGTACTGACTCTATTTCGTTCTGTCATTGATTTTTGGGCAAAAAGTATCTGTCAATTAAGAATGAAGTATTTTAATGCAGATGGAGAAAACTAATTTGTTTTGTATCTGATGTCAAATACAAAACGAATGTGATGTTATTGTTAAAAGCGATTCCAGACGATTATATACGCCGATACTTAATAATTATTTATAAGTATTAAACGCTTAAGCTCTAATTACTACTTACTAATCACAAACAGAATAACTGCCATACGGGCCTGGATATTGTTGCTTTGTTACTTTGCACCAAATGTTCCTCTGCAAATGTTTTAATTGCAAACGCTTTTAAATCATTTTAAATCGTTTGATCGAAACTTTACAAGGGGTGATTTAAATACACTAAACAATATTATTAGTCAGTTTAATTAAAATCTACATGTCAATTTGCCTATAATGAAAATTTACCTTGTAACTGAGGAAGTGAGTTTACAAAAACAAATTTCTGGTAGATTGTCGGCATTGCCAACACAATCATATTCGGAAACTTAAACGGTATCTGAAAAACAGGCCTTTAAATATAAAAAATGTGTTTTTGTTATGGCGTTAAAATTAGAATTAACCAATTAAACTAATGGAACTATTGTTTCGAAACTTGTTAAAAGCGTTACCTTAATAGAATTCTTCAATTGCTTTCTGTAATTGCGCAATGCTACAGAACAGCATGTTTAACTCTGGGCTAGTTAAATGGCTTTGCGCTTTTATTGTAACAGTATGCATACCAATGGTTTACACTTTTCACAAAGAAGAACCCATTCCAGTCGATGACCCGACCGTTAAAAAAATCGTTAATACGACTTTGACTCTGTTGAATGATCCTCCTAGTCTGCTTAAAATAATGTCAGCCACAATGCACAAAACTGAAAACGACAGGTAAGTCTATACAATTTTGGTTCAAATTTTGCTTAAGCAAAAGGAGAATCAAAATAACATTACTGACACATCAAAATTCTGCTTATTTGAAGGCCGGGTGGATAGGTACGTAGTATATCAACTTTCTCATAACTGCTCTCTGTCGCATTGATATAAATAAAATATCACTACTGACAGCTACTTTTCCGTTTGTTATTTAATTTTTTTCCGTGTTTTTAAAATAGTACTCATATATTGTGGCACTAGGATTAAAAGTCCCTTTTTTAGCGAGCGAATACAAATTGCGAACCAAAAGCGGTAACTTTTCTTTCGAATAAAATATGCTATTTTTTCTCCAGCCAATAATGCCAGACAAAGTATAAAATATACTAATTCAAAACGAAGGATGTGAGATTTCAAAGCAAATACCTGGCAGCTTTGGAGATAAATCGTTGGTTAGATTCTTGAAGTGATGAGCAATTAAACTTTTAAGAAATATACATTTTATTCCCACATTAACTTACTATTTAATGTTCATAGAAACAATGGCTTATTCTAATTACAATACTTATTTATAATTAAGCTATTGACGACTAGTCAAATTATTTACTGTTACGATAGGACTTTGAACTTGACTTATTAAACATTAATTTTCGCTATACAGCTTGATCAAGGTCGTTTATCACACTGATTTTTTGCTTTTCAGATCGTTACGTTCAAAATATCACAAGGAAATTAAAAATTTTGAAAAATCCGTTGATTTCAAATTAATAACTGTTCAAAACTGTTTCCTTGGAAGTTCATAGATATTAAATGTTCAAGCGCAAGTTACTCGCTAATCACAAACAGAATCCCTGCCATACGGGCCTGGATATTGTCACTTTGTTACTTTGCGCAAATGTTTTTATTGCAAACGCTTTTAAATCATTTTAAATGGTTTCACCGCAACTTCGAGAGTGTGCTTTAAGGCTTATGACATAAATAAACGATATTAGAATACGAATTATTAAGTTACTAATAAACTCTAAATGGCAATTTGCCTAATATTAAATTCTATACTGTAACTAAGCTGAGATTGCAACAACAAATTCCTGATACCTTTAAGAATTTGTTAATAAATTGATTGAATTAGAATTAACCCATTAAGATAATGGACCTATTGTTTCGGAATATGATGAAATCGTTACCTTAACTGCATTCTGCAATTACTTTGTGTAACTGCGCAACGTTAGAGAACATGTTTCACTCTTGGCTAGCAAAATGGCTTTTCGCTTTTCTTCTAATTATTGCAACACTATGTGTACCAATGGTTTACACTTTTGGTTAATTTCCTGAACTATTAAAAAAAATATCGAGTACGTTAGATTAATATCATATTAGAGGCGTAAACGACTCAACATTGAGCATTTTTATTTGTTTTTCTCGTTTACTGGCTTCTTTTGGGTTTCTGAGTGTTTTCCTTTGTTTTCTGCTCCCTTCCGGACAATCTAGGGGTCGATAGGCCCTTTTTCCGGATGAGCCCTCAATTGATCTACAAAAGTGGGGTAAAATTTCCAAACCCCCACCATTTTTGGGCTGTCCTTACATAATTTCGCAATCGCCTGGGAAAGTTAATAAATTAATAGATACAGTATAACTTCGCTACTTCGGACATGCAGTGATTGCAATTGCCTGTATTTATTTTACTTAGTTAAGGTACATTATTTTTTTTTTAAATACTTTCATAAACCGAACAATTGGTTAATTCGGACTAGGAAAACATTTTATCTATCCGGATTAGTGAAGCCGTACTGTACATCCACATTTGCATTATTCCATTGTTCGGCAAATTGATTTTGCAATCGTCGGCTACAAATGGTCCACATCAGAATTAACCAATTACACTAATGAATCTATTGTTTCGAAACTTGATAAAAGCGTTACCTTAATTGCATTCGTCAACTGTTTTCTGTAATTGAGCAACGTTAAAGAACATGTTTAACTCTGTACCAGTAAGATGGCTTTTCGCCTTGTTTCTAATTATTTCAACAGTATGCGTACCAATGGTTTATACTATTATGGAAGCCGCACACAACCACACAAGTACACAAGTAAACAACTCAGTCGATCCATATTACGCACTATATGCTGCAAAAGGTGTAGAACAGTTGGAGTTCTTACAAGCTCGTACTACTACTTTAGTGAACATAACACACGAATCAGATGACTCAAAACTCGGCAGATTGACGTATTACATTAACATTACAGTTAGTAATAAACCAAGTAATTGTTACGTTGTGGCAACAAATCGTGTAGTTTTGTACCCGGAACCGCTAATTAACGTTACATGTGAAAACCAGAAAATACAACCAGGTGGAATAGCACCTGCTTCAACCGATGATCCTGACGTTAAACAATTTGTCCAAGACGTTATGAAACAGCAAGGGAACCAGTTTAAACTACTCCAGATAACGCAAGCAACCCAGCAACTAGTTGCGGGATTTTTGCTTCGCATAACGGCAGTAATTTATTCGCCTGATGACGAAAAAACATGTCACATTATAGGACTGATGCGTCGTAAACGACTGATCCTTTATCAAAAATGTTTTCACAATCGGGTCTAAAAACTAGAGTAACTAGCATCGATTCCACCGATTTAAAGACCAGGTTGGAACAGGCGACCTATTCTCATTTTTTGATAACTGTACTCGGCACCATTAATGATTGATTTAAATAAAATATCACTAATGGCATTTACTTCTGCGTTTATTATTTTATTTATGTTAATAAAATAAAGTGCTTCTTTTTAGCGAGCAAATCTTGTGTTTGCGAGGCGACGCGTTACCTGGGCCGACCGAATACAAAATTGGGAACCAAGAAGATAACTTTTAACCGAATGAAAAATGCTTTTTTTCTCTGGTACATTACAATATACAGTAGAGTTGCAATTTAGTGAACTAATTCCAGCCAACCAAGTTCAGTATTTACGGGTGTTCACTTTATCGGGGTTCTTGTGTAGATGACTTGCATATCAAAAGAAACAACTTCTATTTTAGGCAGATTAACAAAATTATGTATGTATGTTTAATATAATATAAATTTTCGGTACATATCACATATATATTATACCGATGTGGATTATGTAATAGGTAGGGGGGTTAATTATGGCGAAAGAAGTTAAATAATTTTGGATTACTCTAATTCATCTCCATTTTTCTCAGCCTTCTGGGCAACTTCATTTATAGATTTTAAAGCTTGACTTGTTGAATTTTAAATTAAATAAAATAAAAGTGTCCATTGTGTCGTCATAAATGGGAAATTAATAAAATTCCTTATAATGAATGCAATTTTGCAACTCAAATTGTGAGGTGGGGATCACAATGGAAGAATAGAAAGTTGATTTGAACAAATAACTGCCAACAGGTTGCAACAGAAATCATAAAACTAAAAGTGTTGTACTTTTTACAACAACGCGCGTCCTTTAGGGTTAAGGCAGTAAAATCCGCATTAAAAAATTAAGTGTATGGTGATGGAAACTTCTGTCAGCTACTAAAATCTTATACTCACATCAATATATGTCAAGCGCAAGTCGCTCTTCCACTTAGTATTTAAAAACCGACAATTTACATTAAATGTAGGAAGCTACCAGAAAACTCTGTAAAGATGCCAACCAATGACCCGGTCATTCAAACAATTGTTAACATGACTTTGGTTCGATCTGCAAGTGGTGTTACTCGGAAAAAGATAGTGTCAGCCACACGACGAGATATAGTTGGACAATTGTGTAGAATTGTGGTTGAACTTTCGCTCAAGCAAGAGATGGACCATCAAGTTGTTGACGAACCAAAATGTTGCCTCTTTGAACGCCCAGAAATAATGTGGAACAAATTCAAACTTTCTGTTAATTGTCTGATTTAAATAAAAGATCACAATTCACTAATCCAGACTAGGAGAAAACTTTATCTATCCAGATTAGTGAAACCGTACTGTACATATCCACATTCGCATTATTTCATTGTTCGTCAAATTGATTTTGAAATCGCTGATTACAATTGGTCCACATCAGAATTAACCAATTACACTAATGAATCTATTGTTTCGAAACTTGATAAAAGCGTTACCTTAATTGCATTCGTCAACTGTTTTCTGTAATTGAGCAACGTCAAACAATATGTTTAACTCTCAACCAGTAAGATGGCTTTTGGCCTTGTTCCTAATTATTTCAACAGTATGCGTACCAATAGTTTACACTATTGAGAAAAAAGTACACAACCCAGTCGATCCACATTACGCACTATTTGCTGCGAAAGGTGTAAAACAGCTGGGGTTCTTAGAAGAACGTAATACTTCTTTAGTGAACATAACACACGCAACAGAAGACTCAATCCCCGGAAGAGCGTTATATCACATTAACATTACAGTTAGTAATAGACCAAGAAATTGTTTTGTTGTGGCAGTAGATCCTGCAGTATCCCACCCGGAACCACTGATTAACGTTACATGTGCTAATCAGCAAATACCTTTAGGTGGAATAGAACCTACTTCAACCGATACTCCTGTAGTTAAACAACTTGTCCAAGACGTTATCAAACAGCAAGGGGGCAAGATTGAACTAGGAGTGATAACGCAAGCAACAGAGCAAATAATTGTGACATCTTTGTATCGCATAACGGCAATAATTAATTCGCCTGATGATCAAAAAACGTGTTACATTAAGGGACTGGTGAGTGCTGGGTCTCATCGACACATTATTGAACAAGAATGTTTTCACAATCGGGTGGAAAATATGGGGCACCATTAATGGTTGATTTAAATAAAATATCACTACTGGCATTTACTTCTGCGTTTATTATTTCATTTGTGTGAATAAAATATAGTGCCCCTTTTTAGCGACCAAATCTTGTGTTTGCGAGGCGACGCGTTAGCCGAGCCGGCCGAATACAAAATTGCGAACCAAAAAAATAACTTTCTAACCGAATGAACAATGCTTTTTTTCTCGGGTAAATTACAAAATAAAAAAAAGATTTAATTAACGATTAATTAAAATTTACCTAATTAAACAGTACAGCGATTACTAAAAATTTCCGTAGATGTCACTGTACAGTATCAAGAAAGGTTGCTGTCTACATATCTCCTTACGGTCCACAGGTGTCGCTAGACTCATCCGAAAGGGTAAAGCGTTTGCGCGCTACTTTCAGCCAGTCAGGCCAGCCGACGTCGATCCTAGCTAGCGCCAACGTCGGAAATGACGATTCGGTTCCGACTCAGAAAAGCCGTAACATGCCGACCTAGAATGTAACACAAGCAAACTGCAATATTCTACTTCAACTCTATTTTCCTCAGCCAACTGGACAACTTAATTTATAGATTTTAAAGCTTGACTTGTTGAAATTAATTATTAGTCTTCTACGTTTAGCATGTTGTACCGTTCTTCTTCCTTTTTCGATTTCAAATCAACTCTTAATTCATTAATCCATTTCTCAACGTCATTTATCTCACATACTACTTAAACCATACAGAATCGTTGAAATAAACATCAATATGTACATAATTCTAACATACATTTAGATCATGTTTGCAACAATATGGTTAGCTTTATATGCTTCATTGTTGAGCAATCTTGTTTGTAAAATGCCCAATCGAAGATGGTCTTTTTTATCATCCAAATCTACTGCAAAAATATTTCTCCAACATTTCTGAATAACAGATGACTTTGACGCATTCCAAGCCATAGCTAAATTTAAAACTTCGTTACTCAAAGTGTGTTTTCATTGATTTTTAAAGCCATTTTTGGAAGAGAAACTGGTTGTTTTTGAAATTAATAAAGAAAAGTATCATCACAAAGTCAACATTCACTTTTAATCCCAGGTTTGAATGCCTTTTACTCGTGGATTCAAAAATATTGTCCTCCATTTTTGGTTTGACATTTTTTTTAACAATTAAAGGTAAACGGATAAACCATTCAGCTGATTATGATAATAGTGGGGTAAAATTTCCAAACCCCCAACATTTTTGGGCTGTCTTTACAAAATTTCGCAATCGTCTGGTGAAGTTAATAAATTAATAGATACAGTATAACTTCGCTACTTCGGACATGCAGTGATTGCAATTGTCTGTATTTATTTTACTTAGTTAAGGTGCATTATTTTTGTTTTTTTTAAATACTTTCATAAACCGGACAATTCGTTAATTGGGACTAGGAGAAAACTTTATCTATCCGGATTAGAGAAACCGTACTGTACATCCACATTTGCATTATTCCATTGTTCGTCAAATTGATTTTGAAATCGCTGATTACAATTGGTCCACATCAGAATTAACCAATTACACTAATGAATCTATTGTTTCTAAACTTGATAAAAGCGTTACTTTAATTGCATTCGTCAACTGTTTTCTGTAATTGTGCAACGTTAAAGAACATGTTTAACTCTGTACTAGTAAGATGGCTTTTCGCCTTGTTTGTAATTATTTCAACAGTTTGCGTACCAATGGTTTATACTATTGGGGAACAAGTACACAACCCAGTCGACCCAAATTACGCACTATTTGCTACGAAAGGTGTAGAACAGCTGGAGTTCTTACAAGCTTGTAATACTACTTTAGTGAACATAACACACGAAACAGAAGACTCAAGACCCGGAGCAACGATGTATTACATTAACATTACAGTTAGTAATAAACGAAGTAATTGTTTCGTTGTGGTATCAAATCGTGTAGTTTTGCACGCGGAACCACTAATTAGCATTACATGTGATAACCAAAAAATACAACCAGGTGGAATAGCACCTGCTTCAACCGATGATCCTAACGTTAAACAATTTGTCCAAGACGTTATAAAACAGCACGGGGACAAGTTTAAGCTAGTAGAGATAACGCAAGCAAGCAAGCAAGTAGTTGCGGGATTTTTGTTTCGCATAACGGCAGTAATTTATTCACCTGATGACGAAAAAACATGTCACATTATGGGACTGGTGGGCCCTGGGTCTGATAAACGACAGATCAGAATGCTAGAATGCTTTCACAATCGGGCCGAAAATCTGGGATAATCAGCATCGATTTCATCGATTTAAAGACCAGGTGACGAGAGGCGAACTAGTCTCATTTTTTCATAACTGTACTCGACAGCTTTGATTTAAATAAAATATCACTACTGGCAATTACTTCTGCGTTTATTATTTTATTTTTGTTAATAAAATAAAGTGCCGCTTTTAAGCAAGAAAGTCTAGTGTTCGCGAGGCGACGCGTTAGCCGGGCCGAACGAATACAAAATTGCGAACCAAGAATATAACTTTTATTCCGAATGAGCAATGCTTTTTTTCTCAGGTACATTACAATATACAGTAGAGTTGCGTTTTAGTGAATTAATTTCGGCCAACCCAGTTCAATATTTACGGGTGTTCACTTTATCGAGGTTCTTGCATATCAAAAGAAACTACTTTTATTTTAGGTAGATTATCAAAATTTTGTATTATCATGTATTATAATATAATTGTAGGTACATATCACATATGTATTATAGCCATGTGCATTATGTAATAGGTAGATGGATATATAGGGTTAATTATGGCGAAAAAAGTTAAATAATTTTGGATTATTCTAATTCATTTCCATTTTTCGCAGCCTTCTGGGCAACTTCATTTATAGATTTTAAAGCTTGACTTGTTGAATTTTAAATTAAATCAAATAAAAGTCTCCATTGTGACGTCATAAAGGGGAAATTAATAAAATTCCTTATAATGAATACAATTTTGCAACTCAAATTGTGTGGTGGGGATCACAATGGAAGAATAGTAGTTGATTTGAGCAAGGAACTGCCAACAGGTTGCAACAGGGATAATAAAACTAATAGTGTTGTACTTTTTACAACAACGCGCGTCCTTTAGGGTTCAGGAGCAGTTGCAGTGAAATCCGTTCTAAAAAGTTAAGTGTGTGGTGATGGAAACTTCTGTCAGCTACCAAAGTCTTGCACTTATACTCGCATTAATGGATGTCAAGCGCAAGCCTCTCTTCCACTTAGGATTTACAAACCGACAATTAACAATAAATGTAGGAAGCTACCAGATAACTCTGTAAAGATGCCAACCAATGACCCGGTCGTTCAAACAATTGTTAACAATACTTTGGTTCGATCTGCAAGTGGTACTCCTCTGAAAAAGATTGTGTCAGCAACACGACGAGATATATGTGGAAAATTGTGTAGAATTGTGGTTGAACTATCGCTTAAGCAAGAGATGGACCACCAAGTTGTTGGCGAACCAAAGTGGTGCCTCGTTGAACGCCGGGATATAATGTGGAACAAATTCAAACTTTCTGTTGATTGTCTGATTTAAATAAAAGATCACAATTCACTAATCCGGATTAGGAGAAAACTTACGTTATCAGTGTTATGTAAGAACGTGGAACTTGGCTCTTTAAATGTTAATGCTGATGGTGAGCTATTCAGAGGTTCAATGTTCTTACTTCCTTGTTACAAATTTTACATTATGAGCATAAGTTAATAAACTTAATTATAGTGCACATTCGTCATACCGAGGTGTTCGCTTTAACCGAGTTTGTGTTAACGAGGGTTTACTGTACTTCTATAATCCAGACAATTCGCTAATTCGGACAAGAAAAAAACTTTATCTATCCGGATTAGTGAAGTTGACTGAACATCCACATTTGCATTATTCCATTGTTGGCCAAATTGATTTCTCAATCGCCGACTACAATTGGTTCAATTAGAATTAACCAATTAAACTAAACTTGTGGCTTTCCGTGACGCTTCATGACGTAGTTAATTAACAAAAAGGTCAATAAAAGTTGCTAATTTAACTTAGTTTATAACTTGGAAACATTCAGATGATTATAATAATAGTGGGGTAAAATTTCCAAACCCCCACCATTTTTGGGCTGTCCTTGCATAATTTTGCAATCGTCTGGTAAAGTTAATAAATTACTAAATACAATATAACTTTGCTAAGTCATGCATTGATTGTAATTTCCTGTATTTGTTTTACTTAGTTAAGGTGCACTATTTTTGTTTATTTTAAATACTTTCATAAACCGGACAATTCGTTAATTGGGACTAGGAGAAAACTTTATCTATCCAGATTAGTGAAACCGTACTGTACATATTCACATTTGCATTCTTCCATTGTTCGCCAAATTGATTTTGCAATTGCCGACTACAAAATTAGTCCAAATCAGAATTAACCAATTACACTAATGAATCTATTGTTTCGAAACTTGATAAAAGCGTTACTTTAATTGCATTCGTCAACTGTTTTCTGTAATTGTGCAACGTAAAAAAACATGTTTAACTCTCAACCAGTAAGATGGCTTTGCGCCTTGTTTCTAATTATTTCAACAGTATGCGTACCAATGGTTTATACTATTGGGGAACCCACACACAACCACACAAGTACACAAGTACACAACCCAGTAGATCCATATTACGCACTATATGCTGCGAAAGGTGTAGAACAGTTGGAGTTCTTAGAAGCTCGTACTACTACGTTAGTGAACATAACACGCAGCAGAAGACTCAATCCCCGGAAGAACGATGTATTACATTAACATTACAGTTAGCAATAAACCAAGTAATTGTTTCGTTGTGGCACTACAGCCTGTAGTATTACACCCAGAACCACTAATTAAGGTTTCATGTGATGTAGCGGAAATACAACAAGATGGAATAAGACCTGCTTCAACCGAGGATCCTGATGTTAGACAATTTGTCCAAGACGTTATGAAACAGCAAGGGAGCCAGTTTAAACTGTTCCAGATAACGCAAGCAACCCTGCAAGTACATGTGGACTTATACTTTCGCATAACGGCAATAATTTATTCGTCTGAGGACCAAAAAACATGTCAAATTATGGGGCTGGTTAGTGCTGGGCCTCGCCGACCGATACTTTTTCAAAACTGTTTTCACAATCGGGTCGAAAAGCTGGGGTAACCAGAATCGATTTAATTGATTTAAAGACCAGGTGGCGAGAGGAGAACTATTCTCATTTTTTCATAACTGTACTCGACAGCTTTGATTTAAATAAAATATCACTACTGGCATTTACTTCTGCGTTTATTATTTTATTTTTGTTAATAACATAAAGTGCCCCTTTTTAGCGAGAAAATTTGGGTTTGCGAGGCGACGCGTTAGCTGGGCCGACCGAAAACAAAATTGCGAACCAAGAAAGTAACTTTTAATCCGAATGAACAATGATTTTTTTCTCTGGTACATTACAATATACAGTAGAAGTTGCGATTTAGTGAACTAATTCCGGCCAACCCAGTTCAATATTTACGGGTGTTCACTTTATCGAGATTCTTGTGTAGACGACTTGCATATCAAAGGAAACAACTTTTATTTTAGGTGGATCAACAAAATTTTGTATGTAAAGGTAATATAATATAAATTTTAGGTACATATGACATGTATTATACCGATGTGTATTATATAATGGGTAGATGGATATATAGAGTTAATTATGGCGAAAAAAGTTAAATAAATTTGAATTATTCTACTTCATCTCCATTTTCCTCGCCCTTCTGGACAACTATAGATTTTAAAGCTTGACTTGTTGAAATTAAAATTAAATTAAATTAAAGTGTCCATTGTGACATCATGAAGGGGAAATTAATAAAATTCCTTATCATGAATGCAATTTTGCAACTCAAATTGTGTGGTGGGGATCACAATGGAAGAATAGAAAGGTGATTTGAACAAATAACTGCCAACCGGTTGCAACAGGAATCATAAAACTAAAAGTGTTGTACTTTTTACAACAACGCGCGTCCTTTAGGGATTAGGAGGAGTTGCAGTGAAATCCGTTCTAAAAAGTTAAATGTATGGTGATGGAAACTTCTGTCAGCTACTAAAGTCTTATACTCAAATTAATGTATGTCAAGCGCAAGTCTCTCTTCCACATAGGATTTACAAACCGACGATTTACATTAAATGTAGAGAGCTGCCAGAAAACTCTGTAAAGATGCCAACCAATAAATTATTAACGTAACTTTGGCTGGATCTGAAAAAGATAGTGTCAGTCATACAACGAAATATTGTGTATTGTGTAGAATTTTAAAACAAAAGTTATTCTTATAAAATTTGGCTTAAGTTAATGGTTTTTGAGTTATAAATTTTTGAAAATTGAAAAACTAAAATTTCAAGAATTTATAATTAAAAAACTATGAACTTGAGCTAAATTTCATAAGAATAACTTTCATTTTAAAATTGTCCAAAATATTTAAAAAAAATAATTCACCCCAAAAAAAGTAATTTTTAACTGGTTGTGTTAAAAATTGTTTTAATGTCCGGATATTCGGAAAAACTAATGCGATATTCGAATTCAGCAGATCAAAATGCATAAAATAAGCTTTTCTTCATCCAGTGACTTCAAAATTATCCGAAAAGTTTATACCGCACCTGGACTAAAACTTTGACTTTTTTCTCGAAACTATGTTTTGAAAGTCGGTGACCACTGTAATTCAAAAACCACTCGACGGATATGAATGAAATTTCTACAGGTTATTGAAGACATCGAAACCTTTCCCTTAATCGAAGGATATTTTTTTTGAAAACTTCTATTTTTTGTATCAATAAACTAGTACTTTTTCCCTTGAAAATCCGCCAGTAAACTTTCAGAAGCTGCCATTTTGTGTATTTTCAAAAAAAGCTTCGATTAAAGACTAGATTAACTGTTAAACTAATTATTTTTTTTGTTTAATTGATTTTAGAGGAACCAATGAAATGTTCTGATTGTCATCGCAAAGCACTATTTGTGGAACGAGGTCAACAGAGATGACGATAACTTCGTTTAAAAGTGATTTGTTTTTGAAATTTTGGTCAATTAAAGTTAAAACATTGTATAATAACACTGTTTTATTAGTTTTATTAAATAAACTTAATTACTGTCAAAAACAAATCATTTAAAATACCCATTTTTTCACGCTTCTGACTATTCCTATCCCCTTAAATCAATTAACGCTGCTGAGTACAGTTATCATAAAATGAGAATAGTTCGCCGCTCACAATCGATTGTGAAAACAGGTTTGATTAAGTATCTGTCGTTGCTGAGGCCCAGGGCCCACCAGTCCCTTAAGGCTACGCCATCCAAAAAATTGTTCCCAAAGTCCATTTGCTTTAATTGCTTTAGCGTACGCCTAAATATAGGCAAGACCCAGACTTTTTTATAACCCAGACATCACCCTAAGTAGACTTCAAGTGCAGTGGACAATGGTTTATGTGTAACAATGAAACTGTTTTCGAACGAATGCATTTCAATATACCTGCTCACCAGATGCGAAATTTAGAGCGATATTTTGTGAAGTAAAATCATGTGCGAAAAGAATTCGTTAAATTTAACAATTTTATTTACTTGGTAAAGAAGTTTTGTTATTAACAAAATTAGTTTCCTAATTTTCAATTAATAAGTAGGCATGAAAAATGTAAATTGTTATAAAGAATACTTTACGGGTCCAAAAATCTTATTATAAAAACGAATTTAATTGAAACTTTCGCTCACACTTTTCATTACAGGCTTGCGACTGTCACAATAGGTATATAAAGAATCTACATACACACTGTGGCGTGTTTAAAAGTGTTTTAGCGGCAAAGGAGAGCCACTCTGAAGACCTATTTTTAAATTTTAAATTATCTAAAAACATTTTACCAAATAAAATATAAAAAATATAAAATAAAATAATACTCCTGACATATTATGTGATGTGGTTACAAATCTTTGCAGAGAATATTTCGAATGACTTTATTTCTTTTAATTCTTGAATCGACTATTTCCGGAAGTAATGAATTCATATAAAATTTTTCTAAACTACCGATCATGCTGTTTTTCCAAAAATCATCATCCCGTTTTATTATTTCGCATGCTATATTTTTTGATGTATAAATAACAAAATAACATGTATCTCTATTAGTGACATGTAATTGACCCTGAATTTGGAACATGTAATTATGCTTACGTTTTAATTTAATGTTTCCGTTCTCATCTAAATTGCAATAGTTAATTTTTTTGTTAGAAATAGCCTCTTCTACAGTTAAATCTTTTGCTAAAAAGGGACATTTGATTTCTATAATTGCATTATTTCCGATAAGCCCATCGGGAGATGCCGCTAAAAATTTCTTTTTGTTATCAATAAATAAACCGCATTTTTCTACTATCAGATCGTATTTTTGCTCAAATGCAGCAATTCCCCATTTTTCATTTTCAATACCGTGTTCTAAAGCCTTTGACAATTTTCCACCTATTTCATAGTTAGAATATAAAAAAGATTTAACTGTATTAGCGGTGTTAGTATTTAATTTCATCTTACAAACCCTACCAAAATTACTGCCTGTTAGTCTGCAATGTCTTAATTTACGCCAAAACGGGTTAGTATGTTGATCGCGGGTATTTTTTTCAACGTCATTTATATCGTAAATCGTTTTTAAAAATTCATTTTTAGCCGTTTCAAATTCTAATAATGACATATCCGGAATATCATCTATTTCCATATCACCGTAGTCGGAATCTTTATTTTGAAATGTACGCGTTCTTTTAATAATTTTGCGGGTAGTGTATTTTTTTGCCAATTTGTTACAATATGCTTCCGTGAATTTACCTACTTTGCCATTACATAACCCTTTACTAATTTTGACAATAAATTGTTCCCTACTATTATACGAAATTACCGCGGCATAACACCTGCCCTCATATGATCCCTTCAAAGAAAAATTAATTCGTTTCCCGCCTACAAACTTATTTACTAACGAATTGTAACTTTCTGCAGAATTTGTGTCCACATCACATAATAAACTGTACGACAAAGTTGCAACTCTATTCAAATGTTTAGCAAATATAGCATATAAAGAACTGTTTAAAAATTCGTCAAAACTTATTTTAGTTAAACCCGATATCCAGGTAGCGAAATAACTTGTATTTGGAAAGGTCGGGGCACATGGTGAATTCGTTAGACTGTTTCTTCGAAAAATGCCATTGAAATTCCCGAACACTAATAATCAGGGGCGGGCTGCCAAATGTTTAACAACCGGCTCGCTATTATTTCGGTAAACGGCAAAAACGGTAAATGAGTACATTGTCTTCATGTCAAAAATTTTAACAACCGGCTCGCGCGAGCCGGACCGAGCCGGCTCCAGCCCACCCCTGCTAATAATTGTTACTAATTAATTACAACGAGTCAAAGATTAACCCTTTAATGCACAGTGTTTTTTTACAGAAAATTGTAGTTTTAGCTTATTATAAGTTATTACCACTACAGCTTATTTTTTTTTAATTAATGTGGGATAAAGAAGCCAATATGACCTTAGAGTTGAATTTATATCCTATTAAGTTAATGTAGATAATAAATATTAAAATTGTACAAGACTAAAAAATAATTTATAGTAAAATAACTTTTTCAATAAAACAAGCTTTTATTAAAATGTATGCTTTTATTTTTAATCATTTAGGTCAATATCAAAATTGATTTTAAAGTTTTTTAAAAAGTCTTCTTGCTAAAACTTATTTCAAATATGCTATTTGAAAACGAAACTTGGCTTTAAAAGTATTTCGGATATTATTGTCGTTAAAGTATCTTCCCTGTTGCGAAGATAATTACCTGCTGAGAAGTTGTATATCTTTTTGACGTGGCTCGAAAATCAGCAAAAATTAGCTATTTCAATTTCGGTTCTTGATCTAAAGAACATTGAATAAATCAAAAACTATTGCGTTGTTTAAAACAGTTAGGGGTCAGCTCAAAAGAAAAAAGTCCAATCTACGAGTCCACAAAATTTTAATACAAAATTTCGATAACTGAAGGCAAAAAAGGGAAAGTCGGAATTTGATGTTTTAATTAATAACTTGGTTAATTATGATTATTTAATTATGGCTTGGGATCAGCTCAAAGTAGATTGGTATTCTCTGTAAGATGAAGTATCGACCTCCTTTTCAAAATTAAAAATGAAGGCTTAAAAGGGAAAGGCGTTTTACATGTATTGAAAATTTACGGGTGGAACGCCGTTAATGTGACATGTTTTTTCGTCATCAGGTGAATAAATTACTGCTGTTATGCGGAACAAAAATCCCGCAACAACTTGCTTGGTTGCTTGAGTTATCTTTATTAATTCGAACTTGTCCCGTTGCAGTCTTATAACGTCTTGGACAAATTGCTTAATTTCAGGAACATCGGTTGAAACAGGTTCTATTCCACCTGGAAGTATTTCCTCTTTATCACATGTAACGTTAATTAGTGGTTCCGCGTGTATTACTGGAGGACCTAGTACCACAACCAAACAATTACTTGGTCTATTACTAACTGTAATGGTAATGTGCTCTAACGCTCTTCCGGCGATTGATTTTTTTTTGTTCCGCGCATTACCATTACTAAAGTAGTATTACGACCTTCTAAGAACTCCAGCTGTTCTACACCTTTCTTAGCATATAGGCGAGCGAAATAATTGTTCAAAACTTCTTTTTGGTCGTCTACAAAATAAATCTTTGGTACGCATACTGTTGCATTAATTAGAAAAAAGACGAAAAGCCATCTTAGTGGTTCAGAGTTAAACATGTTCTTTAACGTTGCACAATTACAGAAAAAAGTTGACGAATGCAATTAAGGTAACGCTTTTATCAAGTTTCGAAACAATAGGTTCATTATCTTAATTGGTTAATTCTCATTGGACCAATTGTAGTTGGCGATTGCAAAATCAATTTGACGAATGTGGATGTACAGTACGACTTCACTAATCCGGATAGATAAAGTTTTCCCCCAGTCCGGATTAGTAAATTGTGATCTTTTATTTAAATCAGACAATCAACAGAAAGTTTACATTAGTCCCACATTATTTCCCGGCCTTCAAAGAGGCAACAGTTTGGTTCGTCAAGAATGTGATGGTCCGTCTCTTGCTTAAGGCCAAACCGGACTTGAAAAATTTTTCATCTTCTGTTACGATGGGTTGCCTATTTATTTTTAGTCTTTCTCCAATGACGCCTGTCAATCATTTAAGCCGACGCATCAGGGGGGCTTGCCTGAATGGCTTTGTTATGAGAAGCAATGACCAAATTAGATGCACCTGTTGGTAAAGTCTGCACTATTGAAATTTAACTTGACCGTCGAAAAATGATTTTTCTCCGATCGGACAAAACACAAACAATCTATTTCAAGTCTCTAAAAGGATAATTCTAGTATGTTGTAATCATTGCTAAGCAAATAAATATACCACACGCTACGATAGTTAATAGCAATTGTTGCGATAACTACAACAATAAATTCTTGCTAAGCACTTTAGCTCGCAGATCATTAGCGGCACATTGAAAAACCGCCCCTTAGTTATAGGTACGGGTATAATTGAACGAGCGAGTGGATGAATGCGTTATGTTACAATTTTTGAAAAATTGAGATTTTTTGATGAAAAGATATGTTATGTACCTACTTACTGCTGTATCATATCGCGGACTGTTTCTGGAATGAATATGCTGTTACAGTATTTTGTATGGGCGGTAAATCAGTTAAAATGCATTTTCTGACGCTTTAGTGAATTGTAACATAACACATTCATCCACTCGCTCCTTCAATTATCATAGTCCTTTTTCCTTTGTTTTCGGTGTAATCTAAATCTAATAATTAGACCATAACGTGGACAATGTGTAATCACCAAGTTTTCTGAGCAGGATTCAATGTTTTCAACTCGATAAAAATTCATAAAGCGTTTATATGCAAACTTTATATTTTTCTCTCGATATATGTGGAATCAAATGCAACGGTTCCGCTAATTCTGGTGGTTTCCAGAAATTGGAACTTTGTCCTCATTATTAATTTTATTTCACAAAAGTTATGAAGAAAACAAAATCGACAACTGTTATAATAACGATCTGACTGTTATTATATAAATAAATAACTGATTGTTATATTATTAAACTATTAGATTTGACAGCCTACTATTATCTAGATTTCTGTTTGTAAAATTAATACGTTTCAAAAAATCTTTTCGATTGAAAAAAATTGTGTCTGTAACTCGTCGCAAAAGAACATCGCCGTTCTCTCAGAATGTATCACATTTCCTACTTGATGCACAATATGCCTACTACGTAGGTACTTAGCAAGGTGTTCCAACCATGTCACACTGGAATGACAACATTCTTATCCAAATTTACCATAAATATTTCTTTCGACTTTTCTACTGGGCCTGCAATATTACAATAGACGAGTCAGGTACTTTGTTGGTATTTGACAATTTGTTATAAGTCATGTTTTCAGAAACAGTGAAAGTGGCCTATATAAGAATCATCTCCATCTTCGTCTCTTCGCGTCTTGTCCGTTATATTTATTAATTAGATTGATTAATTATGAACAAATTTTAGGAATCAAAAGTAAAGAATTATTTAATTCGAAACTTCTTGTTCTAGACGGTAAGAATCTGAGACTACCTGTTCGATGAACTGACAGGTGTCTAGTATAAAAGATTCTTTCATTATACTTCTTTGAAAAGAGTTGCTTTCACGTTTGTTAGTGTTGCGAAAGGCAACCTTTTCCGTGCACTGCACGAGAAAACTTTTTACCGTGAGCTAATTTTTTCCTTACTACTGCACCAATAATTATTTATATCTACATAATTTAACAAAAGGAGTACAAATAAATAAACAGATCTTTATTTTGAACCAGGAAAGCTAATTCTTCATCTATATCATCGCAAATTTCCAAAACAAATTTTATTTGTACAGAATTCATCTGTTAAATAAATATTTTCAAACAGTCGTTGCTAAAGAAAAAAGATTTCAACAACATTCTAGATAGCAGTCATTTAATTTATTTTTTGTGTTCTATTGCCGTTTTTCAGAGATAAATAATGAAAAATATTGTTCACTACATGTCAGAAACTGCTTTTGCCGTTGTCGTACGACTTCTCGTAGTCGGCTTTGCCTTCCACGAAAAACTAGCACGCGTGCACGGGACAAGTTTCTTTTCTTGCGTCCGAACAAAATATACTATTCCGCCTTCCACACCAAACAAAAATAAGAATGTTTGGCAGTCAAATCCCTCTATAGTGACTTCCACTATAATGATTCCTTTCTATAGTGACGTTTTAGGTATGAACGCTCAATTTTGCATATAAAAATACTATGATATGAAGCCTCTATATAAAGGTTTACCAAAATTCTCAAGGAACATAATTTTCGGTTTTTCCCAAATTCTGACTAGCTGCAAATTGTTATATACTTATGGCAATTTCCATCTTCATCAAATCCATTGGCTACATTTGCATTTATTTCAGAAGGGTTTACGAACAAAATTATTTTTAAATGTACTACTGCGAAATCAACTTTGAACAGATTTTTTCATCATCAAGTACGTTTGTACGTTTTCAATTGTAATGTTTATAATTGTGTGTAATTATAAATAAAAAAATATTTTTTCAGACATAATTTTGTTTCATTTTGAATATTGATTAATTTTTAAAGCGACCGCCCAAACTGTAAAATTAAACGTGAATAATGAAGTTTCCTTATAGTGATGTTTTTTCGTGACTATTTAAACTTCACTATAGAGGAGTTTGACTGTATTTTGTATAGTGGACCCCAAATAAATTATTATTATTAATGTTGTTATTATTGTTATGTAAATCTACTTAGTATAAAGGATGTTATCGAATTTTGTGCAAAATAAAATATTCTATTTGAAATTTTTGGCAATACATCATAATTATTTAACCAACATGTGCGTTAATGAGAACAATTAATATTTTTGAGATTATTAATCGCCGAGTAACACAACAGTTGGTTACAATATTTTGCCATTGATCGAATCTTACGAAATTGAAGAAAACATAATTCTATTCCACCATGACAAAAATTCCAATTTTACATCAGTAGATATTGCAATCAAGGATACCATGAATAACAAATATCAAAACCTAAATTTAAATTCATCTATCTGCACCTTTTATCAATTTTACTGGTTGCACTGTTACTACCCTAGTAGCATACAATATTTTAAAAATATTTATAAAATACTAGCTGAAATACCCAGCTTCGCTCGGTGTACAAAATTTGGCGGCTGTAGGATACTTCTTTCTATGCGAAAATCTGTTTGGGCGATAGCCCCCCCCCCTTCTACTAAGATGTCGTTGTGTACAAGATTTGGTGGCTGTAGAACACTTCTTTCTACGCGAAAATCTGTTTGATAGCTGTAGCACATTTTTTCTATGCGAAAATATGCTTGGGTGATAAGCCCCCCCCCCACTAAGGTGCACTTGGGTACAAAATTTGGCGGCTTTAGGACACTTCTTTGTATGCAAAACTACGTTAGAGCCCCCCCCCGACTAAGATGCACTTGTGTACAAAATTTGTTGGCTGTAGGACACTTGTTTTTATGCGAAAATAAGTTTCAGTGATCCCCCGTGCGATTTTTGCTTGACCCCCCCCCCAATCGACATTAAATTAAGTCCCCCTACTAAGATGCACGTGGGTGCAAAATTTGGTGGCTTTAGGACACTAATTTTTATGCAAAACTACGTTTGAGCCACCCCCGAATAAGATGCACTTGTGTACAAAATTTGTTGGCTGTAGGACACTCGTTTCTATGCGAAAATAAGTTTCAGTGATCCCCCGTGCGATTTTTGCTTGACCCCCCCCCCAATCGACATTAAATTAAGTCCCCCCTACTAAGATGCAGTTGTGTACAAAATTTGTTGCTTGTTGGACACTTCTTTCTATGCGAGAATAAGTTTCTGTGATCCCTCGTGCGATTTCTGTTTGGACCCCCCCGATCGGCATGAAATTAAGTCCCCCCTACTAAGATGCAGTTGTGTACAAAATTTGTTGGTTGTAGAACACTTCTTTCTATGCGAGAGTAAGTTTCAGTGATCCCCCGTGCGATTTTCTTTTTGGACCCCCCCCCGATCGGCATTAAATTAAGTCACCCCTACTGAGATGCACTTGTGTACAAACTTTGATGACTTTAGGACACTTCGCCCCCCCTCCCCCGATCGGCACCAAACTTCACAGGAACACTCTCCAGGTTTTGCTAGAGTATTTCTGAAAATTTCATCAAAATCGGTTCAGCGGTTTCCGAGTCTATAATACACTTCGCGCCCCCCCCTCCCCCGATCGGCACCAAATTTCACAGGAACACTCTCCAGGTTATGCTAGAGTATTCCTGAAAATTTCATCAAAATCGGTTCAACGGTTTCCGAGTCTATAATACACTTCGCCCCCCCTCCCCCGATCGGCACCAAACTTTACAGGAACACTCTACAGGTTATGCTAGAGTATTCCTGAAAAATTCATCAAAATCGGTTCAACGGTTTCCGAGTCTATAATACACTTCCCCCCCCCCTCCCCCGATCGGCACCAAACTTCACAGGAACACTCTCCAGGTTATGTTAGAGTATTCCTGAAAATTTCATCAAAATCGGTTCAGCTGTTTCCGAGTCTATAAGCTACATACACACATACAAACATACAAACATACATACACACATCCAATTTTATATATATAGATTTATTTTTGTACATTCAAAAAATATTAGATTTATATCAAGAAAAAAAAAATATTTTTCCATATTCAAAAAATATTAGATTTACGTAACGAAAAAAATATTTATTTTTGTACATTCAAGAAATATTAGATTTACCCTAGTAGCAAAGAAACACATGTACAAAAGAATTTCAAAGTTTTCATAAATTGTTCATATTTGTGGGCCGAATGGGTCATCAGAAGCTTTCACGCCAAAATCCGGCAAAAAAACTTTTAATGTGAATTATTCTGGCGTTCTTACATCAATATATTTCATAGCAGCAAAATTCTCATAATCTTACAATCATATGTAATACTTTTCGTTTTCATCCATCTCGTTATTTAAATAAATCAAACAAACAATTTTTGGCGAAATTTATTCTTGGAATCATTTGATAACAGGTCAGAGACCTTTAAATTGCGATCCCCGTAAAGGAAGGTCGACCGATCTTATACCTACCTGTGAGAAAGCAACATGACCACTCAATTCAAAAATAAGAATAATAAGAAATCTTTCCTTACCTTTAAAAACGTATAAAATGTGATTACTGGTAAATATACCTACTTAATAAATTAATTTGAAAAATATTAATTAAATTACATTTTAGCAGCAACAGGAAAACGCCACTAGCAGATAAACATGGACGGAATTAAAAAGTCTGTGGGGCTTTATTTGGATTCCATCAAAACCAGAAGCAGTGCTGCGAGGTCAAACCGGTCAATAGAAAATGAATAAATATATTATTATTAAATGTATTATTACTACATTACAATATATTATTTTTTTTAAATATTCAAAAAGAATATTTTAAAAATATTTCTTTGCTACTAGGGTAACTTCAATATAAATACCATTACTAAACTGGATACTGAAATCGTTCATTAATAAGAAATCATTCATTAATAGGAGTCGTTAATGCATGATTTCCTATGCAATAAACCGACCCGTAAATATACGATCACCGGAAAAATGTTTCAAAATCACGCGCTGCACATTTGGATATTTCTGGTTACTATAAGTACGGTGTCCAGGCAATGGGCTTGCAAATAATGTTTACCGAATCCATTCTTTTATAATGGGCCTAGGACCTCACGCTGGTAGCGTCATAAATCACAATTATTCGACTAACTTTCTGAAACCAGATGCAGAACAAGTTGCCTACCTTCGATTATTTCAATATGAATTTATTGCCTAATTTAGACCTTCATTAATGTACAACCGACTTTCCTCAAAAGAGATAATTGTAAGCTATAGATTGGTATAAGTCGCAATTATTACAAATCAATTTTACGCGCTTAAACAGACAAGTACGATTTTCAGTTTTTTGCAAATATTTAAAAAACTAAATTAACATCTGTAACGACACCGACTTTCCTAAAAAAGTATTGGCGTACCTAATCAGTCAAATAGGCGAGAACTGCTTCAAATTCAAGAATTTGGACTAAAATCGACAAGTGCGTTTACATTATACCCATATCGATCTCCGGTTGCCCCTTAACACTACTACACAATAGTAAACACCCACCGAACAAACTTTTTGTCAAAAATTTGTGTTTTTGACAGCATAACAGCGCGGGAAAGGGTAAGTTAAAGTGTCAATTGAAGCAGCAATCTGTTAGTATTTGCGGTACTTATGGTCTGTGATTTGCGGTTAGAATACTAGGGCTTTGACAAATTTAGTGCAGCACTTAAGTAAATCACGTACTTTCCTTTTACGCATATCGTAACTTTAAACTAGTAATTTTTATTAACAAGAATGTAAGTGATAATTAGAAGGATATCCAACTTTTTTTAATTGCCTTTTTTCCGTTTTAGATTCGATTAGAAAGGAAAACAGTATTGCAGCTAAAATCGGCTGCTCAAAAAGTTAAATTATATCTTCACTTGAAGAATTGAATAAGCAGCATCTTTCCAAAAATAATCCATGCAAATAGTAAAATGGTAATGTGTGTTTTTCCATCTGTTATGAATCTGTAAAGTCTTTTTTGTCTCAGTTATTATCACTTTGAAATTCTTGTGAATACCTAAACGATTATTGATTTTTAGGCAGTTTACGACTGCTTCATACATATAAAGCTACGATAACTGCCACATTATTTTATTTTGATCAATTTAAATCGATACTATCAACATTTTGCTACAGGCCTTGTATATCCGAATGAAAGCAATACCCCTTAGAGGTAGGAATTACGGTTTTGTTAACCGAGAAAATGTGAATGGTTCGTTTAAAATTTCTTTGTGTTTCTGACCTGGACTTTTTTTCCAGAGCCAATGATGGACAACGGAGCAGATCGTAATATTCCAGGTGGTTCTGACAGAACTGCTCTACATTTAGCTGCTGAAGAAGGTCACTTAGATATTATAAAGTTGCTGTTAGACAATGGAGAAGATCCTAATATTCAAGACGATTGTCAAAAAACTCCTCTACATTTAGCTGCTGAAAAAGGTCACTTAGATATTATAAAATTGCTGTTAGACAAAAGAGCAGATGCTAATATTCAAGATGAATGGAAAAGAACTTCTCTATACTTAGCTGCTGAAAAGGGCCACTTAGATATTACAGAATGGCTGGTAGACTACGGAGCAGATCCTAATATTCAAGATGGTTGTGACAGAACTCCTCTACATTTAGCTGCTGAAAGAGGCCACTTAGATATTATAAAATTGCTGTTAGACAATGGAGCAGATGCTAATATTCAAAATCAATTTGAAGAAACTCCTCTACACTTCGCTGCTGACAAGGGCCACTTAGATATTATAAAATTGCTACTAGACAACAGAGCAGATCGTAATATTCAAGATTGTTCTGGCAGAACTGCTCTACATTTAGCTGCTGGAGAAGGTCATCTAGATATTATAAAATTGCTGTTAGACAATGGAGCAGATCCTAATATTCAAGATTGTTGTAATAATAGAACTGCTCTACACTTAGCTGCTGAAGAAGGCCACTTAGGTATTGTAAAATTGCTGTTAGGAAGAGGAGCAGATGCTGATATTCAAGATGGTTGTGACAGAACTGCTCTACATTTAGCTACTGAAGAAGGCCACTTAGATATTATAATATGGCTGTTAGACAACGGAGCAGATGTTAATATTCAAGATCATCGAAATCGAACTATTCTACATTTAGCTGCTAAAGAAGGTCACTTAGATATTATAATATTGCTGTTAGCTAAAGGAGCAGATCCTTATATTCAAAACAATTTTCAAGAAATTCCTCTACAACTAGCTGAAGAACAACTTAATCAAAATCCAGAGACTTATCAGGAAATTATAAATATTCTTACATCTAAACAAGAAAATCGTTCGACATATCAAAATAAATGGGCTGCTCTAAAAGCCCACTTAGATATTATAAAATTGCTGTCACACAACAATGCACATCATATTATTCAAGATGAATGCAAAAGAACTTCTCTATACTTAGCTGCTAAAAAGGGCCACTTCGATACTATAAAATTGCTGTTAGACAACGGAGCAGATGCTAATACTCAAAATAATTTGAAAAGAACCCCTCTACACTTAGCTGCTAAAAATGGCCACTTAGGTATTGTTAAATTGCTGTTAGAAAAAGGAGCAGATCATAATATTCAAGATAATTTTCAAGAAACTCCTGTACATTTAGCTGCTGAAATAGGTCATTTAGATACTATAAATTTGCTGTTAGACAACGGAGCAGATGCTAATATTCTAAATGCACGTAAAAGAACTCCTCTACACTTAGCTGCTCAAAAAGGCCACTTAGATATTATGATATTGCTGTTAGCTAAAGGAGTAGATCCTAATATTCAAGATCGATATAAAAGAACTCCTCTATACTTTGCTGCTCGACAAGGCCACTTGGGTATTGTAGAATTGCTGTTAAAAAACAGAGCAGATCCTAATATTCAAGATGATTGTCAAAAAACTCTTCTACATTTTGCTGCTGAAAAAGGTCACTTAGATATTACAAAATTGCTGTTAGACAAAAGAGCAGATGCTAATATTCAAGATGAATTGAAAAGAACTCCTCTATACTTAGCTGCTGAAAATGGCCACTTAGATATTACAGAATGGCTGTTTGACAACGGGGCAGAGCCTAATATTCCAGATGATCATAAAATAACTCCTCTACACTTAGCTGCTCAAAAAGGCCACTTAGATATTATAGAATTGCTTTTAAACAACGAAGCAAATCCTAATATTCAAGAACGATATAACAGAACTCCTTTATACTTAGCTGCTCAAGAAGGCCACTTAGGTATTGTGAAATTTTTGTTAGAAAGAGGAGCAGATGCTAATATTCAAGATGAACGTAAAAGAACTGCTCTACACTTAGCTGCTCGAAAAGGCCACTTAGATATTATAATATTGCTGTTAGCTAAAGGAGCAGATCCTAATATTCAAAATGATTGTAAAATCTCTCCTCTACACTTAGCTGCTGAAGAAGGCCACTTAGATATTGTAAAATTGCTGTTAGATAATGAAGCAGATCCTAATATTCAAGATCAATGGAAAATTACTCCTCTAGAACTTGCTGAAAGGCAACGTTTTAAAAATCCACAGATTTATCAGAAAATTGTAAATATTCTTAAATCTAAACAACAAGAAAATCGTCCGATAAATCAAGTAGTTGCTGAATAATATTTACCAAGCACGAGTCATAAAAGCAGCAAAAAATAAACCAAAAATGAATGTTTATTCACATGGCAAGATGTGGATGAATTTAAGGAAGAGAAAGAGATGAACTGCCTTGTTGAACGATTTGACCATCACGAATTGTTCTAAAGAACTTTTATTATATAATTATTTTACATAAATGTTGTTATTATTTTATTGCAATAAGTAAAGAATATTGATTTATATTACCAGGAAAGTTTTTTTAAGTGTATGTACATAGCGTGTTCACAGACGTTCCTCACTTCAAGCTCTCCTCATCTCGCCCTCATCTCTGACTTGAAAATGAGATTTTTCTGAGGTGCGATCGCAGCTACCTCATCTATTCCTCAACTTTCGCTCAACTGCTTTTAACTATCGTTTTTTTTTAAATAAATAGTTTTTAATATGATTGACGATTTTTTTTTGATTTTAAATAGGGTTATAAATATTTTTTTATAGAAACTTTATTTTTTGAAATAGGGCAATTTCCAGGAGTGATTGGATGTGTTTACGGGACCCACATTGAAATAAAAAATACTGAATGTCATTGAATGTGCAGGTAGTTGCTGGTCCTAAAGATGAAATACTCTATATTGTTATACGCTGGCCATTCGAATAAAAATGCAAGCAGATTTCTTAATTTGGAAGATGCTTTTGCAGATTGATTAGAAGATATTTTACTTGTATCAATGTACAACGAAGGGGAATTGCTATTCAAGCTGCATCTATTGAGAGGCATTTTATTGTATAATACCTCTGCAGTTGCTAATGAATTAAATAAACTACCACCAATGCCATCCCCACATAAAATTATGTTGGATGTTCAAAAAATTGTAATATCCTGTAAAATGGCGCTTTCTTCATATTTTAGTTAAATTTTACTTTTGTCATATTATTTGTAGTAACGTAAGGACACATGTTTTACAACCCAGGATGCTACGACTAATTGAATATCAGATTGTAAAAAAGCAGTGTACTTGGTTCGCTTTTTCAGGTAAACCTTGCTACGAGGTGACCTATCGTCAATTGAGAGAAGTTTTTAGTTGGTAAGAACCTAACGGCTGTAGGATGTCTTTGAAGATTTTCCCTTCTCCCAAATAAAAAAATGTGAAAAAATATATAATGAGAAATGGAAACTTAATATGCACGGTCTATTAAATTCGTTGTAACTTTTCATTAATTTAGTAAATCAAATTTATGTTTTTATAAATTAAACATTGTACAAGTTTCACATAAGGTTCCGCAGTCGTCTGCTAAAATATGTTTCCATTAGAATTTAATTGTAGCTCGTTTTTGTCAAAAATAAATATAGAGAAACATAATTCCTAGAGGAAAAAATGTAAATCATCAATGAGAATATAAATTTATACGCACAACTTAAAATTTCAATTTTGTAAACAACCACAACATAACCTATCAACGCCAGTAGGACGTGTAAAACGTCATAGACACGTCACACATGACGTACCGGTAACCGGGGTGACTCGGAACGATTTTGGCACTTTTCTGCTCATAGTTAAGAAATGTATCTAAATAGGTCATTCAAATTTTGGCCTAGATGTCTATGGTATATTAGCTAAAAGATTTTGAAAAAAACGGCTACATAAACTGTATGACATTTTTTATTTATTTTTTTTAAGGTTGGTCCGCCTTACCCCGTGTGTTGGGGTGATTCGGAACACGCATATATTTTCTATAAAAATTCCAAATCAAGACCTGTAAGGGGTGATTCGGGCCTAAAAATGAAATTTTTAAAAACTATTTGGTAGGTTTCACAAAAAAAAAAAATTTTAAAATTACATTAACATTGAAATACTTACTAACGAGTATTCGAAAATAACAGTTGCATATTATTTTACAGGTACTTGTATCTGTGTGGTTTTCTTATGTTTTGTAATTATGCTTTATTTTGTTTGTAGGTGATTCGGTTGATGGACGGGTTTATGAAAGAATTTTATTTGAAAAAACTGAAAAATTGGGTTTGAGGGTCCATAACATCACTTCCAATATGGGATCTTCCAATAAAGCTTTGTGGAAAAAATGGAATGTAGTTGCCGGTCGTCACAGTCAAGTTAACAATTTTATTTACCATCCTCTAGATGGTAATGGCAAAATTTATATCTTTGCAGATGTGCCGCATTTATTCACAAATATTAAAAGTATGTTGGTTGATAACAAAATCATTTACATATCAGATGCAATTAAAGATAAGTACGCTTTGCCAACAAATGAAATTAAATTAAATCAAATTTATGACATAATTAATTATCAAAAACAATTTCAATTTTTATTAGCTCCCAAATGAAATGAAGAAGATATACTACCAAATCACTTTCAAAAAATGAAAGTTGCAAAGTCTAAAAATGTAATTAGTCGAGAGTAGCTCTTTAGAATTTTTATCGATTATTTTATTCATGGCTAATATAGCCAATCACAGTTCGTTATTTGAGGAAGGAACACGGTTTTACAGCGATAATATTCTGATAAAACTTCGAGTTCCTTTATATCAACGTTGCCTAGTTTCCACCAACAAAAAATTTTCAAACAATTTTATTTGTGTCAAATTTTATACATTCATAAAATAATCTAATCAAATACCATTCAAGCTTTGAATTTCTTCGATTAATTAACTCAAACTTCCTGCGTAGCAACTTTTAAATCGTGTAAATTTGATATGATAAAAACACTCCAACTGCGTTGTCGTAAGTTGCTACGCAACAAGCTACCGTAAATTAATCAATAAATTCAAAGCTTTTATGGTATTACTAGCGATTAAACTTCAAGAACCCAAATATTTAACCACTGCTTGGTATATAAATTTAATAGATAAATGGTTTACTTTAATGACATCAAGACATCCAACAGTTGCATTGAGTAAATTAGTAATTAGTAAGGTTTCATGGAGATAATTCCCGAAATGTATGTTGGTTCGAATAGATCTTAGAAACCATCACAGACCGGAAGATTAATATCAATTAAATCAATATTAGATTTACAGAACATGTTTTTAAATGACATGAATTATATATTTGTTTTAACGTTACGATTTACTCAAGATTGTTTAGAGAATTTGTTTAGCACAGTACGGGCTAAACAACTGAAGCCTGCAGCTCATCAATTCAAAAATAACTTGAAACTAATATCTGTTTCGCAGTACCTAAAAGATCCATCAAAAAGCAGTTACAAAAAAGATGACAGGAAATTTTTATCAAATTTTTTAGACACTTTAAAAGCAAATAAACCAATTAAACATGATATTGTCAATATTCCATCAGGCCTAACATTTCCAGTTATGACATTAAATTACAGTGAAAAAAAATCACTTTATCATATTGCTGGTTATATAATTTCCAGTATTCAAGAAACCTCCAAAACTTTTGTTCAAAGTGTATATCAGCCTTAGGCTCAAAATATTTTAATGAAGAGACACAAAATGCATCGTTGCTCTGTAAATTAAGAGCTTACCTTATTTTATAGTAATGTAGATACTTACCAATATTTTTATCAAATGGAAGAATGGGGGTTCTCGGCAGCCCAATAACGGCAGTTTTGCCCATTAACATGGCCGTTCAAAACAAAGGTAGCCTGGTCAGAAAAAATGATTTTTTTTACAAAATTATTATTATGCTGTTGCATTTGCTCGCAGAATTGATTTCGCCGATCAAAGTCGTCTTCAGACAACTCATGAATAAGGATGATACTTGGCTTTTTGCATAATTTTGTAAATTGTAAACGATGCCATATTGAAAGTTGAAGCCAATTAATTAAGTGCTAAATGATTATTTTCGTGCACTGTCAACAAAACATTAAGCTGATCGTCTTCTGGTGGTGAGGGTCGACCAGATTTATGAAGATTATGAACATTCCAAATTCACGGTATTTAGACTTAACTTTGCTTACCGTGCTTTGGCTAATGGGTTCGCGGTCAGGATGAGTTGCATTGAACAATCCAACTACTTCCATTTGGGTGCGCATCAAGTTTCCAACTCCGATCATGCGAAGAATTACAATTCTTTCTCGTGCAGGTAATTTAATCATATTTTATGAAATGACTACAAACACTTTCAAGAAATAATTCCAAACAGCTGTGAAAACCGTCGTTTGTTTCCAGCGCTTCCTTGATAATTATTAATGGTTTACTCACCATAGGTACTTACATTTTTGAAACTTTAGGACTGATTATTTCGAAAACTTTTGCTGGTTTTATTTACAAACACTTCAATTTTTTACATAATAGCAGGTACGTTTATCCGTTTTGAATGTAGAAATATATTTTTACCTTCAATAGGTCGGTCAGGTGTGTTTCTTTGATATGTTTTATCATAAGTGATCCTAATGTAAATGGCCACTTTTTGACCTCGTGACCTTTCCGGAAAGGGTTGAAAATTAGGGTTGAACTAAAAAAAAACACGTTTTTGAGTACGTTGTGCAAACGGCTTTTCGAAAACAATTAATTAATCAATTAATTAATTAATTAATTAAAAATAGAAGATTTAAATATTTTTTTTTATCTACACACTAAATAAACATTCAATATGAGTGATAATTGACAATTTACATAATTCACAAATACTTATGAGTAACTAAAGGTCGGTCAGGTTTGGTTTTTTGATATGTTTTATCATAGATGCCCCTAATGTTAATGTCCAGTTTTTGACCTCGTGACCTTTCCGGAAAGCGTTGTCTGCAGCAGGAATCCACCGACACATTGCCCTGGGGGCACTATAAACTTTTGCGAAATGACGCTATGAATGTGGACAGAGGTGCTGTGATTGTGTAGTTGTAAGATTATTTTTAGTTATTTTTTTTAATCAGTAGATAATAAGTGTTTATTTTTAAGGCTACACCTGTAAATATATATATTTTTTTTTTAATCTGTAGATAATAAGTGTTTATTTTTAAGACCGCACATCTATAAATATTTTTTTTTTTTATGCTGTAGATAATAAGTATTCATTTTTAAGGTTTCGCATCTGTAAATATTATTTTTTTAATTGTTTAAGTGTTGCTGTCAATATTACCATCTGTATGTAAATTGACTTGAATATTTGTTTAAAAACATGTAATTTACCCGTAAGATTTTTGTTTAAACATGACTATATGTAATTTGATTGTGAAAAACGTAATTTTTAATATATTTGTATATTTATATAACTATTTGTAAAATATTAAAAGTGGGCAATTAGACCCACTCAAAATACATGCTTTTTCAACATAAAGTGTTTTATAATACATCAGCCCTATCAATCCAACAATTGTCAATATCGTTGAAACCAACTTATAGTTTAAAATAGAATTTTGAGTTTCAAAATCCGAATTTTTAGGTTAAAAATCTAGAATTCGCGCCAAAACTGGGTGTAGCAGTAGAATACGCTAACGCCCACGAGAGGGCGCTGAAATCAGGGAATATCCATCCAACATGCGAGTGGCGAAGTTTGAATCGGAATTTCAATCCTTGATTGAACTTTGAATCGGAGTTTCAAAGATTGAATCTAAGTTCAAATTTGAGTTTCAAAGTTCAAATCTAAGTTCAAATTTTTTTTTTTTTTGTTAAGAGGAGGTAACCTGTGTGACTACTAACTTCCTCCCCCATACGTCTTCCTCACCACGGGAACCACATTAACATTACGTCAAGTATTACTTCGAGGTGAGTGACTGTTTAGTTCCATTTACATCTTATCATTAGATCACATCTTTTGGTAAGCTTTCACTCACACTTTTTCACCTTTCGTTTTCTTTCCCTTTTACCTATCATTCTCTCTCTATCACTCTCTCCCTCTATCATCAAAAAATTGCCTCTTATTAGTTTGCTTTCACACACACTTTTACTCTTTTCATCCTCTTCCTCCTTTACCTATCATTCACACTCTCTATCACTCTCTCCCTCTTTGATCATCTTAGATTGAATTGTGAAGAAGGCATCCCTCGACTCCCCTTGGTAATGGACCCTCTGGCAGTCAAGGCTTCACATGAACTTGCATCTTTATTTAATTTTATCATTTTATGCTTGCGCCGAATCGCATCGCTAGCTTTAACGATTTGACGCAGAACGTCTGCTTGCTTGGTGAATTGCTCACTCTGCATCTTCATGCATGTGAGTGAAAGCTTACCAAAAGATGTGATCTAATGATAAGATGTAAATGGAACTAAACAGTCACTCATCTCGAAGTAATACTTGACGTAATGTTAATGTGGTTCCCGTGGTGAGGAAGACGTATGGGGGAGGAAGTTAGTAGTCACACAGGTTACCTCCTCTTAACAAAAAAAAAAAAAAAAAAAAAAAAATAGAGCTACGACTGATAGGGAATTAAGTGAAATACTTAAACCTCTGACAGTTCCACTGCAACAGTGTAGGCTGAGTGTAGTGTAGTCTGAGTGTAGGCTTGATAATCAAAGATTGGGCCTTAATCTCATGTGATTTTTTAATGTGCTTGCGATTTGTAGCAATAATGTATTTAGTAGTAATTTAATAAAACTAATGTAATTATCTTTTTTTTTTCAAAAAAACCCTAACCTGCAAAATTCGGTTTTCAACACGATTGTTTCCAACATTCAGACGTCTGACATCCCACAATCCGACGTCAAATAATTAGCATCAATAAACCCTGTGTGAGAATCCGTGAATTCATGATAAATTCCAAGAAACCGCGGAAAATCATGTGTATTATTATAATTATAATTAATCATGCGTGCAATCTGTGTTAGCAGGCCGGCTGACAAGTCTGACACGCAGTTGATTCAATCGGGTTGTGTCGGAATCATTCGGTTAAGCCGAATGAGTCTGATCTTGCCATGGTTGCCGACCAATCGCACCACTCGAACAAGTTCAGACTTGTTATGATATGTGGTAGATTTTTACTAATTTGAATCGACAAATGAGTAGTTGAAAACTGTGTTCAATGCTTTTTCATGCATTTTAAATAAGCAATTTTAGTTCAATAATTTTGTAATCAGTTAGATTGGTATAGGTTTAAGCGAGTTTAACCTCAATTGGCATAAATTAATCTTCATGTTAACAAATTGTTTCCTAAACAATTTCGTGTATTTTGTATAGATGCTATTCCGAAGCCTTTAAAGGGTTAATATGGTAATCACACACACATCGAACGCATAAGTGTTTTTTCAAAGCGGAAACGATTCTTTGCGGGTCCTGTGTGGGTGCTAAATTTTGTGGCCGCCCGTGGATATTTCACCATTCGCGTGAATATGATTTTCAAACATGTCGGCTCTTAAATTTGCGAGGCGGTTTTTACCGCGAGATGCGAAAGTTTAGCCGGGCGGCATGACAAATGGCCGATTCTGTGCGATGGTGTGCAAGTGGTTCGAGCCGGTGAAACTCGCGCGACAGCTTGCATTTCAGTAAGTTATAATTGTGGACATAAGAATCGCTACAATAGAGGGAGAGATGCCTAGAAACACATGTGTGGGTAAGAAAGAGGACTAGATAGTGACAGATCAATTCCGGTAATAAATTCTGTGAACTGGGAGTAATTTTATGTTTTCGCCGGTTTAAACGCGTCAACAGGTTTCAACTTGCAAAATTTGGTTAAACAAGATAAAATCTGGGGTTTCACCAGTAACTTATGTTTAATTAGTCAATGATAGACATTCCGACATCGGATATCTCACAATCCTAGGTTAAATCAGATCAATTAGCTTCAATCAATAAACCGCATGAAATTCCGTGTAAATTCCAAGAAACCACGTGCGGTAATTATAATCAATCGCGCGAAATTCCGAGAAATTAGCGGTAATCAAGCCTGATTATGTAATCAATTAGAGCAATCAATAAATTCCGAGAATTCGCGGAAAATTCCGAGAATCCGCGAAAAATTCCGCGATCGGGGTAAAGCGCCTGCGATTTAGGCAACCCGTGCTACGTATGTCACACGAATTTCCACCATGTTAAATCCCTATCTCAACTGTTCCGAAACCGCCACAGGTTAACTACTTACCTCTAAGGTGTATTGCTTTCATTCGGATATACAAGGCCTGTAGCAAAATGTTGATAGTATCGATTTAAATTGATCAAAATAAAATAATGTGGCAGTTATCGTAGCTTTATATTTATGAAGCAGTCGTAAACTGTCTAAAAATCAATAATCGTTTAGGTATTCACAAGAATTTCAAAGTGATCATAACTGAGACAAAAAAGACTTTACAGATTCATAACAGATGGAAAAACACACATTACCATTTTACTATTTGCATGGATTATTTTTGGAAAGATGCTGCTTATTCAATTCTTCAAGTGAGGATATAATTTAACGTTTTGGGCAGCCGATTTTAGCTGCAATGCTCTTTTCCTTTCTAATCGAATCTAAAACGGAAAAAAGGCAATTAAAGAAAGTTGGATATCCTTCTAATTATCACTTAAGTTCTTGTTAAGTAAAATTACTACCGGAAAGTTCGTGATTTACTTAAATGCTGCGCAAAATATGGTAGCGCAGAAGCAAACCTTTGGTTATCTTTTATCACAGTTTCCCACCAATAAAAAAGCATGCGTACAGCACCACTTTTAACCGAGTTTAGGGATTGTTTTACGAACGATTAGGAACATCTTGTTTAAAATTTAGAAAAAACTTCGCAAAATAAACCACAATCGTATTCACAAAATACGGAAACCAGGTAAAGGCGAAAAAAATAAAGTAGGTAATTAATCAAATATTTTATTACTATATATCACTACAAGTACAATTTATTTATTTTTTAAACGAATTTTAAGATATTTAAAAATGTGTCCGTTTATATTACAAGAACCGGCGAATTTTCAAATTTGACAGAACTCTTTTAACCTTAAATTACGAACTGAGCCAAACTGAGATAAATGAGTCTGTTCGCGAGATAGTTCAGTTGGGGTAAGGGGGGTGCAAAAAATCTCACTTCAGTTAAACAGCTGATTTGTAAAAAGAACGCGTCACGAAGTGAGCCGGCTCAAAATGAGCCAGGATCACTGAGATTGTGTGTAAAAAGAACGCAGCTTTATTAATACAATATAACGCAAAGTACATATACACCTATACCCCGATTTACACGGAAGATTGTTTTTTTTATAGGCAAAACCGTGTAAATCGAAAACAACGTCATTTATTTAACGTAATTTTTTTTAATAAGATATTTTGAAAAATTAAAATCATTCATAAAATAACAAATATACAGTACGAACCAATCAAATGGAATAAATTCAGTATCTAAATTATTGTGCATATTTATAAAAAATCCAGTTTATGACATGATATCCTGCAAAGTAAAATTTTCATCCCTAACCTCAACTCCCTTCGAGTGACAGTTTCAACCCCCAAATTTTTAAATAGGAAGTAGGGGCTTGTGATACCTCATTTGAAAGGTCTCTTCATGCTCCATTAAAAACTGCTATGGTTTAAAATTTTATTGCGAAAAAAATTGTAAAAATGCTACAAGAAATAATTGTTTGTCGCTAACCATTAAATATGAAGTTTAAAAAATTCTGATTAGTAAAAACACAATGATGTACACTTTTCTACTGGCACAAATTTACTGCAGTAATTTACGTGAATACGTAGGAAGTTTTATTGTGCATACAAAACGGGGAATCACCAATATGTATAACCAAGTAAACGAAGTTTAAAAATGATTGTAGAAATATGTACTCATCTGAAATATTCATTTTTACCATTTTATTTTGAATTCGTTATTTTAAAAACCGTGTAAAAGCGAAATCGTGTAAAAAAGTATCGTGTAAATCGGGGGATAGGTGTATTATAAATTTAATTTTTAAAATGTGTAAGATAAAATGAAGTGAAATGTTTTTATTAAAAAATATTAACAAAAACAAATGAAATTTCAAAGTTTCGGATCTCTTACATTTTTTGGAAAAAAGAATTTACAACGTCGCGGCTCAACACTGAAACGAAAATCAGTCTAACTTGAAAGAATCGGTGAATTACCCAATTATGTACACGGCGATACAGTGAATTCTACAGCGGCGTTATTGTGAATCGGCGTAAATTGAACCGGCGTAAACCGAGGGCTACCTGTACTATATTTCATAATTCGCAAGTACGAGCCAACTGTGAAAATGGTGTTTATGGACGAAATTTATTTGTGGGAGACAGTGGTTATGGGATTAAACCCTACTTAATCACACCATTAGGTAAATATACACACAATTCAAAGTACAGTAAATTCTAATGTGTTTTTAGGTAACCCTGTAACTCCTCAAGAACAACTTTTTAAGGAGGCTCAAATTCGAACTTGCAATCCCATAGAAAGGTCTTTTGGAATATGGAAACGACGATTCCCTGTCCTGGCCTTTGGAATTCGCTTCAAATTACACAAAGTGGAATCAGTTGTGATTGCTACAGGTGTGCTACATAATATACCCATGCTTTTAAATGAGGATTTACCAGAGGTCGATGCAGATGTGGAACAAGCAATAGACCTTGTAAATGTCGATGTGGAAAATGTTAGAGACATTGGTGGGATAAATAATGCAGTCAGATATCAGTTAATTAACGCATATTTCAACAGATTGGTTTAAGTGTATTATAATTTTGAAATGAAAATTATTTTTGACAAAATTTATATTTCTCTTAAAAACGTAAATAAATTATATAAATTTACATACCTTTTTTGAATTTTTGCTTTTGCAATTCAAAAATTTCCATTTTTATTTTATGTTGCTCTTCCTCATGTTTCATTACTTGCTGGGCTTTTTGCTCCATTACCCTCATTTCTGCATCATGCTTCTCACGTAGAAATTGAAGTTTTAACTTCTGTTCCTCGTCCACATATTTTTGTTTCGATTGCTCAATGTAGCCTTTTGTGGTGGCCCAATGAGACACCTTGTCTCGAATGGGGTCACTTGTGGTCTCCTTTTCTTTTCCTAAAAATATATATCACATTTAAAAAGTGTCGATTAATATACCACTCTTTATTATTATTTAGTATATAATTTTTTACTTACTTCTACTCCTTATGTTAAGAACAGGTGCTTTTTTACTTCGGAGCATTTGGGGGGTATAATTTGCGCAAGTGTTGGACACTGAAAGTTGAAAATACAATAATGCACTGCATAAAACATGAGAAATCAGTTTACCAGAGGTGTATTGTCCTCATTTGAAGGAATTTGTAAAGGTGATGACGTATCTTCAGATGGGTCATTTATATTTTCTTCAAAATCACTTATATCATAGTATATAATACTGTTTGCAGGTACTGTAATCAACATAGGAATATCATGCAAATAAAATTTTGCCAAATAATTATATATTAACATACATTTGTCGAAAGATTCATCTTCAACTTCCAAATTACATGCATCACCTCCAAATTCAGTCTCATGTCCTTCAATTCTTTTGCCCAGAATCTCTTTAATTTCCACATCTACGGTGGTGATCGGAATATTTTTAGCTGGACCGCCCCCAGTACCTCGCACATAACATTTTTCGTCAGCAAACTTTTTTTTAACCCTCTTTTTAATGTTTTCATATTTTTTACGCAAGACTTCTTTGGGGCGGTTAGCTTCTCCAGAAGTGGCGTTGTATTCCTTTTTAATCTGGATCCAGCAGGCAGCTTTACTCGAATGTGTCCGCATATCGGTCAACTTGCACTCGAGAATTTTTTTATAGTTTTTGATTATAGTTACCAATATTGCCTCCTCACTAGGTGTAAAATTGGCAGCTCGTTTTTTATTGCCCGTCTTTTCATCAATCATGTTCTCCAACACCAAAGAACTACAATATGCGATAACACAAAGCTACATCAGCATTCCATTTGAATTACTTACCTGCTTAAATCCATTATGGGACACGAAACAAAAATGCAGCACCAGCTTAAATCACGACGAACAAAAGACGAAACAACGTGGTCTGCAGATTTTAAATTTAGTGCGTCACTGCGCATACTATCGGCGGATTTGGTTACCTTGCACAAACATTTATCTGCAGACCGCGCAGACGTGACTATTACCAACATTGAATTTTAAAAGCACAGCGTGGTTCAGGTGAGCTACAGTTCGACTGCACTTGTACAACTGACGAAGTTAAATCGAGGGTGAATCGAGGCTCAGCTAGAACTAACGTTCACTTAAATCATAGTTGAACTTGCGTTTGTACAACCGGCCCTAATTCATAAACTGTAAGTAAAATGTTTCGTATGTCATTGCTGATTTTACCGACAATAAATCATTTTCGACTCTTCTAAGCCGTTCCACAATTTCTGGTGGAGTTAAATTCACAATTTCACTATCACCATCGCACATTTTCACCGATTTTATTTGTAAAAAGCAAACAGTTTAGGAATTTACTAGGTTAAGAGTAACTATGAACTGTCAAAATTGACAAATTTTCGATCCGCCATGCTCATGGCAACATTGATATTGACCGAATATTAGTGATGTTGCTTTTTCATTGGTTATAAATTTGTAACTTAATGAAAAATTTATATCTTTTATATCTTAATGGGTATCATTAAGATACAAGTAGTAAATGTCTAATAAATATATTAAAGTATGGGCGTAGAAAAAGAAATATTTAATTCACAGAGGTTTTAATTGCGTAGTACCTATCTGTATAAGTAAAAACTATGAATAAAATTAATTTCAAATAACCCTCGGTTAAAAGTGGTGCTGTACGCATGCTTTTTTATTGGTGGGAGACTGTGGTAAAAGATAACCAAAGGTTTGCTTCTGGGCTAAATTTCCAAATAGTATCGAGGTCGGTGTTGCTTTGCCATATTTTGCGCAGCATTTAAGTAAATCACGAACTTTCCGGTAGTAATTTTACTTAACAAGAACTTAAGTGATAATTAGAAGGATATCCAACTTTCTTTGATTGCCTTTTTTCCGTTTTAGATTCGATTAGAAAGGAAAAGAGTATTGCAGCTAAAATCGGCTGCCCAAAACGTTAAATTATATCCTCACTTGAAGAATTGAATAAGCAGCATCTTTCCAAAAATAATCCATGCAAATAGTAAAATGGTAATGTGTGTTTTTCCATCTGTTATGAATCTGTAAAGTCTTTTTTGTCTCAGTTATGATCACTTTGAAATTCTTGTGAATACCTAAACGATTATTGATTTTTAGACAGTTTACGACTGCTTCGTAAATATAAAGCTACGATAACTGCCACATTATTTTATTTTGATCAATTTAAATCGATACTATCAACATTTTGCTACAGGCCTTGTATATCCGAATGAAAGCAATACACCTTAGAGGTAGGAATTACGGCTTTGTTAACCGAGAAAATGTGTGTGGTTCGTTTAAAATTTCTTTGTGTTTCTGACCTGGACTTCTTTTCCAGAGCCAATGATGGACAACGGAGCAGATCGTAATATTCAAGGTGGTTCTGACAGAACTGCTCTACATTTAGCTGCTGAAGAAGGTCACTTAGATATTATACAATTGCTGTTAGACTATGGAGAAGATCCTAATATTCAAGACGATTGTCAAAAAACTCCTCTACATTTAGCTGCTGAAAAAGGTCACTTAGATATTATAAAATTGCTGTTAGACAAAAGAGCAGATGCTAATATTCAAGATGAATGGAAAAGAACTCCTCTATACTTAGCTGCTGAAAAGGGCCACTTAGATATTACAGAATGGCTGTTAGACTACGGAGCAGATCCTAATATTCAAGATGGTTGTGACAGAATTCCTCTACATTTAGCTGTTGAAGAAGGCCACTTAGATATTATAAATTCGCTGTTCGACAAAAGAGCAGATGCTAATATTAAAAATCAATGGGGAGAAACTCCTCTACACTTCGCTGCTGACAAGGGCCACTTAGGTATTGTAAAATTGCTGTTAGACAGAGGAGCAGATGCTAATATTCAAGATGGTTCTGACAGAACTGCTCTACATTTAGCTGCTGAAGAAGGCCACTTAGATATTATAGAATTGCTGTTAGACAACGAAGCAAATCCTAATATTCAAGAACGATATAAAAGAACTCCTTTATACTTAGCTGCTCAACAAGACCACTTAGGTATTGTGAAATTGTTGTTTGAAAGAGGAGCAGATGCTAATATTCAAGATGATCGTAAAAGAACTCCTCTACACTTAGCTGCTCAACAAGGCCACTTAGGTAATGTGAAATTGTTGTTAGAAAGAGGAGCAGATGCTAATATTCAAGATGATCGTAAAAGAACTCCTCTACACTTAGCTGCTCAAAAAGGCCACTTAGATATTATGATATTGCTGTTAGCTAAAGGAGTAGATCCTAATATTCAAGATCGATATAAAAGAACTCCTCTATACTTTGCTGCTCGACAAGGCCACTTGGGTATTGTAGAATTGCTGTTAAAAAACAGAGCAGATCCTAATATTCAAGATGATTGTCAAAAAACTCTTCTACATTTTGCTGCTGAAAAAGGTCACTTAGATATTACAAAATTGCTGTTAGACAAAAGAGCAGATGCTAATATTCAAGATGAATTGAAAAGAACTCCTCTATACTTAGCTGCTGAAAATGGCCACTTAGATATTACAGAATGGCTGTTTGACAACGGGGCAGAGCCTAATATTCCAGATGATCATAAAATAACTCCTCTACACTTAGCTGCTCAAAAAGGCCACTTAGATATTATAGAATTGCTGTTAGACAACGAAGCAAATCCTAATATTCAAGAACGATATAAAAGAACTCCTTTATACTTAGCTGCTCAACAAGGCCACTTAGGTATTGTGAAATTTTTGTTAGAAAGAGGAGCAGATGCTAATATTCAAGATGAACGTAAAAGAACTGCTCTACACTTAGCTGCTCGAAAAGGCCACTTAGATATTATAATATTGCTGTTAGCTAAAGGAGCAGATCCTAATATTCAAAATGATTGTAAAATCTCTCCTCTACACTTAGCTGCTGAAGAAGGCCACTTAGATATTGTAAAATTGCTGTTAGATAATGAAGCAGATCCTAATATTCAAGATCAATGGAAAATTACTCCTCTAGAACTTGCTGAAAGGCAACGTTTTAAAAATCCACAGATTTATCAGAAAATTGTAAATATTCTTAAATCTAAACAACAAGAAAATCGTCCGATAAATCAAGTAGTTGCTGAATAATATTTACCAAGCACGAGTCATAAAAGCAGCAAAAAATAAACCAAAAATGAATGTTTATTCACATGGCAAGATGTGGATGAATTTAAGGAAGAGAAAGAGATGAACTGCCTTGTTGAACGATTTGACCATCACGAATTGTTCTAAAGAACTTTTATTATATAATTATTTTACATAAATGTTGTTATTATTTTATTGCAATAAGTAAAGAATATTGATTTATATTACCAGGAAAGTTTTTTTAAGTGTATGTACATAGCGTGTTCACAGACGTTCCTCACTTCAAGCTCTCCTCATCTCGCCCTCATCTCTGACTTGAAAATGAGATTTTTCTGAGGTGCGATCGCAGCTACCTCATCTATTCCTCAACTTTCGCTCAACTGCTTTTAACTATCGTTTTTTTTTAAATAAATAGTTTTTAATATGATTGACGATTTTTTTTTGATTTTAAATAGGGTTATAAATATTTTTTTATAGAAACTTTATTTTTTGAAATAGGGCAATTTCCAGGAGTGATTGGATGTGTTTACGGGACCCACATTGAAATAAAAAATACTGAATGTCATTGAATGTGCAGGTAGTTGCTGGTCCTAAAGATGAAATACTCTATATTGTTATACGCTGGCCATTCGAATAAAAATGCAAGCAGATTTCTTAATTTGGAAGATGCTTTTGCAGATTGATTAGAAGATATTTTACTTGTATCAATGTACAACGAAGGGGAATTGCTATTCAAGCTGCATCTATTGAGAGGCATTTTATTGTATAATACCTCTGCAGTTGCTAATGAATTAAATAAACTACCACCAATGCCATCCCCACATAAAATTATGTTGGATGTTCAAAAAATTGTAATATCCTGTAAAATGGCGCTTTCTTCATATTTTAGTTAAATTTTACTTTTGTCATATTATTTGTAGTAACGTAAGGACACATGTTTTACAACCCAGGATGCTACGACTAATTGAATATCAGATTGTAAAAAAGCAGTGTACTTGGTTCGCTTTTTCAGGTAAACCTTGCTACGAGGTGACCTATCGTCAATTGAGAGAAGTTTTTAGTTGGTAAGAACCTAACGGCTGTAGGATGTCTTTGAAGATTTTCCCTTCTCCCAAATAAAAAAATGTGAAAAAATATATAATGAGAAATGGAAACTTAATATGCACGGTCTATTAAATTCGTTGTAACTTTTCATTAATTTAGTAAATCAAATTTATGTTTTTATAAATTAAACATTGTACAAGTTTCACATAAGGTTCCGCAGTCGTCTGCTAAAATATGTTTCCATTAGAATTTAATTGTAGCTCGTTTTTGTCAAAAATAAATATAGAGAAACATAATTCCTAGAGGAAAAAATGTAAATCATCAATGAGAATATAAATTTATACGCACAACTTAAAATTTCAATTTTGTAAACAACCACAACATAACCTATCAACGCCAGTAGGACGTGTAAAACGTCATAGACACGTCACACATGACGTACCGGTAACCGGGGTGACTCGGAACGATTTTGGCACTTTTCTGCTCATAGTTAAGAAATGTATCTAAATAGGTCATTCAAATTTTGGCCTAGATGTCTATGGTATATTAGCTAAAAGATTTTGAAAAAAACGGCTACATAAACTGTATGACATTTTTTATTTATTTTTTTTAAGGTTGGTCCGCCTTACCCCGTGTGTTGGGGTGATTCGGAACACGCATATATTTTCTATAAAAATTCCAAATCAAGACCTGTAAGGGGTGATTCGGGCCTAAAAATGAAATTTTTAAAAACTATTTGGTAGGTTTCACAAAAAAAAAAAATTTTAAAATTACATTAACATTGAAATACTTACTAACGAGTATTCGAAAATAACAGTTGCATATTATTTTACAGGTACTTGTATCTGTGTGGTTTTCTTATGTTTTGTAATTATGCTTTATTTTGTTTGTAGGTGATTCGGTTGATGGACGGGTTTATGAAAGAATTTTATTTGAAAAAACTGAAAAATTGGGTTTGAGGGTCCATAACATCACTTCCAATATGGGATCTTCCAATAAAGCTTTGTGGAAAAAATGGAATGTAGTTGCCGGTCGTCACAGTCAAGTTAACAATTTTATTTACCATCCTCTAGATGGTAATGGCAAAATTTATATCTTTGCAGATGTGCCGCATTTATTCACAAATATTAAAAGTATGTTGGTTGATAACAAAATCATTTACATATCAGATGCAATTAAAGATAAGTACGCTTTGCCAACAAATGAAATTAAATTAAATCAAATTTATGACATAATTAATTATCAAAAACAATTTCAATTTTTATTAGCTCCCAAATGAAATGAAGAAGATATACTACCAAATCACTTTCAAAAAATGAAAGTTGCAAAGTCTAAAAATGTAATTAGTCGAGAGTAGCTCTTTAGAATTTTTATCGATTATTTTATTCATGGCTAATATAGCCAATCACAGTTCGTTATTTGAGGAAGGAACACGGTTTTACAGCGATAATATTCTGATAAAACTTCGAGTTCCTTTATATCAACGTTGCCTAGTTTCCACCAACAAAAAATTTTCAAACAATTTTATTTGTGTCAAATTTTATACATTCATAAAATAATCTAATCAAATACCATTCAAGCTTTGAATTTCTTCGATTAATTAACTCAAACTTCCTGCGTAGCAACTTTTAAATCGTGTAAATTTGATATGATAAAAACACTCCAACTGCGTTGTCGTAAGTTGCTACGCAACAAGCTACCGTAAATTAATCAATAAATTCAAAGCTTTTATGGTATTACTAGCGATTAAACTTCAAGAACCCAAATATTTAACCACTGCTTGGTATATAAATTTAATAGATAAATGGTTTACTTTAATGACATCAAGACATCCAACAGTTGCATTGAGTAAATTAGTAATTAGTAAGGTTTCATGGAGATAATTCCCGAAATGTATGTTGGTTCGAATAGATCTTAGAAACCATCACAGACCGGAAGATTAATATCAATTAAATCAATATTAGATTTACAGAACATGTTTTTAAATGACATGAATTATATATTTGTTTTAACGTTACGATTTACTCAAGATTGTTTAGAGAATTTGTTTAGCACAGTACGGGCTAAACAACTGAAGCCTGCAGCTCATCAATTCAAAAATAACTTGAAACTAATATCTGTTTCGCAGTACCTAAAAGATCCATCAAAAAGCAGTTACAAAAAAGATGACAGGAAATTTTTATCAAATTTTTTAGACACTTTAAAAGCAAATAAACCAATTAAACATGATATTGTCAATATTCCATCAGGCCTAACATTTCCAGTTATGACATTAAATTACAGTGAAAAAAAATCACTTTATCATATTGCTGGTTATATAATTTCCAGTATTCAAGAAACCTCCAAAACTTTTGTTCAAAGTGTATATCAGCCTTAGGCTCAAAATATTTTAATGAAGAGACACAAAATGCATCGTTGCTCTGTAAATTAAGAGCTTACCTTATTTTATAGTAATGTAGATACTTACCAATATTTTTATCAAATGGAAGAATGGGGGTTCTCGGCAGCCCAATAACGGCAGTTTTGCCCATTAACATGGCCGTTCAAAACAAAGGTAGCCTGGTCAGAAAAAATGATTTTTTTTACAAAATTATTATTATGCTGTTGCATTTGCTCGCAGAATTGATTTCGCCGATCAAAGTCGTCTTCAGACAACTCATGAATAAGGATGATACTTGGCTTTTTGCATAATTTTGTAAATTGTAAACGATGCCATATTGAAAGTTGAAGCCAATTAATTAAGTGCTAAATGATTATTTTCGTGCACTGTCAACAAAACATTAAGCTGATCGTCTTCTGGTGGTGAGGGTCGACCAGATTTATGAAGATTATGAACATTCCAAATTCACGGTATTTAGACTTAACTTTGCTTACCGTGCTTTGGCTAATGGGTTCGCGGTCAGGATGAGTTGCATTGAACAATCCAACTACTTCCATTTGGGTGCGCATCAAGTTTCCAACTCCGATCATGCGAAGAATTACAATTCTTTCTCGTGCAGGTAATTTAATCATATTTTATGAAATGACTACAAACACTTTCAAGAAATAATTCCAAACAGCTGTGAAAACCGTCGTTTGTTTCCAGCGCTTCCTTGATAATTATTAATGGTTTACTCACCATAGGTACTTACATTTTTGAAACTTTAGGACTGATTATTTCGAAAACTTTTGCTGGTTTTATTTACAAACACTTCAATTTTTTACATAATAGCAGGTACGTTTATCCGTTTTGAATGTAGAAATATATTTTTACCTTCAATAGGTCGGTCAGGTGTGTTTCTTTGATATGTTTTATCATAAGTGATCCTAATGTAAATGGCCACTTTTTGACCTCGTGACCTTTCCGGAAAGGGTTGAAAATTAGGGTTGAACTAAAAAAAAACACGTTTTTGAGTACGTTGTGCAAACGGCTTTTCGAAAACAATTAATTAATCAATTAATTAATTAATTAATTAAAAATAGAAGATTTAAATATTTTTTTTTATCTACACACTAAATAAACATTCAATATGAGTGATAATTGACAATTTACATAATTCACAAATACTTATGAGTAACTAAAGGTCGGTCAGGTTTGGTTTTTTGATATGTTTTATCATAGATGCCCCTAATGTTAATGTCCAGTTTTTGACCTCGTGACCTTTCCGGAAAGCGTTGTCTGCAGCAGGAATCCACCGACACATTGCCCTGGGGGCACTATAAACTTTTGCGAAATGACGCTATGAATGTGGACAGAGGTGCTGTGATTGTGTAGTTGTAAGATTATTTTTAGTTATTTTTTTTAATCAGTAGATAATAAGTGTTTATTTTTAAGGCTACACCTGTAAATATATATATTTTTTTTTTAATCTGTAGATAATAAGTGTTTATTTTTAAGACCGCACATCTATAAATATTTTTTTTTTTTATGCTGTAGATAATAAGTATTCATTTTTAAGGTTTCGCATCTGTAAATATTATTTTTTTAATTGTTTAAGTGTTGCTGTCAATATTACCATCTGTATGTAAATTGACTTGACTATTCAATTCACAAAATCATTTTTCAAATATTATCCAATAAAATAGCGGATATTTACTTTCGTATCCTAACAACAGAAAATTCCAGCGAATATTTCATTAGTGAAAATATAACTGGATATTCCACTAGTGGTTGCAGTGAATATTTTAAAGTAACTTGATTATTATTTTTATTTAAGAAAATTATTACTTTGTTACAAAATTAACTGAACAATTTGAAAAATGAACATTGTTGCAATTCTGAAAAATTCCTTCTTTGAACGAATGTTCAACATCACAAATTTTACCCTCCCTGCTGTTGGGCAATTCAGTCGCCACCGTTGTCGACGTAGTAGTTCTCATTTTTTCAACAATTGTCCTGTGATGTTCGTTGTCCATTTGTAAATAAGACTTGATAGAATACAGCTTCACTAAATGGGTTAATCTCAATATTCCACTTATTGAAATACATTTCTTGCACCATTTTCGCAGTACTGTTCCATAAATGCTTGACCACACCTTCCTTATATTCCGACCCATCTCTCTTCCTCATATTAACGGCCCAACTCTTCAGAATAATATTTAACTCTGCAGATGTGACAGATGGTGTCAAAGAGTAGTCTTTTTCTTCCAAAAACTGAGAGAACTGACGCCATACCGACTCTCGTGACTTCCGTTTATTTTCCGGCACGTTTCTTCCAATATCTACATTGATTTCTGCATCAGATCTCTCTCCAAATCTTTTGCACACACTTTCCATTACTGTCAGAAAATATTCAAATAACAACTTTTTTTACCGGTTGCTATGGAAATGACATCATGTGTAACTCAAATTTTCGAACTAGATTTTGAAATATTTCATTTTAATCATTGATTTGGTGAATTGAATAGTCTGTTGAATACAATTCGTTGTCAAAGATTGTACAATATTTTTATTCATGGTCATTATACGCTTCCGAACACCATTCGTGCTGCGCACTCATGGTGTTCATAAAGCGAATGACCATTCATAAAAATATTCGACAATCTTTGACTACTCGTTGTATTATAACTGACTATTCAATTCACAAAATCATTTTTCAAATATTATCCAATAAAATAGCAGATATTTACTTTCGTATCCTAACAACAGAAAATTCCAGCGAATATTTCATTAGTGAAAATATAACTGGATATTCCACTAGTGGTTGCAGTGAATATTTTAAAGTAACTTGATTATTATTTTTATTTAAGAAAATTATTACTTTGTTACAAAATTAACTGAACAATTTGAAAAATGAACATTGTTGCAATTCTGAAAAATTCCTTCTTTGAACGAATGTTCAACATCACAAATTTTACCCTCCCTGCTGTTGGGCAATTCAGTCGCCACCGTTGTCGACGTAGTAGTTCTCATTTTTTCAACAATTGTCCTGTGATGTTCGTTGTCCATTTGTAAATAAGACTTGATAGAATACAGCTTCACTAAATGGGTTAATCGCAATATTCCACTTATTGAAATACATTTCTTGCACCATTTTCGCAGTACTGTTCCATAAATGCTTGACCACACCTTCCTTATATTCCGACCCATCTCTCTTCCTCATATTAACGGCCCAACTCTTCAGAATAATATTTAACTCTGCAGATGTGACAGATGGTGTCAAAGAGTAGTCTTTTTCTTCCAAAAACTGAGAGAACTGACGCCATACCGACTCTCGTGACTTCCGTTTATTTTCCGGCACGTTTCTTCCAATATCTACATTGATTTCTGCATCAGATCTCTCTCCAAATCTTTTGCACACACTTTCCATTACTGTCAGAAAATATTCAAATAACAACTTTTTTTACCGGTTGCTATGGAAATGACATCATGTGTAACTCAAATTTTCGAACTAGATTTTGAAATATTTCATTTTAATCATTGATTTGGTGAATTGAATAGTCTGTTGAATACAATTCGTTGTCAAAGATTGTACAATATTTTTATTCATGGTCATTATACGCTTCCGAACACCATTCGTGCTGCGCACTCATGGTGTTCATAAAGCGAATGACCATTCATAAAAATATTCGACAATCTTTGACTACTCGTTGTATTATAACTGAATATTTGTTTAAAAACATGTAATTTACCCGTAAGATTTTTGTTTAAACATGACTATATGTAATTTGATTGTGAAAAACGTAATTTTTAATATATTTGTATATTTATATAACTATTTGTAAAATATTAAAAGTGGGCAATTAGACCCACTCAAAATACATGCTTTTTCAACATAAAGTGTTTTATAATACATCAGCCCTATCAATCCAACAATTGTCAATATCGTTGAAACCAACTTATAGTTTAAAATAGAATTTTGAGTTTCAAAATCCGAATTTTTAGGTTAAAAATCTAGAATTCGCGCCAAAACTGGGTGTAGCAGTAGAATACGCTAACGCCCACGAGAGGGCGCTGAAATCAGGGAATATCCATCCAACATGCGAGTGGCGAAGTTTGAATCGGAATTTCAATCCTTGATTGAACTTTGAATCGGAGTTTCAAAGATTGAATCTAAGTTCAAATTTGAGTTTCAAAGTTCAAATCTAAGTTCAAATTTTTTTTTTTTTTGTTAAGAGGAGGTAACCTGTGTGACTACTAACTTCCTCCCCCATACGTCTTCCTCACCACGGGAACCACATTAACATTACGTCAAGTATTACTTCGAGGTGAGTGACTGTTTAGTTCCATTTACATCTTATCATTAGATCACATCTTTTGGTAAGCTTTCACTCACACTTTTTCACCTTTCGTTTTCTTTCCCTTTTACCTATCATTCTCTCTCTATCACTCTCTCCCTCTATCATCAAAAAATTGCCTCTTATTAGTTTGCTTTCACACACACTTTTACTCTTTTCATCCTCTTCCTCCTTTACCTATCATTCACACTCTCTATCACTCTCTCCCTCTTTGATCATCTTAGATTGAATTGTGAAGAAGGCATCCCTCGACTCCCCTTGGTAATGGACCCTCTGGCAGTCAAGGCTTCACATGAACTTGCATCTTTATTTAATTTTATCATTTTATGCTTGCGCCGAATCGCATCGCTAGCTTTAACGATTTGACGCAGAACGTCTGCTTGCTTGGTGAATTGCTCACTCTGCATCTTCATGCATGTGAGTGAAAGCTTACCAAAAGATGTGATCTAATGATAAGATGTAAATGGAACTAAACAGTCACTCATCTCGAAGTAATACTTGACGTAATGTTAATGTGGTTCCCGTGGTGAGGAAGACGTATGGGGGAGGAAGTTAGTAGTCACACAGGTTACCTCCTCTTAACAAAAAAAAAAAAAAAAAAAAAAAAATAGAGCTACGACTGATAGGGAATTAAGTGAAATACTTAAACCTCTGACAGTTCCACTGCAACAGTGTAGGCTGAGTGTAGTGTAGTCTGAGTGTAGGCTTGATAATCAAAGATTGGGCCTTAATCTCATGTGATTTTTTAATGTGCTTGCGATTTGTAGCAATAATGTATTTAGTAGTAATTTAATAAAACTAATGTAATTATCTTTTTTTTTTCAAAAAAACCCTAACCTGCAAAATTCGGTTTTCAACACGATTGTTTCCAACATTCAGACGTCTGACATCCCACAATCCGACGTCAAATAATTAGCATCAATAAACCCTGTGTGAGAATCCGTGAATTCATGATAAATTCCAAGAAACCGCGGAAAATCATGTGTATTATTATAATTATAATTAATCATGCGTGCAATCTGTGTTAGCAGGCCGGCTGACAAGTCTGACACGCAGTTGATTCAATCGGGTTGTGTCGGAATCATTCGGTTAAGCCGAATGAGTCTGATCTTGCCATGGTTGCCGACCAATCGCACCACTCGAACAAGTTCAGACTTGTTATGATATGTGGTAGATTTTTACTAATTTGAATCGACAAATGAGTAGTTGAAAACTGTGTTCAATGCTTTTTCATGCATTTTAAATAAGCAATTTTAGTTCAATAATTTTGTAATCAGTTAGATTGGTATAGGTTTAAGCGAGTTTAACCTCAATTGGCATAAATTAATCTTCATGTTAACAAATTGTTTCCTAAACAATTTCGTGTATTTTGTATAGATGCTATTCCGAAGCCTTTAAAGGGTTAATATGGTAATCACACACACATCGAACGCATAAGTGTTTTTTCAAAGCGGAAACGATTCTTTGCGGGTCCTGTGTGGGTGCTAAATTTTGTGGCCGCCCGTGGATATTTCACCATTCGCGTGAATATGATTTTCAAACATGTCGGCTCTTAAATTTGCGAGGCGGTTTTTACCGCGAGATGCGAAAGTTTAGCCGGGCGGCATGACAAATGGCCGATTCTGTGCGATGGTGTGCAAGTGGTTCGAGCCGGTGAAACTCGCGCGACAGCTTGCATTTCAGTAAGTTATAATTGTGGACATAAGAATCGCTACAATAGAGGGAGAGATGCCTAGAAACACATGTGTGGGTAAGAAAGAGGACTAGATAGTGACAGATCAATTCCGGTAATAAATTCTGTGAACTGGGAGTAATTTTATGTTTTCGCCGGTTTAAACGCGTCAACAGGTTTCAACTTGCAAAATTTGGTTAAACAAGATAAAATCTGGGGTTTCACCAGTAACTTATGTTTAATTAGTCAATGATAGACATTCCGACATCGGATATCTCACAATCCTAGGTTAAATCAGATCAATTAGCTTCAATCAATAAACCGCATGAAATTCCGTGTAAATTCCAAGAAACCACGTGCGGTAATTATAATCAATCGCGCGAAATTCCGAGAAATTAGCGGTAATCAAGCCTGATTATGTAATCAATTAGAGCAATCAATAAATTCCGAGAATTCGCGGAAAATTCCGAGAATCCGCGAAAAATTCCGCGATCGGGGTAAAGCGCCTGCGATTTAGGCAACCCGTGCTACGTATGTCACACGAATTTCCACCATGTTAAATCCCTATCTCAACTGTTCCGAAACCGCCACAGGTTAACTACTTACCTCTAAGGTGTATTGCTTTCATTCGGATATACAAGGCCTGTAGCAAAATGTTGATAGTATCGATTTAAATTGATCAAAATAAAATAATGTGGCAGTTATCGTAGCTTTATATTTATGAAGCAGTCGTAAACTGTCTAAAAATCAATAATCGTTTAGGTATTCACAAGAATTTCAAAGTGATCATAACTGAGACAAAAAAGACTTTACAGATTCATAACAGATGGAAAAACACACATTACCATTTTACTATTTGCATGGATTATTTTTGGAAAGATGCTGCTTATTCAATTCTTCAAGTGAGGATATAATTTAACGTTTTGGGCAGCCGATTTTAGCTGCAATGCTCTTTTCCTTTCTAATCGAATCTAAAACGGAAAAAAGGCAATTAAAGAAAGTTGGATATCCTTCTAATTATCACTTAAGTTCTTGTTAAGTAAAATTACTACCGGAAAGTTCGTGATTTACTTAAATGCTGCGCAAAATATGGTAGCGCAGAAGCAAACCTTTGGTTATCTTTTATCACAGTTTCCCACCAATAAAAAAGCATGCGTACAGCACCACTTTTAACCGAGTTTAGGGATTGTTTTACGAACGATTAGGAACATCTTGTTTAAAATTTAGAAAAAACTTCGCAAAATAAACCACAATCGTATTCACAAAATACGGAAACCAGGTAAAGGCGAAAAAAATAAAGTAGGTAATTAATCAAATATTTTATTACTATATATCACTACAAGTACAATTTATTTATTTTTTAAACGAATTTTAAGATATTTAAAAATGTGTCCGTTTATATTACAAGAACCGGCGAATTTTCAAATTTGACAGAACTCTTTTAACCTTAAATTACGAACTGAGCCAAACTGAGATAAATGAGTCTGTTCGCGAGATAGTTCAGTTGGGGTAAGGGGGGTGCAAAAAATCTCACTTCAGTTAAACAGCTGATTTGTAAAAAGAACGCGTCACGAAGTGAGCCGGCTCAAAATGAGCCAGGATCACTGAGATTGTGTGTAAAAAGAACGCAGCTTTATTAATACAATATAACGCAAAGTACATATACACCTATACCCCGATTTACACGGAAGATTGTTTTTTTTATAGGCAAAACCGTGTAAATCGAAAACAACGTCATTTATTTAACGTAATTTTTTTTAATAAGATATTTTGAAAAATTAAAATCATTCATAAAATAACAAATATACAGTACGAACCAATCAAATGGAATAAATTCAGTATCTAAATTATTGTGCATATTTATAAAAAATCCAGTTTATGACATGATATCCTGCAAAGTAAAATTTTCATCCCTAACCTCAACTCCCTTCGAGTGACAGTTTCAACCCCCAAATTTTTAAATAGGAAGTAGGGGCTTGTGATACCTCATTTGAAAGGTCTCTTCATGCTCCATTAAAAACTGCTATGGTTTAAAATTTTATTGCGAAAAAAATTGTAAAAATGCTACAAGAAATAATTGTTTGTCGCTAACCATTAAATATGAAGTTTAAAAAATTCTGATTAGTAAAAACACAATGATGTACACTTTTCTACTGGCACAAATTTACTGCAGTAATTTACGTGAATACGTAGGAAGTTTTATTGTGCATACAAAACGGGGAATCACCAATATGTATAACCAAGTAAACGAAGTTTAAAAATGATTGTAGAAATATGTACTCATCTGAAATATTCATTTTTACCATTTTATTTTGAATTCGTTATTTTAAAAACCGTGTAAAAGCGAAATCGTGTAAAAAAGTATCGTGTAAATCGGGGGATAGGTGTATTATAAATTTAATTTTTAAAATGTGTAAGATAAAATGAAGTGAAATGTTTTTATTAAAAAATATTAACAAAAACAAATGAAATTTCAAAGTTTCGGATCTCTTACATTTTTTGGAAAAAAGAATTTACAACGTCGCGGCTCAACACTGAAACGAAAATCAGTCTAACTTGAAAGAATCGGTGAATTACCCAATTATGTACACGGCGATACAGTGAATTCTACAGCGGCGTTATTGTGAATCGGCGTAAATTGAACCGGCGTAAACCGAGGGCTACCTGTACTATATTTCATAATTCGCAAGTACGAGCCAACTGTGAAAATGGTGTTTATGGACGAAATTTATTTGTGGGAGACAGTGGTTATGGGATTAAACCCTACTTAATCACACCATTAGGTAAATATACACACAATTCAAAGTACAGTAAATTCTAATGTGTTTTTAGGTAACCCTGTAACTCCTCAAGAACAACTTTTTAAGGAGGCTCAAATTCGAACTTGCAATCCCATAGAAAGGTCTTTTGGAATATGGAAACGACGATTCCCTGTCCTGGCCTTTGGAATTCGCTTCAAATTACACAAAGTGGAATCAGTTGTGATTGCTACAGGTGTGCTACATAATATACCCATGCTTTTAAATGAGGATTTACCAGAGGTCGATGCAGATGTGGAACAAGCAATAGACCTTGTAAATGTCGATGTGGAAAATGTTAGAGACATTGGTGGGATAAATAATGCAGTCAGATATCAGTTAATTAACGCATATTTCAACAGATTGGTTTAAGTGTATTATAATTTTGAAATGAAAATTATTTTTGACAAAATTTATATTTCTCTTAAAAACGTAAATAAATTATATAAATTTACATACCTTTTTTGAATTTTTGCTTTTGCAATTCAAAAATTTCCATTTTTATTTTATGTTGCTCTTCCTCATGTTTCATTACTTGCTGGGCTTTTTGCTCCATTACCCTCATTTCTGCATCATGCTTCTCACGTAGAAATTGAAGTTTTAACTTCTGTTCCTCGTCCACATATTTTTGTTTCGATTGCTCAATGTAGCCTTTTGTGGTGGCCCAATGAGACACCTTGTCTCGAATGGGGTCACTTGTGGTCTCCTTTTCTTTTCCTAAAAATATATATCACATTTAAAAAGTGTCGATTAATATACCACTCTTTATTATTATTTAGTATATAATTTTTTACTTACTTCTACTCCTTATGTTAAGAACAGGTGCTTTTTTACTTCGGAGCATTTGGGGGGTATAATTTGCGCAAGTGTTGGACACTGAAAGTTGAAAATACAATAATGCACTGCATAAAACATGAGAAATCAGTTTACCAGAGGTGTATTGTCCTCATTTGAAGGAATTTGTAAAGGTGATGACGTATCTTCAGATGGGTCATTTATATTTTCTTCAAAATCACTTATATCATAGTATATAATACTGTTTGCAGGTACTGTAATCAACATAGGAATATCATGCAAATAAAATTTTGCCAAATAATTATATATTAACATACATTTGTCGAAAGATTCATCTTCAACTTCCAAATTACATGCATCACCTCCAAATTCAGTCTCATGTCCTTCAATTCTTTTGCCCAGAATCTCTTTAATTTCCACATCTACGGTGGTGATCGGAATATTTTTAGCTGGACCGCCCCCAGTACCTCGCACATAACATTTTTCGTCAGCAAACTTTTTTTTAACCCTCTTTTTAATGTTTTCATATTTTTTACGCAAGACTTCTTTGGGGCGGTTAGCTTCTCCAGAAGTGGCGTTGTATTCCTTTTTAATCTGGATCCAGCAGGCAGCTTTACTCGAATGTGTCCGCATATCGGTCAACTTGCACTCGAGAATTTTTTTATAGTTTTTGATTATAGTTACCAATATTGCCTCCTCACTAGGTGTAAAATTGGCAGCTCGTTTTTTATTGCCCGTCTTTTCATCAATCATGTTCTCCAACACCAAAGAACTACAATATGCGATAACACAAAGCTACATCAGCATTCCATTTGAATTACTTACCTGCTTAAATCCATTATGGGACACGAAACAAAAATGCAGCACCAGCTTAAATCACGACGAACAAAAGACGAAACAACGTGGTCTGCAGATTTTAAATTTAGTGCGTCACTGCGCATACTATCGGCGGATTTGGTTACCTTGCACAAACATTTATCTGCAGACCGCGCAGACGTGACTATTACCAACATTGAATTTTAAAAGCACAGCGTGGTTCAGGTGAGCTACAGTTCGACTGCACTTGTACAACTGACGAAGTTAAATCGAGGGTGAATCGAGGCTCAGCTAGAACTAACGTTCACTTAAATCATAGTTGAACTTGCGTTTGTACAACCGGCCCTAATTCATAAACTGTAAGTAAAATGTTTCGTATGTCATTGCTGATTTTACCGACAATAAATCATTTTCGACTCTTCTAAGCCGTTCCACAATTTCTGGTGGAGTTAAATTCACAATTTCACTATCACCATCGCACATTTTCACCGATTTTATTTGTAAAAAGCAAACAGTTTAGGAATTTACTAGGTTAAGAGTAACTATGAACTGTCAAAATTGACAAATTTTCGATCCGCCATGCTCATGGCAACATTGATATTGACCGAATATTAGTGATGTTGCTTTTTCATTGGTTATAAATTTGTAACTTAATGAAAAATTTATATCTTTTATATCTTAATGGGTATCATTAAGATACAAGTAGTAAATGTCTAATAAATATATTAAAGTATGGGCGTAGAAAAAGAAATATTTAATTCACAGAGGTTTTAATTGCGTAGTACCTATCTGTATAAGTAAAAACTATGAATAAAATTAATTTCAAATAACCCTCGGTTAAAAGTGGTGCTGTACGCATGCTTTTTTATTGGTGGGAGACTGTGGTAAAAGATAACCAAAGGTTTGCTTCTGGGCTAAATTTCCAAATAGTATCGAGGTCGGTGTTGCTTTGCCATATTTTGCGCAGCATTTAAGTAAATCACGAACTTTCCGGTAGTAATTTTACTTAACAAGAACTTAAGTGATAATTAGAAGGATATCCAACTTTCTTTGATTGCCTTTTTTCCGTTTTAGATTCGATTAGAAAGGAAAAGAGTATTGCAGCTAAAATCGGCTGCCCAAAACGTTAAATTATATCCTCACTTGAAGAATTGAATAAGCAGCATCTTTCCAAAAATAATCCATGCAAATAGTAAAATGGTAATGTGTGTTTTTCCATCTGTTATGAATCTGTAAAGTCTTTTTTGTCTCAGTTATGATCACTTTGAAATTCTTGTGAATACCTAAACGATTATTGATTTTTAGACAGTTTACGACTGCTTCGTAAATATAAAGCTACGATAACTGCCACATTATTTTATTTTGATCAATTTAAATCGATACTATCAACATTTTGCTACAGGCCTTGTATATCCGAATGAAAGCAATACACCTTAGAGGTAGGAATTACGGCTTTGTTAACCGAGAAAATGTGTGTGGTTCGTTTAAAATTTCTTTGTGTTTCTGACCTGGACTTCTTTTCCAGAGCCAATGATGGACAACGGAGCAGATCGTAATATTCAAGGTGGTTCTGACAGAACTGCTCTACATTTAGCTGCTGAAGAAGGTCACTTAGATATTATACAATTGCTGTTAGACTATGGAGAAGATCCTAATATTCAAGACGATTGTCAAAAAACTCCTCTACATTTAGCTGCTGAAAAAGGTCACTTAGATATTATAAAATTGCTGTTAGACAAAAGAGCAGATGCTAATATTCAAGATGAATGGAAAAGAACTCCTCTATACTTAGCTGCTGAAAAGGGCCACTTAGATATTACAGAATGGCTGTTAGACTACGGAGCAGATCCTAATATTCAAGATGGTTGTGACAGAATTCCTCTACATTTAGCTGTTGAAGAAGGCCACTTAGATATTATAAAGTCGCTGTTCGACAAAAGAGCAGATGCTAATATTAAAAATCAATGGGGAGAAACTCCTCTACACTTCGCTGCTGACAAGGGCCACTTAGGTATTGTAAAATTGCTGTTAGACAGAGGAGCAGATGCTAATATTCAAGATGGTTCTGACAGAACTGCTCTACATTTAGCTGCTGAAGAAGGCCACTTAGATATTATAGAATTGCTGTTAGACAACGAAGCAAATCCTAATATTCAAGAACGATATAAAAGAACTCCTTTATACTTAGCTGCTCAACAAGACCACTTAGGTATTGTGAAATTGTTGTTTGAAAGAGGAGCAGATGCTAATATTCAAGATGATCGTAAAAGAACTCCTCTACACTTAGCTGCTCAACAAGGCCACTTAGGTAATGTGAAATTGTTGTTAGAAAGAGGAGCAGATGCTAATATTCAAGATGATCGTAAAAGAACTCCTCTACACTTAGCTGCTCAAAAAGGCCACTTAGATATTATGATATTGCTGTTAGCTAAAGGAGTAGATCCTAATATTCAAGATCGATATAAAAGAACTCCTCTATACTTTGCTGCTCGACAAGGCCACTTGGGTATTGTAGAATTGCTGTTAAAAAACAGAGCAGATCCTAATATTCAAGATGATTGTCAAAAAACTCTTCTACATTTTGCTGCTGAAAAAGGTCACTTAGATATTACAAAATTGCTGTTAGACAAAAGAGCAGATGCTAATATTCAAGATGAATTGAAAAGAACTCCTCTATACTTAGCTGCTGAAAATGGCCACTTAGATATTACAGAATGGCTGTTTGACAACGGGGCAGAGCCTAATATTCCAGATGGTTGTGACAGAACTCCTCTACATTTAGCTGCTGAAAGAGGCCACTTAGATATTATAAAATTGCTGTTAGACAATGGAGCAAATCCTAATATTCAAGAACGATATAACAGAACTCCTTTATACTTAGCTGCTCAAGAAGGCCACTTAGGTATTGTGAAATTTTTGTTAGAAAGAGGAGCAGATGCTAATATTCAAGATGAACGTAAAAGAACTGCTCTACACTTAGCTGCTCGAAAAGGCCACTTAGATATTATAATATTGCTGTTAGCTAAAGGAGCAGATCCTAATATTCAAAATGATTGTAAAATCTCTCCTCTACACTTAGCTGCTGAAGAAGGCCACTTAGATATTGTAAAATTGCTGTTAGATAATGAAGCAGATCCTAATATTCAAGATCAATGGAAAATTACTCCTCTAGAACTTGCTGAAAGGCAACGTTTTAAAAATCCACAGATTTATCAGAAAATTGTAAATATTCTTAAATCTAAACAACAAGAAAATCGTCCGATAAATCAAGTAGTTGCTGAATAATATTTACCAAGCACGAGTCATAAAAGCAGCAAAAAATAAACCAAAAATGAATGTTTATTCACATGGCAAGATGTGGATGAATTTAAGGAAGAGAAAGAGATGAACTGCCTTGTTGAACGATTTGACCATCACGAATTGTTCTAAAGAACTTTTATTATATAATTATTTTACATAAATGTTGTTATTATTTTATTGCAATAAGTAAAGAATATTGATTTATATTACCAGGAAAGTTTTTTTAAGTGTATGTACATAGCGTGTTCACAGACGTTCCTCACTTCAAGCTCTCCTCATCTCGCCCTCATCTCTGACTTGAAAATGAGATTTTTCTGAGGTGCGATCGCAGCTACCTCATCTATTCCTCAACTTTCGCTCAACTGCTTTTAACTATCGTTTTTTTTTAAATAAATAGTTTTTAATATGATTGACGATTTTTTTTTTATTTTAAATAGGGTTATAAATATTTTTTTATAGAAACTTTATTTTTTGAAATAGGGCAATTTCCAGGAGTGATTGGATGTGTTTACGGGACCCACATTGAAATAAAAAATACTGAATGTCATTGAATGTGCAGGTAGTTGCTGGTCCTAAAGATGAAATACTCTATATTGTTATACGCTGGCCATTCGAATAAAAATGCAAGCAGATTTCTTAATTTGGAAGATGCTTTTGCAGATTGATTAGAAGATATTTTACTTGTATCAATGTACAACGAAGGGGAATTGCTATTCAAGCTGCATCTATTGAGAGGCATTTTATTGTATAATACCTCTGCAGTTGCTAATGAATTAAATAAACTACCACCAATGCCATCCCCACATAAAATTATGTTGGATGTTCAAAAAATTGTAATATCCTGTAAAATGGCGCTTTCTTCATATTTTAGTTAAATTTTACTTTTGTCATATTATTTGTAGTAACGTAAGGACACATGTTTTACAACCCAGGATGCTACGACTAATTGAATATCAGATTGTAAAAAAGCAGTGTACTTGGTTCGCTTTTTCAGGTAAACCTTGCTACGAGGTGACCTATCGTCAATTGAGAGAAGTTTTTAGTTGGTAAGAACCTAACGGCTGTAGGATGTCTTTGAAGATTTTCCCTTCTCCCAAATAAAAAAATGTGAAAAAATATATAATGAGAAATGGAAACTTAATATGCACGGTCTATTAAATTCGTTGTAACTTTTCATTAATTTAGTAAATCAAATTTATGTTTTTATAAATTAAACATTGTACAAGTTTCACATAAGGTTCCGCAGTCGTCTGCTAAAATATGTTTCCATTAGAATTTAATTGTAGCTCGTTTTTGCCAAAAATAAATATAGAGAAACATAATTCCTAGGTGCTAAAATGTAAATCATGAATGAGAATATAAATATATACGCACAATTTAAAATTTGTAAACAATCACAACATAACCTATAAACGCCAGTAGGACGTGTAAAACGTCATAGACACGTCACACAAATAATGACGTAGTTCCTCATTCTCAACTCAACTTAGCAAGCCGCTTCCTCACGTTCATGAATACCAAAAGTGAGGTGAGGATGAGTCTAGCTTGAGTGAGTAGCAAATGAGGAGAAAGTGAGGTGAGGTGAGGATGAGTGACGACTATGAATTTGCCCCTTAGTTCTACTTTCATTCCAAATTGAAAAATGAACTAAACTAACTAACTAAGTAGTTTCTACCAGGAGTAGTTCAAACGCGCTGACTCTTCTGATTGGCGCTCATTCCGAGCATTGGTAATGGTGTCATGTGTCAATGAAATTTTTTATCGCCTTACCGTTGGCTCCCATGCGCGAAATTCAGTAATTTCCGTCAGTTTGAGTTGTTTTTCTGCTAGTATCGATTCAGCCTTGTAAGTTGGGTGCGCGTTTAAGTGTCTGTGCTGAAGAGGCATTACTTAAAAAGGACTAAATTAAATAATAGGACCAATTGGTCGGTACAATGGACGGACGTACACTCGAAATATCCGGTGGCAAGACCACTACGGACCCACCACCTGCTTCTTACAAACCCATACCGGAGAAAGAACTCGAAGGTATTGCATCACAGTTTTTTTTAAACTTTTTTTTTTAAACAAACATCGACGCTATTTTCAGAACGCGTTTCGCGTCCCAAAAACTTGAAGAAGGGGTCGAGAAGTTCCTCAGAAATGGACGGCGCCGACGAGAAGATGCTGCCGGACGACGAGAGGAACCTTCCGGGCACAAACGCTAATCCGGTGGAAGTGAAATTCACCTCGAACGAGAAGCAAAATGGGGATGCCAAAGTTGACATAGGTTTGTGGCCGAAAAAACTGTTCGTTCAATGATAACCAGTGTGATGTCATAAGGTCACAAGTTGCTTAAAATTCCAAACATGATTTTGAAATAGAAAGAGCTTAAATGCTGATAAGTTGGATTAATTCTATCGAAGAGGCCCGATAAGGGCATTCAATTTGTTTTTTAATTTCAGACTTTAAAGAGTTAATTGTAAAACCGAAAGTAAAAGGGGTTTTGGTTGAACTTAGGAATTTTTAATTATTAAATTATTGCAATCTAATTAATGTTGTTGCAATGCACTGAAAACAAATTGCAACAAATTTCTTGTCGGTAATCAGATTAGTAGTCTGTGGAATTTACCTTGGTTTTTATTGACATTAAATAGGTTAATTTTAAGAAAGCCCAAGGTTTTTGGTTAAGTGCCACTTACTTTAAAGTGAACCTTAAAAAATCTTGACGAGTTGTCACTTATGTAAGGTTGGCAGCAATACAAATTTTAACGTTTTTATAGTTGTAACAATGAAATTAAATTTGAGAAAAATTGTAATTTGGAATTATTGCAACAATATTTAAATGTTTCTTGATTAAGTTATATCAGAAAGTTATGTAAAATAACTTAACTTAAAATCCGCTTATTTTACCATATTGGTCTCAATTTTTGTTCAAATTTTCAATCTTCAAAACAACATATTTCAATTTAAAAATTGTATTTCCATAAAATTGCAAAATCCTTGAAGAATGTTAACGCTTTAAGTAGATGATTTCCTGTACTTAATTAATTTAACATTTAAAGTTAACATTAATACTTTGACATCTGTCACTTAGCAGATTCAAGTGACTTAACCTTAAAAGTTTGTTTTTACTATTAGACGCAATTGAATTATGACGAATCACCCTCATTTATCAGATTCACCAAACAATCTTGCAAACTTCCAGTTAAGGTTACCAAGCCAAAAAAAAACAAATCTAATAACTACAATAATATACTTTGTTGGTATCCTAAATACCATACTTAGGACCTTTTGTTCAGTCGCGGTTTAAGTATCAGATTATATTATAACCTGAGAGGGAACAAAACTATGCAATTGTCTTGGCAACGCTGAAAATTTTAATTATTGCCAACTTCATTTCATGTGTCAATTTGAAACAAAAAACTACATGAAAACACGTGAAAACGTGGAATTATGAAGTAAATTTAGTAATATTTCAAATTTTCGGCATTGCCAACACAAAATTGCGTTAGTTATTTTTGTTTGTTGATATTCTGAAAGTTAAACGATACCTGAACAAAAGGCCTTTAATTTGTCAAATTTATGTTGGTATTTACCAACAGATAGATTATTGTTAAAAAGTCTGAGTTTTTTTGGTTAAGTGCCATTTACTTTAAAGTGAACCTTAAAGACTTGACTAGTTGTCACTTAAGTAAAGTTGGTAGCAATACGAATTTTTTAAAGTTATAACACTGAAATTACATTTTGGTAAAACTAATTTGGAATTATTGCACAAACGTTTACATTTTTGTTGATTAACTGAATATGAGAAGGGTGTGTAAAATGGCATACCTTAAAATCCGCCTATTTTATCAAGAAATGGTGTATTAACCTCAATTTTTGTTCAAGTTTTTTATCTTCAAAGCAAAATATTTAACTTTAAATTTATTATTTCCATAAAATTGCAAAATGCTTGAAAAATTTCAGATCAAAAATATTTAATACTCACTTTAAGTGTAGGATTTCTTGTACTTAATTAAATTTAAGGATCGGTTCGACGTTTAAGGTTAACCTTAAGAAACCATCTACTCTAACTTCTGTCACTTGGCGGGTTTAAGTCACTTAACCTTAAAATTTTGTTTTTACTGTTAAACCACAGAATAATAATAAATACAGAAAACACTGCAATGCAATACCCAATATTTGAAGTATTCCCAACTTCATTTCATAACCTCACTTGTACAAAAACAATACATTGACACATGAATACGCGGCATTGTGAAGTGAAGATGGCATTAATTACAATTTTCGGCATTGCTAACATAATTGCATAGTTGTTTTTTCTTAAGTTTATCTTATATTTAAACGGCGATTTCAACAGGCCCTTAACAAATGTAGCAATTAAGCTTTCAAAATATTTTAATTTACAACATAATTAAGACAATTTAAATAAACTGCTTCAGTTCTGTTAATTGACCAATTAGCCTGAGTGCATTCAAATCAACGGAATTTAAAAATAACTTACCTGTTGTGAAGTTCCTCGTGGTCAAATAACTAGTGACGTCGCGAAATTGCAACATTGGTCATTTTCCACCTCCTTATCAATGTTTACACCACTTAAACTGTCTATGTTAATTATTGTAATAACAAAACGATGTCACACGATCTATAAATTCTTTAGTTATTGCCTTCCGCGTTGCTAAGTAGCTCGCATCAGAAGTGTTACAATGGAAAATTTGGAAATGGAAGGTAAGTCAGTTAGGTCCAACTCATTATCTTCCAATTCCATTTCAAAACAAATTTAAAATGCATTTTGTTGACCCAATTTAACTTAATTTCTTTTGTTAGGGGATCTCAAGAGCACATTCGTTGGGATGGGCAAAGAAGAACTAATGAAGTACGCCAACGACCCCTTTTGGATACGATTGAGGTGGTTCCTGTTCATTGGGTTCTGGCTTTTGTGGGCCGGAATGCTCTTCGGCGCCATTATGATCATAGTAGCCGCCCCGAAATGCGCACCGCCGGAACCCAGAACCTGGTGGGAGGAAGGCCCTCTGACGGAAGTCGAACTGCAAGCCTCGATTTCAGAACTGCAAATAATCAAAGACAAACAAATTCAGGGTGTTATTGTTTCATGGCCCGAAGATACTTACAGACCTCTTAACGACTCCAACAGCTTCACCGGGTTCCTGTCCAGGGCCAAGGAAGTCGGCGTCAATGTAATCGTCGAGTTGGAACCCGGGACGTCCCAAATTTGGTTCAACGACTCGACGAACCAAATCGGGAATTTCAGCGACTATTACGTTTGGAAGGAACCAGCCGGTTCTTCCGACCCTCCGAATAATTGGCTGTCGCCCATTATCGGCCGAGACACGGCCTGGTTGTACTCGGAACCCAGGAAACAGTTCTATTACAGCCCTGGCGAGCGGCCACAATTGAATTTCAGGAACCCGAACGTCGTTGAGGAATTTTTGAAGGTTTTGACCAACTTCCTGGACGCCGGCGTAAAGGGGATTCGACTGAAAGGGGCCCAATTTTTGCTCGTCGACAACACTTTCGCCAATGAAACTATAGGAAATAAAAACGGGTTCGTTGGCGACTATGGTTTTTACGTGCACGCGAAACACACACGTGATTTGCCTGAATTGGGAACGTTGTTGCGAACCTTCAGGAACCTCGTCAAGAATAAGACGGAAAACGGGCCGCTGATGCTGGCGGAAAATTTGGACACGTTGCAAGCCTACAAGCACAACGACAGCTTGATGATTGACTTGCCGAAAAGGTCGAAAATTTTAATGGCGGACACCACTTGGACGTCGGGAGAACTTTACAGCAACTTCACTTCAGTGTTTACGTTCCTGGAGAAAAATTGGCCGCTTTGGGAGGTAATAATTGCGTCACTAGGCTTTCGGGCTCGTGAATTTTTTTTATTAATTTCAGTCCAAAACTGAATTCTTACCTTCTGACGTCATGCAAACCATCACAATGTTGCTGCCAGGCGTTACTTTAGTCGATAAGAATGCCACGATTCCGTCTCAGTTGTTGGAGTATCGAAAATCTCCTTCGATTATGTATGGAACCCTCGATCTTCGCGCAGTCAGCAATCAGACTGTTTTTGCTTACATCAGGTTTGTAGTTATGATAATTTAAACACAATTCTGTCATTTTGGCCTTTTTTTCCAATGCTTTACTGTTGATTAGGCAATGGTGAGTTGTGGTTTGGTCGTTTTTTGCCTGGGGGTCGATTCTCGACTCGTGGGAATATTTTCCCATGGGAGTGATTTCACTGAGATATTTTCGTACAGAAACAACGGAATCGTGTTCTCGAAAGTTGTGGAATACATAAGTACAAGAACTCAAAATTTCATGTGGTAGTAATAAAAAATATTCCAAATTCAAAAAAGGCTGTTGTCATGAAAGAGCAGATTTTGAGTCAGAAAAATCGATTCTGAGTGAAAAAGACAAATTCGGGGTCAAAAAATTATATTCTGAGTCAGAAAAATCACATTTTGAGTCAGAAAAAGGAGATTCTGAGACAGAAAAAGCACACGTTCTGAGTGAAGAAATTTGATTCTGAGTCAGAAAAATCACATTCAGAGTCAGAAAAGCAGATTCTGAGACAAAAATTCCCACAGACGTAAATACTATTCCACTGGGAAAGAGCATGTGAATATTTCGAGGTGGAAACATTCCAACAATTCAATTCGAGAATGCGGGTTTTGCATTCTTGTGGGAAAATTTTCCTATAGGAATTCGAGAATCGACCCCCTGATGAGATTTTTAATTGTGTTTTCTGTTCAGGGTTGCTTCCGGTAATCCCGGTTATTTAGTGGCTGTTAATCCGACGGAGCACAGGGTGGTTGTGGACTTCCCAGAGGAGATTAAGCCGGTGTCTGAGGAAGTTACAGTTCAGTTTGTTACGGGCAACTATAACGAAACTGATGTATATTTGAAGTGAGTTTGAAATCAATTTGTGGTGGTTTTACGTTATTGTTTTGTTTTGTTTCAGGCTGAAAATTGATGCACATTCTGTGCCCATAACAGCTAAATCGGCCATCGTGTTGTCTTATGTTCCGAGATCTGAGTAATTTTCAGATTTGGAAAAACTGCGTTAGTAATCTCTTGTTTTTTTTATTTTTTAATGGCCATGTAGAATGAGCCCACTAGAATAATATAGATTGAAGCATTTCTGTTATTTTATTTGCCTCATTGTTGCTCTTCTTCGATCCGATTGATTTTCTGTGAATATTATAATTTTACCGGCAGTGCCATTTTATTCATTTGTCCCCTACTTCTCTTCTATGGTGTAGGGGAGAATGGTAACCTTTGAACACTGGTTTTTTTTTTTTTCCAAGACAAAATGTTTTGTTTTTGAAGATTTCAATATTAAAACAAATTTACAAATAGGTGATTTTATGATTGTAGCAAAAAATGAACTCTTTGTTAGGTAAATTGCGTGAACAAAATTGATACAGCAAATTACTCGTCAAGAAGGTGTTAAAAATTGATGAAAAGGGACTAAAGACTGACGAAAAAGAATTAAAGATGTACCAAAAGGGGTTACAGATTAAGAAAAAGGGCTTTTAAAATTGGATGTAAGAAAAAGGTTAAAAATGAAAGATACAATTTTTAAAATTAAGGAAAAAAGTTAAAAACTAGAAAATCGGTTAAAAATTAAAGAAAGGTTAAAAATGAAAAATATAACCTTAAAAATGAAGGAAAAAAAAGTTAAAAACTAAAGAAAAGCTTAAAAAATTAAAACAATGATTAAAAATGAAAGAAAGGGAGTTAAAAAATTGACAACGAAATGTGATAAACCGCCATTTTCGACATTAAAAAAATTAAAACTGATGACTTCACAGAACCCAGTCAGTGCTGCAACCTGCATATTAAAATGCCTTCTGCTTTTATAATATACAGCTAGTAGAAGTAGTAATTGCACCAAGATACACCTCTTTCCCCTACCTTATGCAGGCCTTTTTGCAAGTTTAAAGTAAAAACATCACTTTTGCTGCAAATTTGTACTATTGTTAAAACTTCTGCAATATTCGGCGCAAAATTAAACAAATAAAGAAATCACAGTCGGAACAATGTTTAAAGGTCAAAATTGGCAAACATCCTCTTTAATTGGTAGTTTGATACGAAAATAAAATTGTTGATATTGATATCAAAATTTTTGCAATAAATATTTTGTTGCTTTTCCGGCAAGTTCTTGCTGCAACGCATATCACATTTCCACTTGTTTTGCATGCGTTTCGAAATTATCACAACAATTCAATTTGGACAAAGCGTATTTTTATAGTTCAATTAAAACTAGTTTCACAACAGCAAAAATGTTTTTTTGGAAAATAAATTGGTTGTTTTTGAAACAAAGAAAAAAATTGATTCGTCACTTCTATCCTAGGCTTCAAATATCTCGTCTTCCATTTTTGGTTTGAAAATTTTATTACTCACACAAAATACACGCATTCTGGGAGATCTTTTTAATTGACAAATACCTTTTTTCCCAAAAAACAATGACAACTAAATAAAGTCACTGCTACTCATCATTACTTTAGAATTTGTATATTTTGTACTTCGCCGCGTATTGTTGACTGGAGAAAAAATAGCATCTTTCATTCGGATTAAAAGTAATTCTTTTTGACTCGCAATTTTGTATTCGCTCGGCTTCGCCAACGCCGCGCCCCGCCTCGCAAACACAAAACTTGTTCCTAAAATTAAATAAAATAAAAAGGCCATTGCTGTCGATTTAAGCTGAAAAAAAACTGATGACCCAAAAATTGACCTCTTTTAACGAATTAACCTGAGATTGACCTCTGAAATAAAGCCACTTTAACACAGTCGTCCCAAACGCACGGGGGGGAAACGGGGAAAAGAAAATGAATAAATCAGGAATAGAATGATAATTTTATATTAGCATGTAATGCATAAAATAAATACAAAACTCGACAAACTACGATATAAAATTGACAAAAAATCTATTTATAAATAATCGTAAACTAGTATTGCTCAAATATATCCATAAAACGTTTCTTTCCTCTTTAAAAATGAAATAATATATTATTTTACTTTAATAAATGTACCTCTTATAAGTAATAACACAAATCGCTTATTTGACTTAAAAAAGTATAATAGGAGTAGTCCTATTACAAAAATATAGGTATGTATATCGTAAAATGTATAAATCTTACTGGTCTACTATAAACAAGTATGGAGGGAATAGTATTTTTATTATTTACTTATTTTCCGTTGTTTTCACTGAACAATGTGTTTAGACGCAGTATTAATTACAAAAAGGCATTTTCATGGTAGCACAAAATTAAAAAAGTGTACGAGCAGTAGCAAAATAGCAATTATATATATATATCATTTGAGCACTTACTTGTTTTTCATTTTTGGTCCATGTTTAGTAACAACCGCCTTACATCTACAATTACAACTTAAACAACTTAGAACCTATTAAAGTATTGGTAAACAATAATATGACACTACGATTCTTCCGTTTTGGTTTACCTGGTATACTAAACATGGTGATTGGTATTCGCATCCTTATTTACAAATACTGGCTGGCCAGTCGACAAAAAAAGAAAATTCATGAAAAATGAGCACGTCCGTGTCCCCTATCACATTGTGTGTTCACAGAGAAAAATTCTGGGGCTTGCAATACACAGAAAACCGCCCCCGTCAACAAACTTTTATTAAAATTTCCTTAAAAAAAAATTCTTACAAAAATATCTCTGCCATATCACAAGCCAACAAACTGTAATTCTATAAGCTAACAAGTTTCGGGGGACCGCAAGCATCCGGCGAGCTTATATTGTCCGCACTCGAGGTGGGAATATTGCGCTGTTGAGTGCCGCAGGAAGGCGTGATCGGAACGGCAACCGGCGTCAAACCGGTGCCGCCTTGCATCAGCGAGTCGAAATTAAACGGCAGTCCGGTCGAAGGTGTACTGATCGTGATGCCGGCTATTTCCGACACGTTCACGCCTTTCGAGTGATGAAACGACGGGATGCCGCACACGTTTAGAGAACTCGGCCGATTGGGTTTCGAGATGGGAACCGTGGAACTGAGCATGATCTTTTTCGCAGGGGACGGCACCAGGTACACGTCGTTGTCCACGGATGTGATCGGCTCGGACATTTCCGTTTTGACTCGGTCCTGGTGGTTCGACTTTCCGTCGTACTGAGGTAGAATGTAGGGCTTGATGTCTTGCGGACTGATCGGCCGGTTGTTCTGAAGGCGGCAGCACTGCGTGGAACGATGGTTCTCCAACATGAACTCGATGTCGTCTTTCATGGTCTGCAGTTCCTGCAGTTCCGTTTGCAGCGCGTGTTTCTTCTGTTCCAGGCCTTCGGTCTCCTTTAAAATAAAAAATTGTCAAAAATTGAATTCATGATTAACGTTTGTGTTTTGTTATTATCAGAGATGCATATCTAATTACAGGCTTATTCCTTTCGGTAATTAGTGAAAAGACGCAAGGTATAGTTCAAAGTAAATACATTAATTATTATAATTGCAATTTGACGTTGTGAAATTAAAGTACAGTAGAATCCGGTTATAACGGCTTCGGTTATAGCGAACTTTATTTCAAGTCCCGACATTTTCCCCTATGTAACAATGTAAAAATGAGTTGGTTATAACGAACTCGGATATAACGAACCTCAAAAAGCCGAAATTAATCAAATTTCAATCGACAATAACGAACTTTGCATTGTACAGGGTGAGTTAAATTTTACCGCCCGTAGCAAAATAGGCCTTTAAAATAATTTGTCAATTCTCATAAATTGCATGAGTAATTTTATATTATTAAGGTACATAGAAACCAAGAAAAAATCTTTTTTTTTTAATCAGCTAAAATTTTGGCTTTCTTTCAATTACTAATTGCTCAATTTATTAGTTTTTTTATTTACGAACAGTAAAATATTTTCACACAATTTAGTGTAATTGAAATAATTTTAGTAATTTGCGTTCATTAAATAAAGCCATTTCCGTATTAGAGGGTATTTTTTTAAATGATTTAAGACATAAGCTGACCAATTCACCTAACAATGGTATTGGTTTTGGGTACTTGGCTGATTATTTATGACAGTCATAAAGTTAAGTTAAAAAGTGCAACGTTACATTTTACAGGACCGGAATAAGGGTCTTCGCTATTTCTTTAAAAGTTCACAACATCGTAACTAACAGCTACACGGTAATTATAATCATAATAAAAAATAATTTTTGCAATATTAGATTTTAAACTTGATAAGAAAATCGCTTACCAGCTTCTAATTTTCTTTAGTATATTTGTCTACAATTTTGTGTTTTAATTTTTCCGTCTGTAAAGTCAATATACCTATCGGTTATTGAACCTTCCCATAAAATAAATTGCTTAATTCACCAAAAATTTAAAAACCCTGGTCACAACCCTAGGTCATTCACATTCACATTCGCAACAAATCTTCCAACACTTAAACATCGTTGGTAAAAAGTGAAAATTAAAACTTTGTTTTGTGGAATAGTGAACATTTGTGCTTAGTTCAGATATAATCATGCCATTTCAATACTCAGTCGAGGAGAAGCTTGAAATGCTTTTAATTTATGGGTAATGGGGCATCACTTTGAGCATCTTTTATAAAATAAACTTAATGTTTACCTATTAAAAATTTATTTTATTTTTCCATCAAATTCCAGAATACGGGTCTGGCAACAACTAAAACGCCGTTCCCTTCAGTTTTATGGGTCGATCATCAGGTATTGTTACGTGGTAGACCGTATTATTCATTGTTGGAAAGTCATAAATAAAAGTATTTTTCGTGCTTTATGTTAAATTTGATTTAACTCAAAAAGTAATAATTTTTTAACGAATCAAATTGCAATTAACAATGCTACGAATAATTTGTCAAATTTTGAAATAAAAAACCAAACATGGAAATTTTACCCGAAACTCTTTGTTTTACTTTTTTGGCTTCAAATAAAAATGATTTGGAAAACTTGTAGCACTAATCGAAAGTGTAAAGTTCAACTGATGTAACATGTAAATTGCATACTTTCCCCTCAATCTTTAATAGGTATTATGGCCGAGGCGGTAAAATTTAACTCACCTGTATATAACGCGTTATAACCTTTGAATCTGATGATGACTTGTCATTAAATGTGCAGTAGTTAAATGGAATCAAAGAGAACGTGAATTTCAGCAATTGAAGGGCTCTATGCGAGAAGTACCTTAGTCACTTTCATATTCTGTGATATTTCAGACTTGACGTTTCAATGTTCAATGATTTTTTTTTACTAAAGTGAGTCTTCTGTAGTAAAAAAAGATCAGTCAAAATCAAAACAATGTGATTTCCAGATCAAACAGAAATATAAATCTCAAATATCACAGAAAATTTGACTTAGGTAACTGACTTACAATGAAATCCCATTAAGCATAAGGAACTTAGCTACATATAGGGAGTTCCAAAACAAAATCAAAATGTACTTTGAATTATAAATATGTAAGTATGTTTTTCCACACTTTATCGTTTATGTTATTTTACTTTATTTATGCAGCGCGTATTTAATTTAATTAACTGTAAATGGGTTCAAATGGTTATCCTTGTTTATTAGTATTGGTTAGCCTATACCAGTACTTGGTACTGATGGCTATAGTATTTTTATTATATAATTCGTTTAAGTAATGTAAGTCAAGTTTTGATGAAATAAATATAAAATTAATGACATTTTTTCCAGTTTTTAAAATGTCTTTAAAATGTTTTAAAATATGTGTGATTAGTGTAAATGTAGTTTTTATAATTGAAAGTTAAGATGTGACGAGGGATGAGGAACATCCCGAAAAAACAGAGAAAAAAGAAGATATGGAATAAAAGGAACAATTGAAATAAATATGTTTTAAAAAAAAGTAGTGTATGATATAACTCATTTTGCATTTTAATATAAGTTGGAGTAGTCAAAAACGATTGTTACCATCAGCTGTTCCTTCAAAAAAATCTCCCACAAAGAAGTTTTGAAGAGTCAAAAAAATTAATAAAGCAGACCCACATGCGAAAACAGACAGTTAATACTTGACACGTGGCAGGTCTACAAAATCAATGTGAATTGCCAATTGAACATACCTGTATTAACAGATTCGTGTGATCGACTCTGCGTTTTCTGCATCTGGCGGCGGCCAATTTGTTCCTTTCTCTTCTGACTCGTCGTCGTTCTTCTTCTTCGGGCGACATGTTGAGATCTTTCACCGGCTTGCGTCCGCCCATGTTGCGACGCGTCGGCGGCGGACTCGGGCTAGCAATACTGGCGGCGTAACCGTTCCTCAGCGGAGGCGAAGATTTCGGTGTTGAGCTTAATAACGGAGGGTGGGTCAGCGGCGTTTGCCATAAATTTGAAGACTTCGAATAAATATCAGCCTCTGAAGCGGGAATATACTGGTTATTGCCTGAAATCAAAAACACAAACAATAAATATCTTCGTTAGACACTCGCGGCACTCCTCTTTTATCAAACTCGCGCTTCGGCGCTCGATTAGACGCAATAAAACTTGCCTGCGGTGTTTTTTAATTCGAGAAACGGTTAGAAAAAGCTGTGAAAAATATTTTTTACTTTATGTTGGTAACCTGCGCAATTTTGACAGAATCATTTAACCATTAAGTGGTCGCGTGGAGCCGCGCAGGCCCCACAGCTGTTTAAAAATTTTACACCGATTATACCAACTGGTAATTGCCTGAAATTGAAAAAAAAAAAATATCTTCATTAGACATTTACGGCACTCCTCTTTTATCAAACTCGCGCTTCGTCGCTCGATTAGACGCAATAAAACCTGCCTGCGGTGTTTTTCAATTCGAGAAACGGTTAGAAAAAGGTGCGAAAAAATGTTTTTTACTTTAAGTTGGTAACCTGCACAATTTTGACAGAATCACTTAACCATTAAGTGATCGCGTGGAGCCGCGCAGGCCCCACAGCTGTTTAAAAATTTTATACCGATTATACCAACTGGTTATTGCCCGAAATTGAAAAAAAAACAATAAATATCTTCATTAGACATTCACGGCACTCCTCTTTTATCAAATTCGCGCTTCGACGCTCGATTAGACGCAATAAAACCTGCCTGCGGTGTTTTTTAATTCGAGAAACGGTTAGAAAAAGCTGTGAAAAATGTTTTTACTTTATGTTGGTAACCTGCACAATTTTGACAGAATTATTTAACCCTTAAGTGGTCGCGTGGAGCCGCGCAGGCCCCACAGCTGTTTAAAAATTTTATAGCGATTATACCAACTGGTTATTGCCTGAAATTTAAAAAAAAATAAATAAATATCTTCATTAGACATTCATGGCACTTCTTTTTTATCAAACTCGCGCCTCGGCGCTCGATTAGGCGCAATAAAACCTGCCTATGGTATTTTTTAATTCCAGAAACGGTTAGAAGGCGGTGAAAAAATGTTTTTATTTTATGTTGGTAACCTACACAATTTTGACAGAATCACAGAAGGTTCGGGAACTTGTCATTCCAGGTAATTCTCAATTTAACTGTTCACTTCATACTGATAATTTTTCACACGGAGCCGCCTAGAAATTAATTTTTGTCGGTCTTGCACTTTATGGGGCCTGGCAAGTCCCACGCTAGTTACGTTACTTGAAAATTTTTTAAACATCGCTAACATAAAGTTGATATTTTTCATAGAATATTAACATTGTCCCGCCCCCTACAAACTTTAGAAAGAGTCGAATACGTTCGAGCATAATTGAGGGTTGAATCGTAATGAACTATTCATTGGTAGAAAATTGTTTTTTAAAAATTCAAAAATGGCGTTGCAGGCATTACCAACTCAATATTTTCAAATATCAAAGGGATCGTATGTTCCCCCCTCATTTAAAAGATATGCATTTTCATTTTTTCGTTTTTGAAAAAGAAAAATTCAGTTATCCGTCGCTTAGTTATAACCTTTTTTATCTACAGTAGTGTATCTATAGCAACGCATGTGAAACCATAATTGTGAAAGGAACGGTTTGAGTCGCGCATGCGCAATGGATACCAATTTTGATTAAAAACGCTTGTAACTCGATAACAGATAATTCAATTTTTATTTTTCAAAAACAGGTCGATTGAGAATTGCAATACCTTTGAGGTGCAACATGATTACTATTAATATCTGAATATTTTGAGTTGATAATGCCTGAAGCGCTAACTTTTAATTTACAAGAGAGAATTTATAGCTAAGTTGATCCATGCCCTCAAACTCAATTATGCAATTAAAAAGCTTGAAGGAGGAGAGTAACCTTTAGACGCGCTCTGTATAATGAATGTAATAATACATTTTTATTAATACAATTAGAGTCATTCATTTTTTAAAGCAGTTTTCCTCAACATTTTTTTTTTTAAACTGATTTCGCGGATTTTATATTTTTTGTTGTGGGTTCGCACTATTAGAGGATTTAGAAATCTACCACTTGGATGAAACTGTGGGTTTTCTTAATTTTTAACTAACTGCAAGGTTTCTAAATTATCTGACGAGTTTCATATTTTGTAAATAAACCGCAAATAAGAACTTCCTTGCGATTACTGATTTTATTCGGAGTTATGCGGAGTTATGCGAACTGGCATTTAATTAAGGTTTCTAAATTTATAAATAAAACATATTAAAGATAATCTGTAAAAAGATACACGTTTTTTGTATAGAAACTAACCATAACTGTACTGGGGCCTGTGCGGTCCCACGCGAGTATTTAAGGGCTAACTGTTACAGAAATTTGAAGATACAATTTTACTCATTATCAGAACCATTTTTTGTTACCCTGTCTAATTTTAAAGCTGTATTACTAATATAACCTTAAACTGACAGATGCAAAATGCCATTACTACCAACATAAAGCAAAAAAAAAAAATTTTCACGACCTTCAGGAATTAAAATGGAACACAAAAACTGTTTTTGCGTTATTGCTCAGTTTGAAGCGAATTAAATGCGAACAAAGCTTGGAGTGTTTGGGTACCTTTCCTAAAAAATATTCCTAGACCATAAATTTGAAACGAAGGCGATAAACAAATAACGGTTTTGAGCACATGAATGCGGTGTGTGTGGAAAAGTTTCGAGAAAGTTTTAATATCCACGCCAAATGATAAGATTAAGATGGGATTGTTCCGAGTTTGAATATTGTAACAAACGCGGTGTAAGTTCGGTTTTTAACGGCTTTCCCAATAGAAATATTGCGGTCGTAAAAAGAAAACGCGGCGCAATTTAACGGCCGCGCCTTCTTCTCGCCCACCAAATTGTGGAGAGAACCTCTTTTTTTACAACTTTGATTGCAACGTTAATTTTGAAATTAAATCGCCTAGAAAACAAGTGCCTCCGCAATAAAACAACAAATTTATATGAAGCAAGTCCAATCCAGTCGTACTAAAACCAATCGCTGATTTTATGCGAGCTGGCACGGGCTGTTTGAGCGCCGCCTCATCTTACAAAAGACCAACTTGAAAAAAAAAACAATCAGGCTCGGATTTCGTTTTCCTTTCCTCGCCACGCTCCCACCTCGAGTTAAAGAGCGAGTAAAATCGATCTCAATTGCATTACACACTTCATTACATGCTCTCTGGATGTGGCTGTTTTAATCGCAGCAAAAATTGCATTTCCTGCCTAAAGCGTTACTTATTAATAAAAACAAAATATATTTTTTATTTTGCTTGAATTTACTTCATGCCGTTTATGGCATGGTTTAGCGGCTGCAAAATACCACTTTACAGGTCAGTAGCGGCTGAATTGAATAAGCGTGTGCCAACGACCTCTACTGTACTAAAAAACAATTAATTTTGGCCTTCAAACATTAAGTAATGTTGTTATTTTATGTCCAATATTTTTATATCATTTACCTAAATGTACAATTTTATTTCAGTCGCTAAAGATTGGAAAAATTCACACTGGCGATTGAAAATATAGCACACATTAAATAAACCGTTATTTTTTTAATTGAACATTGTAAATATCCCAGCAATCCTTAACAATGCAAATGATTTTATGTTTATGTCAATTTATAAATTAAAAAATTTATTGTTGAAGTTTAGTTCGAAATTTAGTTATTAAAATGTATTGAAAAGAAGAAAAAAATAATATTGTGATTTGGTATAAAATTAACCACAGCTTCAGACAAGTCAATTATACCGACAGATTGATACCATCTATAGGAACAGTAATGAACTCAATTCCATTTATTTAAGAAATGCCGTGCAGGGATTTTACAATCGTTTAGCACATTGTTTAGAATGTGGAGAACAATTCGAAAATTTAATTAAATTGTTCCACTGTTCGAACGCCTTGCCATTACAATTTAATAATAACCTAAAATAAGTTGATGTGAGATTGGTTGCATACATTGAGGATTGACTTATTATTTTTTAAATTTAACAGCTACACTTACAACTCGCGTTCAGTTTAAAAAAGACTACCCGGTATAAGGGTTAAAACGGTACAAACCTCGAACATCGAAAAGAACGTGTTAAAATTAACTTTTTTTAAAATTTATGTTGACAGCGACGACATAACCTAAACAATTTGTACCGAATCGCTCGACTTTTTACAGAATGTAAAAACAAAGTTTTCCTTACCGAAATTACTTTCAAAAGTCTCTCAAATCAAAGAACGACCGCAATCCTAAAGGGTAGAAGAACTTCGCGTTACCTTTTCAACCGATATAACCTAAAACTGACACCGTGAAATCGAGACGCTACTGCCAACACAAATAATTAAAAAAATAATTCAGCTCTCATACAAATTTTCGACGAAACTGAGAATTTCGCCACAAAAAAAAAATCGATTCCGAATTAGGGAACTTACCAATAGAATGCACCATGGGTGGCACGAATCCGGCCTCGTTTTCGTGACTTTCTGGCTTACTCTGAAGTTCGATGAAGGTCTGTTCGATATTGCGGAGCGTCGTCGGCGTCAAAGTCGGGGTCGTACGCGTCGGTACGCCTGAATTCAATCCTTCCAGAGCTATAAACTGCAAACAGAAACGAAGAAAATTACTAAAAAGAGAAAAAAAACCAACATGGAAAGAAAATCGCGCAGCGATAAGAACAGAGAACCGATATGAACTCTCTCGTTTGTGGTACCGGCGCGCCGTATCTTATCTACGAGGTATTAACATTAACAGCGTTCGCAATAAATACTCGAAATAAATACTAGAAAGTTTTTCTGGCGTCCTTGGTTTTCAAAGTTCGGCGAAAAAAAATCAGATCGAGGCGTACGCACGTGCGACGCGGCTCGTTGCGTAATTTCCACCTCGCAGGAAGCCGAAGCTACAATCAGAAATTTGCGGAATACATTAATTGTCTTGTTGATGCCAACTGGTCACAACTATAAATAGTTTCCAAACAGCCGGGGATTAAAAACGATTTCGAGGATCGATTATTGTGTGAGGGGTTGGGGAATTTTTGCGAGGCGAAAACGAGGCCACTCGGCGCGCAGACACAGCGCCGCCACACATGCGAGTCACACCATTTACGCACACGCCGTCGAAAGCGAGGCCTCCTTTTGGAAGAAGCAGCAGCTTGACAATACCTGTTGATAAAACAACTCCTGCGCGAGAATACTGGCGATTTCCTTCTGATCCATGAGGGCCATTATAATATACTTGCGCAACACCACCAAACAAGACAGAGGGCGCACAAATTACGACAGCGTCGTTAACATAACGAATTATATAACTAAAGAGAATAATAAAATTCGTAAAATCGGTTTTTTTGTTGTTCGTTGGGTCGTTCGTTCGATTGGACGTCGCCGTGCAGTTTTTGACCGAGGCACAACGCGTCTAAGAATGAAGATTTCGCCAACCGGGAATTTTCGTTTGTCGCCCACCGTTTGTGCTGTTTTTAGCCTCGAGGTAACTCTCACACGCACACAACCGCAAATCGCACTCACACACACACAAACGAGCGCCAAAACGCGCGCTTCTCTTTTCCAGTGGCGGCTCGCGGTACAATAAAACAGATGTTCTGCAATTTGCATCTCATTTCCTTCGAAAGTATTGTTCATTTTTCCCTTATCGTTGTGACAACAGGATTTGTAATAAAATGGATGGAAGAAGAAAGGAAATAAGATGGAGAAAGAATGAAAGATTACTGGAAGAGAAGAAAGAAGGGTCCAAAAAGAAACCATTAATTATTAATGTGTCAAGTATTAATAGAAATGCAGTTCCTTAAACGCTTAAAGATTTTTTGTTTGTTCGTTTGTTTGTTTTTGTCGGTTAGTTTATGTCGCTCGAACTGTGCCTTTATCGACTTTTATGAGTTTGAATTTTGGCAGAGAACTTGAATTTCCAATTTTTTTCTCAACCTCCTAGGGGAATCGTGTCTGAGTTGGCATCATAGGGTAAGATGGTACAGTCGTCTTTTCTGATCCCCTGAAGGTTACCCAGACTTGTTGATTGAAAGATTAATAGTGTTTATTGTGCTTTATATCTCGAAAGTTAAAGATGCCATCTCAGACACAATTTTTCCATTTTATTTTACTGTTGTCACTTTTCCTTTTATTTCCTTCGAAAGTATTGTTAATTTTTCACTTATCGTTGTGACAAAAGGGTTCCTATATATCAATTAAGCGAACAGTAAATAACACTTTCACATAATATATAAAACGCAAAAACAAAATAATATTAGGTAATTAAAATGCAATTTATTCAATTGATTTGTCAACATGGATAACAGTGATAAGGTGATGTGTTAATTTTGGCCGTCGTGTATTTGGAAGTTTTCTATAATGCGCTACTAAAAATCATAAAAAATCTTCCACTACGACTTCACCAAAGTTTATACATCCAGCAGGATGGTGCACATTTAACGGACAACAAAATTGTTGTAAAGGGCATTTTTTAAATGGTTTTTCAATGCCCAACTGGTAAACTTTTTTAATCTCTTCACACCTCTAAAAATCTTGATTGTTAAAACTGGTGTTTTGAAATAGGGTCACCAGCATGTCAACCCTGTGTTTAAAACCTTGTGACATTCTTGCTCCAACATACATAACACTGCAATAAAGTTGATTTTACACAATAACAACCATAAGAATGTGATTATAGCCTCAATCGCGAGAAATTAACAGGTAAATAAAAATATTAACAAAAACTACTAAATTACTAAAAAAAAATTAGTAATCTTGCCAATTAGCACAATAAGCACCCAACAGCCTCGTAAAACATGATCAGATGTGGTTTAACACGTAGTAACCATGAAAACCAAGCTACGTCATAAAAAAAAATAAGGAAACCACAAGCTGTAACAATTTCGATGCGACATTTGTTTTCAGATTGCACCCGGAAACGCATTCAAAAATCCGGTGCTCTTTTGGAACGGCACTCGTGTAATAAACAAGTTGTGGCTGGAGTGAATTACCACGCCTCAGGTTTAAAAAGAAACGTTTTCGAGTGAATTTTGCATTTACCTAGTCTCAGTGGCGGCTCGTGGTACAATAAAACAGGTGTTCTGCAATTTGCATCTCATATAATCAGTGTCGTGTTTTTATCAACACTTTTAACTTTTTAACTTTTGCTAGAACGTATCTATTTTTTGTCACATTATCATTATGCTGCTGTATGTGTTTCCAATTTAACTGAGATTGGATGTTGTTTGTTCCTAATATTGCTAACTCCATTGAATTGTGAAGATGACTTTTGGAGTTTTCATGCTTTTTTATTTTTTCACTCAAATGTACTAAATCAGTCACTCCCACCTGCGTCTATGCTTTATCTCCACCAAAAAAGCAAACATAGAAAGCAAAAAGAACATTTTTCTTGTTGCAGCCACAAATTCAGTTATTCCTTGCATAAATTTCTTTGTTGAACTGACGTTTGTACGGCTTTCCACTACTAATACCGCTTGTTTCAATAATAATGTCCGGCAGCGGTCGACCTTTATTTTTCAAATCTATTTTTTCCTCGTAACTATACTTCACAAATCGCTTAAAGTTAATCAAATTGTCCACAACATCCATCATCAAGAAAACACTAATACAATACACGAACACGAAACTATAAAATCAAAGTTTACAAAGACAAAGCAACAAAGCGAAAAACCGCACGTAACAACGTCCGAAATCTGAAACAGAACTGCGTGAAATGCAGCACATAAAGAGCATTAAACTAGCGAAAGAGTTTAGGTATGTGCAGGACGCGAGGGGGATAGTGAGGGTGTCTGAAGCAGTTCTGTGCACTGCCTCGAATGGCCCAGTATAAAAACAATGGTCGCTCCGCTGAAACCAGGACAAAACTTAACTGGTTTGTTGGAATGTTGGATCCTGGATTGCGTGGAGACTTGCGATTAAGAAAATAAAATTCTGTGACGAAATTCAATTTTTTCAATCGTTTTATAAATTAAATACAAACGAAGTTAATTTTTTTGGCAGTTTTGCAGCACTTATGTACGAGCCGCCACTGCTCTCGTCTATTTATTTATATCGACTCTCTCAATTCCGTTGTTTTTGCGTTTGTCTTTTAACAGAAAAAAAATCCATTCTAATTTTCGATTTTTCCCCCGAGTGTGCGATTTTTTCGTGAACATAAATAGGCCATCTGATGCGGCCGTATCTCCTCCGAGAGAGCGACACGGCGCCAATTTAATTGCCTCCACTTCCGTTTTAGACATCAAACTATGCACAGTTAATTAAACGTGGCGCTCGCATTGTTTTTCACGAGGATGGACGAACTGAAAATTTTAAGCGTCTCAGGGGGGACCCAACCATCATCAGAGCAGTGCAAACGTTGTTTATTTAATTAGGAAAAACTGTTGAGTAACACAGCGGCACGCACGCATGCAAAAGTCGAAAACGATCTTGCCTAATATATTTATCAACGTCCACTAGAACATTTCTTTTGGAATCGGGCCAAAGCGAACCGCGTAACCTTGGCTGTACGGACACATTGCGACTTATTATGCCAGAGGAAGGACGCCGTTTGTGGAACGGACGCCCAACGCGGAACGGCGGCTACTTTTCATCCGTCAGTTTAACTGGAACCATCTAATTAATTAATTCAGGCTGAAAGATACAGGGTGATTTTATAACATCGACTTTGCCGCTCTATAGGAATTTGGAAACGGCGATTTTTCCAGCGTTAGGTTGGCGATTTGGTGGCAGCCCTGTTTCCCTAATTCTTCTCTGACCGACAACGTCGAAGGGACGTTTATTTCGAACGAATTTTTTACAGTAAACATTTTCATTATTATCGAAAATCAGTCATTTTTGCACGATTTGTAAAGTTTTTTAAATTCTTATAAAGCGGCAATTATTAGTATGGAACGTCGATACTAGAGAGCGTCTGAGTCATTATTTTAAAATGTTGCATAAAGATGAAATATAATTCAACAGGTTGTGATGTGGAAGAAATGGTGATATTTGTAATTTCCTACATTACACTAAATGTTCATTCAGAAGTGCTGAAATGTACTTTTCAATTTCAATTTAGACTGCACCATCCCAGTATATTTTTATAATTACTATCGATTTAAAATTTTTTGTTTTTTTATTACACCTCTTCCGATGAGCTAAATCAGAAATTTCAACAAAAACAAAAAATTTTGAAAATCTCTAAAAAAAAATCCAAGTCCAGAAAGTAGTGATTTCGTTGAAAACACTGTAATTTAAGTAATTAAGCATCGTTTTGTGTTATTGCATTGTTGTGAATTAAAAGAATAAAATAAAAATCATGGAAAACTTGTGAGATAATTATTCGAATTTTCTGGACTTGGAATTTTTTTATTGAGACTTTTTGTAATGAAATTTCGCATTCAGCTTATTTGAACAATTTTTTTGATGAAAAAAGTCCTAAAAGTAAATTAATTCAATTTTGCCGTTTATTTTAAATGGTAATATATTAACATTTTACCGTGGGGGGAAAGTAACATATTCTAAAAGTACAATTTAGTGAAAGGTATAATCAGAAAAAAGAAATGTTTAAATCTATGACATATAAAAAAAAAACTGGGGTAGTGCAGTCTAAAGTGAAACATTCTGTATAAGAAATTTTGTAATTACATAAAAACCATTCCTCCACGGCCCAATTTAAGCGCAAAAGTCATTCTCCTGGCTTGAATTCATGTTACAACTAGAAAATGCAATTTAAATTTGGCCAGAGTGCAGGGTTTTTCCGAAAAAAAATATTACTATGAAAATTTACGTATGTACTGAGTTATTAATAAGCTACGATCTGATGTTCAGTATCAGGGGTTTTAAAATTTCAAATGACTAAAAATGTAACTGAAATACTGACTGCTGTTCGCTTCAAATAACTGAACACAACTAATAACGACGTAATGTGATAACCCCAGGTTACAGTGATTTAAAACATGTTTAAAAAATTTAAACAAAAACATTTTTGTGGCCTACAAGATAAAATTAAACGCTGCAAGTAAATTTCACAAAAATTTCAGCCTTGATTTTTCAAAAATTTTCCTTTTTTTGCCTTTATACGACATTCGGTTTGGTTTAGCATTTTAGAAAAAAACACTAATAAGACCATGAAATAAACAAAATTTGAAGACAACAATTTAAAATCTACCAATTTTGTAAGAATCAATTAAACATCTGCATTACTATTGCTTACATGAAATAAATATGACATTACCTCAACAACATTTCACCACAAGTGATTAAAATGACTAATATTCTTGGTATTCCAAACACCATGCTGCTCCATTCCGTTTTCACTAAACTTAAATTCGTTCATCAGTAAATTACCTAAAGCCAATTTGAGACGCGCAATATTCACATCATGAACGACGCCTTCCCCAAATTGGAACTTCCCCACAAAAAAATTCGGCCACCCCATTCTCGGAGAATCGCAACCGCGAACCGGCTCCTCAAAACCGCCAAGAAAGTTCATGAATGGAACACGTAAATTTCTCAGAACGGGTTCTGCAACGTCAAAAAAATCGCCACATCATGCTGCAACGCGATTCACGTGCAAAATCGCGTGACGCAATCGATGACACAAAATCGGAATTCGATTGCGACAGATCTCACCTTGAGCACACGGCCGACCTCCCTCGCACCGCACAGATGCACCGACGAAAATCGAAAAATTCAGAAGAAAAAATTTGAGAGCGACCTTGGCGCGGGGGGAACCGAGAGGTGAAAAAGCACCACCCGACTTAAAGGGGGTCATCATAGGAATGGTGTGACGACTCGGGTGAGTCACGCGCGCAATCGGAAATGCTCCGCATACCGGCCGGGTTTTTTTAAGTACTTGGACGTTTTTTTTTTCCCGAAGAGGCTGTGTGCATAAAAATAAACAGAGGGACCGATAACGGGCGATGGATTGGTTTGTGTGTATCTTCACGCACACGACCGGAAACGCTCGACGATTTTTCGTTAATTTCTGCAATTAACCTTCCAGTAGTCGCACCTTTTTTGAGACATTAGTAGTGTGATTCCGCAAAAGAAAATTCTATATTTTTTTTGAAATTTTAAGTTAAAATTGGTAATAAATTACAGCTTTTCCAAGTGTATTATTAAGTTGTCATGCCATAAACATTAAAAAAAAAGTTTTGAGCAGAAAAATTTTCAAAAAACTTTAATGAATACTACCTAAAACACAAAATTTTAATAATTTTACCAGATATTGTACAAAATAGATACTGAAAACTTTTTATTTTACTGGTTCTCTTGTGGACCATTGAACAAGCTAATTTTAACTTAAACTTTAACTTAAACTTTGGTGTACATGTCGCAGCCATATTGTAGAAGCGGCCGCAATATGAAGCGGCTAGCCACTTTACAAAGCAGTTCTGTTTTCTAAAACGGCCGATTAACGTTTAGGCAGATTGTTTAGCCGGAATGTTGACTATGTGTAATGAAGGGCGACAATCAGCCATATTGTAGATGTCGGCGGCGAATTGTAAATTCAGTCGTTTCCTAAATGATTGGGGAGATTGTAAAATATAGAATGAACAGAGAATTTTTACAATTTGACTGAAAATTTTAGGTGTTTTATGAATCGCTGAATAACTCAGTCCGTTTGATAAAGAAAGAATTGTTAGACATTTTATTAAAAAAAAACCTTTTATATTGAGTTAAACCTTTTTCTTATAGTTACGACTTCATATTTGTCATAGCTACAAGCAAAGGTTTTCTTTATATAAAGTCCCTTTTCGCCGTTTTATAAAACGGCGACCCGTCATTTTGTTGCATTGGAGAACGCGAAACGTCGTTACAGTAAGGCTGACCAACGTTTAGCCATATTACAACCCGCCTAAACGTTAACCAGCCGATTTACAAAACCGAGCCGTTTTATAATGCGGCTAGCCGGTTTGTATTGTGGCGGATTCTACAATCCGTCTGCAACATCTATAACCCAATATCCCCAAAAAGTAGATATTGAACAAACCAATATTAATTTGACGATTTGTCAAACAATTTCAAAATTTACAATAAATTAATGTATTTTTTAATATGAAAAAATGTAAGCTGTCATTTTGTGCAACTTTTCCATCACACATCTTGGCTTCGTGCTTGAAACAAGCAACCACACACTTTGAAAATTATTGGATAGTGTACTTGTATCGAAAATGATTATTACAGATTTACCTTCGGCTGTTGTAAACCGAAAATGTCAAAATATATACAAAGATTTGCCTAAGACGTCAATAGTCGCTGCGGAGTCTCACTTCGCAATATGCAAAAAAAGCAAAAATAATGTATCTGCATCTACACTAACATTTAGACAATAAATTAGGAAGGTACTGAAAACGGCCGTTCGAGAGAATGGGAAATTCCTTGAAAAATCAAAAAAACATAGTCGTGCGACTACTGGAAGGTTAAGATAGTTTTTCCGAAGAGACACAAAAATAAACAGAGGAAAATACGCACGATAACGAGCGAGAGATAGGTTTGTGTGTATCTCCACGCACACGACCGGAAACGCTCGACGATTTTTCGTTAATTTCTGCAATTAAAAAAACCGAACACAATAAACGACACAAACAAAGAGAACCTTGAGAGCACCGCACACAAGTGTGTGGAAACGTGGGAAACACTCGCCACACATTTAGGGAAACAAATTGCCACTATAATAGGAATCCGCACGGCCGTGGCATAATTCAATCTCGACAAACACACACATATAGATTGCCACTCGGGTATTTTAATTTCTTTTTACATCTTTGTTTACCGCAAACGGTTTTTTTTTTCTTCTAATAAACACCAAGGTCGGATTATAAATTGCGCCTCCAATTTAACGCGCGCGCTCGTACTACAATAAAAACGTCGGGGCTCAATCGGCCCTTCGGGCCAAAAACTCGCGTAATCCAATCAATTCCAGAGCGATTCCACGAAATCAAACTGTGCCTACTGGCTTCGCTTGTTTTCGCGCGGCCCAGAACCGGAAACCGCGGTTAAATTCCAAATCCTCCGTTTCCGGACGCAGGTAAACGAACCGTTTATTGCTCTCTGTCGGAAAATTCCCGAATTTCGGCCGCGATTTTCGGGAGCACGCGGGAAATCCCCAACAATGACGACGTAACGACAGTTTTAATCGTAACGACGAGTGCCCCCTTGGGGCGCGACAAGTAAACAAAGGCGCATTCCGCGAAAAAATTCCGCCGCTATCGTCGCGCACACAAAAATCGTGGGAGGCGCGCCAAATTACCTTCAATTAATGTCAAAAATCGCCGTCTTGGTGTTTCTCCAATCTGAAACAACGCGACGCGCACACCGCACTGCACCGCAGCTGTCAGAATACTATCGGCGCGCGGATTGCACGAATAGTTGAAATTGTTTTCCTCGTGTGTCCGATAGTGATAATTCACATGACCGTGACGTCACCAGGCCTTCCAAGGTAGTAAAAAAATCGACGAGTCAGCGCGCAAGAAGCGCCGATCTCCTTGCAGGTCGAAACACGTCGCGTCTCTGAGTTTTCCGAATTTTTGGGCATTGTGTTCCGAGCGAGGCCGAAGGTCGAGTCGGGTTCGTGTTATCGAAAAACAAACACACTCTTTGTTCAAACTGACTCTTTTTATCGATAGTCTTGTAAAGGTGGGCTGGGTCGGTAAACAAGAAAAAAAAAACACCGAAAATTAGACAAGTTGCGTGACGCGCGACTCTAATAACCGAAATGACGTCATGGGGGCATTCCACGTGGTGTTTCTACAGGTTGGGTGAAGTGAAAGAAACTCTCGAGATCCGTCTCCGAGCAGCGCACGCCAATAAACGCAGCTCTTTTATCCGGTCGGTAACTTGCAACTTTCGACGCGTGGGGTGGAGAAGGGTATTTTTATTATCTGAGCGCTGCGTTTGGTTCTCATGCAATTTTTTCTGCTACTGGTAATATTTGAATTTAAAATATTTTTTATTGCAAATTATCAACAAAATATACAACTTTTTGTGTCCATGACGCGGCAGTTATTTGCAAATATGTCATTTTTTGACGCAATAATTAAATCTAGTTTTTTTTTGCCCTTTGTACAAGTTTTTTGAAGTTGCTTTCAAAAAATGATGAGTGAAGGTATCAATATTGTATTTACAGAAATTAGAAAAATGGTACGTTATTTACCTAAAACTAAAGTGACGTTAACTAAAATGAGATTTGTCGCGAAGGTGAAATACTTGCAAATTGTATATCGTATGATTAAACATGTAAAATCCTACCTTTCGTACTTTTGCCATTTAAAGGAACGTTTAACGAAGAACTGTTAAAATACTTTTCAGAGAATTGACATTCAAATATAGGTCAGTCTCTAAAATTAATTAATTTAGCTAAAAAACGATTTTAATTGTTGTATAATTATTTTCTCCCCACATATTGTAATAAGACCATCAAAAATTGTAAATTTGATCATTATTCACCTTAGGTTAATAATAAAAAATTGTTTACTCGTTACGGCACTCTAATATACATCAAAATGATATGTTGTATGGATAGCAGTGGAAAAAATCGTTTTGAAAATAGTAAATAGTTGCGGGAAGTAGGCCAGAATAAAAACAAGCGTGTTATTGGCTTCGTCATCGAGTCTCGCGGGTTTTTCGTTAATATTTCACACGTGTTAACAGCCGGAGTTAATTACGAAACTGTGTGGACGTGTTTCACGCACGTCTACAGCTGGTCGGAAAGTGCACGGCGCGCCTCGCGATCGATCGGGGGGTGGACGAAATTAATTCGAGGGAGTCCGTAAGTCGCTCAAAGCTTCCGGAGATTATTTAATCAGGCAATTCTGCTGGTATCTGGAAGATTGCACGCGTTGGGGACAACGGCAGTTAATTTTTTATCTCGTTACTGTCGCGGGGTTGAATTCGGCAATTTTTCATTACAAGTTCCAAAAGTGACGTTTATTGTGCGGGGGGTGGATTATGAAGAAACGAGTCGCGCGAAGTGTAACGAGTATGCAAAAAAACACTTTCGAGCGAGTTGTGATTGTTATTTTTTCTATTCTTTTGAATGCAAGTAGAAAAGAAAAATTACAATAAATTTTCAAACTGCCTCCTTCACATTCTAAACAATTCGCTAAACAATTGTACAATCTGTGCACTGCATTTCTTACATAAATGAGATTTAATTCATCAATGTTCCGATTTGTCAGGATAATTGATGGAAAATAAATCTCTCACTTGTCTGAAGCTATCGTTATTTTTATACCAGTTCACAATATTAATTTTTCTTCTTTTGAATACATTTTAATGACTAAATTTCAAACTTAAACTTCAACAACCAAACTTTTTATTTCTAAATTGACATAAATGGCAAATATTTTGTATTAACAATGATTGACTTTATTTTTTTTACATTGTAAGTTGTGTGCATAGATATCTCTGAATCGTACATTGTTGGTTGTTTGGTTTTAAATCTTTTCTTAATTGAAAATTGCCATTTCACCTGGACTTGACTGCTTAGAATTTCAATTTAATTGATTATTACAATTTTAAATCAATCCAACCCTGAACCCTGAATACCTTCAATTTAAATGTTTTACCAATAATTGACAGATAGAGGAAATATGTGTAAAATGACACAGTCGATAAAATGGCCCTTCTTGATTTTTTTTGTATACCATCATTAACTGACTGATTGAAAACCCATGAGAACAAACGATTTGGGCACATTTTAGAACAAAAACGCAGTATGCCATTTTACACACGCGTAGTTGGTAAAATGGGACACTATAACGCCGTGATTAATTCCTGCCTAAAACCTCGTTTGTGTTTTGCAATTATAATCCTGTCTTTTAGAAGAAAACGGAATTTCGAATTTATTTCAGAAAAGTGTGTCATTTTACACAACCTTTCCATACCTGCATAACTAAAAATGGTTGAAATTTGAGAAAATTTTTGAAGCGTTCAGTGCTTGAAATAAGGAAACAAAAAAGACTTTTGGCGAAAATACATATTTACTGATTATCGACAACGAGCGACGTGATGACAATTTACCTGATGGATGTGTATTTAAAATACTTGCGACTTCAACACAAATTTCGTCTGTTGACCGAAAATATTATTCCAATTTAAAAGGAAAACACAGTGTTCACAAAACGCGCGACGTTGTATCCTCACAATAAAAAAATTAGGACAGGAAAATCACCGGCAAACAATAATTCCGCGGTCTGACTTATAAACAACAGCACATTATCTTTTGTAAACGTGAATTTCTCCGGATCCGCTTTCAAAAAGTGTCTCTACTTGATTGAAAGAGGGGTCATTGTTCGAATGCAGCGCGCAATTTTCGCCAAATTTACGAGATCCGCAACGACCGACGGGGAGACCCATAAACATTTTGCATTCCATCCGCCTCCTCCTCGTTGCAGCATTCCGCGCACACAAAGAACCGTACATCACTGTTCGCTCGATAAAAAAATTCCGTTCTAAGTCGAACATAAAAATTTGACACAAACGATCAGCGCGTAAATCTCGCGATTATTGCCTTGTTCGTTATTTTTAAACGGCGCGCCGAAATAGGCTTCGCGGAACGTGTGTCATGGAGGCTGCATAAGCGCGCGCGCGCTGCAACTTGGGTTGCCCGCATCCGCGGACGCAACCCGCCAACTTTCGGCGCGGCTCAATCGAATTAAACGTGGAAAGGTTAATTGCATTCCGTGTTTCACGCCACGTACGTACGGTGTGTGTTTGAATGTCACTGTTTAAGCAGAAATTGAAAACGGCGTCATGTCACGTAACAAACAATTTGCATATTCATAGAAAACGCCATCGGTGAAAATTACACCGACAGCTTCGTATTCAAAGTTGTTTATTTTTTATTACAAATTATTCGGATTTTATTGACGAAATAAGGCGAGCACAAAAAAAATGAGCTGCAGTGCCGCCACAATAAAAAAAAAATGGTTGTAGTGCCTCCACAATAAGAAAAAATGGTTGCAGTGCCTCAACAATAAAAAAAAACGGCTGCAGTGCTTCCACAATAAAAAAAAAATGATTGCAGTGCCTTCACAATAAAACAATTGGCTATAGTACCCCCACAATAAAAAAAAAATTGTTGTAGTACCTTCACACTAAGAAAAAATAGTTGCAGTGCCTCAACAATTAAAAAAAAACGGCTGCAGTGCTTCCACAATAATAAAAAAATGATTGCAGTGCGTTCACAATAAAACAATTGGCTATAGTACCCCCACAATAAAAAAAAATGGTTGTAGTGCCTCCACAATAAGAAAAAATGGTTGCAGTGCCTCAACAATAAAAAAAATGATTGCAGTGCCTTCACAATAAAACAATTGGCTGCAGTGCCTCCACAATAAAAAAAGGTTGCAGTGCCTCCACAATAAAACAATTGGCTGCAGTGCCTCAACAATAAAAAAAACGGCTGCAGTGCTTCCACAATAAAAAAAACGACTGCAGTGCCTCCACAATAAAAAAAAAAAAGGTTACACTGCCTCCACAATAAAAAAAAATGGCTACAGTGCCTCAACAATAAAAAAAGGCTGCAGGGCCTCCACAATAAAAAAATATGGCTACAGTGCCTCAACAATAAAGAAAAGGCTGCAGGGCCTCCACAATAAAAAAATTGGCTGCAATGCCTCCACAACAATTAAAAAATTGGCCGTAAGTTAACGGCAGTTGAAGATATGCAAACAATTTTAAAATAAAAATTACAAGTTTCGACAAGATCTACAACTTCTTTAACGTTCATTTTTCGACAACTTCAAAAATTATGCTAATTTAAAATTTTTGACAATTCCATTTTTCAACTCGACGGACATTCTCGATTGTAACGTTAAATCAAGTTAACGGCTTATAAATTATTTTAAATTACAAAAAGAAAAAGGTGCAAATTGGAGGGGGTTGGCCGGCACAAAGAGTGCAATGTTGAGGAAAATGAGTCAACCGGTGTTTGTAAAAGAGCACGTGCTTTATATTATTTAAACCAGGTGGCCATTATCGCTCGGCTGTTTGATATTTTGAGAACAATAGAACGAAGTCATCTCTATTTGAATAAACTGTTTTTCGATGTGTACACATGTTACTGTTTTATCAACATTATATTAACATAATCAAGAAAGCTACCTTTTTTTTATCAAAGCTTTTGTTCTAAACGCAACTATGTATTACGCCGTTTTTTAATTCCAGAAACGGCTGTGAAAAAATATAGGTTTTTTATTTTATGTTGGCAGTAATGTCATACAGTTTAGCATTTTCGCGAAAAGGCATCTTTTTAATTCACCTAAAAAATTGAAAACTTGCGGTCAATAATCTACAATTACCCGACTATAAAATAGGAGCGTTTTATTGTTTTCAATTTAATTTTTGAATTTTCAATTTCGGGATTTAAAAATTTCGAGTTAGTGAATTGGATTCTTCACAATGAAAACTTTCGATATTATTATCGTCCTCAATGAAGAAATAAATTGCTCTGGTCAATATAACCTCGCCTAACACAAAATATTAAAAGTAAAGGACAACGCCACAAAATACTTGCAATATTCTCAGTTGTCGATGAGACCCAATTTTTGCAAATGTCCCCTTCTGCGAATGTTTTTATTGCCGACGTTTTTAAATCACCTTTACAAGTCTAACCGTAATCTTTACGAGGCCGTCATTTAAGGCTCCTGCCATAAATAATGCAATAATACAACAAACGATATAAGAATCCGGTTACTATTAAAATCTAAAAGTCAATTTGCCTGTTATTCAAATCTACATTGTAATGTGGGTGAGATTGCAAAAACAAATTCCCGTTTGATAAAAAAGGCCAATCAAAATCAATTTTTGACGCTGATTCAATTTAAAAAAAATAATTTGAACATTTTGTAGCGAATTAAAGAATAGGTTTTCTCTCAAAAATGCTACACATTGGACCATTCTGTATAACTTGTGAGATTTAAAATTAATCTTGAGATGTGATGTGATAATTTTGACTAACTTAGTATGTTTTTTAATTCGAGAAACGGTAATGAAAATTTTTTTTGTTTGTTTTATGTTGATAGTAATGGTATTTTACAATCAGTTTAATGTTATATTCGTAATGTAACTTTAAAATTAGAAAATATGTCACAAAACGAGGAATAAAACTTTATCTTCAATGTTCTGCAACATTGAAGTGATTCTGTCAAAATTGTGCAGGTTATGGTACTAAGCCCTGATTACTACCAACACAAAGTAAAAAAAAATGTTCTAGAATTAAAAAAACACACTATAATAGCGTCCCAAACTATGAATCACGCCTAAGTGCCTCAGGCAATAATTTAAATAGTAGCTCCGGGCGCGCGAAAAAAATAAAAAAACGGTGAAACGGGCAATTCGCCCACGTAATACTTCCACGATCTATTAACGTCTCTCTTATCTTTCAGCGAAAATGTTACACAATAAGTAAACAAAATTCCTCGAAACGCTTCCTCAGTTCGTTCTAAAACTTATTTAAATCAATCCCGCCAAAAGGTCAACACAAATCGCTCGCTCGAATTGGGCGCGAAACCGAAAAAATTCCAAAAACGCGCGCGTCCAACAAAAAAACAGGTTATCAGACACAAAATCGAGGAGAAACTTACCATTTTGGCGTTGTCGCCGGAATCGTAACCGTAGAAAAAATCACTGTCCACTTGGGAGTCCTCCAGCCCGAAATTCAGATAGGGTACAAGTTGCGACATAAGTAATAACTTTATCAGTCTGTGGTCACTCAAGACGAAATTTATTTTCCAACGGATCGCGCGCGCGTTCTTTTAGCCGAGAACCGTTCAACTGAGACGTCAGAATAACAACTGGTTGTCGCGCTATTGCAAATTGTGCTTATAAAACGCACAAGGCCGTCCAATTTCTCTCTCCTACCTTGTCTCGCGCGCGCAACGAACGCCACAAGAACGTTTCCTATTACTACGCGTGATTGGTATAAAAGGCTGACGTAAGCGCGCGTTTAGTAGAGAGACAGTGGTGGTGGGGGACGAAAATTTCAGTTCCTAGAAGAATTTTTCGAGTTTCGATCCCCGAGAAGAAGACCTTCACGGAATCGGATCTAGGAAGTCCGTGAGAGCGGCGTTTCCGATTTTAACGGAAGGCGGGCGCGGGGATTTCTTTCACGCCACGTCGAGCATGAATTGGATTTATTTTGGCAAAGTTACACCATTTCGTAGTGCAACGTCGCTTGAACTTTTCGTATCAAGTGGACGAATTACAGTCAAACTCGGCTGTAATAAATAAACTTGGTGGAAGAAAAATCAATGCAATTGTGTTGGCAATGCCGAAACTTCTTCATTTCATAACCCCACTTGTTCATGTGTCAATTGCAATGTGTCAAAAAAACAATCCATACTTTGACACATTACCACGTGAATTTATAAAGTGAAGTTGACAATGTTTCAAATTTTCGGCATTGCCAACACAAGTGCACTGGTTATTTTTTCCCCCTAAGTTTATATTATATTCTGAAAGTTAAACGGTATCTGAACAGCAGGTCCTTAGTTTGTCAAATTTACATTGGTTTTTATAGACAGATGGATTATTTTTAAGAGAGTTTTCTTTTAGTTAAGTGCCGTGTACTTTAAAGTGCATCTTAAAGATTTGACGAGTTGTCATATAAGTAAGGCTTATTTTGGCAAAGTTGCCATTTCGTAGTGCAACGTCGCTTGAACTTTTCGTATCAAGTGGGCGAATTACAGTCAAACTCGGCTGTAATAAATAAACTTGGTGGAAAAATCGATGCAATTGTGTTGGCAATGCCGAAAATTCTTCATTTCATAACCCCACTTGTTCATGTGTCAATTTGAAACAAAAAACAATCCATACTTTGACACATGACCACGTGGAATTACGAAGTGAAGTTGGCAATGTTTCAAATTTTCGGCATTGCCAACACAAGTGCAGTGGTTATTTTTTCCCCCTAAGTTTATATTATATTCTGAAAGTTAAACGGTACACTGAACAGGAGGTCCTTAGTTTGTGAAATTTACATTGGTATTTACAGACAGATGGATTATTTTTAGTTAAGTGCCATTTACTTTAAAGTTAACCTCCAAAAACTTGACGAGTTGTCATAATAAGTAAGGTTGGTAGCAATACAAATTTCAACGTTTTTAAAGTGTTATCACCCTTAAATTAAATTTTAGAAAAACTGCAATTTGAAATTATTGCACCAATATTTAAATTTTTCTTGATGAATATAAAGTTCTGTAAAATAGCACATCTTAAAATTCGTCTATATTTTATTTTTTCATTTTTGTTCACATTTTTAATCTTCAAAACAAATTACTTAAATTTGAAATTATTTCCATAAAATTGCAAAATCCTTGAAAATTTTAGAAAAGAAATATTTATTGCTCACTTTAAGTAAATGTAAAGATTGTTTCGAAGTTTAAGGTTAACCTTAAGAAACCATCTACTCTAACATCTGTCACTTAGCGGATTTAAGTTAGTTAACCTTAAAAGATAATTTAATGAATGACAAAACAATCCTGGCCAATATGATTTTTTATACACGAATTAAATTATCATATACAATACAACAAGTGGAATCGAGATTATCAGCAATCACGATTCCACGAATTGTATTCGTCAGATTATATCACGAATGAACAATTTAATACTTTTTCGGTCAAAATATAATTCCGAGAGTCGCAGAACTCGCTAAATTGGGCCCAAATATACTTGTGAGACTTTACAGCGTTAGACGGTTTATGATTTTGTATCTTTTCTTCAATATTGTTTAAGGAACAATCACCGAAACGCGCCATTTTTTCTAACTATGACATTTTACTTAACACCATGGCACGCTAGATTTGCGGAGCAGCACGCGGGATTATCACTTATTCATCTTTTTTCAGTGCTGATTATCATTTATTAAGCGGTCACTAGGATAGGGATAAATAGCACTATGAGTGGTATAATCAATCAAATTCAGTTTTCCTGTTATACAGGGTCCTCCAACGGGAATGGTCACCCCAAAAACAACCCTCAATTTTGAAGATGTTACTATGAAAATGTGGCCATATTTATTCAATTATTAATGTTACGATCTGATGTTAATTTTGTTCACAATTTTTATCATCTGGCGTCACGACGCCCATTTATGTAATTTTTATGGATTTTTTTGAGCTTTTCTTTTCAATTTTTTTAAATTTTATTTACTATAACATTATTAAAACTTTATCAACTTTTTATTGAAATTCTCCGTTATTTTGATTAGAAATCCTGTGATGTCAGTAAAAAAAAACCATTTACAACTTTCAAGTCAAAACAAATAACTGTTGTAAAATTACAAAGCTATTTGAAGATGCCAAATAGTAACAGCACGTGTTCAGTATCAGGGGCTTTAAAATATCTGATTTGCAACAAGTTACTGAACCACTGACTGCTTACACAAAACATTGTTTAGTCATTATACACTTTTTTTTAAATCTAATTTTACAGAGATTTTAAATCTTTAGTCTTAATTTTTCAAAAATTGTACTTTGTTTATGACTAATACCACCAGTTTGTGGTCGTCAATGAAATAAACAAAATTTAAAGATAAATTTTGGAGTTTGGAGGACCTGTATATACTTGAATTTGTTTTGAACGGAAAATAAAAAGAAAATTGTATTAATAAATTTAACCATTTGCATTTGATTGACGTTATAACCGAGTTTGACTGTACTTCGACGATTCGAAATAACGGAAAGTGCAATGATTGATCGTGAACAATCGGAACCATAAAATAACAATAGGAAATAAAATCGGCGGCTTCCAAGAACTTTAAAATTCAATTTTACAAACGATTATTACTTTAGTGTTTATTTATATCGCGCTAAATGGATGAGTCATCGTCTGATGTAAAAAAAACTTTTCGCTGCAAATAGTTCAGGCGATCTTCTAAACACACACACACACAATCTCGTATCGTCTTTGTTATCTTCGAAATGTACAAAATACGAATGACGCATCCTCTCTTGTTAATAAATTAAAAACAACGACAGAAAAAAAATGCGGTTCGTTTAAAATAGCCGTTACAATCACCATGGCGACGCCAAAAGTGCGCTAATTTTAAATGTGGCGTTGCAGTTACGTGCGCCGAGAAAACGGGTGTCGAATGGAAACTGCGTGTTTATCGAGTGGTAAATATTCATTAGTAGTCGGTGCGGTCTTTACAGACCAGGTAAATGCAAAGTTCACTCGAAAACGTTTCTTTTTAAACCTGAGGCGTGGTGATTCACTCCAGCCACACTTGTTTATTATACGAGTGCCGTTTCAAAAGAGCACCGGATTTTTTAATGCGTTTCCGAGTGCAATTTGAAAACAATTTCACACCGAAATTGTTACAGCTTGTGGTTTCCTCAAGTTTTTTATGACGTAGCTTGGTTTTCATGGTTACTACGTGTTAAACCACATCTGATCATGTTTGACGAGGCTGTTGGTGCTTATTATGCTAATTGGCAAGATTACTAATTTTTTTTTTAGTAATTCGGTAGTTTTCGTTAATATTTTTATTTACCTGTTAATTTCTCGCGATTGAGGCTATAATCACATTCTTATGGTTGTTATTGTGTAAAATCAACCTTATTGCAGTGTTATTGTATGTTGGAGCAAGAATGTCACAAGGTTTTAAACACAGGGTTGACATGCTGGTGACCCTATTTCAAAACACCAGTTTTAACAATCAAGATTTTTAGAGGTGTGAAGAGATTAAAAAAGTTTACCAGTTGGGCATTGAAAAACCATTTAAAAAATGCCCTTTACAACAATTTTGTTGTCCGTTAAATGTGCACCATCCTGCTGGATGTATAAACTTTGGTGAAGTCGTAGTGGAAGATTTTTTATGATTTTTAGTAGCGCATTATAGAAAACTTCCAAATACACGACGGCCAAAATTAACACATCACCTTATCACTGTTATCCATGTTGACAAATCAATTGAATAAATTGCATTTTAATTACCTAATATTATTTTGTTTTTGCGTTTTATACATTATGTGAAAGTGTTATTTACTGTTCGCTTAATTGATATATACGAACCCTTTTGTCAAAACGATAAGGGAAAAATTAACAATACTTTCGAAGGAAATAAAAAGAAAAATGACAACAGTAAAATAAAATGGAGAAATTGTGTCTGAGATGACATCTTTAACTTGCGAGATATCAAGCACAATAAACACTATTAATCTTTCAATCGACAAGTCTGGGTAACCTTCAGGGGATCAGAAAAGACGACTGTACCATCTTACCCTAAGATGCCAACTCAGACACGATTCCCCTAGGAGGTTGGGGAAAAAAATGGAAATTTAAGTTCTCTGTCAAAGTTCAAATTCGTAAAGTCGATAAAGGAACAGTTCGAGCGACGCAAACTAACCAACACAAACAAACAAACAATCAAACAAACAAACAAAACAAACAAACAAACAAAAAATCTGAAAGAACTTCATTTCTATTAATACTTAATTAATTAATTAATGGCTTCTTTTTCAACCCTTCTTTCTTCTCTTCCAGTAATCTTTCATTCCTTCTCCATCTAGTTTCCTTTCTTCTTCCATCCACTTTGCTCCAGCCTTCTTTTTTACCTTTTCTCAAAAACTATTGATCTTCTTTTTGAATTCTTCTCTTCTCTCCACTTCTTCTCCATCTATTTTCATTTCTTCCATGTTTTTTTCTGACCTCCATGAACCAAGTCAACGGTGTCTTGGGGTTTCTGTCGACGTAACTTATTTTTCTCTTCGTCCGCCTTCGTTCATTCGTTCTGTTAATCGCGCTTTATTATATCTGTATCTCTGCCAGTTTTTGCACAAGTTTCGAGGAAAATCTCGACAAAAAAAATGATAACGAAACTTTATATTGAACGTTGGCATTAACTGTGGCTACATTCAAGGTTACCAATTGTACCATTGAAAATGCACTGAATATTCCACGGCGAAAAAACACAAACAGAATTTTACATAATAAATATGTAGATATCGAAAAGTGTGTGAAGGATTCGACGAAATTTCTGTGAAAAAAACACGTCTCTGATTCGTAAAATAATCCACTTGAACCGGTAATCTGAACGGTTATTCTACTTTATGGCGCAAGAAAATTCGTTTTCGGAGAAAATTCCGAGACTCTGAAATCGATTTCGTAATCGAAATTCGATGAGTCATTTCGTTTCGTCTAATTTATGCGAAAATTCGTAAAAGTGTGAACCCGTTCGTATTTAAATTTCTAATTACACGACGACGTTCGCAGGCGAACATTAGCAGACTTCAAGGCAAACAAATTGCGTTTGAAAAATATAAGGCGATTCCTGGCAAATTATTAGCACTCACCAATTAACGGTTGCCAATCTAAAAATTATCATCTCTCCGCGCCATAAAAGGATCTCGTTTTCTAATAATATTTCAACAATGATGGCTCTCCTCAAAAGCATCACAAAAACTCCCATTTTTGTGTTTCTAACTCATCCTCCTCGCTTACTAGTATACAGTGTGCCGCAAAAGTAACGTAACAATTTGATAAATCTTAAGCTGTCAAATTTCGAGAAAAATCCAACTGCAGGTCAATTTTTAAATATATTTTCACATTTTTTTTTGAGACAATATTTTTATATACAGGACGTTCTTGACACAGTTATGACGTCATCGACGGTTTTTAAATAGCAACCTACAGTTTTTTTCTCATAACTGTGATAGGTATAAAAATATTAGTTCCTTCCATCAAAAAAATATTGAAAAATTAATCGTTATATCGTCGCGATTATTATCAAATAAACCGATTCATGCCAAAAAAATAAATTTCAATTAATGAATGAAAACAGCGTTTTCGCTCACGTTTCCAAAAATATTTCTGCTGTAATTTTATAAATAAATAAAATTCATTCACAGCTTCAAAATTAAAATCAACATTTTCGGCGCGACTGTTTACATCAAAGGTCATCAATTTATGCAAGAATTCCAACTGAATTATTGTGACGGAACCGTTGTTTTCGTGGGTGAAAACAGAAAATGACTGCGACTCTAAACCGGTAATCGCTTCATTCGACACATTAAATATAGCAACTGCAGCAAGGTTGGAATTGGCACTTTTGTCACCTCTATTTACGGCCGCGGCAAGTAATTGGCCACTTCATTTATTCGGAAAAAAAATCGTAAATTATCTACGAATCGGCAAAAACAACGAATACTCGGAACGTTAATTTTAAATTTCGGTTTAACGCGCGCTCGATTTGCCTAAAAATAAATTTGCAGCAACATTGGCCACCAACTGTTCAAAAGTTACGTCTTTATTTCCTGCCGTGTTATTATTAAAATGAAGAAGCCTTCGTGCGTGATCGTTTTCATCTTGCCAAACGATGGCACCGCAAATGCTTTTATGGCACTGCCGTAATTAATTTCAGTCACGTCATTAACACCGCAGACGTTTATGCAACTTGACTGATTGTTATACCGGGAGCCACCTCCAACGTCGCTGAATAATGACGGTGTAGTTCCGTTACGTTCAATGTCATGGTATATTCGCCAGGTATATTTATTTTTCACTTTAATAACACAACTGCAATAATTTATACAATTGGAAATGAAGCATTTGATACAGCTTGAAAAGTAATTTCTATCGCAAGTTTCAGACTTATACCATGCGAGCACTGAAAAAAATCGTATGTTACAAATTACTACAATAATGTAGCACATATTTTGTAACAATTTTTGCTACAAAGAGAGCATTTGTTACTTAAAATTGTAATACAATTTTTAAAACATTTGTAGTGAAAACTTTGTAGCAATCTTATCTACAAAGTGTATTACTTTTTCAAAACAATTATGGTATTACTTTTGTTTTAATATTTGCTATAAGATTGTTGCAACTTACATTATATTTTGAGTGAGTTTTACTATAAAATAAATGGATTAACGTCACTACAATTGTTGCATATTTTTCGAAAATTTCTGGCCAATACAAATTCATAATTGTTGGCACGTGCTTGCCGAATGTATTTTATTGAAAGTGATCGAGAGGGAAGGAACAGATTTGCGGACGCGGCCCGTTGCCGAAAAATTGCCGACAATAAAATAATTTACACTGATCGCACCCCGCTAGGAAATATGATACAAGGGAAAAATATCGTAACAAAACTATTTTTTGAGATTTTGCTCTCATTGTCTGTTTTACAAGCCGTGTATAACGTATATTTGGACTTCTGACCCAAACAGTATTAAGTCACACAAAATACGCCTTTAACACTAGAACGCTACCGTCATTGGAGTTAATAGGTTAATGCCACGGAAAATTGGGCTTTAATCAATATTGATTATATTGCGGTTTACAGATAAGAGTTGTGAATTTCTGCTGATTTTGCATTTATTTATTTATATTATACATCCGAAACAGTGTGTAGTCGATATGCGTGAAAGAGGATGTTGTGGCTGGTCGGTGGAGCCGGTGAAGAGCGCCTTCCAGCAATTGGAGTGATAAACAACCTCGCAATATAAACAAACTGATTAAAAACGGTCATTCATTCTTTCGAGAGCTCACGAACAACTTCTTTTTAATACGCATAATTTTGTATCAATCTTTTTAATTATAATTAGTTAGTAAAGTGAAATTAATAAAGTCTTAACTTACTGACTATAAGTGCGATAAGTTTATTAATAATTATTAGTTTTGCGTTGTGATTTTGTGTGAGTTAGGTATGGATGACTTCGTTAAGACAACCTTAGAAAGCTGGGGCTTGTTAGACCGGTTGAGGGTGAGCTTTGACGGTAAGTACTATCGAAACAGTTTTTACTATTCATTAATAAAGTATTCATAAAGTCCATCGTTGCAACATACCTCTATTGTTTTACCGCGTTTTATTTGACAGTAACTATTAATTATGAAATTTGTTTTACAGTAAACGAAGTCGACAAACAGACCTTACTCAATCTTGATCGAGAAGATCTCAAGGAATTAATTCCAATTTTGAGCACGCGGAAACTGTTTGGCCAAAAATTAGAGAAATTAAAAATTGAGCATCAAGTAAAAATAGTTTTGTTCAGAATTAATTTATAAAATCTGTACCAGAGAAGCAGAATGATGTATGTCCACTTTTTCCAATCATGAAAATTTGATGTATATTGATTACATTTTAAAAAATATGTTTTTAAAAAATATGTTTTTAAAATGTAATTTGTGTATTTGACAATGTTTTAAAGAATGTGTTTTTTAAAATGTTTGTGATTTGTAATAAGTGTTAAAAAATTTTAAAAATTGTTATGAACAAGGAACATAATTTGTAAGTAAAAGCTCTTTTTGTATTTACTTGTATTATTACTGTAGATGTTGTTTAAAATATATAAGAAACAATCCTGTTATAATTAATTCTTGCGTTTCATTTTACCTGGTTCATTTTACCACTAATTCCATTCCAAAAAAAAGTAGTAAATTGTGATTCATAAAAAATGTAGTATTTTGCAACGAATATACATATTACTTTTTACTACATTAATTAGGCGCAGAAGTCTGTTAATTGTTGCAAAATATGCTGCAAAACCTGTAGTAAAAATAACGGCAATAATAATAGAAAAAGATATGTGTATATGGTAACTGTTTCTCTTTTTTGTCGCAAAATTTAATCTCTAAAATAGTAATTTTTAGTATAAAATCTTATACTTTTTACTGTAAAGATTTGGAACACATTAGTCTTTATTTTAGTAAATTTTGCAATGACTGTGTAGTACACTTTACTATTATATTTGTCGAAAATCTCGCTATACACGTTAGTACTATATGCCACAAATTATTGTAAATGTAGCTACAACCAAGTTACTACAATTGTTTAGAAAAAAATGATACAATTTGTAACTAGTCGTATTTTTAATACAATTTGTGGTAAAAATTTGTACAATTGTAGTTTTATTTACTACTTTTTTTTTTCAGTGAGAATATTCTATAATTGTATTGTATAATAAGTTGCCTAAAACTAAATTATACATAAAATGAATACATTTTAAAAATGGTTAACGAATGAAAAAAAAAGTCACTGTATTTATACTGGTCACAAGATTTCTTAAGGTAAACGTGCAGTCAAAAATTAGTCAATACGCCAACCAAAACGTGGAAGTACGAAAAAACTTGCGACATGTGGTATTTTTATCGGATTTTTTGCAATTGTTTTTTTTTAACCAATGAAATGAAACGAATTTATGAAGATGGTATGGGGTAGCGCACAAAATGAGATAACTAGTCTGATTGAACCTTCTATTCTATTATACAATAAGTGACGCCGGTTTCGACTCGATAACGGAACGTTGTAGTAAACAAATGGTACACTTTTTATTCCAATCACTTGTAACTAAACCGTCGCACTGATAAACTGAAAACTTACGAAACCAGTTGACCTCTGATTTTATAATGGAAATTCGTTTAAGATTCAAGCACGTAAAATCGAGGCTTGCAAAAATTTCGGTGAACCCAATTTAGGAATTACACAAACATGTGAATGAAAAATAATGCAGCTGCATGCCATCAACACCGATGACGTCAGTTACACACAACATGCGAACGTTACGACGACTCCTGTCGCAAATTGTAAATATCGAATTTACGACCATACGAAGAGTGCAATGCCACGAAAAAAACCAATGGTCCATTTAAATATAATTTGAGTTGTTGGTTTAGTATCGATATTACAAAAAACAAACACAACTGGGAGTTATTTAAATTAAAACATAATTAAATTTGGCGCAGTCGGCAGGATTTTCAAAATCTATTTAAAATTAACGTTAATTGGGAGTTTTATTCTTCAATAAGAATCCAAATTACCACTATAGTTACCTCATTGCGCGATAAAGTGGCGAAATTTGAACTTTAAATAAAGAAACGACTCAGAAACTATAGCTGGGAGTTATTTAAATTAAAATATAATTAAATTTGGCGCAGTCGGCAGGATTTTCAAACGCTTGTAACTAAATCTATCTAAAATTAACGTTAATTGGGAGTTTTATTCTTCAGTAAGAATCCAAATTAGCGCAATAAATCTATAGTTACCTCATTGCGCGATAAAGTGGCGAAATTTGAACTTTAAATAAAGAAACCACTTCAGAAACTATAACTCGGATTAAAGTGGAACGCTGCAACTAACCTCGTTAAACCAATCAAATTTTTAATCGACATTTCAAGATTGCCACAATGCCTGAAATGCTCGAAAAATTTGTTGAAAAATGGAAATTCCGGATACATTTCGCTTATGCATGCAACGTCAAAAATAAAATGTTGTTACCTACTTATTAGATCCGCATCGAAAAGTAAAAGTGGTCCGCTAGTTCAGTTTTGCTTTGGCGCAACCTACGACTTTCTTAATTGCAGTTTTAATTGAAGCGTTCGGATTTTCGTACTTAGGATCGCAACTTTTTAATTGTGGCAATTAGCATAGCAACAAGGCAACACCGATAGGATACGCATATTACAGCCGCGGTAATTATCGAAAGTAATAGCGTAACGAGCCTATTACCGCTCCCTGGAACAACAAAAATTTCGTGCTTCACTATTTACCGGTTTCCCCTAAAAACCACATTGAACAAACACTTGTGCACTTCAGCCGTTCACTTATCGGCTGTTTATTTACCTTTCGCCCCCAAAAATTATCAGAGAAACTTATCTTGAGATTTGTTTCACCTTTCGAGAACTTTGCGACGCAAAAATCCCGATTCCCCCGTCATTAAAAGATTATCGGAATTTATTGCGAAACTTTTTCGTCGGTTTTTATGCCTTTTCTCTCCCATAAAAAAAAACACGGTAGTTCTGCATAAAGCCGATAATAACAGCTAACGTACGTTACAAACAAAGAGCTGTGATTAATTTCTAACAGCGCAGAACGAATCGGTGTGTAACATTCGCAAGCGTTTAATAAAACGTTGCGCCTCAACAAAGCTACCGTTTTTATCAATATATGAGTTTTCAGTCGCTTTGTCCGCCGATCAACAAGTGTTCCTGTCGCCAGACGCCGCCCCCCAGAAGCGACTCAACCCTTTCGGGTCACATGCGATGATTAAAAAGATTGCAACAACACAATCTTGATAAAAGCCCCTAACTGTGCGATTTTACTCTATAACGCACGCCGTGCGTAAGAAATAAGCTGACTTAATTAGTTTATTGTCTGTACAATATTGATCATTTTTAGTAGTGGTCGTGGAAAAGGAAGAGAAGTCTATTGGTATCGCCTGAGGGCGCGTGGTGTACGGTAACCCCCAAAAACCGCGACTTCTCATAGAACAAAATCAACCAAATTTGGTGCACGTATTTAGATAGTGATAGAGTACACAATTATTTCTTTATTTATTTTTTTGTTGCTGCATATGGCAGAAGCAGTTTTCATGATTTATCTAATAGTAACAGTTAATTTACTTATTAACTTATTTTGTTAAATAATTGCATTTTTGTATTGCAATGAAAATTATTCGCATTTTATTTAATCGTGTCTGAACTACATTAGTGGACAATAATTAAATATATTACATTATTCGCATGAATTGTGGAATTTGCCAACAACGAAATCCTTTTGAAGCCTCTTAATCAACCTTCGTCATAAATGTGACAGACTGTATTTCAATCTTTTGTTACGATAAATTATCGCTTGTAAAGCCTTTACAGATCCTATTGTCTTAATTGTCAACTGGATCATTCCACCTCATTAGTAAAAATTGAAAATATGTATAAGTAATAATCGATTTGATATAATTCTGAAAATGTATGTAATCTATGTTTTAAGTATCACTTCCAATATTTTTTAAAAAATATCATTTTTCTACTACTTTTCTTCAATGTTGGCAACACCAGTGGTACTATCTTGTGAGTGGGATATTTTTGCTGTTATTTGGGAACCTTGTTTTTTTCAAGTTGTATTTACACGAAAAATAAATTTTAGAAATTAAGCCTGATGCTTCAGTGTAAAAATTAGAAGTTGAAAATTAGGTCTAAAATTGTATTCTTTTAATTTACAGCTTTATTGATCAAGGAAAAATTTTGAAAAATTGTGTTCTCTGTAATTAGGCAATTACGTGTACTAAATTTGGTTGGGATTGTTTAATTAGAAATCGCGATTTTTGACCGTAAACTTGCCCCACCCAGTTATACAATTTTTTCTGCCAATTGAAAACAGTATTTATTTCAAATTATCAGAAAAATTATAGTTTTTTGTTTTCTTGTCACGACATTGCCATTTTTGACATAAAACTTAAATCCACTAGTGATATATACTTATAATAAACTTCAAAATGATAAGCTGTATTATTATCAGAGAAAAAAAAAATTGTTTTTCTGCTCCTGGCAATAAAATCGGAATGAAAATAATAGGTTTTAATAAACTAAATGGTATGAATCTAAGCGGACGATAAGTCGTAATTTCCAAAAATAGTATCCTGTTCGAATACGACTGGGTTGAATGGGTGATGGTCCGAAAACGCTTGTAACGTTTCAATTTCATGTAATTAATAACGGCATCTCAACCGAGTAACGATTAATAATCGACGATTTTTTATGAATTAGCCGCCGGCGAATGTGCCATTACATAATCGATATTTTAAGTGCGCTACTACACTCGAAGAACGCAAAACTTCCTGGTGCGAATTAAAAAACTACACGTAGTCCACCGTGTATGACGTCAGCCTCTTTCGGATTCTTGCCGTAATTTTATTGGTATATAATCGTCGGTTATTTCATTGCCGACCGACGCGCGATGACATTGTGAGTTACAGTAAAAAACGCTCTCCTTTCATTTTTCCTCGAGTGATTTTACAATTTTTTTTCCCAGAAATTCACTACGCAAGTCTATGAATGAATGAATGAGTCACCATTATTTACTACCAGACAGGTAGAATAAAATTCGACTGTGACCATTTCGTCGCAGCAAAGAAAGCACAAGGTAGGGGAAACGCGGGGAAAGTGGGGAAAACCCAGAGAAACAAAACGTGCGATTACTGGAAAAGCGGAATTCTGATTTCGCCACACAGGTATGTGTAAACACGCGCGTTCTTAAATCGTTTACACCTGGGAATATCCGAATAATATCGCGTTATCGCGAAGAAGCGCGTCTTATCAGCGTATTCCCGCTTTATCACCGGTGCGATTCTCGTAAAACACACTTTACGCGATTACTTGACTTGCGAAATCGTGTGTACAGGATGTTTGTGTTTGAACAGCGTAAAAAACGAGAAAAACAGAAAATCGAGCAATTATGCCATTTTCTGCTGAATTTAATCGCGCTTTATCAATCAGTTGGGAGCGGTGAAGTGGCGATGGAGACGCGCGCGCATTTGGCGATTCATATTTAGGCCAAAAACTCGACGAATCTAATGCAATTTGTAGCACCATCCAGTGGCGGCTCGTGGTACAATGAAACAGGTGTTCTGCAATTTGCTTCTCATATAATCAGGGTCGTGTTTCTATCCACAAAATTTTATACAGTTTATAATTTTTGATAGAAAGTATCTATTTTTTGTCACGTTATCATTATGCTGCTGTATGTGTTTCCAATATGCCGAATTTAACTGAGATTGGATGTGAATTGTTCCTAATATTGCTAACTCCATTGAATTGTGAAGATGACTTTTGGAGTTTTCATGCTTTTTTATTTTTTCACTCAAGTCTACTAAATCAGTCACTCCTACCTGTGTCCATGCTTTATCTCCACCAAAAAGCAAACATGGAAAGCAAAAAAGAGCATTTTTCTTGTTGCAGCCACAAATTCAGTTATTCCTTACATAAATTTCTTTGTTGAACTGACGTTTGTATGATTTTCCACGACTAATACCGCTTGTTTCAATAATAATGTCCGGCAGCGATCGACCTTTATTTTTCAAATCTATTTTTTCTTCGTAACTATACTTCACAAATCGCTTAAAGTTAATCAAATTATCCACAACATCCATTGTCAAAAAACCACTAATACAATACACGAACACGAAAGTATAAAATCAAAGTTTACAACCACAAAGTCCCAAATCGAAAAACCGCACGTAACAACGTTCGAAATCTGAAACAGAACTGCGTGAAATGCAGCACATAAAGAGCATTAAACTAGCGAAAGAGTTTGGGTATGTGCAGGACGCGAGGGGGATAGTGGAGGCGTCTGAAGCAGTTCTGTGCACTGCCTCGAATGGCCCAGTATAAAAACAATGGTCCGCTCCGCTGAAACCACGACAAAACTTAACTGGTTTGTTGGAATGTGGGATCCTGCATTTCATGGGGACTTACGATTAAGAAAATAAAATTCTGTGACGAAATTCAATTTTTTCACTATTACGTTTTATAATTAAATACAAACGAGCCGCCACCGGCGCTATCTACAGTTATTAATTTAATTTTCTCGTTGCCTGGTTACGAAGTTCCTGGTTAGATGGTGGACTTGCGTAATTAAGAGCAAGTTAAATTTGGCAACACTGCAAATCATAATTGAAAACGTAGGTAAAATTAAACAATAACCGGAAATATCAATATCAGTTTTCTGAGAACTTGTTACTTTATGTATAACAATGATAAGCGCTATTGATAATATTTAAATGAATCCGTTAACTAACACGCAAATCGAGTTTAATCCAGAATTGAACATTATTTTTTGATTGTATGTATTACTTTATTGACAATTAACTGAAAAAGTAATAAAAGCGTCACAATCATCTATCATTTTATCAAATATTTAGTTTCTCGGGAAACTCGTACACTATACCATCTCACCTTGTGGCACCATCTCAGACACGATTCCCCTACTATTCGAATTTATTTTCCTACTCGCGCAAATTAGTACAAAATCAGTTCCCTACCACCAAATTCAGAGGTCTGCAGCAATAAATTATTGCGAAAGCAATTAAGCGGAATAAATCTTGTTGCGGGTGTCCCAGTTACATGACACTCGGACTTAACGACACAAATTGACTTCCCTGTAATACAACGCGATATAAATCGCGAGATATTTTCGATATGTCAAAATGTAATTAATTAAACTGCATTGTCGCAAAACGAGGATAAGCAATCTTTCGAAAACAACTTAATCAACGAGTTACGTCTGTAATTTCAGATATCATCGCATTCCAACCCTAATTTTTCGTGAAACGAAAACTTAAAAATCGTAAACACATAATTTTTCTCAAATAGGAAAAAAACTTGCGGTTTCTAATTCTTATAACGTTTGAGATAACTTTTGAGGAAGGAACACGTCCCAAGGAACACCTATGATAAGGCATTAGATTATCTTGAAATTTGGTTTCAGTTACCGCACTTCCTTCACTAACTTGAGCAACACCTATGTGCGTAAAAAATCTGTTTGTAAACAACTTAATGTATCAGCCGTTGAATTGTGTTCAATTATTCAAAGTGTTTATCGCGCAAGTTGATCGAACTATACATATCCGCATTGAATGATGTGCAATAAATCATTATTCGAACGAAATAAATCAGGCAAAATTTGTTAATTACAATTTGCGCTACGTTTTGATAGGGTGATCGTACCTTTTGTCCGGCCGCCATCTGATTATTGTATTATATCATATTAATATTTTGTATTTAACCAAAAACAACCTGTTCTCTAATTTGATAAGAAATCCATGGGACAACCGACATACCATGCATTCATTTGGTTAATAAATATTTTCATAGTTTTAAACTTGAGAATACGGCATTTCCAATGCACTTTTATACTAAAAACATATTAAATTTAGCTCATTACATGTTTCATTTACTATAATTATCTCCGATATAATTACTGTAATCTCGAATTCAGTTAAATGGCCGACAATCGGTGCATTCACCCTGCTTCATTTCAACCTATTTATTCGTTAGAGGTCGCTTGACACAGATTTTAGGAAATCAATTATTAAAATCCAACAAAAAGAAAACAATTTCACTCGAAAGTCGCTATCGAAATGCGTTTCTAAAGCTTTGTAATAAAAAAAAACTGATAAAGAGTACGGCGTGGTTAACGTCGTGTTTTCCGAGAATACTTTGATATTAGACTGTGGTAAAAAAAAAAACTGTACGACGTTATCGAAGGCATTTACATTAAAATCGACCATAAAACAGGCTTTTAAAATATTTTTGATATCCCAGCCAAGAATTCAATTGTTCTCTTTGATAAATTCAAATAATCGCGGATATGCACTAATAAACTTATTTTCATGTTCGCAGTCCGGTTTACTGCAAAATTAGTTGCATTGCATTGCAGCAGCCGGTAATCTCATTATCCAATCTAATTATTCCATTAACAAATCAAAACTGTCTTGTGAACATTTCAACGCGTTTGCAACACTACAAACTAATGGCTTGTATTTTAAAAAAATAAATAAATAAATACATAAAAGTATCGATGCATTTATTTATTTATTTATAATCGCACGACACACAACAGCCAGTTCGAACCCATAAACAATCTCACTGAAACATCAAAACTTGACTTGCAATTCTGCGCGCGTTTCTTTTTCGAAAAAAAAATATTCCAAAAGTGAAGAGCTCGAAAAACAATCGATTGTAATGAACAATAAATATGCGCGTTTATTCATATCCAGTGGCCGTTTGTAAACAGAATGTACGTAGATAAGCTTGTTTAAGAAGTTGGTTCGTACAGTTGGTGAAATATGTGTAAACATGAATGCACACCGAAGCAACAATAGCCGTTGGAATGGGTGCATGGAACAGGAATTGGAAAATTAAAAATGCATTGAAATTTTTATGAGTTAAAATCTTGTATTGTGTGCTCGCCTCGAACAACAGTCGATTTATCAACGACCTGGACTTTAATTTAAAATTTATGGTGTAATCTCAATAAATGATAGGCAATATGTGCATAAGATAATCGTATTCAATTTTATCTCATTAATGTATTTGTATTTTTCAATGTATATAATGGAAAGTTTCTAATTCATAAATGAATCTAATCAAATTAACTCAAATTTTCTGCAAAGCAACACAAAAAACACAATAAAAAATCCTCCAGCTCTCGCTGTCGGATATTTAATGCTTGTCAAATTTAAACATAAGATGGAAGTACACTGATTAAAAAAAATCTTATTTGAATTGCATTAGCATTGGCAAGTTTTTTTATAAAAAAATTTAAACAACCAAAAGCTAGAACTTGATAAATCATGCATGAATTAGACCAAAAACTAACTGAACGTTATGAAACCAGTTAGGAAACAACGTACGAACAACAAGTTCAAGCTAACAGTTTGTTGACTGTTTAAAAACGAATCAAACGATTTTCATTTTGAATTCTGATGGTGTCAGGTGAACTGTGGATTTTTCTGTAATTGAGAAGTGCCATCTACAAAGTGAAACCAGAGTTAAAAGTCTTTCAGTTGTGTTTTATTTTACAAAACTGAAACGGATCGTAAAATATACTTGTCAATTTTCAAATTTGTTCTATAATAATTTGTTCGTATTGATTTGTCATGATCATTTAAAAAGACTGTATGTAAATGACTGTTATCTCCTGTCATCACATTTCAATGCAACATTCTGAACTGATTTGACGAGATAATAACAAATCCGATACTAGATAAATTACAAGTCTGCTGTAATGACCTCAATTATTAAACTAAACGTAATAACAGTCATTTAAACCAACTTATTTTTTAATTGATTTAACAATTAAAAAATATCGACTATTTTTCGACTCATTCAATAGGTTTTTAATGTTGCTTTAAAAATGCAAGAAACTTTTTGGCGACAGACACTTCAGCAGAAAAGCGCGTCGGTTAATTTCTCGGTATCGACTCTCTCGCGTCTGAGAAAAAAAGGAAAAACAGAAGTTCCGAAAATTATCGAATACCTGGAAGAAATCGCGGTTAAAAAACTCGAGGCCGCGAACACATTGCACAACGTTACGACAGACAGAAAATCGATCGCAACGATGACCGGCAGATATTGACGATCGGCCAAGATACGAAAAGATACGAAACAAAAAAAAAAAAACAATAAATGACGAACGGAATTTGATTGCTTCGCAAGGGTGTTTGAGGGGTTGTCCACAAATCTCGGTGTCTCATTTAATCTGTCAATTAGTCAGTACTTAATTTTAAGAATGTTTACCAGGCATTGCTACCTTTATAAAGTGTTTTGTAAACCGATCGGAGATTACAATATTTACATGAATTTTAACCCTCGAACAATGTTGTTTATCAGCAATACATAATTCCATTATAGTACAAACAGTTATTTTATTGAAACATGATAATTTGCGTTGAAATTAAATATCATAATATGCAACATGCGAATATGTTGTGTAGTCGCTTTAATGAAACATTTTATTGAATAACGCAAATTATACTTTCATAATATTGTTAGTTATATGCAACAAACATTTTGTAGGTTATTGTTTGTTTTCACAGATATAAAAACAATTTCCAATAATTTTAAATTAACGCTTCTTTGACAATTGTATCTAAAGTAACCTTTAAAGAAAAACCACTCAGATTGATTACTCTTTACCATTTTCTTCGTATTTCGACCCTTCGCGATATCTAAATCCTCTTGGGAACCATTCTAATAACTCACATGGCCGCGACTTGTCAATTCTTCTGACAATACTTCACGCTGCTGCTGTTTCAGTGGCTCGATCGTTTCGGTGATAGGCGATTTTTAACAACTGTAATCTCACGATCACATTTTGCAATACCTAACATGGAAGTACTTATTCAACGCTCAAGTTTTGCAACTATATGTAAGGACACGTATGGCTAAAAGCAGTGGCGGCTCGTGGTACAATTCTGCAATTTGCATCTCATATAATCAGGGTCGTGCTTTTATCAACAAAATATGCACACAATTTTATACAGTTGATAGAACGTATCTATTTTTTGTCACGTTATCATTATGCTGCTGTATGTGTTTCAAATGTGCCGAATTTAATTGAGATTGGATGTTGATTGTTCCTAATATTGCTAACTCCATTGAATTGTGAAGATGACTTTTGGAGTTTTCATGCTTTTTTATTTTTTCACTCAAGTGTACTAAATCAGTCACTCCTACCTGTGTCCATGCTTTATCTCCACCAAAAAACAAACATGGAAAGCAAAAAACAACATTTTTCTTGTTGCAGCCACAAATCCAGTTATTCCTTGCATAAATTTCTTCGTTGAACTGACGTTTATATGATTTTCCACGACTAATACCGCTTGTTTCAATAATAATGTCCGGCAGCGGTCGACCTTTATTTTTCAAATCTATTTTTTCTTCGTACCTATACTTCACAAATCGCTTAAAGTTAATCAAATTGTTCACAACATCCATTGTCAAAAAAACACTAATACAATACACGAACACGAAACTATAAAATCAAAGTTTACAACGACAAAGCCACAAAGCGAAAAACCGCACGTAACAACGTCCGAAATCTGAAACAGAACTGCGTGAAATGCAGCACATAAAGAGCATTAAACTAGCGAAAGAGTTTGGGTATGTGCAGGACGCGAGGGGGATAGTGAGGGTGTCTGAAGCAGTTCTGTGCACTGCCTCGAATAGCCCAGTATAAAAACAATCAGCTCCGCTGAAACCACGACAAAACTGAACTGGTTCGTTGGAATGTTGGATCCTCGATTGCATGGAGACTTGCGATTAAGAAAATAAAATTCTGTGACGAAATTAAATACAAACGAAGTTAATTTTTTTGCAGCACTTATGTACTTATGTCCTAATTTAGACTTGAGCCAAGAGAGGGAGTTTTCATCCAAATACCTTCATCTTAACATTGTTTTCCAAACTGATACGGTTATCTAACGTTACGCAATCTTCCCTTCTATAAAATTAATCTCACGTTCAGATCAATAATATTGTGCAAGACTGAGTAAACTTCACGATTGAACTTTACGTACAATGTAGCCATTGTTCACCCAAAAAGAGAACCCTCAATTTTTCAGATATTACTATGCAAAATTGGAGGTGACTATTAACGTCGGGAGACCCTGTATGTCTTTAAAACGTTTCGTACGAATTTGGATCGTTAGTTTCTTATTCGGTGCATTATTCATAGTCGCAACTGGTTGTCCCGCGCTTTCCCGTATTTTTTCGTTCCTCTTTAACCCTAGACCGGTCGCATCAAATTGAGGAACGTAACCGGTCGCGTGGTTGACTTTGTCAACCACAACTTTTTATTTGAATTTCTGGCTTTTAATCAAACAACAAACTGTTCATTCAATTTTTTTGTTATATTTAGAGTATTAAAAGATTCTTGGACAAGTTTTGCATCAGAAATATTAAACACTATCAAGGCATTTATATAGAGTGTCTCCAAAAAACAAGACGAGTCCATAGCTCCCTTATTTATCGGAAAATTTCAGTTATCTATATATCAAATTAAATGGTTGAGAGTAGACTACAAAATAGCATAACAAAATCACACATCACCCTAAGGGCATTAAGGCTATACCGTAACAACATTTTTTTTCAAATTGGAATATATGCATTTCTTTACTAATTCTGCTAGAGATTTTTATTCCGAATACAACAATATATCACAAGTATACGCTTACATAAGAAAAATTAAACAAAACAAAAATAAAACACCATTTAGTCTTGTGTAAAAAAAATAACACTAGCTTTGGAAACAAATGATGAGCACTAAGTAAGAAGCTATCAAAATGTATTAAACAATAATAAAATAGAAAAAAAAATCTTGGGCGCGTGGTTGACTTTTCAACCAGCCTGTTTCTAACTCCTTTTATATTACTATTAACACACTTATTGAGTTTACTGTCTCGGATACAATGCTGACTGGACAGTAAGGAACTAAAGTACCCCAAGACTTTATCTAATCAAACAAGACCGCCTAAATACTCGGATGGTTGACAAAGTCAACCAACGCGACCGGTTTAGGGTTAACAAAACAATTCGCGATAAACTACAATTTGAAATCATTTTATGTATCCGAACATACAGGAACTCCATCCTGTCTCCGTCGGTAGACCACAGCAGCCACAAATGATATGAAAACAGCTTTGATCTTCGTATCATATTCAATTTCAACTCATAATAACCCACATCGAGACTTTTTTATTCACATTGAAAAGAAAAAAAAGTTTATAAATACCGGCGGTGTGCACTAAAACCTTAAAAGCATTTTAAAATAAAGTCAAGTAAAGGGTTCAAATACCGCATTGACCATTGACCCTGGAGCACGTCTGCCGCTGACCCCGTCAAATGACAGCTGAAATTTCACAGCAGTCACCAGCCCCGGAGAGTGCGTGCGCTTTTTTCCAGCTGCGCGTGGGTGCGACTATTAAAACACGTGCACGACGATGCACATTTCTATCGCGGATGCGTTTCAACCCCTCGACCGAGAACGCGCAACAATGGCGCGACCTTTCACCAAACGATACGATCAATTTTACGTTATTGTTCCACTTTTGGTATCGGTTATGCACGCAATAAAGTGCAGGTGTTGTTCCTGGGAGAGAATGTCCACGGCAATTGGAAATAAAAACCGCGCTGATTTGTTGCAATCGCGAACAACGTTGACGCACGGAAGGCGACATGACCCGCGAGCGATGCACATCCGGTTAATAGCGCGGCTGCAAATTGTCGCGTCTGAAGTGCGGTGGGGTCTGCAACACCCCAAGTCAATGCAAACAGAAAATCAACAACTCAAACCTCTTCGTTCAATTTCGAAAAGTTGAGTTTGAGAAAAAAAATCGTATATTAAACGAGCACATAAAACATCAAGTACAACCTTTTATCCATGATTTTAGGTGATTTTATTAATTAAAATTCTTAAAACTTTAAGACAGACAGAGGGTTTATCTCTTTAAAAAAAGTATAAATATAAAAGTATAAATATACAGGGTGTTATAAGTTTTATCGTCGGGGGCAAAATAGACCTTATTGTATATTCTAATAAATTTCATGGCTAATTTTTTTTATTACTAAGGAACATAAAAACAAGAAATTTTTTTTAAAAAAATCAGATAAAATTTTGGGTTCCTCTCAATTACTAGTTATTCAATTTATTAGTGTTTTTTTTTCGTAAGAACATTAGGGTATTTTCATACAATTTAGTTAATTGAATTAATTTGATCAACTTACGTTTCCAAAATAAAGGCATTTTCGTATTACAAGGTATTTTTTGTATGATTTACAAGAAAGAGTGACCAATTTTTCCAACAATGGGATCAGTTAAGGGTACTTGAATTATTATTAAAGAAGCTGAAGAGCACAAGATACATTTTACAGGTACGAAGTAACGATCGTTAATATTTCTACATAAATTTGGCAAGTAGGGTTCACGGCAGTTTTCGAAGACATGCACAGAACAAGAGGGATAATATTTTTAGTATCAAAAGATACAAAAGTAAAATAATAAATTTAGCATCAAAAATTTCTTTTAATTTTTCTTTTAAAGGTAATTTAAGAATACGGTTCTGGTAACAACCGAAATGCTGTCCCGCTACAGTTTGATGTGTCGACCATAAACTATTGTGCTGCCGGTTAACCGTACTTTCAAGTCGAAAATAATAGAATTTTTCGTATTTTCACCTTAAAATTGAACTAATTCAAAAAGTAATAATTTTTTTGCGAATCAAGTTGCAAATATCAATGCTATAAATAATTTGCTACATTCCGAAATAAAAAACTAAACAACGAAATTTTCCCCGAAACCCTTTTCGGTACTTTACGGCTTCAAATAAAAATATTTTGAAATTTTTTTTGCGCTCATCGAAAGTGTACAATTCAACTGATATAACATGTAAGTTGCATACTGTTCCTATGGGCCCTAAGGAAAAACTTATAGCACCATGTATAACATTTGTGAAGAACCGATTTCGCCCACTTATGTCTCCTTCTACATTCGGTTGGCGCCTCGCATGCAAGACTAGTACATACAGCCATGAACGAAATTCATTGTTTCTTCATGTGTACTGTAATATATTTTTTCCACGCCAATAGTTTAATCGACTTATTAGACATTTACTACTTGTACCTTAATGCTACCCATTAAGATACAAAATTTTCATTAAGATGCAAATTTTTAACCAATGGAAATGTAAGATCACTAATATTCGGTCAATATCAATGTTGTCAAATTTGACAGTTCATAGTAAATCCTTAAAATTTGTGTTTTTTACAAATAAAATCAGTGAAAATGTGCGATGGTGATAGTGAAATTGTGAATTTAACTCCACCAGAAATTGTAAAACGGCTTAGAAGAGTCGAAAACAATGAATTGTCTGTAAAATCAACAATGACATACGAAAAATTTTACTCTCAGTTTATGAATTGGAAGGGCAATAAGGTTCAAAACGTTTCAGAGAATGTCTTAATTGTTTTCGGTGTTTTCTTGTTAATAAAGTTATCGTAACATTTCCTTAGTTACTACTTATAATTTCATTAGAAGTTTAATACATTTTGAAAATAAAGTGGTTTGCCTTTAATATTATGACTGGTCGCAGGAAAAATAGTGGCTATTATGGCCATTAAGACACTCACCTACGGTTCGTGTCTTAATAGCAATCATTAAATGCTCATTGCATAATATACTAATTACAATCTATGAAAGTTTGGCACAATACAACTTGATTGTTAATAAACTGTTACATTTTTCTAAAAGAGGCATTAATTTAATGTTTTATTAATGGTTTGTTTACGAAAATTGATTCTAAAGAGCGACTAGCGGCTGGGGTATGCCGCACCCCGCTCCACTGACGGAGGGTTAAAACAAACGTAAGGTCAATGTGAGCCAACAGAAAAATGCCATCGTCATTGACACATATAAACGATACAATAATAAAAATTAACTCAGTCAGATCTACAATAAAATACAATGTAGTTCATGGGAAAACACTTTCACTCGTTAGGCAACGACCTATGCAGCACTGTATCGATTTTCACCTAATCCAAGGTCAGCCCCGAGACTCTCTTAAAGGGGGTTGCAAATGCGAAATTGACGTGCAATTAACGAAACTCAATGGTATAGAAAATTATTGCCGACGTTCTCCCCAGGGCGCACGCGACGCGCCACCCTCGTTCGGTCTCGGCGGCATTAAAATCTCCCCCGCCGAGGAAATTTAAAATCGCCCAAAATCCAATAAAACCGAGAAATGCGCACCGTTTTCGCCGACTTAATATGCACCCCAGCCCGCCTTATCGATCTAATAAAAGTATGTGAAAAGGGGAGGCACGTAGACGTGGGGGTGGTCAGTCAACGGAACCGCGGGGTTTGGCGCCTTTACCGGGGGGAGACTAACCAGCGCGCCGACCGGGGGTAAATTACGTAGGGGACAACAACCCACGTTGTGGGTACCAAAAAAAAAAAACAAAACACGAACGTCAGGTTCGCGACTGCGATAACAATGCAAAAAAGTAACTCACCGAGCTGGTTGTTAACAACATCCCGTTTCCGACGGACGTCATGAAATCGGTGGTTGAATTTTGCGAATTTTGGCTGTCGCTGGAGAAGTCCGAATTGTTGGACATGCCATCACTAAAATCCAGCTTCATTATTGCGAGTGATCGACTGGTGAGCTGTCACTGAGTCCAAATCCAAGTCGCGAACATGCGGCTGTGTTTATCGCACGCACTGTGCAAGTTCTGATAGCGCGAGAGCTTATAATATAACCTTGTAACTTTTTTTAACCCAGCTGCTCCGGTTTGACAATCAAATCGGATAAAAATAGCCGATTCGAACGCTAAACGCGTAAACAAGCACTTGCGTGAAACGTTAAAAATCAAGTAGACACTGATAATAGTTACGAAAACAACCGTTCAACCCGAAAAACCTCGTGTCGATGATTCACTTGAGGGAAATCCTTTCTTAGAACCACCGACTCTGATGTCACAACTAAAAATATACCCAATGACTAAAGAGTTTCGGAACCAATCCTGCAATACCGACCGGCCGACCGTCGCCGACGGCGCCCGAGCGAGTCCATTTCGATTCCACGAAACGGGGTGACTCATCGCCGTGTGGTGCGTAGGCCGATCGGGTTCCAAGATTCGGCCCGCGCGCGCGACCACCGGACTCCAGCGGAGGAGACCCGGAGGCTAGACCGGAAGTGTGCGGACAGAAATGACTCACCCGTACCTGCGAAAGGTTCAAATTTACCTGTTCCTTCGAATATTGCACAAGGAATTCCCTTCGACTGGCACTTTGAAAATAAATCGCGTCGCCTTAGACCGAAGTCATACTTGACGGGACGGCGCGGCACGGCACTGTTTTTGACGTTTTTATTATGATTTGTGTGAGTATTTTCGGGAGCAGTTTTTTTAAAAACGGTTCGAGAGAACAGCGAATTATTTGCAATCATAAAATTTCAACAGGTGGATTTAATTGTTGATATTATTAAAACGATTATAATTGATTTTAATTTCCAATCATAAGATAAGTGTTTGCCGTCTGTTGACAAAATCTTTTTTTTTTTATCTTTTTTTTTTATTTTTTATTTATTTTATTAGTAATCAGCGACCTCTAAAATCCCTAGAATTATTAAATTTGTGTATTTGTTATTTCATAATTTGATCAGAATTGATATGTTAGCGGCAAAGCGCTGCTGAAGAATTATTAGATTTTTTATATAAATTATATTCAATTAAACCTTTTCCTATAAAACTCACAACTAGAAAGAAAATTTTTAACTCAATATAAAGGTACAGTAGAATCCGGTTATAACGAACCTCAAGGGACCGTCAAAATCGGTTCGTTATATCCGAAGTTCGTTATAAGCGTTAATGAGAGAATAAATGCAAGAGTGTTTTATGAGACCTTCATTGTCTAATATACATTTGCATATGTATAAAAAAATTATAAATATAAGGACTAAAGTTAAGTAAAATAATAAGTAATTTTATTTGAAAGAATTTGTTATTTTCGACTGAACTGTCGCATTTTTAAAGTATAAACTGTATAAATTTTCAATAATTGAGTTCGGCGCACCATAAAACTGTACAAAATTACGAATGTTGTTAATACTTCTCACAGCTTCCTGTGTAGATAAAATCTGTAATGGTGGTGCTTCTGGCTCATCCTCTTTGGCTTCTTGGTCACTTTTGTCTTCATCTGCCATAGATGCAACAATATCCTCGCCACCCAAATATTCTGTTGTAACTAATAAATTGTCATTCATGTTTAAGTTTTCGAAAAAAATTTAATTTTCCAATTACCGAAATTCACGTTCCCTTTGTTTCTCTTTTTGTAACTACTACTCATTTAATTAAAAGTCATCATCAGATTCAAAATCCATCATCAAAACGAAACCCACCTTTTTGGAAACAGTTGATTATTGTCATTTGAAATAATATTTCTATGTTCTATGTTCTATGGTCTATGTTCTATTTAAAGGGCGTAGTAATAAATTTCTCAGAGTCGTAAACTAACGCAGTAGCGATACTCTCACAAATAACACAATATGAAAGACACAAAACATACAACGGAGAATTACCGGCCAAGGTTATTGCTCGTTATATACAATGCAAAGTTCGTTATAGCCGTTTGAAATTTTATTACTCTCGACTTTTTCAGGTTCGCTATATCCGATAGTTCGTTATATCCGAGTTCATTATAACCGATTAATTTTTGCATTGTTATATAGGAAAAAATGTCGGGACTTTGAATAAAGTTGGTTATAACCGGTGGTTCGCTATAACCGAAGCCGTTATAACCGGATTCTACTGTATTTTTTTCATAAAATATCTAACAATTCATAAGTTTACATAAAATATCTAGGCATTCACAGAAACTGAATTATGTACAGTAGAATCCGGTTATAACGGCTCCGGTTATAGCGAACCACCGGTTATAACGAACTTTATTCTAAGTCCCGACATTTGTTCCTATATAACAATGCAAAAAGTAATCGGTTATAACGAACTCGGATATAACGAACTATCGGATATAGCGAACCTGAAAAGACGAAATTTATGAAATTTTAATCGGCTATAACGAACTTTTCATTGTATATAACACGTAATAACCTTTGAATCTGATGATGACTTGTCATTAAATGAGTGGTTACAAAAAGAGAAACAAAGGGAACGTAAATTTCAGCAATTGGAAAATTCAAATTTTTTCGAAAACTTACAACTAGAATATTTGGGTATTTGTGGTAGACAAAAGTGACCACGGAGAATCCAATAAGGACGAGCCGGAACGACCAGCATTACAGATTTTATGTACACAGGAAGCTGTGAAAAGTATTAACAACATTCGTAATTTTTTACAGAATTATGGTGCGCCGATTATTGAAAATGTGTGAACAATTTATAATTTAAAAATGCAACAGTTCACTCGAAAATAACAATTTTTTTCAAATAAAATTACTTATTGCATTTTGCTTTGTTTCACTTAACTTTAGTCCTTATATTTATAATGGTTTTATACATATGCATATTTACATTAGACAATAACGGTCTCATAAAACACTCTTCCATTTATTCTTTCATTAACGCTTATAACGAACCGATTTTGACGGTCCCTTAAGGTTCGCTATAACCGGATTCTACTGTACTTTGCTGCTAACAGATACAGGGTGAGTTAAGTTTTACCGCCCCGGCCATAATACCTATTAAATATTGAGGGGAAAATATGCAATTTACATGTTATATTAGTTGAAGTTTACGCTTGCGATTAGTGCTACAAATTTTCCAAAATATTTTTATTTGAAGCCAAAAAAGTAAAACAAAGAGTTTTGGGTAAAATTTCTATGTTTGGTTTTTTATTTCAAAATTTGTCAAATTATTCGTAGCATTAATATCTGCAATTTGATTCGTAAAAAAATGCTTCTATTTATGACTTTCTAACAATAGATAATGCGGTTTACCATCCTAACAATAGTTTATGATCGACCCATCAAACTGGACGAGACAGCTTTTCAGTTGCCGATAGACCTGCATTCTTAAGTTCAGTTTAGTGACCGTCATAAATAATCTTTCAAACACCCCTACACCAAGACCATTGTCTGGTAAATTAGTCTACTTATATCGTAAATCATTTAAAAAAATACCTTCTAATACGGAAATAGCTTTATTTAATAAACGCAAATTAGTAAAATTATTTCAAGTACAATAAATTGTGTGAAAATATTTTACTGTTCGTACATCAAAAAAACTAATAAATTGAACAATTAGTAATTGAAAAAAGCCAAAATTTTACTTGATTAAAAAAAAAGATTTTTTCTTGGTTTCTATGTACCTCAATAATATAAAATTACTCATGCAATTTATGAGAATTGACAAATTATTTTAAAGGCCTATTTTGCCACGGGCGGTGAAACTTAACTCACCCTGTACAAAATTTAAACAACTTGGAAATGTTGAAATTAATTGAGATAGTTTGTGACGGACGATTGTCACATTTAAAAAATAAAAATGTCAGTGTCGTCTCGAAGTTGATTTATCAACTTTTGTACAAGTTCATTGTTTGATAAATTGCACCCCATATTTTTGTTCACATATTTGGATGCAGCACATTTTTCTGAGTACAGAAATGGCAAATTCGTATGACCTTGAAGTGGAAAGTTTTCGAAATAATCAGTCCTAAAGTTTCAACAATGTATGATAAAATTATTAGAGCGGACCAATAATAATGTAATCAAGGAAGCGCTGGAAATCAAACAAAACATTCAATTGTGTGTTTATTTTGTTTTTTTGATTGTTGCCACTTGTCAAGTACAGTTGCAAAGTTTGACGAATGGCGCGTTTAACTGAGAAACAACGAATAGAAATGTTGATGATGGTAGAATATGGCGATTTTTTTTATTTTTTTTTAAGAGGTGTTTAAATTCCTTGAGGAAGACCTAGTACCTAGATATAATAGTACTCGGTACTGTGGGGTTCCCCTGAATGGGTCGCTACCCACTAAACGCACCCCTGAATAATGAGAACCCAACTATACCGACAGATTCGATGTGGTTCCAACAGGATGGAGCGCCCCCACACTTTTCGAGAACAGTACGAGAATACCTTCATAATATTTTCCCAAATAGATGGATAGGAAGGAGACGTTTTATCGAATGAGCAGCTAGTTCTCCAGATTTAATCCCATTAGTTTTTTATCTATGGGGTTATACGAAATCTAATAAACCGGAAAATATTGAATTGAAGAATAGAATTATAGCCGAAATACAACAAATCCAGCCACAAACGTTAACGTTAACTGAAGTGTTACGAGATATTGAATTTCGACTTGCCTATTGTCAGAAAGTTAATGGTCAACAGTTTGAACATTTAATTTGATTTGTTGTTTTGCTTTTTTAATAAATCGGTCCTTTTCAGACGACAGAGTGAAATAAATTTTGTAAAATACAATCTCAGTTATTGATATGTTCAATCGTAAATTTTTCGATAACTGTGTTGAGTTTGGGTATAAGACATGGTACATAAAAATACTTCGAATTCGATACAGAATTCAAAAATCAAAAAAATAGGTGTTTCCATTTGAAAAAATAAAGTTGATAGTCGTAACTTACTTTTGGGCCAGCCTTTGTACATGAATTTACCATTGACGTTTCCAAATGTTCTTCCAAAAACCAAACCCATGAATTTTAAATGAATTTATTCCAACCCACGCGTCCTCACTGTATATTAAATTTGCTTTTAGCTACAAACAGTTCACAAAAATCTGCAACGAAATACACAAATTTAATAATTCTAAGGATTTTAGAGGCTGCTCATTACTAATACGTTGTCAAAATAAAGATTGGCAACAAACGGCAAACACTTATGTTATGATTGGAAATTAAAATTAATTATGATCGTTTAAATAATATAAACAATTAAGTTCACCTGTTGATATTTTCAACGGCAAACGTCAACGTCAAAAATCGTGCCGTGCCGCGCCGTCCCGTTAAGTATGACGCCGACCTTAAAGCCGTTGACATATCTGCGCGACTATAAATTAGAACCACTTTTGTAACCTAAATAATCACAAAGGAAATTCTCGGTTTTCGAGGAGAACAAACACGTGCGCTATGGTTAATGACGTAAATAAAACAAATCAAAGTGCAACCAGATAAAATAAAAATGTCACAAATTCGAGTTTCTTTGTTGGCCGGAACGGCGAACGAGCAGGGCGATCAACCTTTGTGCGCGATAAAAAAAAATAAACGAAATTAACATACGCAGTAACGACGATTCCGTGCAAGAAGTATCGCTGCGAGTCGTAACATCTGGATTTAGAAGCGCAGCAGTTGACAAGTGTTTGCGGGCTATATTAGGCCTCGCGGCAAGGTTACGTCGGTTCATGCAATTTTTTTTTTTTTGTTTTTTTGGGGTTATTTGCGCACACAAAGTTTCCCTTTCCGAAACGTGTGGGATAACAATTGGATGGGCGTCAATAAACACTGGTCGTTTAGTGTGTTAAAAATTCTCTTGTTTAAAACAAACCTGTGATATAAAAATAGAGATTCATGCGGTATTTTAAACAAAAAGTAAAGGTAAAATATTCAAAAAATTACGATTCTTCACATCCTCCTGCGTTATTATTCGATTTCCAACGTGTGTTGATCGACCTCCTGGCACATGGAATTGAAAGCGGCTGCCCATTTTTCGGCCTCTTCTTCCTGCGCCAAAAAAAAAACAATTTACCTTTCATAAACTTCGATCATTTATATACACCCTATACACAATCTTTCTCTGTAATTTTAATATTAAGTTGGCAACACTTAAAATCACACTAATTGACTGTTTACTGGAAGCTTATTTCTAATTACTTTTTTAGTTCGCTTGGAGGAAATTGCTACTTTTTGTCCTTGGTTATAATCCTTTTGTGCATCATTTTTATTGCTACATAAACTGAAAACAATAATTCAATAAATAATTGCAATTGTGTATTCTAATGCAATTACACAGACATTTCTCATGTTCTTTTTTTTTGCATTCCTATTTTGGCCATATTTGCACACAGATCTTTTTTTCTCGGCCTTGTATAAACTATCTCACGTTCTTCAAGATTGCATTGAAAAATTATGTTCGCAATTGTAATTTTCTTCCTCATTTGTCAGCAAAACAATAATAATTACTATCAGATGTAAATGCAGAGCCATAACATTGACTTTTCCGCTCTGCAGTGGTTTGGTAAAAATGGTGACGTTTCTATTTTTAGTGGCAGTCCGATTCCCTAATTTTTCCTGACGTTTGTTTGAATTAATACAAATTTGCAATAATTACCAAACAGTCGCTTTCACGGCTACTAAATTAGATTGTATTATTTTCTTGCAAGTAATTTTACATATTCGTGCACAATTATTAAAAAGTTTGTTAAAATTACATTTTTTAGTTTAAGAATTAACACAAGATAAATTCTTTAAAAGCGGCGAACTCAATCGTTAAAACTAAATTTTATTATTATTACTTTTTATTATTACTATTTTTAAAATTTCCAACAAACAATTTTAAACTAATGAAAAACATTATCTCACTTACATAAAAACTCAAAAAACGATTTTACAGTATAAACAATTTAATAAAACTATTTGAAGCAATTTCAAACTTTGAAAAATAAAATTTGATAAAAAGAAATAGTTAAAAACGACTGACTGAATTGTGAAAAAAAATTGTTCAATAACATAACTCAATTGAGGTTGACTGTGATTTTAATATTAAGTTGGTATTTTCCAAATTTTGAATGAGCGTTGCCAACGTAAAATTAAATTCTCGACATACCCGAACTGAGTTTTTATTGAAGGCACGTTATTTGTATCACAAAAAAAGCAAAACAACATTTTAAATTCAAAAACCTTCCTATAATATATGCAAATAAATTACCTATTCGAAACTCTCTATCATAGTTTACTTTATCCACTCCCTCAACATGCCACAATGAGCCACCCACACAAAAGAAATAACACTGACCTCAGCTTTTGTTCTGGCGTCTTTCTTCTTCCTCCTCGGCTTGTCATCATAATCCTCGGAATGTGTGGACTCGAAAGACATCAGCCTCTGTCTCCTCGGCCTCTTGCACACATAACTTCTCTGTGTAGGCTACAACGACCAAAATTAAAATCACGCAACTAACAGAATTCATCCAAAACTTACGTTATTAAATGACGACTCGATGTCCTCAAAAATGCCCACTTTAAGGTCACCGATTTCTGATTCGGGACTCGGATAAATATCTTCTGTGTTCTGTTCATCTTCGGAAGAACTACCCTGCATCGTATCATAACAGGTCTCGTTAACTTCTGGGATTGTATCCTTTTTCTTTGGAAATACTCTTCTTATCTGGTTTATTGAAAGCCTGGTGGGATTAATAACCGCATTGGTGTCACTGGCAAAGAGTACTTTCTTCTTTTTCCTCTTATTCTCGTTGTTTTCGATGAAGCTAATGCTGGATTCGAACCCGAAATAATTTTCAGGACCTCCTTCCGGGTCGGAACGATCAGGAGTAATAACGGAAGCATTCAAGGATGGCACATTCAACACATTGCTCTCCTTCAGGGGCGATAAATTACTGCGGCGAGGGGTTAAGATCTTCCTGTTTGCATTTTCTTTATTTTCAGGAGTCGGCCTCTTCTTAATGGGACTGAACTGGTCGTAGTCGAACAAGCTCATGTTGTGATTCTTGGTCGGTGTGACGGTTACTTTCGAGGTTTCTATATAATCTAAAATACTGCTCTGTATGGGGCTCTTGCAGACCGGCCTCCTAGGAGTCCTCGAAGCTTCTGCTTTCTCAACAATACTCGCATCTAAAACCATTTCCTGGTCATAATATGGCAAGGCACTTTCCTTAATGTGTAAAAAGTGAGGATTCCTCCTCAGTGGCAAGTCGTCTGACCGCCAAGGACTGTTTGTAACCGTACTGCACCTATCCAACCACGATCTTTCCAACACGTTTGTACTTTTAGTATTATTTGAGGTTATCCTAACATTTGAGATTATATTTACACGTTTTGGCGTTTTCTCCAGAGATTCTTGTACTTTTTGGACACTTTTTGAGGTAGTTGGGCCATTATCGAACCCTAAAAAGGGTTCAGAATCCGATTCACTGTGCGCTTCATCGTTGTCACGATCCGATTCCAAATCTTCATCGACCTTTTCCTTAATCACCGGCATTTTTTGAGGTTTCACTGGCATTTTCTGAGGTTTCACCGGCCTCTTTGTACTGGCCACTAGGATATTTCTGTTACTTTTGAGATTCCGCCCCTTGGGCTTTTCAATCTTGTTTCTTATCTTCCGCACGGCCTTTTGCATCGACTTATCGTAAACATTGTTCCCTGAATCGTCCAGTTTCTTCTTGATTTTGCGACCTTTGAGCGCTCTTTTCTTTTCAGTGGAAGAATCTGAATCGTCGAAAGCGTACAAATCATCCACCTTCTTCTCCGACTTCTTATTTTCCAACCTTTGCAAATAAATCGGGACGTGTTGCGTTGCAGGAAGTTGAGGTTTCACCACGGGACTGTTTTCAAAAGAAATTTCAGTGTAATCTCTCGTTATGCGTTTCCTCAGCTCCTTTTTCGCCACCGGCGATTCAACAGGGACTTCATCAATTCGTATCCGTCTCCCCACATTCACTCTCAATTGCTTCCAGAAAGGATTTTTAACTTTATTAATCCCCGTGATATTTGTGGACTCTTTCAGCACAACCGGTTTTCTTTGATTATTACGTACAGTCTCAGGTTCTTTTGGCACAGCTTTTCTCGCAATCAATTTCCTCAGAGGTCGTTTCGACTCCTCAATCTTGCTTCTCGTGACTCTAGACACTTTCAAAGGAAGTTTTTGATCGGTTTTGGCGTTTTTCTTAACGGCCTGTGCTTCGTTCGCAGGTTTCGTCAGATCTTTTTTCTTGTCAATTGATTTTCGTCGACTGTTCGTAACCTCAACTCTTTTTGGGCTAAGCAATGAAGTAATTGACGTGGCTAGCCGTCCAGATCTAGTTCTCACAATCTTGGCATCCTTTCTCAACATCTTATTTAAAAATTATTTGATAGCTACATTAATTATCAATATATAAAATAAACTGGGCACTTTAAAATAACGGTGAAGTTGTAAACAAACCTCTTAAAATGGCGGGCGAAGAATTGTCAAAAATCTAGTGATTTTAAGTGGGCCAACTTGGTAACGCAACTGTCAGTGCCATGTTCAACAAATTCAGCGACATTTCCATTAATTGTTATTTTTGATAATAATAAAAGGATTCAATTAATTTCATATAAAATGGGGAGTTACGGTAAAGCAGTTATGACCGGATTTATTTGTAGGCTATGTTCGGAACACAAGAAAACTGTGATTCACCTTTACAGTGCTAAAGCGAGAGAACTGTCCCTTTTAGAAAAAATAAAATTATTACCGATTACAGTGAGTATCCGAGGTTTTTACGTTCGTAGTTAACAAGATGTCGTTTTAGGTAGAGAGACTAGACAACCTTCCGAAAACGGTTTGTGAGCAATGCATCGAAAGATTAGATATCCAATACAACCTCGCACAGAGAATTCGTAGGAGTGTAACAATTCAACGTAGCCACAGATTATTTCATGTAAGCACATTTAACTGATTTAATGTTTTGTGACCGGTAACATTGCAGACCAACGGACGTTGCCCAGTCGAATGCCCGCTGCACGACATCAGTAACCCCCCCGCCCGAGAGAGTACAACAACAGACCCCACATTCTGATTAAATTAGTAGGAATAAGACTGAACGACTGAAAATTAATTTTGTAAGTGATTTCTGCTTTCAGATTGTGCAAATTGTGTGTTTTAGTGGTAATTCTTAAAATGAGATTTTTATTCGAAATTAAAGGTGTGATTTAAGGGAACTGGTTGTTGATTCTTGTTTTATTGAATATGTTTATTTAAAATATATCATTGTAACATATATAAAAACATCCTATATCATATTTTCTTAAATATCACAATAAATTATGATTCTAGTTTACAAAAATTATCGTCATACCTCTAAGATCTATAAGTGTTAGCAGTTAACAAAAATATATCTACATACCGAACTATTTTCTTTGTTTTAATAGAACCTTAAAATATGTACGGGGGCAATTCAGAAACGTATGACAATGCTTTTTGGCAACGAAACTACGAGCTTAATAATAATACTGAACAGTGGAACGGTCATCTGTGAATTTTTAGTAATTTTGGCTTGTACGGTGTTTTTTAATTCCAGAAAAAAAATTTCTACTAAATGTTGGTAGCGATCAGTACTATGAACAAAAAGTAAAAACAATTTTTTTTCACAACCGTTTCTGGAATTAAAATACGCTACAGTGTGCCACTTGCTCGTTATTTTTATAAAAATATTTAATTTCCATTAAAAATATGAAATATTCCGCAGGTCACAATTTAAAAATATAAATTAAATAAAACCCAATTTGGCAGAAATAAAATTGTAGTTGCGAGTTTATGAATTACCCGTACATTTTGTTACAAATATTTACGCTGATTGCATCTATTCTCAGGTAAATGTCAACAAAAAAATATCACTCGTTTATCAGCGTCGCTTGTAATTTGGTCATGTTACTACTTTTTGTGTAAAGAAAGAGAAAAAGGTGTGGCGGTCTTGTCGAGCAGGTACGAGAAAGGAGGGATCATCAAGGGATCAATTACCTAAATTCTACAGTGAGTTTAAATATGCGATGTAATATCAGACATTAATGACATTAATAACGTAATTGCGATATTACAGGACATTCCTTGTAGTTAACAATTAATATGTACAATTCGACAACATCCCTGATTGACATACAAGTATTGGTGCATAGGTTCGGTTAGAAACGTTCGGAATGTGGTGTGGGTATTAATTCAAATCGTTCCTTTTTCCAAAAATTATAAAATTGAGATCAGTTTCGGATATGTTACTTTTGGAAAATGCAAAACACAACTACCTTCTTATTAATACCCGATTTAATGAAAGAGTAAAGGAAGCAAATGACACTACCTGCCGGTCCAACCTCTCCAAATCGAGGCTATACTAGCAGCAGCGCTCGTCACCACTCCGCCGACCATGCTAGTCGCCTGTTGTGTGCTCGTCATTTGCACAGAATGAATGGGATTCACAGGGCCCGGCTCGAGACATTGAACATGCGGCACCTTAAAAGCAAACTTTAAAAATATACAACGTTTTTTATTTCCAGACACAGTTTGAAGGCTGTAAAAGAATTTTTTTTATGTTCATGTTTCATCCGTCAGTTTAAAAATGTTACTTTAAAATTAGAAAATATAGTACAAAACGTTTCTGTCAAACTGTTTTCAGAGAAACTTCCAATGAGGAAAACTTTTGAAACATTTAAGTAATTAGATTACTACTAACATAAAGTAATAAAAAATTTTTTTTTGTCATGTCTGGAAATCAAAACACACTATAGTTTGTTTCCAATTACTTACTGCTTCCCATTCGTAGGGCAAAGCGTCTCCTTCTTCAGAGTCCGAATCTTCGAAGTTCTGTAAGTCATTGGCTAATTGTTCTTCTAAATTTTGAGCTTGTTGTGCGTCTACTTCGAGCGGTCCTTGCCTGCCCAAGCCGGTCACTTTGCTGTCGACGAGCTGCAAAATGTTGTGCAAGGTGCGAAAGGCGTGCAGAGACTGGACGTCGGTGTTCTGCGAATAACACAGCTGCAAAACGTTGGCGTTTAATTTCGCCACTTTACGACTGAACTGCTGCTCGTTCATATCGTTGCTACAAAATTCACTGCAAAAAGAGATCGATTAAATGTTGAATTATATTTTTTCGGCCGGTTTACCTATATAACATTTTATAGGGTAATTGTACGTCTAAGTAAAACGATAGGATATTAACAAGCTGCGCCGTGTATGTTAGGGCTGCACTAATACTATAAGCGGGATTTCGTTCTATTGCCGTACTGGTGCTCGCACCAGGTACCGCGTCTTTATTTTGGGTGACTAAAAATAAATAAATTGATGAAAACATTTTAAACAATCGTGAACTCACCCCAAACATTGTAAGCGCTGTAATTCCCCGAACCCGATAAACAAGGGGCTACAATCGAATATTGCAATTCCCCGGAATTATCGGTGTATACCCATCGGTCTTTTATGTACGTCGTGTGGCTGGCTTCGGCCAGTGCACTTACCATGTCCATTTCACTGCTTGAATCGATTTCACTGAAAATTAAAATTTAGAACATAATACAGTGGAACCTCTTGTCTATAACAGTCAGTCTGAGAAGAGTGAAATTGTTGTTTTAATTAATTTATGTTGGCAGTAGTGAGTACTTGCAATTTTGACAGAATCACTTGAATATTATAAAATATTTAATATTGAAGAAGCTTTTTTTGGCAAAAGTTACATTTTAGGCTACATTTCTTAATTTTTAAATGATATTAATATAACCTTAAACTGTCAGTGTAAAATGCTAGTATCAGCGCATTACCACCAACATAAATTTAAAAAATATCATTTCACAGATTTCTAACGCTCTTCCTAATTTAAAAATGGACTGTAGTGTGGATACAAACAAAATAATCAATCATTCTCAGCAAAAAAAAAACACAAATGCACTTAAATACCTGTCAAACATTTTAACCCCTTCTTAATAATAGCCATGCATTCTTGTAAGCAGATATAAGTACCCCTTTTAAAATAAAATGGTCAAGTAAATATATAAGTACTATTTTTAAGAAACGCCATTTTGACAATTGTCGGATTTCAAATTTTAAGTGGCTAATTTTAAAATTTAATAATTTGTGTCAATTCCTCAAATTTCATAATCCAGTTGACCACATTTTTAGTTATAAACATATTGTCCATTTTTAAACCAGGAGGAGCGCGTTTGAAGGCTATGAAATTATTGTTTTATTTTGTATTGGTAGTAATTAGTGCTCAATAAAAACCTATAATCCATTTTTAATTCATAGGTGTGATTCAAAAATATCGCGCCAAAAGGTAGGTTTTTGATTGGCTGCAAACGAGCCGGTTTTACTCTGATTAAATTATAAAAAAAGTCAATCGCCATATTTTTGAAACAGCCGATTAGATTTTCGTGTTATAGTAGCTAATTGTCGTCAATTATTTATACTTTATTCCGTTTATTATATTTATAGAAGCAATAAAAACATTTTGCATTGTGCATCGGCGTTGGTTTTATTACAAACAGTGTTTTTATTGTGCAAAAGTTAACAAATACTAAAATTCAAATTTGCTGCTAGAAACATTTCAATGTAATTTGTTCTTGCAATTCCACTCTTCTTCCTAATTTAAAAATGAAGTACATAGAATGTTGACAAACACTACAGAATATTTAATATTGAAGACAAAGCTTTCCTCATCGAAATGGTCATATTGCTTCCTTTCACAGAAACATTTTTCGCTGCATTTCCTAATTTTGAAGCGACATTAATATAACCTTAAATTCTCAAACGCGAAATACCAACATAACCAAAAAAATTATTTCACTCTTCCCGGTTTAAAAACGAACAAATACAAGCAAATTCTACTATGCAGAGGTTTTACTGCATCAAAAATAAAACTGTAATTAATTACCTCTTAGGTTCAACGATTGTAATTGGAAAAATGTACTTGATTAGCTGATCGACTCTGATTCGTGCAATCGTTTTTAATTCTTCTTGTGCGCACAACAGCTTCCTCTTCAATTCCTGGATCTGTTCGCGCTTGTTGCAAATGTAGACATCGACTTTCTCCACCTCGACAGCGTATCTCGGCAAATTCTTGGCCAGATTTGCGTTCCTACTATTCAAATCGTTCAGCCTCTTCGCGTTGTAAGCCTGCTGCTTTTTCTTTTCGTCGAGGGCGAGCTTGAGCAGCCTGACCCGCTCCTTCGACTGCCGGGTCTCGCAAGCCTGCAAGAATCAGACGTGACGTGTGATCAATTAAAATGAGAGTAAAGCTCACCAGAAACACGTCGACTTTTCGATTTTTCTTAATCAGTTCCAGGCATCTCTCTTCGGTGGCCCTGGCTTTGTCTTTGGTGCTCAGCCAGTGGTTCTCCTTGTCCGCGTATCTGCGATTAAAAATTTAAATCTGACGTAATTCGTCGCCCGCCGTATTTTTATACCTCTCAGTGGGAGATTTTGAATGGCAGAAATTTCCGCTGCGAACGCAGTCCTTGCAGTGGAACCTCTTCTGGAATTTGCTGCACAACTGGCACTTCTGGCTGTTGGGGCTCAGGCGGCTGCCACTGTCCAGGGACGACGACAGATGGAAATCTTTCGGGGCCGTGCTACTTTCGTCAGAACTGCTCGTCGCCATAACAAAACTGTAATCCAGAACACTTTGTTCTCGGCGAAATAATACGAGTCGCACTGTTATCACATTTATTCATCAAATTAAAATTAAATTTAAAATAATACACAATTCGTTTATACAGCCTCGATTTACATCTTTGGTTTATTACGAATCAAATAGGAATTTCAGATCAGCTGAGTACAATAACATTGTTAGGAAAGTAACCTCGAATGAAGTATCCGCACGAAAATGGCGGGCGATTCGAAAACGACAACACCGCCGCGTCGCAGCTGTTCATAAAGTCACCCAATTAAAGCGGCACAAAACACAATTTTAATTATTATTTAATGCTAAATTATTGTAGTCAGAACTATTGAAAACAATTTGGTGAAATTGCTTACTTAATTTATTTGAGACTGTGTGAATTTTTGTGCTAAAGACGATCAAGGAATTAAAATTTCAGTAGTGTCTAGTATTTAGTATTTGCAATGGTAGTCAGAAGAGCAATTTTTTTTGGCACAAGGACTGCGCCGACTGGGCATTTTGAACGACTTGTAACATGCTAGTAACTATGTACAGATATCTCATCGATTGTGGCCACCTTATTGGGCTTTAATTGAAAGTTATTTATTTGAAATTTGATGATTTGGTATAAGGCTAGAAATTTCCAGTTTTAAATGTTAATTGTTGGCGTTAATTTTCGAGAAAAAAAAATATAAAAATAATATCTCCCAATTTCGTCAAAATTCACTTTTCGAGATCAATATGACTGAAACAAAGATATTCAAAGTTAAAAAAAAAAAATCCAAAAGCTGTAATTAGTCTAAAATTTTCTTATATTGGAATCTTAACAGTAAAAGTAATGTTTTATGACTGTAAACAGTCGTTAGTGCCTACCAGTAAAGTTAAGTACGATTTAAATTTATGGCATTGTAAAAATTTCTCCGAAATTGGAAATAGGTAATTGTTACATCGAATGATCTATCCCTTTTCCATAATCGCACCGAAAATATTTCAAACGAAAAATATAATAAGTCGTCTTCGAGTACACTTTAAAGTATCTTCATACTCGTAGTCGTAATTTATTAGAGGACTTACAATTGACGTAAATTTTAGAAATCTACAAGAATGTAAAAAGGCTTGACTTCGGTACGCTCCTGTTGTTCACATCGACCGGCTTCCACTCGACAGTGATAAATTTTTACAATGCCATAAATATAAATCGTACTTTGCGGATAAATACTAACGACTGTTTAGAGTCATAAATTATTACATTTTCTCTTAGAATTCCAATATAATGGAATCTTAGACTAATTACAGCTTTTGGATTTACTTTTTTTTACTTTGGACATCTTTATCTAAATCATACTGATCTTAGAAGTGAAATTTCACGAAATTGGGAGATATTTTTATAAAAAATCAATTTTCATTTCTTTTCTCGAAAACTACATTTAAAACTGGAAATTTCAAATTTCAAATAAATAACTTTCAATTAAAGCTCAATTTTGAGGGTTGTGGCCACAAGTGATGGGACATCCTGTACAAATGTACCAAAATGTATACATTTTCCATACAATGATATGGTATTAAGATCGAAAATAGCTATTGTGAATCACAACACTAACAATACAAAACAAATTGGCGATAAGATACAGTTTTCAAAAGCTACATGAAGTTGGGTGTTGAAAAATAAATACGCCAAATCGACTAATATGTGGAAAAATGAAATTATGAAAAAAGTATTGACAAAATTAATTAATTAATGAGTAGAAACATGATACCTATACCAATTTTCTTAGAATTAAAAACATACTGGCAAATTAAACCAACAACATTTTTGTGTTTTGTGCTGCTTTAAGATCAGGAGCTCAGGTGACGTTACGAACGATTCACACAAAGTTTGTACTTAAATATTATCATTTATTTGTATCTGAGTATTCATCTTATTTTACAATACACTTATGTTCACACATCATGTCAGCAGCGATTGAAAAATAGACTCTCAAAAAAAAATTGTGACCGGACAAACGCTTATCATAAATATGGATGGCTGTACAATCATGTAACAATGCTAATATGATATGAAAAATGATAGATTTATTTTTGCAGTGACAATAAATGTTTGTCTTGACGCACGCGATTTAATATAAATTTATTTCAAAATATATACTTCTCTCTGCACGAACTTTTATTGTCACTTTACAATAGCTAGGGCTCGATAAAATATGATCCTTAAAGTTTACTTACTCATTAAAATAGCGTTACAGAGGCATAATGTACAATTAAACGCCCCGCGGAAAATGACCTACAGGCTCACAAAAAATACCTATTTACGACACATTTTTAATCAGTAACTTACTTAAAAAAATATATCAACACTTAGCTGTTCTTAATCATTAAAAAAGAACGGTAACTACAGCGGTCATGCTTAGGCCTTAATACAAAAAAAAACGGAAGCAATAATAACAAGCTTTTTACAAAAAAATTCTCAATGAAACTCTCAATTTTGACAATCTTCTCGCATCCTTACATATTATGATTTAGAAACCATCGACATCCTGCAATAAACTTTAACTTTAATTATTGAAATACCCCATTCCTTAACGAAATAAAATTCATGCACAGTTAGTGCGCGGCTAAATGGTTAAATCATGCCACACTGCGCGCGCGCGGTTCCCAAAAAGCACATCAAACTCGTCTCTAGCGAATTACGTCCTAAGTTTTGGATTTATTGCCATTCAATTTATTTCGACGAAAATAACCCCAACACAAGTCTCCCTATTTACATTCTAATAACAAGTTTCCCTCCTTGTATCTTACACATCTTTTTATTTACAACTATACATAGATGATTTGAAAATTATCAAAAATATTACAAACACATCTAAGTAATTACAATTGTTTTATTGTGCGATTGATTAACGAACGCTACAAGCGAGCACGATAAGAAAAATAACACACAAATGCCATCAATTACCTACTTAAGTCTTGGTAGCATCCCCCATTCGTACGTTTAAGACATGGAAAATCGTTTAAAATAAAGTACTGGCTTAAAAAACTTTGTTGTGACGACCCGCATTTATTAAATAAGGCTCGATAAGTACCGGATTGCAGAATGTACGAGAGTAAGTCAAAAATGCCCCCAACTTGAACCTGAACGCCAATTCTACCAACTAACAAATCGCGACGAGTGAAAGGAACCAGTCGAAATTGGGAAGAAAACAATTTTCTCGAGTTGGCAACCCTGATATTGTCAAATTTATCGAATTAGGACTTATTAAGAACACATTCATTTTGTTATATTTGAATTTTTGCGTTGACGCCGTTGCGTGCAAAATGACACACCGTGTAATATCTCAACTTGACGTTTAAATAAGTTAACTCAGATCTGAATTAACAGAAATAATATTAAAGTGGAAATTTATGTGCAAATTTTGGGTAAAAACCCCATCCTTGTTTTGAAAATTAAAAATTTGAAATAAATTGAGGAATCAATACGAAGCAGTAAAATGGCGCACATAATACAGGCGCATTTTGAAGCAAACGGTCATTTTACACACTAGTTGATAAAATAACTTTTCCGCCAACTTTGAAATTGTTTTCAAATTATAATTCTGTATTTTGAAAGAAAAGGATTAGGTTGTTATATGAATATTTTAATTGGGTTCATAATTTAACAGTTTTCTATTAAAATAATCATTTTAGAAAGTATGCCATTTTGCACAGCCTTCCAACGAAATTTTTTGCGTTGACGTCGTTGTGTGCAAAATGACATACCGTGTAATAGCTCAACTTGACGTTTAAATAAGTTAACTGAGATCTGAATTAACATAAACAATATTAAAGTAGAAATTTATGTGCATATTTTGGGTAAAAGCCCCCCATCCTTGTTTTGACAATTAAAAATTTGAAATAAATTGAGGAATCAATACGAAACAGTAAAATGGCGCACATAATACGGGCTCATTTTGAAGCAAACGGCCATTTTACACACTAGTTGATAAAACTTTTCTGCTAACTTTGAAATTGTTTTCAAATTACACTTACGTATTTTGAAAGAAAAAGATTCGGTTGTTATATGAAGATTTCAATTGGGCTCATAATTTAAGTTTTCTATTTAAAAAAATCATTTTGCACAGCCTTCCCATCCATTTTCAAAACAAGCTGTTTGTCTTTATGTAGTTTTGAAACGTGCAAATAATTAAAGCATCTGAATTAACAGAAATAATATTAAAGTAGAAATTTATGTGCATTGCTAACATATTTTGTGTAAAAACCCCATCCTTGTTTTGGAAATTAAAAATTTGAAATAAATTGAGGAACAAATACAAAGCAGTAAAATGGCGCACATAATACGGGCGCATTTTGAAGCAATTTTACACACTAGTTGATAAAATAACCTTTCTGCTAACTTTGAAATTGTCTTCAAATTACAATTCTGTATTTTGAAAGAAAAGGATTCGGTTGTTATATGAAGATTTCAATTGGGCTCATAATTTAACAGTTTTCTATTAAAAAAATCATTCTAGAAAGTATGCCATTTTGCACAGCCTTCCCATCCATTTTCAAAACAAGCCTTTTCGTAGTCTTAAAAGGTGCAAATAATTAAAGCGTTAATGAGTGGGCAAACAAGCACCGAAAAACGGCCGATAAATTACCAAATCGTACAAAATACCAAAAAACCAGTTGACGAAAACTATTTTGCAATTTTCCAAAGACTTGCCTGCAAAGATTTCAAAGTTACTTTTAACTGTCCCCAAGCCGCAGTTAATTAATCACGCAGTTTTTAATAAATTCTAATTTTAAACGCTGATGTACAAAAAATACGTCGTTTGGAATAACGCGATAAAAATAGAACATCTCAAATGTGCGACACAAAAATAATTCCCGGCCATCTAAAAACGAAGTTATTTTCAAGCGCGAAAACTTTTTGACTTACCCCCGTACGCGTCAGTTTTATAAATCACACCGCACACTGATCAGAGTCCTGCACTATTATCCCAAGCGTGCAATCTCATAAAACTGGGTTAATAATTGTAAATCACAATGCACTGTTAATAAAGCGAACATGCTAATTCACATCTGTACGCAGAGAATATTCAATTCAATCGACTCTGGCACGCACAAAAAAGCAGACACTGTGTTCTTCAACTCGACAAATAATATTTAAAACAAGAATTTGTATTGTACACTAATTATTACATCACAAAAATACGGAAACCTAAAACTACCGTCATGAAATACAATTGGTACAAAATGAAGGTAACTTTAATATTAAAAGAAAAACAAGCAAAAAAAAAAATCGAAACATAAACACTTATTTAAATATCAAAGTAATTTATTCACCCCAAAATAAAAAAGGTAACATTCAGTGGTTCACTTACAAATAAACTCGGCATTAGTAAGAGGAAGAAGCTAAGTACTGTTTTTATAATTTCTTGTGTTTAGGACGTGTGTGATTTTATAAAAGTATAAATCGTACAATTTAAATCGTGATATGAGGTCGAGAAACAATTGTTTACATGTAAGCGAGACCAGGTAAGTAGTAGAATCAAATCAACAAATTAGTAAACAACGTCATAACCCAAACTTACTGAATCTGCTTCTTTCGGGCACAACTCCTTAAACACTTTTTCTATGTACGATCGCCTGCAAAAGAAAAAACATTTCAATCAATCATAAAAAGATTTTTTAGTCTTGCTGAAGTTTTAAAAACAACTAAAATGACAGTTTTTTGACCTGCGCTTGCGTACTGCTTTTATCGCGCATGCGCTATGACGCACAACAGCTCTCTTCTTGTCGATTATCCAACATGGACACAATTTTACTTTCATTTAATTGTTTGTAATGAGGTAATGTAAGTTGCTGCTTATTTGAATCAAGGTGTAATGACACCATCCATTTATAAATTGTTTAATGTAAAATTCTCTACATTTACTCATTTATTCTATTTATTAAGGGGGTCGATACAAAAAATTTTAAAAGAATTTAATTTTTGCATTATTTTCTGAACAAATAAATATTAAACGATTGAATAGAGGAATTTAAAAAACAATTTCTGGAATTTGCTAAAAAAAAAATTCTACAATGTGATTGGTTTCTTTTTTTTGTATAACGACTTTTGAGTATAAGAAATTTAAAAAATTGAGAATCCTTTATTCAGCAGCTCAGAAAGGCTTCAAATTAAATGTGTGCAAAATCTGGTTTAAATCCGTTGAACGGTTCTCGAGAAAAGTGTATGTAATTTTAAATATTTTATTAATTTTATATGCAATAAAAATTCTAAAACTGCTCAGGTTGCACGAAATGTACACATTTTATTGCGCACATTATGCAATAATAATAACAGCTATCGTTAATCATTTTACTTCCTGTACTTCAAATACAAATTACTCATCATTTTCATTTAAATTCAATCGTTTTAATCAAAAGAATTTAAATTATCTGCGTGTGGTTGGAATTTTGTTGAATGCAAACCACACAAAATTACCGGATTTTGCTAAAATTATTATTATTACGTTTAAGAAACGTTTAAATATTTTTTAAATGAAAATTTAACACCTCCGGCATTTTTTTTTGAGAATTGCACAAAATCATCATAATATCGTTTTACGCAGAAGTGCGGGTTTGGTCGTTCGCGGTTCGGTCGGCGACGCGTCAAGACGAAATACTCACTTAGCTGCGAAACCGCCCCCAGGAGGCAAGCCATCGATATCCGAACCGATCAATTTCTGCAGCACATACGGAAATTCGAGTTCACCTTCTTGCTGAAGCAATTCTAAAAACATAAAAAAAAAACAAACATAATCACAAATTCATTGAAAACCAACGGCCGACAGAGGTGTGTATAGATACGTCAGTGGTCGTTTCTTAATCGTTGTTGAAAAAGCAGAGACACATATAGTTGCATGCGACCCACCTAAGCAACATACCACAGAAAGCGTACTTTAGAAATACATTTATTTTTACAATCCACAGAGAACAATATGTACAATAGATTAGCACACCAATTTACTAGAGATTCTTAATCACAAGCGCCGTATCAAGAATAAGCATTATAACAGTTAAAATGGGTACAACAACCTTTAATTCGTCTTTCGATCGTCGATTCCAGCTCGAGCTCAGCTTGGATCGCTTGCTGGGATGGGGTCGGCGCTCCGGGGAAGGCCACCAACACGATGCTCATGTTGTCACGGCTCCCCTGAAAAACAATCAAATTTCCATTAATAAATCTTGACATTAACTTATACAGGATTGGGATAAAGTATCGGTCACCGCACTAGTAAAACTTGAAAATATAATAATCGCTAGTAATACCATAAGAGCTTTGAATTTATCGATTCATTTACGATAACTTGTTGCGTAGCAACTTACAAAAGTGTAAATTTGATGAGTATTAAAAACGCAACAGCGAAGTTGGAGCGTTTTTATCATCAAATTTGCACGATTTAAAAGTTGCTACGCAGGGAGTTTGAGTTAATTAATCGAAGGAATCGGAATAAAATCAATAATGAAATTAATGGGAACTATTGTGTTTTTTAATTCCAGAGACAGTGAAAAATTATTTTTTTTACTTTATGTTGGTGGTAATGACTACTTAATACGAATTTTGGCAAAATCACTTAAATGTTACAGAATAATGAAGATAAAGTTCTCCTCATTGGAAGTTTCTTTGAAAATACTATAATTTTTATATTTTCCCATTTCTAGAACAGCAAACTTCTTAAATATTTCATTTGTTTTCATTGTTATTTTTGTTTTCGGCTTCAAAATCTTAATTAAATATTTGGCGTTTATGCCAATTTTTTCATAAAAATATTAGATTGGCATAAGCGACATTTTCCTACGCAAATACATTAGTATAATTAAACAAACAATTTGTAATATTTGGAAGCTAACTTACAATTGTTACAAGCAGAAATTATACTTTAAATTATTTGGAACTAAAATTGCTTAATTTAATAAGTTAGATAATATATCTGTCAGATAATCGTGGTTTTAGTTTTGGAGCTTATACCATTTTGATCTTTTCAGAAGGATGAATTCCAGGACGAAAAAAATATTTACTATGCTGCAGGAACACAACCTGTCAAAAAAACAAAAACTGCGACTTAGAAATGACTGTACCAAATGATAAGACTGAAACAATTAGTTCCAATCTCTAAGTAGATATTCAAACGCCAAATAATTGTGAGCAAATGACTGTACCAAACGATAAGACTGAATCAAGTAGCTTCAATTTTCTAGTAGACGTTCAAACTCCAAATAAATCCAAACTTCTAATTTCTTTGTAAAAGACCTAGTTTTAGTTTCGCAAAATAATATAATTTTTTTAAATAACGAAAATGATGAAATGGCTGTGCTATAAGAAAGTAATAATATTATAAACCAAGATTCAACTATGATATTATCAACTAATGATATGATTTTGACTGAACCACTACCTGAGATTTTTCTATGTATTGCTGGACCCTCAACATTGGTCAACAAAGATTACAATCTATTATTATTATTATTATTATTTTGGGTATTTTAATTTTACCTACTTGTTATTTTGCTTTTTGTACTTTTTTGAAAAATTATAATTTGTGTTCAATTTGTTGCCCTTGTTTTTAATTATTATGGAATAGTATATTCTGTAACAAGTTTGGAATGAGGCATATTCCACACGAATGGAAGTTTGACACCCGAGCCGAAGGCGAGGGTGGCGGTCCACGAGTGTGGAATAGCCATTCCAAACGTGTTACAGACTATACTTTCTCTACGACTGTATGTGAAAATAAAAAGTAATAATAATAATAATAGTAATAAAATAATAACAATACAATAATACAATAGGTACAATACAATAATTCTCTATTTATATATTTTCGTTTTTACTTACTAAATTAATAGTAATATTTTGGCAACGGTTAAATGGGATATTTGGTAAGTTACAAACATTTGATGTGTGGTATTTGCCACATAAGAATGTGATGGCAACATTGTTAAATTCTGTATGGAACATCCTGGTGTAGGTTCGATATCTAAATATTCTAATATTTCATTGGCAACATTTAAGCGATTTTCAATGGAATTGTCGGTATAGCCTTCGGTCACTTCAAAAGATTTCCATCCACCATGTCTTTTTAAAGTTTCTATATTGGCCCCAGCATCTATCAACATGGTGGCATATGTCCGTATAAAGCAGTGGCTGGTGTAAGACTCTGAATTTAGTAGTTGCAACAAGATAACCACTTGTTTAGCCATGTTACCTAGTTTATTTATACCCATGACTTGTTTGGTGCAGCGACCTTTTTGAAAATTTACAAAAAAATTGTCTGTTGTAATGTTTGGGGGCCTTAAATCTGCATATTTTTTAAATGTTATAAAATTCTGCATTGCTGGTGAATTTTCTAGAAACCTTTATTTTGGCATCAGGTACACTAATTAATACTGAATTTTCTAAGTATTTTATATCTTGAAAAAACAATTAATAGCAACTCTTCATTTTCTGTATTTATTTAGTTAACTTTGTTGAAAGATATTGTTTTTAAACTTAAATCATTAATTTATTAAATTATATTACACTTACACTGCACAAAAAGTATATTTAAACAGAGATAATCACCAAAAAGGCACAGGACAGTTCAAATTGCTTAAATCGTGTGACGCGATTTTTTAAATCTAGTTTTGACAAATTGAAAAAAAAACATCTCATAATAATAATTTTTTTTCACCTCCTTCGATTAAAAAAAAAATAGTTGCAATCGAGGGCGCTGGTGGTAGTCATTCCATAACAAGTAATGGTATGAATATTCCGTAACAGGTGTAAAGAATAGCCCTATTCAATGTTCAAAAATGATCGCAGAATGCATGTATTCTAAAACAGTCGTAGAGAAATATTATTATTACACCATACCTAATTTTCATAATTATATGACACAAACGCCAGAACTGTATAAAAATGGCTAGGGAGCATAACTAAATGTCACTATCGAATAGACATAACCAACAAATAAAAATTTTCATTATTCCTCAAAAAGAAAAAAAAACATTATCTAAAATAGTCCTTTAAAGAGATAGAAAATTTAAAAACAAAATGCAACAAAAAGAAGTTTGGCTGATTAAAATACAAAAAATTTCAAAGAAACTAATCGGTTTTTCTTCCTCCTGTAAATTTTACCAAATGGCGTTTATGTCATTTTGGCATAAATCCGTTAAAGTAAAAAAAATATTTTTTCAGCCTAACCTTTCCGGAATTAAAAAACGTGTGGTACACCTGGCAGGAATCTCTAAAATTTCTTTGAAGTCCTTGCATTTTAAACAAGCTTTCTAACCACAATTTTAGGAATTCTTACGATTTTGGGACATACCTTGTACAAACAGGTGTCGATGACTTGACTGGTGACTTCTTCAAGGTTATTGGTAAGCAGAAGGCGCGAATGGATGTACTGGCAGAGATCTTCATTGCTCATCACGTCCCAAACTCCATCACAAGCGAGCACCAAGAACTCATCCAAGTTATCGTCGCGATCCCTGATGAATACTTCAGGTTCAGGCGAAACTAACTGTTCACACGGTCCTCGGCCCTCCACATTCTTGTACTCATAATCCCCGAGCGCTCGACTGACGGCCAAGCTCCCATTGACGCGCTGAATCATGACGGAACCACCAGCTTTGATGATCCGCTCCCTCTCCGTCGGCAAACCGGGTTTGTGGTCCTGCGTGGTGAACACGGGGCTCCCGGCACGACACAACACCGCCCTAGAGTCTCCACAGTTAGCCACATAAACCAGCCGCGGCGAAACAAATGCACAAACAGCCGTGGAACCGCTCTTGTCCTCGCCCGACGACATCTCAGGTAACGTGCGCATCTTATTATCTAATTCTAAAAACCCGTTGTGGATGCCCTTCTTCACGTCCTCGTGGAACTCCTCCGCCTGCATGATGGCCTCCAGCAGGTGGTCCGCGCAGTGGGCAGAGACGCGCGCGCCGGCATGTCCGTCGAAGACGGCGAAGTACGACCAGTCTTTTAGGGCTCCGCCTAGGTCGGTCTTGGCCATGTGCGCGTCCTCCATCTCGACGCGCCAGCCCTGCATGCTGGCGACGCCATACCGCAGTCCGTTACCCTCTCCTTGTTCCTGAACTTTGTCTGTCTTTGGTTTATCGAGAAATGCTCCCATTGTGTGATGTGCACTTTGTTTAAAAAAATAACTGGCTGTCCCCTTATCGGTGCTTCATTTTTCACTGCAAATTCTGCATTCCTGAAGGAAAGAAAGATTATCGTTATTGTTTTTTGCGTTCGCTGGAAATGTTGTTAATTTTGACACAAAACGCTGTCAAACAATTGATTCGTCGAACGGGACGATTCGGTGTAGCGATTATCGCAACCTACCTCGGTACAGCGAATCGAAATAATACTCCAGATTGCGCAATTACACCATACTTCCTATGATTTATTGTATTATTATAAACAAGACGATTATTTCTAAAAAAAATGGCGGAATTAAAGACGTTACGCGTGCGCTTTGCTAAAAATAGAATTTGAAAATGACGTAATGTTGGCCCAATCAGCTGCTCAACTCGCCAATAATTCGCGCTTCCGCCGACAGGTGGCCGAAATTGGGGAAAGCCGCTAAAATTCAAACTCGACGAGTTTGATGTAAATCGCTCGATTTTACGCGAAATTTTAAAAATATCGATGTTGTGGTTTTGTGCAGTTGCAGGAAACCGTGACCTGGAGACCTTGACCGGGACGCGGCGTGTAACGGTTCTAAATCGACCCAACCTTCGACCTCATTTCCTCATCCTGGTTTATTTTTGGAGCGACCGCGTTTGTCCTGCGGGAATAACGCCCGTAAAGCGGGTAAAAAATCGCCGTTTGCAGTTTTGATTAAATGGCGCAAATTTACGATGTTAGGATTAACCCACAAACATTGGAAAATTGTGCAAGTTTTTGGGCAAATGGTAAAAATTCTTGCTCTGTTTTGTGTGGTTTGAAGGTTAAAAAGAGGTCTTTAAATTAATTCGATTAACAAAATTAACGAAATTAAGTTTTTTGAAAACTAGATGGCGCATTAAAAAATTTGTTAAACTTAATTATTAACCGTAATTTTTTAGTATTCAATGTGAAAACACAAAAGGCAAAAAGAAATTGAAAATTTTTAAATTTTTAATTTTTTTAGTATTCACTGTGAAAGCATGAAATGTGTCAAGTGAACAAAAAAGAAAATTTGAAAAATTTTAAATTTTGTAATTTTTTTGTATACAATGCGACGCGAAATGCAAAAAAAAATTGAAGAATTTAAAATTTTTTTAAAACATATGTCAAGAAATGAACAAAGAAAAATTTTGTGAATTTAAAATTTTGCAATTTTTTAATTTAATTTTTCTTTTCAATGTGAAAACATGAAATGTCGAGAAATGAAGAAAAGGAAAATTTTAAAAATCTAAAATTTTGTAATTTTTTAGTATTCAATGTGAAAACACGAAATGCAAAAAAAAAATTAAAATTTAAAAACTTTAATTGTTTTAGTGTTCAATCTGAAAACATGAAATATGTCAAAAAATGAACAAAACAATCTGAAAAATTTACAATTTTGTATTTTTTTGGTATTCAATGTGAAAACACGAAAGGCAAAAAAAATTGAAATTTTTTTAATTTTCAAGTTTTTTAGTATTCAATGTGAAAGCATGAAATATGTCAAGAAATGGACGGAGAAAAAAATTTAAAAAATTTAAAATTTTGTAATTTTTTAATTTAATTATTTTTTCAATGTGAAAACATGAAATGTCAAGAAATGAACAAAAAGAAAATTTGAAAAATTTTAAATTTTGTATTTTTTTTTAGTATTCAATGTGAAAACACGAAATGCAAACATGATTTTTAAAAAATGTAAATCTTTAATTGTTTTAGTATTCAATCTGAAAGCATGAAATATGTCAAAAAATGAGCAAAAAGAAAATTTGAAAAATTTTAAATTTTGTATTTTTTTTAGTATTCAATGTGAAAACACGAAATGCCAACATAATTTTTAAAAATTTAAAATCTCTAATTGTTTTAGTATTCAATGTAAAAACATGAAATATGTCAAGAAATGTACAAAAAGGAAATTTGAAAAATTTAAAATTTTGAAATTTTTTAGTATTCAATGTGAAAATACGAAATGAAAATAAAAATTGAAAAATTTTAAATCTTTAATTGTTTTAGTATTCAATGTGAAGAAATGGACAAAAAAGAAAGTTTGAAAAATTTGAAATTTTGAAATTTTTTAGTATTCAATGTGAAAACACGAAATACAAAAATAAATGAAAAATTTTAAATTTAATTTTTTTTTAGTATTCAATGTGAAAACACGAAATACGTCAAGAAATACAAGAAAAAAATTTTAAAAAATTTGAAAAATTAATTTTTTTAAATTGTTTAGTATACTTTCGATCTTACATTCAAAAAATTTTGTTCTCGTAATTGTTTCATATCTTCAGCCGTTATGTAGGCACAGATGTTCGCACATCTGTAAATCTGCGCCATTAAGTGCATCAAAGCATAAATAATTGCAGAATGATGACAACAGTAATAATTAACACTTGTGCAAATACATAACATCTCCGATTATTTAAGCGCTTTATTGCAACATCACTTTCGGTTGAAAGTGCTTAATTTTAGCCGAAGTTCATATTATAAAAAACACTAAATTATACGAACAGATGTTTTCAATAGCGAACGAAAACAAATTTAGAATCCGCCTTTAATGAAGTTAATGTCAAACTGTAATTGAGCTATGATCATTTTAATAAATTTAATTTTATTGCAACTGCCACTTTATGTCTTAATAGTTTACAAGACAATTTAATACAAATAAAAATTTTTTTGGAATTTCTTAATTATTTTTATTATTAAATTAGGCACAAATTTTAAAATTAAATTCCAACTGTTATGAGTTCTTGTTCCGCATTTTGAAATTCTAATGGATGACCTGTTTGTTAAGTTTGTATGAATGTATAGAAAAAGAGGTTGGTAGCAAAAAGTGACGCGCAGAATGTATGTACAATGGGGCGTGCAAGGTATTAAATAGTAAACGTCTATTAGTATGGTCCTACAATAAAGGGTCTGTTAAATAGTGTAAAATGTATTAATCGTAACCATAATAAAGAAATATAAAAGGTTATGGGCCCAGAAAAGAAAATAACATAAAAGTTAGGGCAGACAAAAGGTAAACGATAACCTAAAAATTGGAAGCATGGAAACCGCCAAAACACAAATTATTCAATATCCACAATTAAGTACTGGAAACTTTAATAATTGGATCTTCAGAATAAAAGCAATTTTAGAAGAAAAAGGTGTAGTGGAAATTTTAGACATAAATTATGGAGATTTGGAATCCGATAAAGAACGAGAAGATTATCGACGTAAAGATGCAAAAGCAAAATCGCTTATCATACAGTGCGTTACAGATAAGCACTTGGATATCATCAAGGATGCAAAATATGCAAGCGAAATGGTGAAAGCGCTACGGGACATTTTTCAACGTAACAGTGTGTTCACAAAACTTACATTAAAGCGAAAATTATTGCTAGTGAAGCACAATAAAGGGCAAAGATTAGAAGATCACTTCTTAACATTTGACTCATTAATAAGGGAATTGGAGAATTTGGGAAGTAAAATGGAAGAAGAAGATAAAATATGCCACTTACTTCTATCATTGAATGAAGAATACGAAAATGTTATTACAGCAATAGAAACTGTAAGCGCTAACTTGACAATGGACTTTGTGAAATCCAGACTGCTTGATGAAGAGATGAAACTACAAGGTAAGGAAGTTAAACAGACTGAGACAGAAAAATCTTTTACAGCCTTTCCATTTACCTGTTATACCTGTGGTTTGAAAGGGCATAAAGCTAAGCAATGCAGGAGAAATACTGGAAAACAAAATAGGAGTGAAACTGGACCAGGAAGAGGTCGAGAGTTTCGAGGACGAGGAAGAGGAAATTATACAAATTATCTAGGTCAAAGGGACAATAAAACCGAACGAGCAAACACAACGGAATTATCATTTGTAGCATTAAGCACAGAATGTTTAACAGATGATCATTACTTTATTATTGATTCTGGCGCAACAGAAAATTTAGTCAAAGACAAATTGGAAAAATATATGACATCAGTCGAAAAAATGGAAAATGCCATTAAAATTAAAGTAGCAAATGGTGAGACCCTGACAGCAAACAAAAGGGGAGTATTAAGAGGCAAATGTGGAAATCAATATGTTAATATAGCAGCATTGATCGTCTCTGGATTAACACATAATTTAATCTCTGTTAGAAAATTAATGGATGCAAATCTAAAATTGAATTTTAACAAAGAAGGTGCAAGGATATATAAAGATGGATTGAATATCTATGCAAATTTAAGTGGAAGTTTATACACATTAAGAATTGAACCAGAAAATTATGAAAGAGTAAACAGTAGCATAGAGGAAAATTTATGGCATCGACGTTTAGGACACTTGAACAGATGGGGTTTGACGAAATTAAATCTACCGGTCAATAAAGAAGTATGTAATGAATGTATGGAAGGAAAATCAACCAGACTACCATTTGGAAAACAACAGTTACCAAGAACAAGAAGAATTGGGGAATTAATTCACAGCGATATTGCTGGTCCGGTAAAACCATCAACAAAGAATGATGAAAGGTACTATCAAACCGTCATTGATGACCACAGTCATTTTTGTGTCATATACTTATTGAAACATAAAGGAGAAGCCGGAGAAAACTTGATGCATTATATTAAGAATGTAGAAAACCAAAAAGGAATAAGAATACAAAGAATAAGATGTGACAATGGGGGTGAGTATACATCTAATGATTTACAAAGTTTTTGTAGAAACAAAGGAATAAAACTAGAATATACTCTACCATATTCACCACAGTCGAATGGGGTCGCAGAGAGGTACAATAGATCAATTCAGGATAAAGCAAGGACAATGATGATCGAATCAAATCTACCAAAACATTTATGGGGCGAAGCCATACAGTGTGCAGCTTATTTGTTAAATAGATCCCCGACAAAAGCACTATTTGGAAATGTACCGGCAAGAAAATATTTTGGAAAATTAGACTTGTCAAGGCTGCGAGTATTTGGATGTAAAGCATGGGCAAAAATACTGCCCACACCTTCGAAAATGGAAAAACGTGCTATTAGCACAAGAATGGTTGGCTATGGGAGCGCAAGCTATAGACTATGGGACCCGGAAACTGACCAAATTATAATATCGAGGGATGTAAGATTCGATGAAAATGACAGTAAATACATTAAGCAAAGTAATGAAAATAACGAAGGAAATAAATACGGTTGTGAAGAAGAGAGAGAAGAAAGTGATGTAATAAATAATGAAGATAGAAATAGAGAAGAAACGAGTGATACTGAAGGAGAAGAAGAAGGAACGATTAGAAATGGAAATAACGAAGAAAACCAGAATGAAACAATAACAAAGTCTGGAAGAATAATTCATCAACCATCACGTATGAATGATTACGAGCTGTATACGGCGTACTGTTTTTCAACCGATGTAGATGATCCGCAAGAATACAGCGAAGCGGTATCAAGAGATAAAGAATGGAGGGTTGCCATTAGAAGAGAACTAGACGCACATTCTCAGATGAAAACCTGGACAGAAACTATACTACCATACGGAAAACGTGCCATAGACGTTAAATGGGTTTTTAAGACAAAAGAAGATGGAATAAAAAAGGCAAGGCTTGTAGCAAAGGGCTTTCAAATTAAGGAGGAGAACTTCACGAATTATGCACCTGTGGCAAGAATTTCTACAGTTAGATTATTTTTAACATTCGCAATACAAAAATGTTATCAAATTCGACAACTAGATATTCCAACTGCCTTTTTGAATGGACACCTGAATTCGGAAGTGTATATCAAGTCACCGGAAGGACTAGAAGTTAATAAAAACAAAGTATTGAGATTGAATAGAGGACTATATGGATTGAAAGAAAGTCCGAGATGCTGGAATGAAAGGTTTGATAAATTTATGAGTACCAACAATTTTATAAGATCAAATCATGACTTCTGTCTATATGTTGGACACGACATTTGGATACTTATATTTGTAGATGACATCTTAATAACCGGAAATGACGATATGATCGAAAAAGCAATAATAGCCTTAAAGGAAGAGTTTAAAGCAAAGGATCTCGGAGAGATTAAAACCTTCCTAGGAATGGAAGTTGAGCGAAAGAAAGATAAATTGGAAATCCGACAAACCAAGCATATTACAAAAATGCTACAGAAATTTAAATTAATCGATTGCAAAGTAGCCAAAACTCCAATGGAGAAAAATTTCCAAAATGAAGAAAATGAAAATGTAATCAATATTCCTTATAGACAACTTATCGGTGGTCTCATGTTTGTCGCCACAACATCTAGACCAGACATTACTTTTGCAGTGTCGTATCTAAGTCAATTCCTGGACAAACCAACTCAAAGCTTATGGACTCAAGCAAAGAGGGTGTTAAGGTATTTAAAAGGAACAAGGGATAAGTGCCTGGAATTTAATTTAAAGAAGGATGATACATTGGAAGGATTTTCTGACGCGGATTGGGCTCGTGATCGCACAGACCGCAAAAGTGTAAGTGGTTGTGTAATATTTTACCGTGGTTGTGCTATCTCGTGGTACTCGCGAAAACAAAGCTCCGTAGCTATATCGACAGCAGAAGCAGAATATTTGGCTGCTGCCAACGCTGCTGCAGAACTAATTTATTTAAAAGGACTGCTCACAGACTTTCAAGTAAATTTAAAAGGTGTTCTGTATATAGACAATCAAAGTGCCATATCGATGATTGAATCATATGAAAACAGCAAGAGAAGCAAGCACATCGACATAAGGAGCCATTTCATAAAAGATCTAGTATTTAAGAAAATAATTGAAATACAATATGTAGAAACAAATGAAAATATTTCAGATATCTTTACAAAACCCTTGGATTGTTCAAAACATTTATATTTTTGTATTAAGTTAAGAATTGAATAATAGCAATTAGTTAAATCTGTTTCAAATTTAATTAATTGAGGAGGAGTGTTAAGTTTGTATGAATGTATAGAAAAAGAGGTTGGTAGCAAAAAGTGACGCGCAGAATGTATGTACAATGGGGCGTGCAAGGTATTAAATAGTAAACGTCTATTAGTATGGTCCTACAATAAAGGGTCTGTTAAATAGTGTAAAATGTATTAATCGTAACCATAATAAAGAAATATAAAACTGTTAGGTCACCGGTGATTAATTCTGGCTACCAAACTGCGGCGCGCCACAATATTTATTGCCCTTGCTCACAATGTAAGCTCCGGCAAAATCCGACCATCATTACAAACGTGAAAAGTTGCTCGAATATGGCGGGTCAAGCCTATCGATTAAATTGAGTGATTATTACCGGATTAAATGACGGCCTTCTGCAATGAATCCCGCATTAATTTTAAACTGACAGTTTCATCGTTGCGCGAAGTCGTTTCGTGCGTTGTTTAAATTGCACAAGATATGCGCGAGCGTAAGGGAGGTGGCCTATCCCGTCCTTAAAAGCGAGACGCCGTTTTATGGATACAGTGACACTTTGGGGCAGAAGAGGTAAGCGCGTCATGATTAATTGACTGATGGGATGATACGCGCACTACTTATGTTTATATAATCGGCTCATGAATACAAAGCTGAAATTTCTCTGCGTTATACTTCATTTTTTAATTAGGAGGAGTAAAATTAACCGAACAAATTACGCTGGAATATCTCTGAAAAGTAGTTTTGGGCGGCGAATTTGAATTTTCTGATAAGAACTGTTTGTAATAGAAGCAAAAACGATGCGCTGAAACACAAAAATCGCAAAAATTTTAATAATGTAATTTATGAAAATTAGCTATTATGGCACTCAAATCTAATCAGCTGTTTCGACAATGTAGCGAGTGCATATTTTCCATAATTTAATCGGTGTAAAACCGGCTTACTGGCAGCCAATCGTAGAGCTACCTTTTGGCGCGATAGTTTTGAATCCTCTGAATTAAAAAATGAACGAAAATATTGTGATGTTTTGAAGAAAATGGGAAAGTTATTTCTGGAAATGAATACACATTTTACGGCCTGTTGAATTTTCCACCTACAGCGACAAATGCCTCTCATAAATTCGCAGGTGACACGATTTTGTTTGGAAGTTTGTGTTTGGGGAGCTATCGCGCTGAAACCGTAACTGTGATAAATTTGTCACATATACGCCCTGCTTTAAGTTATTTTTCCTGAGCTTCTTAAACGATACAATATCCTGGCGCTTCTTTAATGTCAGATTGTTACGACTTTTTATTATCTTACAAAAAAAATTCGAAAAAAACACCACGTCGTAAATAGCATATAAAAATTAAAATATTTAAGTTGGAAAGAGAAAAGATTTAGTGTCTAGTGGCAGAGAGAATTTTTTTTTCGTACTTCCACGTTTTGGTTGACATATTGACTATAATTGTATTTTTACCTTAACTCATAACAAAGAAATAATTCACATTTTATTCTATTCAAGTAGTCAAATGTGTAAGAACAAAGTCAAAATCACCAATAACGTATATCCCAACCCGCTGTACAGTATCAACGACAATGATACCATAGCGGAGTGACAAACCATGAGTTCAATCTGGATCACACTATAGTTTTTAAGAAAATGATGAAAAAACATTGTAAAAGTTAATTATGTATAAAAAATTAATGTTTTCTTTAATGGATGGCCTTCGTATTATGAAATTAGTTCAGAAATGTGTGAATTGTTAGCCAAGTTGATGGCGGCTATTAGTTTAAAGTTACCACGTCCGTCATTTTCCCTGGCAGGTATTTAACACATTGGCAATGTTCTGCAAACCTTGAACAGGGATGTTGTTCGTTTGATTAAAGTGTACCTTGAACTGTAAATCTAGATTCTGTTTACAGATTAGCGGATCGATACTTATCCTCGATTGCGCCCTTAATCCGAAACTGATTAATCGGAAATATTTTAATTTTCCCTGAACGTTTCAGAGCAGGAAAATAGCGTTCGGTTGAGCTTATTTTTATAACTGCAATTGGGAATTCAAATTAGTTTTACCGCGTATCGATAATATAGGTAACTGTCGCATTGTGACGTCATGTTCAGGATAGAAATTTTTTAAAGTGATTTTTTGTATATATGTGGCATTATAAAAATTGGGAAAATTATGATAAAATTATCATATACAATACAACAAGTGGAATCGAGATTATCGATAATCACATGAGTTGGGATACGAAACATGTTGCGTGAGAAAATTTTTTAGGTTAGTTTCGGATGTGTCCATGATTAATGTTAACACTGGCACTCTAAATCTGGGCTACAACTTAATATCAAACAAACAAATTACAAATTAGTTCATTTTTTCTTTAGAATTATCGATGACTAATCAAATTATTACCAAACTCGAACAATAACAAACGCACATGGCACGACGTGACGTCACAACATGGAGTTCGTTTAGTTGAAGTTATTTACGCTAGAGTCGCATGTTTAGTTTGAATTGCCTATACCGGGTTTTTACTTTAACATTGAACATACGAAATAAATATCCCTACGTTCAATTGAAAAAAAAAAAATTTGTCATTCAGTCAATGTTTTGCAATCAAGCATACTCTACACGTCAATTTACTTTAGGTTATGTGTTATTAAATTGTAATGGCCAGACGTTAAAATAGTAAAACGATTTATTTATGTTATTTATTTATTTATGTTCATTTATCATTTCTATTTTCCATTTCCATTTGCCATTTTCGTTTTCCATTTTCCATTTGCCATTTCTGTTTTCCATTTCCATTTTCCAAATCCATTTACCATTTGCATTCACCATTTACCATTTTCAATTTTCCATTTCCATTTTCCATATCCATTTTCCATTTACATTTACGTTTTCCATCTTCCATTTTTAATTTTTCATTTTAAAGTAAAGACACAATATACCGAAATTTATTTATTTTTCATTATCATTATTTCCATAAAAGAAAACGCTGAAAACTGACATTTCCATCTTACGACATTGCTGAAAATCGTTCAAACGTTGACGTCATTGCCTCCAAAGTCACAATGATGCACTAAAACTTTCGTTTATTTTTATTGCAACAACTTTAACAACTTCCGGGTTTTGAAATGATTGTGTTACTATTTAAAAATAAATTAAAAACATTTAAGGAGACTTTTGTGTTGACAATATTACAACGCACAATATTTTTAAGGCGAGTTAACAATGCTTGTCATAAATTATTGGATTATGCAGTTCATAATTTATCTCGTTGGGACTTTAAGCTTCTAATTTATTTAAATGACATCTTTAAAGTCCACTTTACAACACCTTACCCTACCATGCGCCAGTTCCTGCAATAAAACGGCCATAAAGTGCAATGGAACTGAAAATGCAGTTCGTTTGATCGTAGCGCATATCCTCCTTAATGCGCAATATAATTTTCTAGTCGGAAAAATTCCTATTTATACCTGGACGCCCTTCGGCGACAAAGCGCGTCCCATCCTAGAAAAATTCCGTCCTGAAGCGAAACAAACAGTTGGCATGTGACAGCTTTTAATGGATCACTGACACAACAAAAATACAATTATGCGAAACGCACATCAATATTATATATAAATATTAACAGTATAATGTTTAACTACAGTACAAAAAATAACATAACTTCATAACACTGATCCTCAATATCAAATCTAGCATACGGGCCTGATAATATGTATACAACCATGCAAGCATCCTTGTAACATGGCCTGCAAGCGCCCGAACGTCGTGTGACATTTAATTTGCGGCAGAGTGTACAAACGAATCAGCTTTTGAATTCAGGTTTTTAATTTAAAATTTATTTTATTTACTCGCAATTTTGTATTCGCTCGGCTTCGCCAACGCACCGCCTCGCAAACACAAAATTTGCGCGCTAAAAAGTGACACTTCAGAACTTGGCTTTTACACAGAAAAAAAGTAATTAAAACAGGAATTTTTTACGTTCAGAATTCCAGCTTTTTAAAAGTTTTAAAGAGTTTTTGTTTTGATGTTCCACTGAAATTTTGTAGTAAACAGATTTGTGGAAGTTTATTATTTTCATAAGTTTTATTTGAGGAACGGCGGTTTACCAATTTAATTTCGTTCAATCTTAGTTATTCAAAATTTGTTACATAATATGCATAAACATTCAAAATGCAAGTAATTATCTTGATTGTCTTTTGATTAGATCAGTTGAGAATTTTGTTATTAAATGTTAATTAAGCCTAAATAATATCGTGTAACAGGTGTAACACAATGTTTATTTATATTCAGGCGGTTTTGCCTTGGGAATTCCTAAACAAGACCCGGCGCGCCAGCAATTCCGCTTAAAAAAAGAAAGTACCGCCTAAGTTGTATTGTTGAATGCATAATTTTATCGACAGAGCGTTTAGTTAAATTAATGTACACGTAGTTTCAAAAGTACTTCTGTAACTAGCCAAGGGGGATTCAAGTGTAATGTAAGTAGTTTGTGCTTCAAGTTTGTTGCAAACAAAATTTAAATAAAATATTAAATCAGGTTATATTAACTTTTTGTTTCACGATTATAATTTATCAAGACTTCTTTCAATTTGAAATAAATTTTCTTCAAAGTTACATTATTTACTGAAATTATTTTGATGAATATCTCAAAAAGTTGACTTTCGATTGTTCCCTTGCTTTCAGCATTGTAATCAGTCGAAAAAACAATAATTATTTGCTAATTTAGCCGACTCTGTAGCTCTAATATTAACAAAGTTATTAATGGTTGACGCTTAATATAAATCACCCGGTATATATTTTTTTAGTAAATTAAAAATGATTTAAAAAGACAACTCTAAGTTATCACTTCAATGAAAGACAAATTTCAGGAGCTTAGAAAAGACTGTGCCATCTCACCCGAAGATACCAAGCTAGCCATAATTCCCCTATTTTTTTATGCTACATTCATAGTTTGCCTGAGTTGCTTTTGTGCTTTTGATAAGTTATGATATTAACTGTCAGATTCATTCGATTGTTTTTTATGTTTTACTAATCGAAATTTTAAACTGTTTCATTGCCTACTTGATTTCTGTAGTAAACTGTGACAAAAACCTAAATTGCTTGTAACTTTTGCATTTCTAATTTAGTACTAATAATTTAATTTAATTAAATTAATATTTTTAACGAAATACCAAGCAGAATAAACACAGTCAACGAAGGAAAGTATTAATAATATTTGTACAACTTTCAGGGGATGTTACTAACAAATATTATAATTACTTTGACTTGCTGCAACGTAATCAGACAAATTTTAGGAGCTTAAAAAAGACTGTGCCATCTTACCCGAAGATACCAACCTAGCCATAATTCCCCTATTTCTTTATGCTGCATTTATAGTTTGCCTGAGTTGCTTTTGTGCTTTTGATAAGTTACGATATTAACTGTCAGATTTATTCGATTGTTTTTTATGTTTAACTAATCGAAATTTTAAACTGTTTCATTGCCTACTTGATTTCTGTAGTAAACTGTGACAAAAACCTAAATTGCTTGTAACTTTTGCATTTCTAATTTAGTACTAATAATTTAATTTAATTAAATTAATATTTTTAACGAAATACCAAGCAGAATAAACACAGTCAATGAAGGAAAGTATTAATAATATTTGTACAACTTTCAGGGGATGTTACTAACAAATATTATAATTACTTTGACTTGCTGCAACGTAATCAGACAAATTTTAGGAGCTTAAAAAAGACTGTGCCATCTTACCCGAAGATACCAACCTAGCCATAATTCCCCTATTTCTTTATGCTGCATTTATAGTTTGCCTGAGTTCCTTTTGTGCTTTTGATAAGTTATGATATTAACTGTCAGATTTATTCGATTGTTTTTTATGTTTTACTAATCGAAATTTTCAACTGTTTCATTGCCTACTTGATTTCTGTAGTAAACTGTGACACAAACCTAAATTGCTTGTAACTTTTGCATTTCTAATTTACTACTAATAATTTAATTTAATTAAATCAATATTTTTAACGAAATACCAAGCAGAATAAACACAGTCAACTAAGTATAATTTTCAGGGGCTTATCCATCTTATGTTAAAGTGCCATCTCAGACATTCTTTGGCACTTTCCTTTAAAATCCAATTAATATCGAATCAGATAGCACTGCAAGTTGCAGCCGTCATTAAAAGTTAACAACTTGAAAATTTAACTTTCTAGACTTATTTACTTCACTTCCAATATACTGTTAAGTTCGAAACGGTATCAAACGTGAAACTCCGGACGTAAGAAAATTTTCCAAGTCGCGCCTCGCTCCCCTAACGCTCTCCCTTATTGTAATATCAGAACGTCGTCGAATTGGCTGGCGGTATTATGACGTAATCGAGCGTCGCGTGCTAGATACGGGAGACGCTCGTCCGCAGTGCATTGTGGGGCATCGAGCCGACAAGTGCACACTCGCACAGACGAAATCGTCCAGCGACTGTTAAGCACCGACCAAAAAAAAATTAAATTAGGAAGTGCGGAACTTGTACTCCATGAATTTTAATTCTCGCCAGGAGAACTTTCGCTGAATGGTATTTTTTCGCAAACGTGCGACGACAGTGAGGCGAAAAAATCGACGCCGAAAGACAATATATTAAGAACACAAAGCAAAACAGGCTAAAGTAAGTGGCGTAAATTTAGACCGCCGTTTGGAGGACTGCCATCAAACTTTAAATTTAATCAGATGAGAAAAGAATAACTAAGTAGGCAATAAGACAATGTAGTGAAGTGTGCGCAACCAGAACACACACCGATGGGAGCTCTTCGGCACACCAGGAGCTTCAACGCAAGTGAGTACCGCCAATTTTTTCTAATCGCACGTTACAATCAGAAAAATTAAATTAATTAGAAAATCGGTTTTTTTTTAATCGCACGTTACAATCAGAAAAATTAAATTAATTAGAAAATCGGTTTTTTTTAATCGCATGTTACAATCGGAAAAACGCTGCTTTATTTATAAAATGTTAAAATCGTTCTGTTTTCTCTCAAGACTAATAAACACTCCGCGGTTTGGATAGGTACCCGATTTTTGACCGTTTCACTTCGTTAGAATTACAAACAAATTTAAAACGTTTCGCTTTTGCCAATTGCGACGAACCAGAAACAATCGGCGAAAAAATCTGGCACCAAAAATAAAAATGTTGTTGGCCATATCTCAGGACCGGATTAATAACTCGCCCTTGGGGACATAATTTTCCCTAACCTACCGTAATGAAATAATAAATAAATTTGAGTCTGGGATTGAAAGTCGAAAGGGACTTTGGATCGCGGCGTTTGTTTGAAAAGCGAAAATAAACTATTGAATAACGGGGTTATTTCGATTTGTTGGAAAGTTGGGCAAGTTTTAACGGCTGCCCGTTTCCAAGAGTTAATATCAACTGAATAGTTTCAGACTGTTTTCGTTTTATTGGGAGCTGGATATAAAATCTTGTAATTAAAACAACTGAGTAAACTTTCTTTCTAAATATTGTGACAACCAAATTTGATTAATTACATTCGATTGTGTCTTTGCTTTCGCCAGAAAAAACAACAACTGTTTGCCAATTTAACCGACTTTGTAGCTCCAATATTAACAAAGTTATCAATTAACACAACATAAATCACCCTGTATATATTTTTAAATAAATTAAAAACAATAATACAACTTTAAAGTTATCACATATAATACAAGTGGAATCGTGACTATCGATAATCGTATGAATTAGGACATGAAACGTTGTCAAAAATGAATTCCACGAGTCTGAAAGACGAGCGGAATTATTTGAAAACATGTTGAGTGCATCAACCCTTGGGATTATCAATAGTCACGATTCTAAGAATTGTATTCATCAGATTATATCACGAATGAACAATCTAATACTTTTTCTAAGAGTCGCAGAACTCGGTAAATTGGGCCCAAATATACTTTCGTGACAGTATTAGATGATTTATGGTTTTGTATGTTTTCGTCAATACTTTTTAAGGAAAAATCAACCAAACGCAATATTTTTTAAACTGTGACATTTCAGTTGACAGCATGGCACACCAGATGTGCGGAGTACCACGCGTGATTATCATTTATTAGTAAAATTCGAGTTTGATTATCATCTATTTATTTATTTCAGACCATTCATTTTTAATTAGGTATCGATAAAGTAATTAAAAATGTAAAAATAATGTGTCGTTTTAGTTGATGTAGTGTGCCATCTTAGCCTTGTGATGTTCAAAGGCAGCCCAGCCTGTTTTACTGCAACAACAAGTTTTTGCATTTTTTCGACATTAACAATGGCGACAATTTCTGCAAATTTAGAGCTAATATCAACAAAACGTTATGACATTGAAAAAAAAACTTGAATTGATATGAAAACGTGTCAGTTGGACAAATTTGTATGCTGCTCACAATCTTCCAATGTATGTAACTTGTCGACGATTTATCACATCTGCATATTTGAGTTGTCACAACATTTCATTTAGTAATTTCAATAGCCGTCTGCAAACTTATTACTTAAAAAATTACGATTTCCATTGCCAACATTTTACGTTCTTTTATATTCAATCAAAGTGCTTCAAACGCAATTATTATTCATTGCATCAGACCAAGACCAAACGCACTTGAACTTGCTGTTTGGTTAATAGCTTTTAGCGGGAAATCAGTTGATTGAACCTGGTGAAGAATTTGTTAATTTGTAAAAATCAGGTTTCTTTCCAAATTGATTTACAATCATTTAGATTTTTTCAACAAATTTTAATTACCAAAAGTTTTGAACATTTTGATTTAATTTGTTAAAATAAAGAAAAATGTGTTGGCTGATTGAACGTCCAAGTTGGTTCCACTTAATTTTGCTATTTTTATAATGGAAATGTAATTGCAAAAGAACAATAACACACAGACACGTTATTTGCGCGCCTGTCTGCATTCCTGCCAGTAAATACACACTCAATATTTATCTACGAACTCTAAGCGACCTAGCCAACTAACTACGGTTAAACTAAGATCATTACAAACTTTAAATGTCATTTTCTTCTTCAATTCAATATTTTTTTAATAAATAAAAGGTAAGTTCACTGAAGAAATTATCGCTTGCAACGTAATCGGCCCTCGTGTCCACTAAAAATTTCCTGATTGTTTAGCTTAGACCAGTGAACTGACTTGTTGATTGGATTGAAAATTAAGACGTTTAAGAAATATACATTTATTTGTGTTTATTTCCAAATTGACCAACTTGACCTACTCAGGTCTGACTATCATTAATGTTAATAGTAATAATGAAGTATTGTAATTATAATCCTTATTTATACCTAAACTGTTTGCAGTGTTCTTAGAACATTGAACTTGGTAATTCAACATTAAATTCTGCTGTTCAGCTATTCAAAGTTGCAACGTTTATACATTGTATTAATTTTTAATTCAGCTTCGGTATTTTTACAAGATAACTAAAAAGGTCAACAAAGTTATCACTATTGATGCAGTGACGAAAATAGTCAAATAGTCAACAGCACACTTTATCTGCTTGCTCTTATAAAAATTATCGTGACAACTCAGAAAATTAATTTACAATTTTTTTGGCCGAAAAGGTTAATGTGACTCGGATGAGGAATTTCTCTTTTACTTCATATTCAGAGTAATTGGTCCAAATTGCCTTTTATTCTTAAGACGAATTACACAAATTCTCAACAGTTTTCTCGCTTCAAATGATTCTCTTTTGTAGTTTCAATATAAAAATTAATTTCGTCACTCGAAAGGCACTTCAACCGAGAACAAAATCAACAACACTAACTAACATCTGATTTGATTAACTGCGATTCAGCTTTCCTTTAATCTTGGAAACGGTTTACATTTAAGAAATACGCTCTCAGAAAGCAGTTGGCGTTATGGATTGGTACAAGAATCTGATTACACAATGCGAAAACTACTCGGTTTAATTTCCGCCAACATCAAATCGGAATAATTTCAAAAACAAATATTGCTCCGTTTGCGAACACCTGTGCGCCTTTCGATGCACGATATTTAATGACGTCATTTACGTGCACGTTTACGTTTACGACGCGACGATTACGAATATAAATCACCGAGACGTCGGGACGATGGACGGCGCTGCAAAAAGATATTAATCACCCGGAAACACGACGAAATTGATTTAATGGCCTTATTTTTTATTTATTGAAAACGTTGCGATTTTTTTGTTATTGTCGCTTACAACGTAATCGGCCCTCGTGTCCCATTGTCCCCATTGTGCAAACGTTAAAAATAATAAAATTCAAATTTGCCGCCGAAAACTACTGTCTGGAAATACTCCAGTGTAATTGGTTCTTTCATTCCTCCTAATTAAAAAACGAACTGTAGTAATAAAGTTGTGTGAAGCGCACAACCAAATCGACTTTTCAGGCGAGAAAAAAAATAATTATGCAATTCCATGGACTTTAAGGGAATCCTTTTATTAATCACCCGGAAACACGAAACTGATTTAATGGCCTTATTTTTTATTTATTGAAAACATTACGATTTTTTTGTCATTGTCGCTTTCAACGTAATCGGCCCTCGTGTCCCATTGTACAAACGTTAAAAATACTAAAATTCAAATTTGCCGCCGAAAACTACTTTCTGGAAATACTCCAGTGTAATTGGTTCTTTCATTCCTCCTAATTAAAAAATGAACCGTGATAATAAAGTTGTGTGAAGCGCATAACTAAATCCATTTTTCAGGCGAGAAAGAAAATAATTATGCAATTTCATGGACTTTAAGGGAATCCTTTTATTAATCACCCGGAAACACCAAACTGATTTAATGGCCTTATTTTTTGAAAACATTGCGATTTTTGTTGTCATTGTCGCTTCAACGTAATCGGCCCTCGTGTCCCATTTTCCCCATTGTGCAAATGTTAAAAACACTAAAATTCAAATTTGCCGCCAAAAACTACTTTCTTGAAATACTCCAGTGTTGTTTGTTCTTTCATTCCTCCTAATTAAAAGATGAACCGTAATAATAACGTTGTGTGAAGCACACAACCAAATCGATTTTTCAGGCGAGAAAGAAAATAATAATGCAATTTCATGGACTTTAAGGGAATCCTTTTATTAATCACCCGGAAACACGAAACTGATTTAATAGCCTTATTTTTTATTTATTGAAAACATTGCGATTTTTTTGTCATTGTCGCTTTCTGCGTAATCGGCCCTCGTGTCCCATTTTCCCCATTGTGCAAACGTTAAAAACACTAAAATTCAAATTTGCCGCCGAAAACTACTTCCTGGAAATACTCCAGTGTTGTTTGTTTTTCATTCCTCCTAATTAAAAAATGAACCGTGATAATAAAGTTGTGTGAAGCGCACAACCAAATCGATTTTTCAGACGAGAAAGAAAGTAATTAGGCATTTTTTTGTCATTATCGCTTACAACGTAATCGGCCCTCGTGTCCCATTGTCCCCATTGTGCAAACGTTAAAAATACTAAAATTCAAATTTGCCGCCGAAAACTACTCTCTGGAAATACTCCAGTATTGTTTGGTCTTTCATTCCTCCTAATTAAAAAACGAACTGTAATAATAAAGTTGTGTGAAGCGCATAACCAAATCGATTTTTCAGGCGAGAGAGAAAACAATTATGCAATTCCATGGACTTTAAGCGAATCCTTTTAATCTTCGAGCAAATCGCGCGACCTCGACCTGCACCACTGATATCGGTCTGTGCTATTTTTCTTCAATTTCCATTCTCCCGGCGTTTTATACTTTTAGGTCATAATTGACCTACTTCCAATTCCATTTGTATTAATTCAGCGTCCAAATTTCCATTCCGGCTTGCTTCAATCTTTTCTGTCCCTGGAGATTTAATTGAATTCGCCCATTTGTTAAAACCGAGTTTTTTTTTATATTGCTATGAATGTGAAAATCACTAATTGTGCAACTTTAACGGTCTTCAGTAATTTTTGTTAAACGAGCTAAAGGCAGATATAGTTCCCCAATACTTATAGTGCGTTCATGGTTTCACGCTTTAAATAATTTACAACCGGATCTAAAAGGATTAGACAATATATTATATTATTATATTATATTATATGAGGCGTCGAATGACCTGATCGAATAATTAAAATCGGAGAAAACCCGGAAAGCCCGGAAAATTCAGTATTTCTTAAAAAATTCACAATCTTGCCATTTTTTAATTTTAAGAACTGAAACTGTGCACAAAGGGAGCTATTTATATGTACTTTAGTTATATTAAAGTATTGTTCGATTTAGGTACATTTGCTTAACGATAACATAAAATAACATAACATAAATAATAACTAGAATAAATAAAATAACTCATTAAGAGAAGAAGAAAGCGGGGCTGTACCAAGAACACTAGCAACGTTGCCTCTCTGTACAGCCAAACTTATTCGTTGCTTCAAATATCTTTTGGCTTGAGGATTTTTTTCTAAAAGAGTACCTAATTTACAAGATGGAAGAGCTTCAAGCCAAGCTCCAGATTCAAGTTCAGATCCAGCTAATAAGATAGCTTTTTGTGTGATATTTGAGGAAAATAATAAATTTTGAAATATTTACTCACAGATAGGTAAGTCCCAATTTCTTTGAATAGAAAGCTCTTTTGGAAGTAAAGACGAATTAGAAATTTCCTTCCAATAATCAACAGCCTCGTTAAGGGATGTAATTTCAAAATTAGAAAAACTAGAAGGTAGAATGGAAATAATAAGTTCAGAATTAGAAAATATAGAAGACAAAAAGGCAGGCGAGGAAATATCAATTATTTATACCTAATCCACCAAAACGGATTGGCAATTTGGTTTGAGTCCAAGATCTTATTGTAAATTTAATATTTAAAATTTTTTCCAAAGAAGAAATAACAATATTATCCAATTCAAGACACTCATTTTTACATTTCCAAAAAGGACATCTAAGATTATAAGTGAAATTAGGTATCCAAAAACAGTGGCGGAGTAAAAATAAACTAATATGAGGATTAATTTTACATAGATTTGATGAAAGTAAAGAGAATGAATCAATTTTTTTAGAAATGAATGGAGGAATTGCTGCATCGAAAATAGGACAACCACACTCAGAAAAAAACATTCTCGTAGGCAAGAAAATTCGGGCTTAAATTTAAACTTAATTTTGGCCCAAGACTTGGTCATTCTTGGGTTTTAAGAATGTTCATTCTTCTTGTCAAATTTAAGAATGGATCATTCTTGCTTTTAAGAATGTTTATTCTACTTGCCAAATTTAAGAATGGGCAATTCTCGATATCAAGAATGTTGATTCTATTTATCAAATTTAAGAACGGGTCATTTTTAATTTCAAGAATTTTTATTCTTCTTGACAAATTCAAGAATGCGTCGTTCTAATTTTAAGAACTTTTATTATTTTTACGAATTTTAGAATGGAATGCTTGAATTAGAGGAGTTTTAAAATATGAAGTTATTTAACATACGTGCTTTTATTAAAAGTAGGCAAATACAGTACCAAAAGTAAAAATTTGACAACGTCACATCACAATCTTTTGTTGAGTAGCTCACTATATTTAATAATAATAGGTTCAATAAAACATGATATTAGAAATAATTGTATAACTACTAAAAAGTTCGCAATAAAAAAATATTTGAGAAATTATTGTATAATTACATACTAAAGTTCACTTTAAAACGATAATAGGTTTTTTCTTCAGACCAAAAGTAAATTGAAATGTGTATCTATTATCTTACTATAAAAATAAACTTATCACAAGAAACTACACAGTCCAATACAGTTTTAATACATTTAGTTGCTAATTATAACAGTCACTTGATCTATCCTTTTTTCTAAGTATTTATTGTTGAAAATAAGGATAAGTGTTAAGACGTTGAGTTAATGCTTGGTTTCCAATTTTTTTTGTTGCTTTTCCTACAAATCCTGCACTTTGGTTTATTTTCTTTCCATGGGAATAATTGGCCGAAATTTACATCAATCTAAAAAACATTTACAAAATAGTTACATTGTTCTACAGATATTACAAGAATTTACCAAAATTGAACACTTTAAATATTGCAATAATGACCACTCGTCTATAAGTTGATCAATACTTTTATTTTTATATTCCTTTAGACGATAATTCGTGGTGTCTCTCCATTTTACGCAGATTTCTTCCCAGAAAACGGTCGCATTCGTGTATTTGAGCCACGCTTTTGTTTTGTTACATTCTTCCAAATAACTTATATCTACATCCACTAAAATGGATGATTTGTAATAATATAGATACAACATTAAAAGTATATAATCAAAATTATTTCTTTACCTTCTTCGTTACTATGATTTGTTACAGAAGCAACGGGTTTCGCCAACGCCATCTTTATTTACAAGCCGTGAAGCCATGCTTGGCAACACCGCATTAATGCACAGAAGTAGGCCGGGTATCATTGCACGTCGGTTGCAATCGAAACTTATTAAAAAATAACTAACATGAAATGATCCATACTACATCATTATTCTGATAGTATTAAGAAATAAAACAAAAGTTAGTAAGGGCAGGAAATTTTATTTTGTGGTATTTATTAAACATTAAATGACATTATTTACAAATAACATATTTTTAACGTTTACTCTTCTCTTTTGTTAGCGTAGCTAATTTCCTTTTTTTCTCTAAATTTTTAGTGCCATTTGTTTCTTTTGAATATTTTGTGTAGTTATTCAACAGAATATTTGCAAAAACAGAATACAATGTTTTAAACAATCTAGAAACATCGTTGCCACACAGACAATGTAATTCAAATTGTTAAAAAAAGTTATTGGAATTTAAGCTTAACTGTGTCAGTTGAATTAAAATGCCTTTTTGACAGGAAGATTGCAAAAATTTTGTTTCCCACACGCTATTAGCTACAATATATTCTAACAAAGCATACATATCAAAGAAAACACACTTAACATGGTAACTTGGTACACTTAAGCCACCTCGCTGTAAAAAGTCAAAATATTCGTTGCAAACATTACTGCCGCGTCCTTCCTCAAATAAAAAAACACAGGCAGTACATTCCAGTTTTTTGCAAACAGATCGTGCTCCATAGCCACAAACATATATGCAGCTTGATTCCTCGATTTCACATAATTCAAGATAATTTAAAGTTATAATGGGGCGAAATTGATCAATGTCAACATTATATAAATTTGATTCAGTACTTTCATTAGCAAAGTTGCTAAAGCATGCTTCTTTTTTATTGATCATTTTCAAAATATGTCTTATTCGTAATTTGTTTTCTGATTCAATTACTTGCCTAACTGATACATTATAGTTTGATCCAGATAGTCGTCTGTACATTCCAAACCTTTTCTCTAACTTGTCTGTTTGAAATTTCCCCAAGAGTACATATGAAACATTAAATTTTGTTACAGCATCGTTAGCAATTTTACATAACACTTGAGATGCTCTTCTTATTGCTTCAAATGTGTCGGAGCTTAAGCCAGCTTTGTCCTTGAAAGACTGCCATGCTTCTATCCAAGACAAAAAACGTTTCAAAAACAATAACTTTTCATCCTCAATACTACAAACTGGTCCTGCCCATTCATTTCTTTTTATTTTTCCTACGATAGGGTTTTTAGAATTTACAATATCCCACCAGATGCGAAAAATTTGTAAAAAATTTGCAGTATCTGTACATTTTTCTTCCGTTTGTAAAGCAGCAATAGTTGACATATGAAAAACATTATCCACTAACAAAACGTTTTGTCTCTCTAAATTCGAGGGATACAAAGTTTTATAACTCAACTTATATGCTTTTTTAATTAACTTATTTTGCTCGTCCTTGAAAAATAGTCGCAAATGTTCGAAACATGCATACCGTTTTATTGTATAATTTTCAAAATCAGGATATATTAAAGTGTGAAAAGTATCTTTTTTGTTCAACCAGTTATTCCTAACATTTTTAAAAATGTGAACAGTGTCATACGATAGGTAAGTATTAATATCAGGGATGCATTGATTTGGCATAGATTCGTTTGAAGAAATTAAAGTGAACATATTCTGATTTATTCTATTGTTATCAGTTAGTATCGCAACTATAGGAAAACCACATTTTTGAACAAATTCAATTACCTCATTAACGAGTATCTTTAACTGATCTCCTGTTGTGTTATTCACAGGAACTAGTCGAATAACTTCACTAAAATTACCAAAAGCAGAAGAGATCATAAAAGTTTCAATAGTTTTTGCCAGATCCTTAGCATTATTTTCTGAACTGCCAACAATTCCATTGGCTTTAAAATCTAACTTAGATTTCACATAAATTTCATCAATTTGTAATATTGTATATTTTTCTCGAACAGTCAAGTTTTTGGAAATTTGTTTCAAATAGTGACTTGTATTTGAAAGATTTTTGTCTGGTTTTACATTAAATCTAGAAGATATTTGTTGTAAATATCGTTTACTAGGCAGCAGCAAATGATCTTGTAAGAGCATGTAACAAGACAATGAATATGAATAAGCCATAAATGCAAACAAAATAGTTGCTGGGGAATATTTTCATCTTTTTAACAATATCATGTTTAACTGATCAATTAAAAGTTCCAATTGTTTTTTATGTTGATAGTCTTCCATTTCTTCAGCTTTTTCGTTACACATAACTAAATTTTCATACGACTTTTGCAAGAAAAATTCAAAAGATCAAGTCCTTAAATTGTGTTGACTTACGTTGGCATACCTAACTAATATATTTTCAAGTTGCGACCATCGAGATAATTTTAAATCACAAGGGAGAATCCAGTTCAAATCGTGAGCAGAAATTTCTTCTTTTCCAATAAAGAGTTTTAATGTTAAATCACTTTTCACAAGAACACTACATAAAATTTCGGCGGCACTTAACTCAGTTTCACTTTCAGAAGAACTATTAGAACACTCAATATTTAATAAATACAGCCAAACACCAAAGTTGCTCTTAATTTTAAAGTTCCACTTTGTTTCACTGTTTATACCATTTAGTTTTGTTTGAAAAGTGTCAAGAAAATTTGTAAAGTCATTTATAATATCAGATTTTACATTTTCTTCAATTTTTCCAGCTTCTTTTGATTGCAACGCTTTCCTTCTTACTTCAGGGTCTTTTCGTCTAACTACTGTTAAAGTTGAAGACAGATAAACTGGAAGATTTTGAAAAATTGTGGGTACAGCGTCTTCCTTTAATTTTGGGTGTGCTAATAGCAACGTAGTAACAGTTGACCGTTTTTGTATATCTGATCTAATATAACATCATTTTCGTTAAAATGTTTTATACAAACAGATGAATACTTCGTAGGCCGCCAATTTTTCCTCGGGATAGCTCGAAGCCATTTCTTTTTCGTTTCTTCATCTTTTGGAAATGAAAACGTAGTAACTGCAGCTTGCCCCTTTACGGATACACTTTCGTAATTCGATTTGCAGCTTGGGACACAACATTTTCTAGTCATCTAAAAAGTTTTCATGTGAAAAGCATGAACCAAAGGTTAAATGTACTTACTTTTTATATTGTCGAATATCAAATTATTGAGTTAAATATTCTGATAAATACACACAGGTTTGGAAATACCACAACTATCTAACGTTAACTGCACTTTATAACAATATCAACAACAACTCAATGATGCAATACTGAACTGAAGAACGCAAAATGTCCGCCTAGCAACACTGCTGCCAAATTTCTTAGTTCACGGCTTGTAAAATAAAGATGGCGTTGGTTTCGCACGTTCCTTCCTTTTTATAAGTCCTTTATTTACCATTTGATGCTTAATTTTCCCTTCGGATTGCCATCAAATTTACGGGGAACGTAATAAATTTGCTAGAATTAACATTTATGAATACAATTTTTGTTTTTGACAACTACAGTGCATGCGTTTTTCTCGCAAATGATTAACGAAAACGGTGTTGTGTAAAAAATTAGGTGATAAATAAAAAATAATTTTGAAACTTCACTGTTCACATTTATTTTTTATTCCTTCTCTAATTTTCCGAGAAGATTCAGCAGAACGCAATACTTTTTACAGAATATAAGTAATTTTTATTAATCGTTGGCGAGAAAAATGCATGTCCTATGATAAATAAATTACGGCGTTCCAGATACCCGCAAACTTACTTTTCGTTCGGATGGAAAGAAACTCTCAATTTTTAGTAGCGTTTCTAACGACTGGTCATTCTGTTCATCGACTAATTGCATTGAATTAGTATCCTCATCATGCCACACTACACCACTTGTAACGTTATCCATTAGTTCACAATTCGTTTATTACGAAAAATTATCAAAAATTCACTTTACGAAAACAATACCGAAAGCACTCACCGTAATATGTACTTTGCTATTGCAAGCAAGGCGAGGAATGTTTTTTTTTTTAATTTTAACAGTTCAGCTAACTAAAAGGCTGCGGCCCGTTGCCGAAAAATAGTCGGCAATAAAATAATTTACACTCATCGCACCCCGCTATTTTTTGAGATTTTGCTCCCATTGTATGATTTGTCTGTTTTACAAGCCGTGTATAACGTACATCTGGAGCGCTGACCCAAACAGCATTAAGTCACACAAAATACGCCTTTAAGTGATATGTGATTTAATACTGTTTGGCTTTGAGGGGTCCAGATTTATATTCTCCGAACTTTTCCTTCAAATTTTTGTTAAGAACCGATCCGTTAACAGTTGCAAAATCAGCATGTTTTCATTAGATAACGTTCCGAACGTTTCACTTTTATTGCAGTTATTATTACCTTAGGCTTGCCCCAAACAATACCCCCCACTGCCGTCGATAAACATAAGAATCCGTTAGGCTTGGTTTAATATTGGACGTGTTAAATTTAAGCACAAACGTGCTAAAAAGCAAGAACTCAACCATTCTCAAAGTTAGAAGCGGATTCTTGATAAATTCTTAGGTAGCATTTTTTTCAGTGCAAGAATAAGAAGGTCTTCAACATTACAAACGTGAATACAAGGAGCTAATAATTCGAATCTCTCCAAAATTGAAGACTTGTCTAATTCCGAAACATTATGCATTATGCATAAGTAGTATTTTAAGTATTTAATTGTTTGAATGTTAAAGTTTCCCTAATACCACCCTGTGCAGTCCTACATAAAAGTCTGCAGGTAAGCAAATTTAGAATTTACAGGCTGCTGGTATTTTTATTGTGTGTTAAGAGGGCCATTTGAGAAGAAAGATTCACAAGATGGCGCCACCGTAGTAAAGTGTCAATTTTGTAAAAGATTTTATCATTAACAAGCTTTTTTATACAAAAAAATAGTGGTGGATATAAAAGATAAAAAAATGATCTAGGTATAGACATAAATTTGCCATGGAAAAACTTAAATAAGTATTTATTCAAAAATGTCATACTTTCCGATGCTTTTCGACTTAAATACTGACAAATGTGATTAGATAATGTATAATTAATGCTACCAGGGTGTGATCAGCAAGATTTTCTTTACTTTTAACAAAAAATTCAAATATTATTGAAAATTTGACATTTTTGAATAAATACTTATCTCAACTTTTTCCATGGCAAATTTATGTCTATACCTAGATCATTTTTTTATCTTTTACATCCGCCACTAGTTTTTTATATAAAAAAGCTTGTTAATGAAAAAAGCATTTTACAAAATTGACACTTTTTTCTACGGTGGCGCCATCTTGTGAATCTTGCTTCTCAAGTGGCCCCCTTAAGCGCCCGTTGTAAGTTACTTAAAGCGTGAAGTCGTAAACGCACTATGAGTATTGGAGAACTCGCTAGGTCGCGATAAATCTCCAGAATTTAGATTTACTAGCAATGAAATCAGTCTTTATTTTCTGCAGTATTGCAAGTCGACGTTTACGACCGTTAATTAATTATCGAAACTGACTTGAGTGACGCACGCAAAAGACTGTTTAGGCAGGTCGTAAAACATTGTCTGCTTATGAAAATAAAATGGGATTTTATTAATCGGATTCGGCGAATTGGACGCGCGGAAACGGAGGTGAAGTTGCGGAAGCTTGTAACATTTAATTTGATTTCGCTTTATGGTTAGTCGTTGGCGGGGTTAATCCCGGAGTCTTGACTTATGCATCTCGGGAAATTAGTCGGGGAGTTGCGTCACACTCAGCCGTTGTTGGCTTTTTTGTGTAATGTGGCGAATAAACATTTCCGGATTTTATTGAGAAATAAGAAAAAATAAATAATGGCTAATTAATGGTTTAAATATTTTGTTACAAATCTTAACAGAAGCCAGTGATTCAATTTTTTTTAGAACAAGATAAATATTTCTATTGGCAACAAGAAAAGGAGAACAAATTTGGCAACCTTAATTAATTTGTTTTTAAATTAAATGCCTAACAAATGATTATTTAATCCCAATTTGTTAAGTTGAAACCAACTAGAGGTCATTTTTTAATTCAGAGGAGCGATTCGAAAAATCGCGCCAAAAGGTAAAAACACTCGAATTTAAATTTGCCGCCAAAAACTACTTTCTGGAAATATTCCACTGTAATTTGTTCTTTCAATTTCGCTCCTCCTAATTAAAAAACCCAGGAATTTGAAGCAAAACTGCCGCTCCCGGTCTCCTGAGGTTAAAAATATGTGTTATTATTTCTGCACCCCCACGTTTAAAATAATCCAATGTTATTAAAAAGGCGCGCGGTGACAGAAGCCCCAACTTATCGTCTAACGCTTTAAAAATAACCGAATTAAAAAATTTGAATGAAAAACCGCCCCACCTATTCTCACGACACGAGTTCAGGTTCTAATTACATCGGCCGCCTTGCGGGTATTCGGGAGGGCGGATTCGCGGTAAGATTGAACTAGGCAATAAGGAAATCGCGCCCCAGCAAATGGAACGTTTCAGACCCTACCAGTAAATAATCCGCTGACCAAGTTTTCACGGAATTAATTTCGCGTTTGCAATTTAGTATTAATAAAGCCAGCCGACCGAAATGCTTCATCGCAGAGCTAAATTCTCTTTGTTCGCAAAAATAATCGCACTCCCGTTATTACTTTTTTCAGACGAATGCAGCAGCAAACGTTTGTTTCAGATTTTCGTAAGAAAAAGGTGTTTATTCAAGTCTTGTTTCATTTTGATTGACCTAAATTTAGCTTGATAAATAAATTCGATACATTGAGTTAAATCACTTTTATCCAACGCCTGCAGGTAAACGTCCCCATTACATTGTCGATTTTAATAGTTGGAAAAACTGCATTACACACTAGTGCGTTTTCATTTACCACAACACCACTAGTGAGATTTTACGGTCGTTTTTTGCAAAACCAAAATAAAATACGCTACTGACTTAACAATTGCCTATTTGTCGCTTAAAATAATGAATATCTTTTGTCCCGTATGCGTTCCTAAAGCATTCATATAAATTAATAGATATAATCAAGGTCAGCGTTTTATTTTTGGTGTCAGCGGGTGGCGAGGGGCAAGACGCATATGTCTACGAGATAAGTTGGGGGGGGGGTACCGCCAAAAAAGATTTTCGCATAGAAAGAAGTGTCCTACAGCCACCAAATTTTGTACACCGAAAATTTGACTATTTCTCCATAAATTTATTGAAAATAACATCATATTAATTGCTACAGAGAATGAATGTCAAATTTGAGAAAGAATCAAAGGGTATCCTTTAGAAAGAACTACTTTTTTTAAAAGGTTAGAAATAAACCATTTGCCAGTTGACATAATAGTTTATGTCATGTTGGTTGCTTATTTCAAATCTTTGTACTTTTATCAGGTTGTCGAAACTAGCCTACACAGGAAAAAATATCTGAATGGACAATACCCTAGCTACCTGCGCAACTAACTTCGAAATGCACAGTTGCCAATCGTAAAAACAAAATAATCTAATTTATCAATTATTAAAATCTCGTTAAAAACGATGAATGGTGGGCGCTAATGATGAATAATCGTAGATGGCAGGAGAAGGAAACATAATCTAATTCTGAAATTCTCTAAATTGCAAATGTAACGCCTCTTCGTCGTTTCGGCGTGCTGTAACGCACGCCAAACGAAATTAAATTAGTTCAAACACAAAAAGGCTTTAAACCTGAATTAAATTCGTCACTGAACTAGTGAAAAAAATTCATTCATTCCACAAATTGTTAATAACTTATTTGGCCACTTTCAGTTGGGCAATGTTACCTTGATGATTGTTTTTAGTTCGTATTTATTTTCGTGTGTTTTTCCAAACGGCGAATTTACGATAAACGCTCGTGCCAAACGCAGGGAAAATTTAAAATGTAAAAAGTCAATTTGCGGCAAATTAAAACGAGTTTTGCGTGAACTATCGACAATAGCCTTTCAGAAACGTTTTAGCTTGAACGATATTTATTAGAACTTTTTAATGGTCTGCTCGTGTGTACATCCATTCGTACAGCAACTTTTGAAAATATAATGGAAATTTGTTGAAAGGATCTCCACGTGCCGACTGATCACATCAATCGGCGGGTGCAACTCTTTTGAATCGTTAAAACTTTTAAATCAAACGAAAAAAAATATTCAAATTTTATTAACAATCTTGAAAGCGGTGCTAAACAACTGTTTTTGATTATTTTTTTAATTGAGTTTGAACTCTCGGGGAATTTTGTTTTTAGATTAAACACAAAAAAAATCTTTTAAAATGATTATTTAATGTTAAATTATTGCAGTCTATTAAAAACTATTTGATAAAAATCCAATGTAAAAAAATTGTTTTAGAAGATATTAAGAGTCTTAGGCCGAACCATCGGCGCAATGTGATTTAAATGGGAAACAGCATCACTCTTTTTAGCCACATTCTCAAGATTTGAAGAATAGGTCGCTATTGCATTTTATAAGAGTGATCGGTCCGCACGGATCTATCGGGTTATTTTTTTGATGGGTCTTAGTTATTATTAAAATGTAAAATATTTTCAAAACTTGAACCGCTCATAAAGCTTCCAAATATTTAAAATTTTGGTTTCAAATGTATATGAGCTTATTGCTGACACTTAAACACATTTTTGTATCTGCATCGATTTTCTTCAAATTTTATAGTTTGCTCATAATTTAATCAAAATCGTTTGAGCTCGTTTTGCAGAGAGCGCATTTTTTCATAGCTCGAGGGTAAAGTGTCAACAAGATACATGGCACTAACAAAGGCAGTTATTGACTGCCATAAAGTTTACTTTAAACGGGTGGAATCGTAAATTATTTCTTCGCAAATTATTTACTTTTGAGATCTTTTGCAAATGATTTTAGTTTCGATAATTTACTTATTGTGCTGTCGCGAATTTATTCATAACATAAAAATCTTATTTTATCGAAAATCATAATTGAAATAAAATATGATTTTATATAAATAATTGTACCCAATTTAATAATAATGCGCGTCAACGACTAAATGACTTGGTATTCCATAATAATTGAAAGCGTTAGAATAAAAAGGGTACAAGTAAAATTTACATTTTTTGAATATATTGGAGTTTGAAGTTATGTAACTATAAAACAGTCCAGACTTTTTTTAATAAAATCTCATTTTATATTAGTTAATTAACCAGCCAAGTACCAACTTAATTTTTTTTGAGAATTTTGAAATTTCTTCATAAATTTGTTTTAAACATATTTACTTGGGCCTAAAAATGTAAAAAGAAATTTTTTTGTTTTTAAACTTTTGAGTTATGACTCGTCATATAAATAGGACACTGGTACCTTGCGGTATCAAATAGGTGTATAGTTTACTAAACTGGAATATACGTATAAATATTAAAAAGAAATAATATTTATTTGTAAATAATATGAAATAAGTAATAACAAACTAATATTAAACAATAAAAACAATAAAGATATTCTGCGTTTATGATTGCATTTTACAATACTATAAGTGATCCGTCCATAAAAGTAGGTAAGCCATAATAATCAACATGGGCAAAAATGCCCAGGGCTGTATTTGATAAATTTTTATAAATTTCTTGATAAATATGATATAAGTTAAACTTTAAATCTCTTCTAATAATTAGGTAGGTATGTGGAGTTATTGATTAACTTAGGTACTTGATGAATTCTGTATAAGTGCATTTTCTATGACCTTTTACGCTCGTCGTACGGCCCTGAAGTATCTACGAAAATATTTTTTAAAGCAACGAGGTTGTGGCACCCTGCGTGAACCCTCATTATCATCAGGAAAAGTTGATTGCGATTTAAAGTCGTAAATGCAGAATAACTCAGAGTTTTAAGCAACAGTAGACACAAGAACATCGCCGACCAGTTTTTGGGTGCAGTGAACCAACGGGACATCGTTTTCCTAATAGGGAAAAATCGCCGAAACGATTTGCATTTTGGTCAGAATTTTGTAAAAGAAAATCATTTCAACCGGGACAAAATGAAAGAATTTGCAATAAACATTTTTTAGAAAGTGATTTGGACGAATCGTTTGTTCTAAGAAAAAAATTTCTATCAAATTCAAAAGAACCTTGTTTAAAAAAAAGTGCTGTACCATCATATTAACCTATTGGTTCAAAAAAAAATCTCTTACATCAAGGACCTCCAACGTAATCCAGACAAACCATACAACCGAAATAGAAAATCTATTTATTAATCAGAATGATGAGAATAAAAAATGTGAAATTGGTATTCAGTGTGAATTAGGTAAAGAAACTGTAAAAAATAATGACGACCGAAACTTTTGAGCTTCATTTCAAAACGTCTTTTTTTACATCTGTTAATTTACATTCGGTAACTTACTAAACTTGTACATAGTGTCGTTCATTTATGTAACTCAAAAAAATTATCTAATGCGGTAGAAATAACCTTTAGAAGCGCGTAAAAATGGTACAAATCACCGCGCCGTGTCATTGCATTTAATATATTTTTTAAAAAAACTAGACACTATATTAAAATTTTAGTTGCACAGTACAAAAAACAGTCTAAATATTCGTAACAAAATTTCGAAAATATTGTTTAAAGGTAGGTAAATGATCGTTTGAAGCGAGCAATTTTTGCACGTATAAGAGAGGGCGCTGCGCTGAGCTCGGCCCAGTGACGTCACGCGCCTATTTTAAATATATTATAACTCATCAAATAACCTGAGTAGAAACAAAATACATATACCCTTTTTCTTATAATTAAACGAACTTATTTTTTGTGTACTGTGCGCCTTTGAGAGTGTGGAGCTTGTTAAAATATTCAGTCAGTGTTTTCAGTGCTCCCAAATGCCAATATTTTCAGTTGCTTAACGTTTCGCTGGAGAATTCCGAATTGTTTTATTAAGAAAGCAGTTCCGAATTCGGCAGTTCTCTCGATAAAGGTCTCAGATAAAACTAATAAAAATCGTACATTGCTGATTGAATTGAAAATTAATTAAATAGAGTTTGTATTTACACAACTGATTTATTGGGAATCCAAACAGCTGCTACTAATCTTTAATAAATTTAATCTTTATTGTTTTTAATGATTGCAGTGTGTACAAGTAAACAGACAGATTGTATTTTTATTTCGATTTTTAATTGTGTCAATTATTTTGAAATGCAAATAGGTTATAGACCTATCGTAATTGTGTCAGTTAATTTATGTAAACTATGCTAACTACGGAAATTTAATTGTACGTCAAAAATGTACGAACGTTGCACTTTGAACAAGCTGAATCGCAGAAATTAATGTTTAAAGCCAAGTTCAAAGCAAATAATGTCACTAAATGGTTCTGAATTGTTCATCACTTCCAAAATCTGAACACAAATTAACAACTGGTTGCCATTAAAATATTTTATTTGGCACAAATTCTGGCCATTGTCAAGATTTTAATTACTAATTACTAATTCTACTGAATAAGTAGTGGCAATTTAAAAATTAAACAGATTTATTTTTATTGCTTAACCTTCAGAACGCCTCCAAAAGTTATGTCTGTTTCCGTTCAATCGTTCGCAACTCTCTTAATTATTAATTATAGAATTAATTGGCTATCAGCGTTTACAAGCCGCTGTCTGAATAGCATCCAAACTGATTTAATTAAGACCGGAACCGCAGTCCAACCGACAAATCACGGCGGTTATTTTTTTCTGACAGGACGCAGCTTTCCATGTTAATTTTTTTTTTCGGTCGGGCCCCTTTGTGGCGCAACGATTTAAAATAAATTACACTGTTTTGTAGAAGTATATTTCTCACCTCAGTTAGAGAAATTTATCGCTGAAACAACACGCCGACACTTGGCATAAAAAACAGAATATTTTCGGCCGCCTAAAGTTAGACCTCTCAGTCCGAAATTAAAAAAAAACGTTATCGCGAGGACTCAAAAATCACTTCCGTCCGCGTGGGACGTCGTTTTATTTTGGGGGCCGATTATTTTGGAAATTCGCCGCTCCAGCCGGCGGCGGCGGCCCCAGGTGCGATCCAACATTGTTTTATTGGAAAAGTTTCTGCTGGAGCCGAACGAAAAAATCTGGCCCGGAGGATTAGCAAACACAATCGTAAATAACTGGGTTGTTGGCAAAAGTTTCTGGAAACGTCCAGACGAACATCCATTAGCATTGGGGCGCAATCCAAATTTTATTAGCGAAAGTTACTTATACCGAAAGGACAGAGATTAGCAAAAATGGAAGTTTCAGTTGATACAAAAGTGAAATTTAGTGCAAGTTTTATTTGTAATTTTTTTGTTGTGAGGGCTTAAGGGGGTCGGATACGAAAAAATTGAAAAAAACGTTTTTCTCTCGTTTTTGCACATTTAATAACTATTTTCTGAGTAAAACTGTTCTATTCTAAAAGTATTCCAAATTTGAGGACAAAGACAGCAAAGTCGTGCAATTTTTCGCTCCTCCTGAAAAGTAAACTTTTTTCCATTTCCCTAGTAACAAAGAAACATTTTTTAATTTTTTTCCTTGAATATTTAACAAATATTTTTATGACATGATTGTTAATATTTTAAAAATGATTCTAACAACATTTTAAAAATGTTCCTTCAAAACATTTAAAAAATATTACTTCAAAAGATTAAAGAAATATTATTTCAAATTTTTATTTTTTGAAATTTTTGTTTTCTATATAAAATGTAATATTCTTTGAACATAAAGAATTTTTTTTATGTAAACCCAATATTTTATGTATATGCAGAAACAAATATTTTTTCTTGATATAAATCTAATATTTCTTGAATGCACAGAAATAAATATTTTTTTCTTTATGTAAATCTAATATTTTTTAAATATGCAAAAATAAATATTTTTTAATTATATTTTAAAAATATTTTAAAAATAATTCTAAAAACATTTAAAAAATGTTCCTTCAAAACATTTAAAAAATATTACTTCAAAAGATTAAAGAAATATTATTTCAAATTTTTATTTTTTGAAATTTTTTTTTTCTATATAAAATGTAATATTCTTTGAACATAAAGAATTTTTTTTATGTAAACCCAATATTTTATGAGTATGCAGAAACAAATATTTTTTCTTAATATAAATCTAATATTTCTTGAATGCACAGAAATAAATATTTTTTTCTTTATGTAAATCTAATATTTTTTAAATATGCAAAAATAAATATTTTTTAATTATATTTTAAAAATATTTTAAAAATAATTCTAAAAACATTTTAAAAATGTTCCTTCAAAACATTTAAAAAATATTACTTTAAAGATTAAAGAAATATTATTTCAAATTTTTATTTTTTGAAATTTTTTTTTCTATATAAAATGTAATATTCTTTGAACATAAAGAATTTTTTTTTATGTAAACCCAATATTTTATGAATATGCAGAAACAAATATTTTTTCTTAATATAAATCTAATATTCCTTGAATGCACAGAAATAAATATTTTTTTCTTTATGTAAATCTAATATTTTTTAAATATGCAAAAACAAAATTTTTTTAACTATATTTTAAAAATATTTTAAAAATAATTCTAAAAACATTTAAAAAATGTTCCTTCAAAACATTTAAAAAATATTACTTCAAAAGAGTAAAGAAATATTATTTCAGATTTTTCTTTTTTGACTTTGTTTTATTTTAGAAAATGTAATATTCTTTGAACACAAAGAATTTTTTTTATGGAAACTCAATATTTTATGAATATGCAGAAACAAATATTTTTTGTTGATATAAATCTAATATTTCTTGAATGTTCAAAAATAAATATTTTTTCATTATGTAAATCAAATATTTTTTAAATATGCAAAAATAAATATTTTTTAAATATATTTTTAAAATATTTTAAAAATATTAAAAATGTTCAAAAACATTCGAATGTTTTTTAAATATTTTATAAATATTAAGTAAATATTGTGTCCTAGGGTAGATACATTTTCTATAAGACGGATAAAGTTAAACCCTTGGAATTCTTTTGTGTCATAATACATGTATATCTGAAGCGATTGAAAAGAGGAATCTAAAAAATAATGTCTGGAATTTGCTTAAAAAATTCTACAATGTGATTTTTCTTTTTTGTTTTTCATAACGACTTTTGAGTAGAAGAAATAAAAAAATTGAGAATCCTTTATTCAGCAGCTCAGAAAGACTTAAAATTAAATGTGTGCAAAATCTGGTTGAAATCCGTTGAACGACTCTCTAGAAAAGTGTACTTATGTAATACATTGATCCTTATGGAAGCTGCCTAGCGCAACCGATTCCCTTATGGCAAATAAGTTGCCTACATTCAGGAGAGTGCCATTAAATCGACCACAGAAAATTATTTCAGGGTCCATCTTAATTTTATCCTTTTTATGAGCTTGATTGACATGCAATTTTTTGACTATAAATTCTTTAATTAATATAAATTCGTCGCCGCAATTTAATTGTTGTGTGCGTTATTAAATTAATGCGTGGCGAAATTTAATTAAACAACCACATGTCAGTTCGTTTAGGAAGTAATTACTAAACTGTTCGAATTTTAATTAAATTATGGCTTGTGCGCCGAGCTGATTTGAAGATATTTTTTGTCATTAAAAATCAGTCAACTTTATTCCAATAAATATTTGAGATTATCTGCCTGTTTTAAAGTAATACCTTCAATTTAAAACCTGTTGTCATTTAATAATTCTTAAACCAGTCAAATTACGCACTCCACCTCTTCACGCCGTCGTGCGTAATTTTTTGACTCGTGCGAAACATGTTTCTTACAACTGTCGATTTGTAATATACTATTGCAGTAGCATAAACACAATAAAATCATTGTACAGTGTGATTTTTTCAATTTTAAAAATCAAATTTTGTTATGCAACACATTGAGCGAGTTTTTAATCTAAGTCATACGTTTATTTCTGATGTGAAACTTAAAAAATCGCTCGGTATAAGACTAAAATCATAATTATAACGCTTTCAACGTAAAGTGACATTCTTATAAGTATTTTCGAGAAAATTTCCTATTTGTCCTCGAAAGTGATCGATTCAATATTGTGGCAGCTGTTCACAGTAATGAATATTCATGAGTTCAGATTACAACGTTTTCTTAGCAAGATAATCGTATCGCTTTTACAGCACAAAATTAAATGTAAAAATGTTTTTCTACGAGTACTATTTAAAATGATCAATATTGTACAAACAATAAACTAAGTAAGCGTTATAAAATAAAATCACACAGTTAGGGACTTTTATCGACGTTGTGTTGGTAGCGTAATTGACAGTGACAGTGACAGCGACAATTCGGTTTAATTTCAAGACAAAGTGGCCGAAAGTGATGAAATTGCACAAATCGCCTCAATAATTAAATTACCAAGATAACTACAAAATATAAAGACTCAGTTTAAGATATAAATAGATAACTAGATAAATAGCTTCTTAGTCATTTTTGTTGATTTATACAAAAATATAAATTTGCTTAAAATGGCTAAAAGTGGCGTCTCTACAGTTTTTTCTGCTCTAAAAGAATTTTTGTAAATAAAGATACAAACGAAATGTGAATTTCTCGTGCGGCTGAACTTTCATTGGGTGTAATAAGAAGATTCCTCACAAAGCTCGGAGGTTCGAGCTTGAAAGGATTAGGAAGGGTTAACGCGGATTTGGTCGTAGGAGAATGTCGATAATCTCAGATAGGTAAGTTGGAGAAATGAGCAAACGGGAAATGTGTTGGAGTGCATTTGTAGCTCATCATAAATTAGATTTTCGATAAGCTGCTGCGGATTACCGCTTCCTTCCTGGGTCACTTTGTAATTTACAAGCTTCATTGTGTTACAAGTCCAATAACCGCGTTATTGAAAATCGTTGATTTGGCGAAATTTCGAGACGTTTGTACGCTAATTTGGAAAGTGAACAGGTGAATTACGACCGTTTAATGCAGGTAAATTAAACCGTTTCAAGCCAGCGTAATCCGAATTTGCGAGTCAGTTACATTGAGAGAAAGTTAGCAATGCTAACACAACTAATTAAAAGTTGGGATTGAGGTACATAAAGGGCTGAAAAATGATAAATAAATAAATTGTTTGGGATTAAATTTTATGAGTCAATTTTCGAAATGTCATATTTTATGTACTTTTCGTTCATAAATGTGAAAAAATTGACGATATAGGATGAGGGTTTTGAAAAGCGTCCCAAGAAAGAGATTACACCCGGATTGATGCGATGAAAGTTTCATAAAAAAATCGTTTCGGTTCAATCTTCAACAAGACATCAAAATTTTAATTCGGTATTGAAACTATTTAGAAATAAAGTAACTACAGTTCATGTTTTAATTCCGGAATTCAAATGTCGCGCCAAAAGGTTGATCTATGATTGGCTGCCACCAGGCCGGTTTTACACTGAGTAAATTATGGAAAAGAGGCAGTGGCTAATTTTCATAAATTACATTTATGTAAATATTCTTGTCAACTGATTGTGCAAACGTTAAAAATACTCAAATTCAAATTTTCCTGGAAAAACTTTTAAAATATTCATTCGGTAAGTGTGGAAAGTGTGGGAAAAAATATAATTACAACAAATTTACTTACTTACGAATTTTAGGTGGCATTTTTTGAGTGTACTTGCTAGAAACGTCCCAGTGTAACTTGTTCTTTCAATTTCACTCCTCCCAATTAAAAAATAAACTATAATAATTTCGTTTTAATTTTTCTGATGATCATAGCGTACCATCTCAGACGGAACTCCCCTAATTGACTCAAATTTGACAATCACTGTTTTCTGAACGCTAATATACAAAAAAGTGACATATTTTATGTTCTTTTTGTTCATAAATGTAAATTTATGAAAAAATTGAAGATATTGGATGAGGGTTTTGAAAAGCGTCCCAAGAAAGAGATTACACCCGGATTGATGCGCTGAAAGTTTCATAAAAGAAATCGTTTCAGTTCAATCTTCAACAAGACATCAAAATTTTAATTCGGAAACTAATTTAAAATAAAGTAATTACAGTTCATTTTTAATTCCGCGATTCAAAAATGTCGCGCCAAAAGGTTGATCTATGATTGGCTGCCACCAGGCCGGTTTTACACTGAGTAAATTATGGAAAAGAGGCAGTGGCTAATTTTCATAAATTACATTTATGTAAATATTCTTGTCAACTGATTGTGCAAACGTTAAAAATACTCAAATTCAAATTTTCCTGGAAAAACTTTTAAAATATTCATTCGGTAAGTGTGGAAAGTGTGGGAAAAAATATAATTACAACAAATTTACTTACTTACGAATTTTAGGTGGCATTTTTTGAGTGTACTTGCTAGAAACGTCCCAGTGTAACTTGTTCTTTCAATTTCACTCCTCCCAATTAAAAAATAAACTATAATAATTTCGTTTTAATTTTTCTGATGATCATAGCGTACCATCTCAGACGGAACTCCCCTAATTGACTCAAATTTGACAATCACTGTTTTCTGAACGCTAATATACAAAAAAGTGACATATTTTATGTTCTTTTTGTTCATAAATGTAAATTTATGAAAAAATTGAAGATATTGGATGAGGGTTTTGAAAAGCGTCCCAAGAAAGAGATTACACCCGGATTGATGCGCTGAAAGTTTCATAAAAGAAATCGTTTCAGTTTAATCTTCAACAAGACATCAAAATTTTAATTCGGAAACTAATTTAAAATAAAGTAATTACAGTTCATTTTTAATTCCGCGATTCAAAAATGTCGCGCCAAAAGGTTGATCTATGATTGGCTGCCACCAGGCCGGTTTTACACTGAGTAAATTATGGAAAAGAGGCAGTGGCTAATTTTCATAAATTACATTTATGTAAATATTCTTGTCAACTGATTGTGCAAACGTTAAAAATACTCAAATTCAAATTTTCCTGGAAAAACTTTTAAAATATTCATTCGGTAAGTGTGGAAAGTGTGGGAAAAAATATAATTACAACAAATTTACTTACTTACGAATTTTAGGTGGCATTTTTTGAGTGTACTTGCTAGAAACGTCCCAGTGTAACTTGTTCTTTCAATTTCACTCCTCCCAATTAAAAAATAAACTATAATAATTTCGTTTTAATTTTTCTGATGATCATAGCGTACCATCTCAGACGGAACTCCCCTAATTGACTCAAATTTGACAATCACTGTTTTCTGAACGCTAATATACAAAAAAGTGACATATTTTATGTTCTTTTTGTTCATAAATGTAAATTTATGAAAAAATTGAAGATATTGGATGAGGGTTTTGAAAAGCGTCCCAAGAAAGAGATTACACCCGGATTGATGCGCTGAAAGTTTCATAAAAGAAATCGTTTCAGTTCAATCTTCAACAAGACATCAAAATTTTAATTCGGAAACTAATTTAAAATAAAGTAATTACAGTTCATTTTTAATTCCGCGATTCAAAAATGTCGCGCCAAAAGGTTGATCTATGATTGGCTGCCACCAGGCCGGTTTTACACTGAGTAAATTATGGAAAAGAGGCAGTGGCTAATTTTCATAAATTACATTTATGTAAATATTCTTGTCAACTGATTGTGCAAACGTTAAAAATACTCAAATTCAAATTTTCCTGGAAAAACTTTTAAAATATTTATTCGGTAAGTGTGGTAAGTGTGGAAAAAAATATAATTACAGCAAATTTACTTACTTACGAATTTTAGGTGGCATTTTTTTGAGTGTACTTGCTAGAAACGTCTCAATGTAACTTGTTCTTTCAATTTCACTCCTCCCAATTAAAAAATAAACTATAATAATTTCGTTTTAATTTTTCTGATGATCATAGCGTACCATCTCAGACGGAACTCCCCTAATTGACTCAAATTTGCCAATCACTGTTTTCTGAACGTTAATATACAAAAAAGTGACATATTTTATGTTCTTTTTGTTCATAAATGTAAATTTGTGAAAAAATTGACGATATTGGATGAGGGTTTTGAAAAGCGTCCCAAGAAAGAGATTATACCCGGATTGATGCGATGAAAGTTTCATAAAAGAAATCGTTTCGGTTCAATTTTCAACAAGACATCAAAATTTTAATTCGGAAACTAATTAAAAAAAGTAACTACAGTTAATTTTTTAATTCCGCGATTTAAAAGTCGCGCCAAAAGGTTGATCAATGATTGGCTGCCATCAGACCGGTTTTACACTGAGTAAATTATGAAACAATGGCAGTAGCTAATTTTCATAAATTTCATTTATTCAAATGTTCTTGTCAACTCATTGTGCAAACGTTAAAAATACTCAAATTCAAATTTTCCTGGAAAAACTTTTAAAATATTCATTCGGTAAGTGTGGAAAGTGTGGGAAAAAATATAATTACAACAAATTTACTTACTTACGAATTTTAGGTGGAACTTTTTTGAGTGCACTCGCTAGAAACGTCCCAGCTTAACTTGTTTTTTCAATTTCACTCCTCCCAATTAAAAAATAAACTATAATAATTTCGTTTTAATTTTCCTGATGATCACAGCGTACCATCTCAGACGGAACTCCCCTAATTGACTCAAATTTGCCAATCACTGTTTTCTGAACGCTAATGTAAAATAAAATGACATATTTTATCTACTTTTCGTTCATAAATGTAAATTTGTGAAAAAATTGAAGATTTTGGATGAGGGTTTTGAAAAGCGTTCCAAGAAAGAGATTACACCCGGATTGATGCGATGAAAGTTTCATAAAAGGAATCGTTTCGGTTCAATCTTCAACGAGACATCAAAATTTTAATTCGGAAACTAATTTAAAATAAAGTAACCACAGTTCTTTTCTTAATTCCGCGATTCAAAATTGTCGCGCCAAAAGGTTGATCTATGATTGGTTGCCACCAGGCCGGTTTTACACTGAGTAAATTATGAAACAGTGGCAGTAGCTAATTTTCATAAATTACATTTATGTCAATGTTCTTGTCAACTCATTGTGCAAACGTTAAAAATACTAAAATTCAAATTTTTCTGCAAAAACTTTTAAAGTATTCATTCGATAAGTGTGGGAGAAAATATAATTACAACAAATTTACTTACTTGCGAATTTTAGGTGCCATTTTTTTTAGTGTTTTTGCTAGAAACGTCCCAGTGTAACTTGTTCTTTCAATTTCGCTCCTCCCAATTAAAAAATAAACTATAATAATTTCGTACCATCTTAGACTCGCCTAACGCAAAATATCCACAACGATCTGCAAAATGAAGATATCCAGACATAATAAAATGTGTTTTTATTATATTGATAATCGTTTGATGATATTCCATCAACACGTTTATTGGCACTCAATATCTTTCTGGAGTGAAATTTAATAACCCATCATAAAAATTGCGAAAATCGACTGTCCGCCGTATGTGAAGGCATAAAAATCATAAATATATTGGAGCTATCGAACATTCTATTTTTGCGGTGGCACATTTTTTATGCGAACGATACGGAGGGAATTGTGATCGCGAAAATCAACTTCGAGGATGAGTCACGGATTTAATTTCCTCGCTTCCAGCCTCCCAGGGCCACAATCGCTTTCGCCGATGAATTCAATTAGTTCATAAATCGGAAAAATAACAAAAAACAATATTCGCAATCTTGATTCCGGGCAAGTTTACGTTTCCGAAATTTCACGACTGTTTTCAGAGTCGTTCGGGTTGCAATCAAAATTTAAGTGCGCGAATAAAACCGTTAATTGCCATGTTTGCCCGAGAAAATGCGTTTAATGTGTTTAAAAAAGATTTGACTATCCGGCCGATTTTTTTGCACCAATTCCAAGGCGGAAACATAAATTTTCGACGCGCCTGTAACAACACATCGCTCTTTAACCGTCGCTTTATTGAGAAAAACGGAGAAAAACGTTGCCCGAGTTTGAATTTCGAGATGGAAAAATTTTGCCGAACAATTCGGGGTCGGTACTTGGTCCAGTCACCATTCGTCGTTGGAATACTTAAATGGCACTTGAAGAAGTAACAAGTCCGGTAAAAACACTTACACAACTAAAGTCAGCAAAAGTTTTTATTAATTCGCAACTGGTATGCGGGCCAAGTTGTGCACGTAATGGCCAAAATAATGCTGCAACGCACAAATACACTTCGAAATAAATATAAATAGGAGAAAAACGCTTTTCAAGGATAGCGTTACAGTATTTATTAAAATACCCGCGAAATTTATTGTTACTGCGGAAAAAGGAGTGTGCGTGGCGAGGATTGATCGATGGAACGTTCGGAGCGCACGTTTTAATGCGGCTACTATTTTTAAAAATTGTGGAAATGAAAAAAAAAAGAAATTTACAAAGCAATAAACTGGTATAATTTATTTTACGGCGAAATTGTGCAATAAAATAATCGCTCATCATCGGTTGTGTAACAATTTGCAAATAAAGAGATCGTTGGCACGGCGCCAATTTCACAAAATTTTTAGATGAAGTTTAAAAAAAGGAACCAAATCATTATTAAAAAAATTGTTTGCTATTTTTTAAATTTATGTTGGCAGTAAAAGTTTCAAAGTTATAGTTACACCAAGTGATTTTTGATAAAGAAAACTTTGTGTTAAATGTTCTGTAAAAGGGTCATTGTTTTTTTTTTAAATTCAATTTAATTTTTATTTTTTTTATTATTATTATTACTATTATAATTCTGAAAATGTATGTTTTAAGTATCACTTAAAATATTTTTAAAAATTACCATTGTTCTAGTATTTTTCTTCAATGTTGGCAATACCAGTGCTACTACATTGTGAGTGGGATAATTTTTCTGTTATTTGTTGTTTTGAGTCCTTTTGATTTAATTAACGGATTGTTTACATAAGGAAAACCACGGTATTTTCAAGTTGTATTTACATGAAAAGAATTAAGTACATTATATTGTTTTTGTTAATTAAAAATGCTTGATTTCAATTTACCTTGGAGTGAGTCAGAATTTACTTTAAAAACAATGTTAAAATCTTAATAAAACCTAATTTTATTTGTATTTATTTGACTCAAAATTTTACCCGTCCCGACCGTCACAGTTTTTTAATTTTTGTAGAAATAAACTGGTTCGACCTACTACATTTGTATGTTGATAAAATCAAAGACAAAATATTTAGTTAGCTACTTTTTGTTTTCTTGTACGACTTTGAAGTAGGTAGATCATTTGGTGTCCCGACCGTCACGCTCATACAAAAGGCCATTTCACATAGTTAAGAGCAGAAAAATGCATTTTTTTTTAGTATAAGCGGTAGAAGCATTTATCTGGTCAACACTTCATATATTAATCTTTAAAAATTCGCTTTTTATATTAGAGATATACTCAAAACATTGTCAAGAAATGTGTCACAATGTCCCGACCGTCACTAGTGATTCTGTCAAAATTGTTTAGGTTATATTGCCTTCAATCATTACTGCCAACATAAATTAAAACAAAAAATTCACGGCCTTTCAGAGTTCTTGATTGTACCGAAAATTAACTTCATTAAATTGATCTCAAAGAGCTAAAAATATTGTTAAGTTTGGCGAAAATAAATATTTTTTTATAATAGACAAACGAAAACGTTTTGGCTCACAACAACAATAAATCATTCGGACACAATGAACTTGATTCATTAAACTGATGAGAACAAAAGTTGTCAAGAATGTCACTTTGCTGTTGTTTCTGTGCTTATTTAATAACAGGTTGATTTATATTTAGCGTTCACAGTTGGTAACTTGGATTGAACCTAAAAAGTCGGTTAAAACAGCCAAAAAATGTTTCTTTATCTACGATCATTATATAATATAGCCATTATTGATGTGAAACCTCTACTCTAAATTGTCATTTTATCCATCGATAAATTAAAGAGAGCTTCTTATTGGTTGCCAGCCATGGGTAAAATTGACAGAATTTTTATCCATCGGGATTTCGACCAATGAAAATGAAAAATACTGGGATTTTTATTTTACAACATTGCCACGTTGGTAACAGTTTGCATAAATTGCAACAACATAACCAAACAAAACGAAATCAATTGACATCAAAACGTACCAAAGTGTATCAATAGTGAAATTCGTGATTTGTGAAGCGGTTTTTCGCGACTGAAAAATTTAAAATGTTGGAAGAAGAAAATGAAATGTCGCAATATCACAACGACTGCAATCGAAAATCTGCTACCACAAAAATCACGGTACAAATATGAATGTGTTTATGAAACTTTTTTTTTAAATGGCGAGCAGAGAAAAATACTACTTCGTTTTCTGAAAATATTGTATTAAGTTATTGTGTGATGCTTGCAGAAAAATATGCATCTTCTTCTCTTTGGGCAATGTAAACTAACTGTCGTAGTGTCATGTTCAAAAATTAAAAATATTGAACTAAGAATTTGTTTTATTATTTTGTATGGATGATCATAGATAAAGTATAGTATTATACTATTTTCGTGAGAACAAAAACAAACTGAACATGAACTTTTTGCGATATTCACCAAATATGTCCAGATTTTGTTTGAGGTAATATAATTAGATTTTCTTTAATTCCAACTGTCGCCGTAACGACAGTTGGACCCTTGGAGACAAGAAAGTTATTTTTACTGCAGATAGCAGCGCTAAATTACCGCGTCACGACACACTTTATGACAGAAATTTGCCCTTCCTAATACGAAACGAATCCTAAATGATCCTCGAGCGCACGCGAGAAACATTCCAACCCTCTCTTTATCAAATCAATGGCCTTGACCCGCTCCCATTGTGTGCTGGCCTTTCCGCGCACAATATTTTTGTTGTATTAAAAAGGCGACGTCTATAAAATTTAAATTGGGCCTCGCAACCAGGGCGAAATAATAGAGAAGACCCTTAAGAAAATCGAACAAACTTTTCTAAACGCGGCATCGATCTGCACTCCAAAAATGGGATATGTAAGTGTATTCTTGAACAAAACCCCGCCCGACTCGAGACAATAGGCGCACCATTAAAGAAAACGGATGTTACTACGGTGTTTGCTTTGTAGTAACCTGAAACTTTCAGGGGAAAGAATTCGCGCCTGGTCAACAAGAGTAACAGGCAGACGCATGTAGACTCACAATCCACCCAAAACCACCAAGTAATTATTTTTTACCAATAATAATAGTTGACCTATCATAAAATGAAAGAGGCGTTATATAAAACGTTAGATAAAACGTAGTGCAAAACTCAAAGTTTACGAAATTGTCTAAATGTTAGTGGAGCAATATCAGAGCTGCAGATACATTATTTTTGCATTTTTTTCATACATTTTGACATTTTCGGTTTACAACAGCCCAAGGTGAATCTGTAATAATCACTGTCCAATAATTTTCAATGTGTGTGGTTGCCTGTTTTCAATTAAAAATCACGTTTTTTTAGTTCTATGCTTGTAAAATGAAAACTAATTAAGCAATCTTAATGATGTGAATAGTCGAACTGTAGAGAATTAAATTACGAAGAGATTGAGAGGTCGAATAGCCCGATCCGATAATTAGAACCGGAGAAAACCCGGAAAACCCGGAAAATTCAGTTTTTCTTAAAAAATTCACAATTTCGCCATTTTTTAATTTAAAAAGCTGAAACTTTGTAAAAAGGTACATATTCATATGTACTTTATGTGTGAAAAACCCCGACTCTGACGGACCAACAGTTTTTTCACAATCTCCATTTCAATTTTCTTTTTGCTATTTTTTCGCGGAGGGCTGGATGCTCTTATAATTATCCGATTTAAATTTTAAAAACAGAATTGGAAACTAGGCGTGCACAGCAACAAAACGTGTATTTTGGTTTTTCCATAAAATGCAGCGAAATAGCTGAAAAACGGTCGTGAATATGAGTAAAAACGGTCGAGCACTAGAAAATGGTCGAGTAGTAGGGGAAGAACGGCCGCTGAGGGGAAGCACTTTATATAGGAATAGAACCGGGCTGCACTTGTATATTGCGGAGTGAGACTCCGCAGATACTATTGACGTATTAGGCAAATCTTTGTACACATTTTGACATTTTCGGTTTACAACATCCTAATGTGAATCTGTAATAATCATTTTCGATACAAGTGCACTGTCCAATAATTTTCAAAGTGTGTGGTTGCTTGTTTCAAGCACGAAGTCAAAGTGTGTGATGGAAAAGCTGCGCAAAATGACAGAGTACGTTTTTTCATATTAAAAAAATCCATTAATTTATTGTAAATTTTGAAGTTGTTTGACAAATCGTCAAGTTAATATAGGTTCGTTCAATATCCACTTTTTGCGGATATTGGGTTATAGATGTCGCAGACTGATTGTAGAATTCGCTACAATACAAACCGGCTAGCCGCATTATAAAACGGCTCGGTTTTGAAAATCGGCTGGTTAACGTTTAGGCGGGTTGTAATGCGGCTAAACGTTGATCAGCCTTACTGTAACGACGTTTCGCGTTCTCCAATGCAACAAAATGACGGGTCTCCGTTTTATAAAATGGCGAAAAGGGACTTTATAGAAAGAATACCTATCCTTGTGGCTATGATAAATATAAAGTCGTAACTATAAGAAAAAGGTTTAACTCAATACAAAAGGTTTTTTTAAATAAAATGTCTAACAATTCTTCCTTTATCAAACGGACTGAGTTATTCAGCGATTCATAAAACACCTAAAATTTTCAGTCAAATTGTAAAAATTCTTTGTTCATTCTATATTTTACAATCTCCCCAATCATTTAGAATATCTACAATATGGCTGATTGTCACCCTTCATTACACATAGTCAACATTTCGGTTAAACAATCTGCCTAAACGTTAATCAGCCGTTTTACAAAACAGAGCTGCTTTGTAAAGTGGCTAGCCGCTTCATATTGCGACGGATTCTACAATATGGCTGCGACATGTACACCAAAGTTTAAGTTAAAGTTTAAGTTGAAATTGGCTTGTTCAATGGTCCACAAGAGAACCAGTAAAATAAAAAGTTTTCAGTATTTATTTTGTACAATATCTAGTAAAATTATTAAAATTTTGCGTTGTTGGTAGTATTCATTAAAGGTTTTTGAAAATTTTTCTGCTCAAAACGTTTTTTTAATGTTTATGGCATACAAACTTAATAATACACTTGGAAAGGCTATAATTTATTACTAATTTTAACTTAAAGTTTCAAAAAAATATAGAATTTTCTTTTGCGCAGTGACTACTAATGTCTCAAAAAAGGTGCGACTACTGGAAGGTTAAGGGCAATCGGGACGATTATTACATGCGTTTATGATATAATAGAGGGCGCTGAATCTATTTAGCTGTTTCTACGCAAACCAAGCAAAATATTTTTAATTTGAAAAAAGAACTGTTTTGAAAACAATAATTAAAATTGCGCCAATGTTTTATTTTCTCAATTTTTTTTATTGTGACTTTTGCAGACACGCGATTTGAAGCTGAAACATGCGATAATTCAGCCGCCAAGCAATGCATCACCGTAAAATTTCCAAACAAGCTCCACAAACACGTTTGCACTATCCCTGGAAAATTTCAGGTGAATCGGCAAGGTACGGCCAGATTTATGAATTTATTTTTTATAAGCGGTTATTTTAAGAAATTCGCGAGGAACTGTACAAAAGACTTCCTGCGAATGATGGCTTATGTCAGTCGCTCGAACCATTTGCAGGAGATTGTGTGCATTGTTTGGAGTGGTAATGGAACAGACTCTATAGTCTGAAACTAATTGAAATTATAAATACACCCGGTATTGTTCCAGCGAATTTTATTGCTACGAATCCGAGTGAAATTTTACACTGGAGCCTTTGGAAAAGCGTGTGAAGTCAGTCGTTAAAATTATGGGATGAGGGTGTACTGCAACGAGCGATTAATTTAATTGCAGGCAGGTACTCAGAACTTTTCGCGATTAAGCTGTGAAGTTATTGATTTCATTTCAAAAAACGCAGGTCTTCATTTTAAGAACAAACGCCTAACAAAATGGGAACAGGCAACACAAATTGCATTCTTAACATTAAATTGCATAGAAATTGCAAAAGGAAATTACAATGATTGATAATAAATCAGTAGCAATGACGAACTTCTAAATAAAGGAAAATATTTTAGTACTTCCACGTTTTAGTTGGCGTATTGACTACGATTTTCGGGGATAATTTAATTTTACGCCTTAATACAGGCAACACATTATACATTTTTATTGAAGTTGCAAAAACGTTTGTATAACTTTCAGGCGCTTGACAGTTTCGGTAATTAAATTTTATTGACGTGCTTGTGAAAGTTAGAATGTCAATTGCATTGGATTCAGACTATCAATTATTCAAGGCACATTAAATGACGTTTGAAGTAAACACTAATGCGATGCGAGCTTATTAAGTCCTGAATTACTCAACTTAATCAAAGTGCTGAAATCAATTACTTTAGAAGCTCTTGCAAGCATTTAAGCGTTAAGTGAAATTATGTAATTAGGAAGTTTTTTTGCTTCCGTCGAAAGTTATTGGGTAAGTGAACGAACGGTGGCTACGTGCCACGAAACATTATCCAAAGCAATCTCAAAAGCTCAGATAATTGGTATATATTTATAAACCAAAAGTAGAGATTCCTTCTTTTTTACTTTATTTTTGTTTCATTTATAAAACTAACATTGACTGTCAATTATGATACCAACACAATGTTGATAAAAGTCCCCAACTGTGTGATTTTATAACACACGGCGTGCGTAAGGATACGCGCACTTAGTTTATTGACTGACGATATATTTCCAAACAAAAAAAGGATTCCAATTCCGACAATTGTAAGCAATGATTTCCCAAAAAGCCTGTTTTAATCTCCGGGGCCGCTCAAATCCGGTTGTAAAGTGTACACGCTCGAATTGAGTGGTGCCCTCGACTCAGTCGAGCTGCATTAAATCCGGGCGTGATTCCGGTCAACGAGAAAAATTAAAAATTTCAAAAACTTCGAAATAAGTTTCTGATCCAAGGAGCCGACAATAGCTGCTTTTATTTCATTTTTGTAGACTTGTTTTGTAGTTCTGGCAAACTTTCACGCCTGGGCTGCCAGAAATTAATTAAGTGTTGAGAACTTGGTTAATTATACTATATTTCAATGCGCATTCCAGAACGCGCATTGAAATGTAGCGAAAACGTGGTAATATTAAAATACAAACTTCTGCAGGTGTTAATTGACCAAGTTCTCAACACTTAATTAATTTCAATGCGCGTTCTGGAATGCGCATTGACCTGATTTTACAATAGCCCACTCAATTTATACACAAAAGGTCTGAATGTTAATTTTATCTACAAACTGACTGAGCTACTTGGACCAATTCGCATTCCAGAATGCGCATTGAAATTTGGTAATGCATAAAGATTACAAGTTGTTAATTTCATTAAACAATATATTTGGATTTGAAAACGAAGCAAATCAAATAATTTATTAATTTTTAATATTATGTACTATACGATTACAATTTTGAATTGAAATTGAATTTTTGTCAAAGTGTCCATCATTAAGTTATGTATGTAATAATTATCGATTTAAATTTTTAATTTATGACTTTATTAAAAATTAATCAAGCCATAATCACACAGTATCTTTGGAAAAACTCTAACAATTATTTTTAATAAAATTTAGAAAGTAAAACGTAAAATCTATTTTTTTAATTGAAATTGTTAAAATAAAATTCTGGTAGCTGTGGCTCCATTTTTTCGTTGAAGAAATCATCATCTCGAAAAATCTGAAAATTGCAAAATAAAATTTAAAAAAATGAACTTGTACGTAGATACTATTTTTTGTTTGCAAATTTTACCAAAATTGGAGGCAGTAATTCTGTTTATTCTCTCTTCATGCCAGATCAAAATTTTTCACTGGGATGTTTTGAACAGACACTAATTTTAGTTTTAAACAATTTCACAACTTCGAAATCACTTTGAAGTTGTAAAATTGAGCAGTCGGGTAAATTCGCGACAACCTTATCAAGAATTGCATTCAGTAGATGGACAGAAGGTGTCTAGAATACGTCTACATACAAAAAAGAGGAACAATAGATTTAAAATTAACAAGAAAAGCGCCTTGGTTACTTATTGAAAAATGCGTTTTTGAAGTGTCTATTTTCATCAAAATAGTTTATGTGTTCCTGCCTATTCGCATTCACTTTGCGCCTGATAGATAAGCAATTGCATCATAATATTTCTTAAAACAACGGTAACTGGGTCACTTGCCTTTAATTCATTTTTAAGTCAATTACATTTTTTTTAACAATTTTGTCTTTAAAACAGATGTGGCTAGGGGGGTACAGACCGAAAAATTTATTAATATTCAAGATTAATTCATTCTAAAATAAAATACTTGGCCGCATTTTAAGTATTTTTTAACATACTTTTTTAAACTTTTAAGTAAAAATTCTTTCTGTACCCCCCTCACGCAATGCTTCTTCTTCAAAATGGTGTTTTTAGATTTGCGATATCTTTAATATTAAAGCAGATATTTACATCCTACGAATGATCTACAAAAAAAATTCTACACTTGACCCTAAACTTTTTTCTTGTTGCAGACATGAGTCCGTCGCCGGGATACTCCTCGGGGCTGTACCCCGCGAACGTAAATCAAGGACTGCCGACCCTTTTAGTGATGATAGCGGTTTTGATAATCATATTAATGTTCTGCTTCTGGGGTTCGCCGCCAATCAGAGCCTTTTGCAGGCGCAAGATCTGCTGCTTTTGTCCCATGGACGAACCGACCGACGGAGGTGAGTCCTATTTTCGGCTCTCAGTTAATGCAGTTAATTTGGTTGCGCAAAACATTCCCGGAGCGGCATTTTTTCACGGGCGATTAACGTTGTTGTAAATTCTGTTATCTGGTGGAGCGATTCGCGCGCTATTTATACGTCGGCGGTAGTTTTGCCAACGATTTTTGGAGCGGATCGGAAGTGGCCGATGAGTAATGTCGGAAACTTGCTCGGACCGCTCAAGCTCTGACTGGCAACAGAAAATTTATTGTAGAAGTTAGGTCGGGATTTTTTTTTCGTTCAAAAAAGTTGGGACACAGATTTTGTAATTTGTAGAATCGACATGAGATTACATAAAGCACTGCGGTAGGAATATAAATTAGTTGCTATCGAGGTAGTCACGGCACAAGAATTTCATTATCACCACAATCTTGTGAGTACATATTGTGAACTCGCTGTTATTTAAGTAACTGCAGTCAACATAATAAAGGTGAAAATTGTTAAAATTGTATTTCGTTGCGAAAACGAATCTTATTTTGCATCGGCGTAGGCAACACAGCTTGCATTCCCAAAATCGTTAAGTTTGTGCAATTTAATGAAAAGTGGTCTGCGGAATGCCATATGTGTTGCCTGTTCTGAGTCTGCAAGGCGTTCAAGTAATTGCAAACATTTAAAATAATGCGTAGGACAAAATTCGAGGATTTTATTTTCCTTTCAATCTTGTGAGTACATATTGTAAACTCGCTGTTATTTAAGTAACTGCAGTCAACATAATAAAGTTGAAAATTGTTAGAATTGTATTTCGTTGCGAAAACGAATCTTATTTTGCATCGGCGTAGGCAACACAGCTTGCATTCCCAAAATCGTTAAGTTTGTGCATTTTAATGAAAGCGGCCTGCGGAATGCCATATGTGTTGCCTGTTCTGAGTCTGCAAGGCGTTCAAGTAATTGCAAACATTTAAAATAATGCGTAGGACAAAATTCGAGGATTTTATTTTCCTTTCAATCTTGTGAGTACATATTGTAAACTCGCTGTTATTTAAGTAACTGCAGTCAACATAATAAAGGTGAAAATTGTTAAAATTGTCTTTCGTTGCGAAAACGAATCTTATTTTGCATCGGCGTAGGCAACACAGCTTGCATTCCCAAAATCGTTAAGTTTGTGCATTTTAATGAAAGCGGCCTGCGGAATGCCATATGTGTTGCCTGTTCTGAGTCTGCAAGGCGTTCAAGTAATTGCAAACATTTAAAATAATGCGTAGGACAAAATTCGAGGATTTTATTTTCCTTTCAATCTTGTGAGTACATATTGTGAACTCGCTGTTAGTTAAGTAACTGCAGTCAACATAATAAGTTGAAAATTGTTAGAATTGTCTTTCGTTGCGAAAACGAATCTTATTTTGCATCGGCGTAGGCAACACAGCTTGCATTCCCAAAATCGTTAAGTTTGTGCATTTTAATGAAAGCGGCCTGCGGAATGCAATATGTGTTGCCTGTTCTGAGTCTGCAAGGCGTTCAAGTAATTGCAAGCATTTAAAATAATGCGTAGGACAAAATTCGAGGATTTTATTTTCCTTTCAATCTTGTGAGTACATATTGTAAACTCGCTGTTATTTAAGTAACTGCAGTCAACATAATAAAGTTGAAAATTGTTAGAATTGTATTTCGTTGCGAAAACGAATCTTATTTTGCATCGGCGTAGGCAACACAGCTTGCATTCCCAAAATCGTTAAGTTTGTGCATTTTAATGAAAGCGGCCTGCGGAATGCCATATGTGTTGCCTGTTCTGAGTCTGCAAGGCGTTCGAGTAATTGCAAGCATTTAAAATAATGCGTAGGACAAAATTCGAGGATTTTATTTTCCTTTCAATCTTGTGAGTACATATTGTAAACTCGCTGTTATTTAAGTAACTGCAGTCAAGATAATAAAGTTGAAAATTGTTAGAATTGTATTTCGTTGCGAAAACGAATCTTATTTTGCATCGGCGTAGGCAACACAGCTTGCATTCCCAAAATCGTTAAGTTTGTGCATTTTAATGAAAGCGGCCTGCGGAATGCCATATGTGTTGCCTGTTCTGAGTCTGCAAGGCGTTCAAGTAATTGCAAACATTTAAAATAATGCGTAGGACAAAATTCGAGGATTTTATTTTCCTTTCAATCTTGTGAGTACATATTGTAAACTCGCTGTTATTTAAGTAACTGCAGTCAACATAATAAAGTTGAAAATTGTTAGAATTGAGGCGCTTCTTACAAAAACGACCATAGTCCAAAAATGCGAATTTCGCGGTTAGTGTTGATTTACAGAGTTTCTTGGACGCCCAATCGAATGGTGTGATCGGTTTCTGCAAGAAGATACATAGTCCAACATTATAGTTAAGTAAATATTTGCTTGTTCTGCAAAAACAGCCATTGCCCACTCGATATTCATAAGTAATATCACAAAAAAAAATTAGGACTATGGTTGTTTTTGTAAAAAACGCTTCAATTGTATTTCGTTGCGAAAACGAATCTTATTTTGCATCGGCGTAGGCAACACAGCTTGCATTCCCAAAATCGTTAAGTTTGTGCATTTTAATGAAAGCGGCCTGCGGAATGCAATATGTGTTGCCTGTTCTGAGTCTGCAAGGCGTTCAAGTAATTGCAAACATTTAAAATAATGCGTAGGACAAAATTCGAGGATTTTATTTTCCTTTCAATCTTGTGAGTACATATTGTGAACTCGCTGTTAGTTAAGTAACTGCAGTCAACATAATAAGTTGAAAATTGTTAGAATTGTCTTTCGTTGCGAAAACGAATCTTATTTTGCATCGGCGTAGGCAACACAGCTTGCATTCCCAAAATCGTTAAGTTTGTGCATTTTAATGAAAGCGGCCTGCGGAATGCAATATGTGTTGCCTGTTCTGAGTCTGCAAGGCGTTCAAGTAATTGCAAGCATTTAAAATAATGCGTAGGACAAAATTCGAGGATTTTATTTTCCTTTCAATCTTGTGAGTACATATTGTAAACTCGCTGTTATTTAAGTAACTGCAGTCAACATAATAAAGTTGAAAATTGTTAGAATTGAGGCGCTTCTTACAAAAACGACCATAGTCCAAAAATGCGAATTTCGCGGTTAGTGTTGATTTACAGAGTTTCTTGGACGCCCAATCGAATGGTGTGATCGGTTTCTGCAAGAAGATACATAGTCCAACATTATAGTTAAGTAAATATTTGCTTGTTCTGCAAAAACAGCCATTGCCCACTCGATATTCATAAGTAATATCACAAAAAAAAATTAGGACTATGGTTGTTTTTGTAAAAAACGCTTCAATTGTATTTCGTTGCGAAAACGAATCTTATTTTGCATCGGCGTAGGCAACACAGCTTGCATTCCCAAAATCGTTAAGTTTGTGCATTTTAATGAAAGCGGCCTGCGGAATGCAATATGTGTTGCCTGTTCTGAGTCTGCAAGGCGTTCAAGTAATTGCAAGCATTTAAAATAATGCGTAGGACAAAATTCGAGGATTTTATTTTCCTTTCAATCTTGTGAGTACATATTGTAAACTCGCTGTTATTTAAGTAACTGCAGTCAACATAATAAAGTTGAAAATTGTTAGAATTGAGGCGCTTCTTACAAAAACGACCATAGTCCAAAAATGCGAATTTCGCGGTTAGTGTTGATTTACAGAGTTTCTTGGACGCCCAATCGAATGGTGTGATCGGTTTCTGCAAGAAGATACATAGTCCAACATTATAGTTAAGTAAATATTTGCTTGTTCTGCAAAAACAGCCATTGCCCACTCGATATTCATAAGTAATATCACAAAAAAAAATTAGGACTATGGTTGTTTTTGTAAAAAACGCTTCAATTGTATTTCGTTGCGAAAACGAATCTTATTTTGCATCGGCGTAGGCAACACAGCTTGCATTCCCAAAATCGTTAAGTTTGTGCATTTTAATGAAAGCGGCCTGCGGAATGCAATATGTGTTGCCTGTTCTGAGTCTGCAAGGCGTTCAAGTAATTGCAAGCATTTAAAATAATGCGTAGGACAAAATTCGAGGATTTTATTTTCCTTTCAATCTTGTGAGTACATATTGTAAACTCGCTGTTATTTAAGTAACTGCAGTCAACATAATAAAGTTGAAAATTGTTAGAATTGAGGCGCTTCTTACAAAAACGACCATAGTCCAAAAATGCGAATTTCGCGGTTAGTGTTGATTTACAGAGTTTCTTGGACGCCCAATCGAATGGTGTGATCGGTTTCTGCAAGAAGATACATAGTCCAACATTATAGTTAAGTAAATATTTGCTTGTTCTGCAAAAACAGCCATTGCCCACTCGATATTCATAAGTAATATCACAAAAAAAAATTAGGACTATGGTTGTTTTTGTAAAAAACGCTTCAATTGTATTTCGTTGCGAAAACGAATCTTATTTTGCATCGGCGTAGGCAACACAGCTTGCATTCCCAAAATCGTTAAGTTTGTGCATTTTAATGAAAGCGGCCTGCGGAATGCAATATGTGTTGCCTGTTCTGAGTCTGCAAGGCGTTCAAGTAATTGCAAGCATTTAAAATAATGCGTAGGACAAAATTCGAGGATTTTATTTTCCTTTCAATCTTGTGAGTACATATTGTGAACTCGCTGTTAGTTAAGTAACTGCAGTCAACATAATAAGTTGAAAATTGTTAGAATTGTCTTTCGTTGCGAAAACGAATCTTATTTTGCATCGGCGTAGGCAACACAGCTTGCATTCCCAAAATCGTTAAGTTTGTGCATTTTAATGAAAGCGGCCTGCGGAATGCAATATGTGTTGCCTGTTCTGAGTCTGCAAGGCGTTCAAGTAATTGCAAGCATTTAAAATAATGCGTAGGACAAAATTCGAGGATTTTATTTTCCTTTCAATCTTGTGAGTACATATTGTGAACTCGCTGTTAGTTAAGTAACTGCAGTCAACATAATAAGTTGAAAATTGTTAGAATTGTCTTTCGTTGCGAAAACGAATCTTATTTTGCATCGGCGTAGGCAACACAGCTTGCATTCCCAAAATCGTTAAGTTTGTGCATTTTAATGAAAGCGGCCTGCGGAATGCAATATGTGTTGCCTGTTCTGAGTCTGCAAGGCGTTCAAGTAATTGCAAGCATTTAAAATAATGCGTAGGACAAAATTCGAGGATTTTATTTTCCTTTCAATCTTGTGAGTACATATTGTAAACTCGCTGTTATTTAAGTAACTGCAGTCAACATAATAAAGTTGAAAATTGTTAGAATTGAGGCGCTTCTTACAAAAACGACCATAGTCCAAAAATGCGAATTTCGCGGTTAGTGTTGATTTACAGAGTTTCTTGGACGCCCAATCGAATGGTGTGATCGGTTTCTGCAAGAAGATACATAGTCCAACATTATAGTTAAGTAAATATTTGCTTGTTCTGCAAAAACAGCCATTGCCCACTCGATATTCATAAGTAATATCACAAAAAAAAATTAGGACTATGGTTGTTTTTGTAAAAAACGCTTCAATTGTATTTCGTTGCGAAAACGAATCTTATTTTGCATCGGCGTAGGCAACACAGCTTGCATTCCCAAAATCGTTAAGTTTGTGCATTTTAATGAAAGCGGCCTGCGGAATGCAATATGTGTTGCCTGTTCTGAGTCTGCAAGGCGTTCAAGTAATTGCAAGCATTTAAAATAATGCGTAGGACAAAATTCGAGGATTTTATTTTCCTTTCAATCTTGTGAGTACATATTGTGAACTCGCTGTTAGTTAAGTAACTGCAGTCAACATAATAAGTTGAAAATTGTTAGAATTGTCTTTCGTTGCGAAAACGAATCTTATTTTGCATCGGCGTAGGCAACACAGCTTGCATTCCCAAAATCGTTAAGTTTGTGCATTTTAATGAAAGCGGCCTGCGGAATGCAATATGTGTTGCCTGTTCTGAGTCTGCAAGGCGTTCAAGTAATTGCAAGCATTTAAAATAATGCGTAGGACAAAATTCGAGGATTTTATTTTCCTTTCAATCTTGTGAGTACATATTGTGAACTCGCTGTTAGTTAAGTAACTGCAGTCAACATAATAAGTTGAAAATTGTTAGAATTGTCTTTCGTTGCGAAAACGAATCTTATTTTGCATCGGCGTAGGCAACACAGCTTGCATTCCCAAAATCGTTAAGTTTGTGCATTTTAATGAAAGCGGCCTGCGGAATGCAATATGTGTTGCCTGTTCTGAGTCTGCAAGGCGTTCAAGTAATTGCAAGCATTTAAAATAATGCGTAGGACAAAATTCGAGGATTTTATTTTCCTTTCAATCTTGTGAGTACATATTGTAAACTCGCTGTTATTTAAGTAACTGCAGTCAACATAATAAAGTTGAAAATTGTTAGAATTGAGGCGCTTCTTACAAAAACGACCATAGTCCAAAAATGCGAATTTCGCGGTTAGTGTTGATTTACAGAGTTTCTTGGACGCCCAATCGAATGGTGTGATCGGTTTCTGCAAGAAGATACATAGTCCAACATTATAGTTAAGTAAATATTTGCTTGTTCTGCAAAAACAGCCATTGCCCACTCGATATTCATAAGTAATATCACAAAAAAAAATTAGGACTATGGTTGTTTTTGTAAAAAACGCTTCAATTGTATTTCGTTGCGAAAACGAATCTTATTTTGCATCGGCGTAGGCAACACAGCTTGCATTCCCAAAATCGTTAAGTTTGTGCATTTTAATGAAAGCGGCCTGCGGAATGCAATATGTGTTGCCTGTTCTGAGTCTGCAAGGCGTTCAAGTAATTGCAAACATTTAAAATAATGCGTAGGACAAAATTCGAGGATTTTATTTTCCTTTCAATCTTGTGAGTACATATTGTGAACTCGCTGTTAGTTAAGTAACTGCAGTCAACATAATAAGTTGAAAATTGTTAGAATTGTCTTTCGTTGCGAAAACGAATCTTATTTTGCATCGGCGTAGGCAACACAGCTTGCATTCCCAAAATCGTTAAGTTTGTGCATTTTAATGAAAGCGGCCTGCGGAATGCAATATGTGTTGCCTGTTCTGAGTCTGCAAGGCGTTCAAGTAATTGCAAGCATTTAAAATAATGCGTAGGACAAAATTCGAGGATTTTATTTTCCTTTCAATCTTGTGAGTACATATTGTAAACTCGCTGTTATTTAAGTAACTGCAGTCAACATAATAAAGTTGAAAATTGTTAGAATTGAGGCGCTTCTTACAAAAACGACCATAGTCCAAAAATGCGAATTTCGCGGTTAGTGTTGATTTACAGAGTTTCTTGGACGCCCAATCGAATGGTGTGATCGGTTTCTGCAAGAAGATACATAGTCCAACATTATAGTTAAGTAAATATTTGCTTGTTCTGCAAAAACAGCCATTGCCCACTCGATATTCATAAGTAATATCACAAAAAAAAATTAGGACTATGGTTGTTTTTGTAAAAAACGCTTCAATTGTATTTCGTTGCGAAAACGAATCTTATTTTGCATCGGCGTAGGCAACACAGCTTGCATTCCCAAAATCGTTAAGTTTGTGCATTTTAATGAAAGCGGCCTGCGGAATGCAATATGTGTTGCCTGTTCTGAGTCTGCAAGGCGTTCAAGTAATTGCAAGCATTTAAAATAATGCGTAGGACAAAATTCGAGGATTTTATTTTCCTTTCAATCTTGTGAGTACATATTGTGAACTCGCTGTTAGTTAAGTAACTGCAGTCAACATAATAAGTTGAAAATTGTTAGAATTGTCTTTCGTTGCGAAAACGAATCTTATTTTGCATCGGCGTAGGCAACACAGCTTGCATTCCCAAAATCGTTAAGTTTGTGCATTTTAATGAAAGCGGCCTGCGGAATGCAATATGTGTTGCCTGTTCTGAGTCTGCAAGGCGTTCAAGTAATTGCAAGCATTTAAAATAATGCGTAGGACAAAATTCGAGGATTTTATTTTCCTTTCAATCTTGTGAGTACATATTGTGAACTCGCTGTTAGTTAAGTAACTGCAGTCAACATAATAAGTTGAAAATTGTTAGAATTGTCTTTCGTTGCGAAAACGAATCTTATTTTGCATCGGCGTAGGCAACACAGCTTGCATTCCCAAAATCGTTAAGTTTGTGCATTTTAATGAAAGCGGCCTGCGGAATGCAATATGTGTTGCCTGTTCTGAGTCTGCAAGGCGTTCAAGTAATTGCAAGCATTTAAAATAATGCGTAGGACAAAATTCGAGGATTTTATTTTCCTTTCAATCTTGTGAGTACATATTGTAAACTCGCTGTTATTTAAGTAACTGCAGTCAACATAATAAAGTTGAAAATTGTTAGAATTGAGGCGCTTCTTACAAAAACGACCATAGTCCAAAAATGCGAATTTCGCGGTTAGTGTTGATTTACAGAGTTTCTTGGACGCCCAATCGAATGGTGTGATCGGTTTCTGCAAGAAGATACATAGTCCAACATTATAGTTAAGTAAATATTTGCTTGTTCTGCAAAAACAGCCATTGCCCACTCGATATTCATAAGTAATATCACAAAAAAAAATTAGGACTATGGTTGTTTTTGTAAAAAACGCTTCAATTGTATTTCGTTGCGAAAACGAATCTTATTTTGCATCGGCGTAGGCAACACAGCTTGCATTCCCAAAATCGTTAAGTTTGTGCATTTTAATGAAAGCGGCCTGCGGAATGCAATATGTGTTGCCTGTTCTGAGTCTGCAAGGCGTTCAAGTAATTGCAAACATTTAAAATAATGCGTAGGACAAAATTCGAGGATTTTATTTTCCTTTCAATCTTGTGAGTACATATTGTGAACTCGCTGTTAGTTAAGTAACTGCAGTCAACATAATAAGTTGAAAATTGTTAGAATTGTCTTTCGTTGCGAAAACGAATCTTATTTTGCATCGGCGTAGGCAACACAGCTTGCATTCCCAAAATCGTTAAGTTTGTGCATTTTAATGAAAGCGGCCTGCGGAATGCAATATGTGTTGCCTGTTCTGAGTCTGCAAGGCGTTCAAGTAATTGCAAGCATTTAAAATAATGCGTAGGACAAAATTCGAGGATTTTATTTTCCTTTCAATCTTGTGAGTACATATTGTAAACTCGCTGTTATTTAAGTAACTGCAGTCAACATAATAAAGTTGAAAATTGTTAGAATTGTATTTCGTTGCGAAAACGAATCTTATTTTGCATCGGCGTAGGCAACACAGCTTGCATTCCCAAAATCGTTAAGTTTGTGCATTTTAATGAAAGCGGCCTGCGGAATGCAATATGTGTTGCCTGTTCTGAGTCTGCAAGGCGTTCAAGTAATTGCAAGCATTTAAAATAATGCGTAGGACAAAATTCGAGGATTTTATTTTCCTTTCAATCTTGTGAGTACATATTGTAAACTCGCTGTTATTTAAGTAACTGCAGTCAACATAATAAAGTTGAAAATTGTTAGAATTGTATTTCGTTGCGAAAACGAATCTTATTTTGCATCGGCGTAGGCAACACAGCTTGCATTCCCAAAATCGTTAAGTTTGTGCAATTTAATGAAAAGTGGTCTGCGGAATGCAATATGTGTTGCCTGTTCTGAGTCTGCAAGGCGTTCGAGTAATTGCAAGCATTTAAAATAATGCGTAGGACAAAATTCGAGGATTTTATTTTCCTTTCAATCTTGTGAGTACATATTGTAAACTCGCTGTTATTTAAGTAACTGCAGTCAAGATAATAAAGTTGAAAATTGTTAGAATTGTATTTCGTTGCGAAAACGAATCTTATTTTGCATCGGCGTAGGCAACACAGCTTGCATTCCCAAAATCGTTAAGTTTGTGCATTTTAATGAAAGCGGCCTGCGGAATGCAATATGTGTTGCCTGTTCTGAGTCTGCAAGGCGTTCAAGTAATTGCAAACATTTAAAATAATGCGTAGGACAAAATTCGAGGATTTTATTTTCCTTTCAATCTTGTGAGTACATATTGTGAACTCGCTGTTAGTTAAGTAACTGCAGTCAACATAATAAGTTGAAAATTGTTAGAATTGTCTTTCGTTGCGAAAACGAATCTTATTTTGCATCGGCGTAGGCAACACAGCTTGCATTCCCAAAATCGTTAAGTTTGTGCATTTTAATGAAAGCGGCCTGCGGAATGCAATATGTGTTGCCTGTTCTGAGTCTGCAAGGCGTTCAAGTAATTGCAAACATTTAAAATAATGCGTAGGACAAAATTCGAGGATTTTATTTTCCTTTCAATCTTGTGAGTACATATTGTAAACTCGCTGTTATTTAAGTAACTGCAGTCAACATAATAAAGTTGAAAATTGTTAGAATTGTATTTCGTTGCGAAAACGAATCTTATTTTGCATCGGCGTAGGCAACACAGCTTGCATTCCCAAAATCGTTAAGTTTGTGCAATTTAATGAAAAGTGGTCTGCGGAATGCAATATGTGTTGCCTGTTCTGAGTCTGCAAGGCGTTCGAGTAATTGCAAGCATTTAAAATAATGCGTAGGACAAAATTCGAGGATTTTATTTTCCTTTCAATCTTGTGAGTACATATTGTAAACTCGCTGTTATTTAAGTAACTGCAGTCAACATAATAAAGTTGAAAATTGTTAGAATTGTATTTCGTTGCGAAAACGAATCTTATTTTGCATCGGCGTAGGCAACACAGCTTGCATTCCCAAAATCGTTAAGTTTGTGCAATTTAATGAAAAGTGGTCTGCGGAATGCAATATGTGTTGCCTGTTCTGAGTCTGCAAGGCGTTCGAGTAATTGCAAGCATTTAAAATAATGCGTAGGACAAAATTCGAGGATTTTATTTTCCTTTCAATCTTGTGAGTACATATTGTAAACTCGCTGTTATTTAAGTAACTGCAGTCAACATAATAAAGTTGAAAATTGTTAGAATTGTATTTCGTTGCGAAAACGAATCTTATTTTGCATCGGCGTAGGCAACACAGCTTGCATTCCCAAAATCGTTAAGTTTGTGCAATTTAATGAAAAGTGGTCTGCGGAATGCAATATGTGTTGCCTGTTCTGAGTCTGCAAGGCGTTCAAGTAATTGCAAGCATTTAAAATAATGCGTAGGACAAAATTCGAGGATTTTATTTTCCTTTCAATCTTGTGAGTACATATTGTAAACTCGCTGTTATTTAAGTAACTGCAGTCAACATAATAAAGTTGAAAATTGTTAGAATTGTATTTCGTTGCGAAAACGAATCTTATTTTGCATCGGCGTAGGCAACACAGCTTGCATTCCCAAAATCGTTAAGTTTGTGCATTTTAATGAAAGCGGCCTGCGGAATGCAATATGTGTTGCCTGTTCTGAGTCTGCAAGGCGTTCAAGTAATTGCAAACATTTAAAATAATGCGTAGGACAAAATTCGAGGATTTTATTTTCCTTTCAATCTTGTGAGTACATATTGTAAACTCGCTGTTATTTAAGTAACTGCAGTCAACATAATAAAGTTGAAAATTGTTAGAATTGTATTTCGTTGCGAAAACGAATCTTATTTTGCATCGGCGTAGGCAACACAGCTTGCATTCCCAAAATCGTTAAGTTTGTGCAATTTAATGAAAAGTGGTCTGCGGAATGCAATATGTGTTGCCTGTTCTGAGTCTGCAAGGCGTTCGAGTAATTGCAAGCATTTAAAATAATGCGTAGGACAAAATTCGAGGATTTTATTTTCCTTTCAATCTTGTGAGTACATATTGTAAACTCGCTGTTATTTAAGTAACTGCAGTCAAGATAATAAAGTTGAAAATTGTTAGAATTGTATTTCGTTGCGAAAACGAATCTTATTTTGCATCGGCGTAGGCAACACAGCTTGCATTCCCAAAATCGTTAAGTTTGTGCAATTTAATGAAAAGCGGCCTGCGGAATGCAATATGTGTTGCCTCTTCTGAGTCTGCAAGGCGTTCAAGTAATTGCAAACATTTAAAATAATGCGTTGGACAAAATTCGAGGATTTTATTTTCCTTTCAATCTTGTGAGTACATATTGTAAACTCGCTGTTATTTAAGTAACTGCAGTCAAGATAATAAAGTTGAAAATTGTTAGAATTGTATTTCGTTGCGAAAACGAATCTTATTTTGCATCGGCGTAGGCAACACAGCTTGCATTCCCAAAATCGTTAAGTTTGTGCAATTTAATGAAAAGCGGCCTGCGGAATGCCATATGTGTTGCCTGTTCTGAGTCTGCAAGGCGTTCAAGTAATTGCAAACATTTAAAATAATGCGTAGGACAAAATTCGAGGATTTTATTTTCCTTTCAATCTTGTGAGTACATATTGTAAACTCGCTGTTATTTAAGTAACTGCAGTCAACATAATAAAGTTGAAAATTGTTAGAATTGTATTTCGTTGCGAAAACGAATCTTATTTTGCATCGGCGTAGGCAACACAGCTTGCATTCCCAAAATCGTTAAGTTTGTGCAATTTAATGAAAAGTGGTCTGCGGAATGCAATATGTGTTGCCTGTTCTGAGTCTGCAAGGCGTTCGAGTAATTGCAAGCATTTAAAATAATGCGTAGGACAAAATTCGAGGATTTTATTTTCCTTTCAATCTTGTGAGTACATATTGTGAACTCGCTGTTATTTAAGTAACTGCAGTCAACATAATAAAGTTGAAAATTGTTAGAATTTTCTTTCGTTGCGAAAACGAATCTTATTTTGCATCGGCGTAGGCAACACAGCTTGCATTCCCAAAATCGTTAAGTTTGTGCATTTTAATGAAAGCGGCCTGCGGAATGCAATATGTGTTGCCTGTTCTGAGTCTGCAAGGCGTTCGAGTAATTGCAAGCATTTAAAATAATACGTAGGACAAAATTCGAGGATTTTATTTTCCTTTCAATCTTGTGAGTACATATTGTGAACTCGCTGTTATTTAAGTAACTGCAGTCAACATAATAAAGTTGAAAATTGTTAGAATTTTCTTTCGTTGCGAAAACGAATCTTATTTTGCATCGGCGTAGGCAACACAGCTTGCATTCCCAAAATCGTTAAGTTTGTGCAATTTAATGAAAAGTGGTCTGCGGAATGCAATATGTGTTGCCTGTTCTGAGTCTGCAAGGCGTTCGAGTAATTGCAAGCATTTAAAATAATGCGTAGGACAAAATTCGAGGATTTTATTTTCCTTTCAATCTTGTGAGTACATATTGTAAACTCGCTGTTATTTAAGTAACTGCAGTCAACATAATAAAGTTGAAAATTGTTAGAATTGTATTTCGTTGCGAAAACGAATCTTATTTTGCATCGGCGTAGGCAACACAGCTTGCATTCCCAAAATCGTTAAGTTTGTGCAATTTAATGAAAAGTGGTCTGCGGAATGCAATATGTGTTGCCTGTTCTGAGTCTGCAAGGCGTTCGAGTAATTGCAAGCATTTAAAATAATGCGTAGGACAAAATTCGAGGATTTTATTTTCCTTTCAATCTTGTGAGTACATATTGTAAACTCGCTGTTATTTAAGTAACTGCAGTCAACATAATAAAGTTGAAAATTGTTAGAATTGTATTTCGTTGCGAAAACGAATCTTATTTTGCATCGGCGTAGGCAACACAGCTTGCATTCCCAAAATCGTTAAGTTTGTGCAATTTAATGAAAAGTGGTCTGCGGAATGCAATATGTGTTGCCTGTTCTGAGTCTGCAAGGCGTTCGAGTAATTGCAAGCATTTAAAATAATGCGTAGGACAAAATTCGAGGATTTTATTTTCCTTTCAATCTTGTGAGTACATATTGTAAACTCGCTGTTATTTAAGTAACTGCAGTCAACATAATAAAGTTGAAAATTGTTAGAATTGTATTTCGTTGCGAAAACGAATCTTATTTTGCATCGGCGTAGGCAACACAGCTTGCATTCCCAAAATCGTTAAGTTTGTGCATTTTAATGAAAGCGGCCTGCGGAATGCCATATGTGTTGCCTGTTCTGAGTCTGCAAGGCGTTCAAGTAATTGCAAACATTTAAAATAATGCGTAGGACAAAATTCGAGGATTTTATTTTCCTTTCAATCTTGTGAGTACATATTGTAAACTCGCTGTTATTTAAGTAACTGCAGTCAACATAATAAAGTTGAAAATTGTTAGAATTGTATTTCGTTGCGAAAACGAATCTTATTTTGCATCGGCGTAGGCAACACAGCTTGCATTCCCAAAATCGTTAAGTTTGTGCAATTTAATGAAAAGTGGTCTGCGGAATGCAATATGTGTTGCCTGTTCTGAGTCTGCAAGGCGTTCGAGTAATTGCAAGCATTTAAAATAATGCGTAGGACAAAATTCGAGGATTTTATTTTCCTTTCAATCTTGTGAGTACATATTGTAAACTCGCTGTTATTTAAGTAACTGCAGTCAACATAATAAAGTTGAAAATTGTTAGAATTGTATTTCGTTGCGAAAACGAATCTTATTTTGCATCGGCGTAGGCAACACAGCTTGCATTCCCAAAATCGTTAAGTTTGTGCATTTTAATGAAAGCGGCCTGCGGAATGCCATATGTGTTGCCTGTTCTGAGTCTGCAAGGCGTTCAAGTAATTGCAAACATTTAAAATAATGCGTAGGACAAAATTCGAGGATTTTATTTTCCTTTCAATCTTGTGAGTACATATTGTAAACTCGCTGTTATTTAAGTAACTGCAGTCAACATAATAAAGTTGAAAATTGTTAGAATTGTATTTCGTTGCGAAAACGAATCTTATTTTGCATCGGCGTAGGCAACACAGCTTGCATTCCCAAAATCGTTAAGTTTGTGCAATTTAATGAAAAGTGGTCTGCGGAATGCAATATGTGTTGCCTGTTCTGAGTCTGCAAGGCGTTCGAGTAATTGCAAGCATTTAAAATAATGCGTAGGACAAAATTCGAGGATTTTATTTTCCTTTCAATCTTGTGAGTACATATTGTAAACTCGCTGTTATTTAAGTAACTGCAGTCAACATAATAAAGTTGAAAATTGTTAGAATTGTATTTCGTTGCGAAAACGAATCTTATTTTGCATCGGCGTAGGCAACACAGCTTGCATTCCCAAAATCGTTAAGTTTGTGCAATTTAATGAAAAGTGGTCTGCGGAATGCAATATGTGTTGCCTGTTCTGAGTCTGCAAGGCGTTCGAGTAATTGCAAGCATTTAAAATAATGCGTAGGACAAAATTCGAGGATTTTATTTTCCTTTCAATCTTGTGAGTACATATTGTAAACTCGCTGTTATTTAAGTAACTGCAGTCAACATAATAAAGTTGAAAATTGTTAGAATTGTATTTCGTTGCGAAAACGAATCTTATTTTGCATCGGCGTAGGCAACACAGCTTGCATTCCCAAAATCGTTAAGTTTGTGCATTTTAATGAAAGCGGCCTGCGGAATGCCATATGTGTTGCCTGTTCTGAGTCTGCAAGGCGTTCAAGTAATTGCAAACATTTAAAATAATGCGTAGGACAAAATTCGAGGATTTTATTTTCCTTTCAATCTTGTGAGTACATATTGTAAACTCGCTGTTATTTAAGTAACTGCAGTCAACATAATAAAGTTGAAAATTGTTAGAATTGTATTTCGTTGCGAAAACGAATCTTATTTTGCATCGGCGTAGGCAACACAGCTTGCATTCCCAAAATCGTTAAGTTTGTGCAATTTAATGAAAAGTGGTCTGCGGAATGCAATATGTGTTGCCTGTTCTGAGTCTGCAAGGCGTTCGAGTAATTGCAAGCATTTAAAATAATGCGTAGGACAAAATTCGAGGATTTTATTTTCCTTTCAATCTTGTGAGTACATATTGTAAACTCGCTGTTATTTAAGTAACTGCAGTCAACATAATAAAGTTGAAAATTGTTAGAATTGTATTTCGTTGCGAAAACGAATCTTATTTTGCATCGGCGTAGGCAACACAGCTTGCATTCCCAAAATCGTTAAGTTTGTGCATTTTAATGAAAGCGGCCTGCGGAATGCCATATGTGTTGCCTGTTCTGAGTCTGCAAGGCGTTCAAGTAATTGCAAACATTTAAAATAATGCGTAGGACAAAATTCGAGGATTTTATTTTCCTTTCAATCTTGTGAGTACATATTGTAAACTCGCTGTTATTTAAGTAACTGCAGTCAACATAATAAAGTTGAAAATTGTTAGAATTGTATTTCGTTGCGAAAACGAATCTTATTTTGCATCGGCGTAGGCAACACAGCTTGCATTCCCAAAATCGTTAAGTTTGTGCAATTTAATGAAAAGTGGTCTGCGGAATGCAATATGTGTTGCCTGTTCTGAGTCTGCAAGGCGTTCGAGTAATTGCAAGCATTTAAAATAATGCGTAGGACAAAATTCGAGGATTTTATTTTCCTTTCAATCTTGTGAGTACATATTGTAAACTCGCTGTTATTTAAGTAACTGCAGTCAACATAATAAAGTTGAAAATTGTTAGAATTGTATTTCGTTGCGAAAACGAATCTTATTTTGCATCGGCGTAGGCAACACAGCTTGCATTCCCAAAATCGTTAAGTTTGTGCAATTTAATGAAAAGTGGTCTGCGGAATGCAATATGTGTTGCCTGTTCTGAGTCTGCAAGGCGTTCGAGTAATTGCAAGCATTTAAAATAATGCGTAGGACAAAATTCGAGGATTTTATTTTCCTTTCAATCTTGTGAGTACATATTGTAAACTCGCTGTTATTTAAGTAACTGCAGTCAACATAATAAAGTTGAAAATTGTTAGAATTGTATTTCGTTGCGAAAACGAATCTTATTTTGCATCGGCGTAGGCAACACAGCTTGCATTCCCAAAATCGTTAAGTTTGTGCATTTTAATGAAAGCGGCCTGCGGAATGCCATATGTGTTGCCTGTTCTGAGTCTGCAAGGCGTTCAAGTAATTGCAAACATTTAAAATAATGCGTAGGACAAAATTCGAGGATTTTATTTTCCTTTCAATCTTGTGAGTACATATTGTAAACTCGCTGTTATTTAAGTAACTGCAGTCAACATAATAAAGTTGAAAATTGTTAGAATTGTATTTCGTTGCGAAAACGAATCTTATTTTGCATCGGCGTAGGCAACACAGCTTGCATTCCCAAAATCGTTAAGTTTGTGCAATTTAATGAAAAGTGGTCTGCGGAATGCAATATGTGTTGCCTGTTCTGAGTCTGCAAGGCGTTCGAGTAATTGCAAGCATTTAAAATAATGCGTAGGACAAAATTCGAGGATTTTATTTTCCTTTCAATCTTGTGAGTACATATTGTAAACTCGCTGTTATTTAAGTAACTGCAGTCAACATAATAAAGTTGAAAATTGTTAGAATTGTATTTCGTTGCGAAAACGAATCTTATTTTGCATCGGCGTAGGCAACACAGCTTGCATTCCCAAAATCGTTAAGTTTGTGCAATTTAATGAAAAGTGGTCTGCGGAATGCAATATGTGTTGCCTGTTCTGAGTCTGCAAGGCGTTCGAGTAATTGCAAGCATTTAAAATAATGCGTAGGACAAAATTCGAGGATTTTATTTTCCTTTCAATCTTGTGAGTACATATTGTAAACTCGCTGTTATTTAAGTAACTGCAGTCAACATAATAAAGTTGAAAATTGTTAGAATTGTATTTCGTTGCGAAAACGAATCTTATTTTGCATCGGCGTAGGCAACACAGCTTGCATTCCCAAAATCGTTAAGTTTGTGCAATTTAATGAAAAGTGGTCTGCGGAATGCAATATGTGTTGCCTGTTCTGAGTCTGCAAGGCGTTCGAGTAATTGCAAGCATTTAAAATAATGCGTAGGACAAAATTCGAGGATTTTATTTTCCTTTCAATCTTGTGAGTACATATTGTAAACTCGCTGTTATTTAAGTAACTGCAGTCAACATAATAAAGTTGAAAATTGTTAGAATTGTATTTCGTTGCGAAAACGAATCTTATTTTGCATCGGCGTAGGCAACACAGCTTGCATTCCCAAAATCGTTAAGTTTGTGCATTTTAATGAAAGCGGCCTGCGGAATGCCATATGTGTTGCCTGTTCTGAGTCTGCAAGGCGTTCAAGTAATTGCAAACATTTAAAATAATGCGTAGGACAAAATTCGAGGATTTTATTTTCCTTTCAATCTTGTGAGTACATATTGTAAACTCGCTGTTATTTAAGTAACTGCAGTCAACATAATAAAGTTGAAAATTGTTAGAATTGTATTTCGTTGCGAAAACGAATCTTATTTTGCATCGGCGTAGGCAACACAGCTTGCATTCCCAAAATCGTTAAGTTTGTGCAATTTAATGAAAAGTGGTCTGCGGAATGCAATATGTGTTGCCTGTTCTGAGTCTGCAAGGCGTTCGAGTAATTGCAAGCATTTAAAATAATGCGTAGGACAAAATTCGAGGATTTTATTTTCCTTTCAATCTTGTGAGTACATATTGTAAACTCGCTGTTATTTAAGTAACTGCAGTCAACATAATAAAGTTGAAAATTGTTAGAATTGTATTTCGTTGCGAAAACGAATCTTATTTTGCATCGGCGTAGGCAACACAGCTTGCATTCCCAAAATCGTTAAGTTTGTGCAATTTAATGAAAAGTGGTCTGCGGAATGCAATATGTGTTGCCTGTTCTGAGTCTGCAAGGCGTTCGAGTAATTGCAAGCATTTAAAATAATGCGTAGGACAAAATTCGAGGATTTTATTTTCCTTTCAATCTTGTGAGTACATATTGTAAACTCGCTGTTATTTAAGTAACTGCAGTCAACATAATAAAGTTGAAAATTGTTAGAATTGTATTTCGTTGCGAAAACGAATCTTATTTTGCATCGGCGTAGGCAACACAGCTTGCATTCCCAAAATCGTTAAGTTTGTGCAATTTAATGAAAAGTGGTCTGCGGAATGCAATATGTGTTGCCTGTTCTGAGTCTGCAAGGCGTTCGAGTAATTGCAAGCATTTAAAATAATGCGTAGGACAAAATTCGAGGATTTTATTTTCCTTTCAATCTTGTGAGTACATATTGTAAACTCGCTGTTATTTAAGTAACTGCAGTCAACATAATAAAGTTGAAAATTGTTAGAATTGTATTTCGTTGCGAAAACGAATCTTATTTTGCATCGGCGTAGGCAACACAGCTTGCATTCCCAAAATCGTTAAGTTTGTGCATTTTAATGAAAGCGGCCTGCGGAATGCCATATGTGTTGCCTGTTCTGAGTCTGCAAGGCGTTCAAGTAATTGCAAACATTTAAAATAATGCGTAGGACAAAATTCGAGGATTTTATTTTCCTTTCAATCTTGTGAGTACATATTGTAAACTCGCTGTTATTTAAGTAACTGCAGTCAACATAATAAAGTTGAAAATTGTTAGAATTGTATTTCGTTGCGAAAACGAATCTTATTTTGCATCGGCGTAGGCAACACAGCTTGCATTCCCAAAATCGTTAAGTTTGTGCAATTTAATGAAAAGTGGTCTGCGGAATGCAATATGTGTTGCCTGTTCTGAGTCTGCAAGGCGTTCGAGTAATTGCAAGCATTTAAAATAATGCGTAGGACAAAATTCGAGGATTTTATTTTCCTTTCAATCTTGTGAGTACATATTGTAAACTCGCTGTTATTTAAGTAACTGCAGTCAACATAATAAAGTTGAAAATTGTTAGAATTGTATTTCGTTGCGAAAACGAATCTTATTTTGCATCGGCGTAGGCAACACAGCTTGCATTCCCAAAATCGTTAAGTTTGTGCATTTTAATGAAAGCGGCCTGCGGAATGCCATATGTGTTGCCTGTTCTGAGTCTGCAAGGCGTTCAAGTAATTGCAAACATTTAAAATAATGCGTAGGACAAAATTCGAGGATTTTATTTTCCTTTCAATCTTGTGAGTACATATTGTAAACTCGCTGTTATTTAAGTAACTGCAGTCAACATAATAAAGTTGAAAATTGTTAGAATTGTATTTCGTTGCGAAAACGAATCTTATTTTGCATCGGCGTAGGCAACACAGCTTGCATTCCCAAAATCGTTAAGTTTGTGCAATTTAATGAAAAGTGGTCTGCGGAATGCAATATGTGTTGCCTGTTCTGAGTCTGCAAGGCGTTCGAGTAATTGCAAGCATTTAAAATAATGCGTAGGACAAAATTCGAGGATTTTATTTTCCTTTCAATCTTGTGAGTACATATTGTAAACTCGCTGTTATTTAAGTAACTGCAGTCAACATAATAAAGTTGAAAATTGTTAGAATTGTATTTCGTTGCGAAAACGAATCTTATTTTGCATCGGCGTAGGCAACACAGCTTGCATTCCCAAAATCGTTAAGTTTGTGCAATTTAATGAAAAGTGGTCTGCGGAATGCCATATGTGTTGCCTGTTCTGAGTCTGCAAGGCGTTCAAGTAATTGCAAGCATTTAAAATAATGCGTAGGACAAAATTCGAGGATTTTATTTTCCTTTCAATCTTGTGAGTACATATTGTAAACTCGCTGTTATTTAAGTAACTGCAGTCAACATAATAAAGTTGAAAATTGTTAGAATTGTATTTCGTTGCGAAAACGAATCTTATTTTGCATCGGCGTAGGCAACACAGCTTGCCTTCCCAAAATCGTTAAGTTTGTGCATTTTAATGAAAGCGGCCTGCGGAATGCCATATGTGTTGCCTGTTCTGAGTCTGCAAGGCGTTCAAGTAATTGCAAACATTTAAAATAATGCGTAGGACAAAATTCGAGGATTTTATTTTCCTTTCAATCTTGTGAGTACATATTGTAAACTCGCTGTTATTTAAGTAACTGCAGTCAACATAATAAAGTTGAAAATTGTTAGAATTGTATTTCGTTGCGAAAACGAATCTTATTTTGCATCGGCGTAGGCAACACAGCTTGCATTCCCAAAATCGTTAAGTTTGTGCATTTTAATGAAAGCGGCCTGCGGAATGCCATATGTGTTGCCTGTTCTGAGTCTGCAAGGCGTTCAAGTAATTGCAAACATTTAAAATAATGCGTAGGACAAAATTCGAGGATATTATTTTCCTTTCAATCTTGTGAGTACATATTGTAAACTCGCTGTTATTTAAGTAACTGCAGTCAACATAATAAAGGTGAAAATTGTTAAAATTGTCTTTCGTTGCGAAAACGAATCTTATTTTGCATCGGCGTAGGCAACACAGCTTGCATTCCCAAAATCGTTAAGTTTGTGCATTTTAATGAAAGCGGCCTGCGGAATGCCATATGTGTTGCCTGTTCTGAGTCTGCAAGGCGTTCAAGTAATTGCAAACATTTAAAATAATGCGTAGGACAAAATTCGAGGATTTTATTTTCCTTTCAATCTTGTGAGTACATATTGTGAACTCGCTGTTAGTTAAGTAACTGCAGTCAACATAATAAGTTGAAAATTGTTAGAATTGTCTTTCGTTGCGAAAACGAATCTTATTTTGCATCGGCGTAGGCAACACAGCTTGCATTCCCAAAATCGTTAAGTTTGTGCATTTTAATGAAAGCGGCCTGCGGAATGCAATATGTGTTGCCTGTTCTGAGTCTGCAAGGCGTTCAAGTAATTGCAAGCATTTAAAATAATGCGTAGGACAAAATTCGAGGATTTTATTTTCCTTTCAATCTTGTGAGTACATATTGTAAACTCGCTGTTATTTAAGTAACTGCAGTCAACATAATAAAGTTGAAAATTGTTAGAATTGTATTTCGTTGCGAAAACGAATCTTATTTTGCATCGGCGTAGGCAACACAGCTTGCATTCCCAAAATCGTTAAGTTTGTGCAATTTAATGAAAAGTGGTCTGCGGAATGCAATATGTGTTGCCTGTTCTGAGTCTGCAAGGCGTTCGAGTAATTGCAAGCATTTAAAATAATGCGTAGGACAAAATTCGAGGATTTTATTTTCCTTTCAATCTTGTGAGTACATATTGTAAACTCGCTGTTATTTAAGTAACTGCAGTCAAGATAATAAAGTTGAAAATTGTTAGAATTGTATTTCGTTGCGAAAACGAATCTTATTTTGCATCGGCGTAGGCAACACAGCTTGCATTCCCAAAATCGTTAAGTTTGTGCATTTTAATGAAAGCGGCCTGCGGAATGCCATATGTGTTGCCTGTTCTGAGTCTGCAAGGCGTTCAAGTAATTGCAAACATTTAAAATAATGCGTAGGACAAAATTCGAGGATTTTATTTTCCTTTCAATCTTGTGAGTACATATTGTAAACTCGCTGTTATTTAAGTAACTGCAGTCAACATAATAAAGTTGAAAATTGTTAGAATTGAGGCGCTTCTTACAAAAACGACCATAGTCCAAAAATGCGAATTTCGCGGTTAGTGTTGATTTACAGAGTTTCTTGGACGCCCAATCGAATGGTGTGATCGGTTTCTGCAAGAAGATACATAGTCCAACATTATAGTTAAGTAAATATTTGCTTGTTCTGCAAAAACAGCCATTGCCCACTCGATATTCATAAGTAATATCACAAAAAAAAATTAGGACTATGGTTGTTTTTGTAAAAAACGCTTCAATTGTATTTCGTTGCGAAAACGAATCTTATTTTGCATCGGCGTAGGCAACACAGCTTGCATTCCCAAAATCGTTAAGTTTGTGCATTTTAATGAAAGCGGCCTGCGGAATGCAATATGTGTTGCCTGTTCTGAGTCTGCAAGGCGTTCAAGTAATTGCAAACATTTAAAATAATGCGTAGGACAAAATTCGAGGATTTTATTTTCCTTTCAATCTTGTGAGTACATATTGTGAACTCGCTGTTAGTTAAGTAACTGCAGTCAACATAATAAGTTGAAAATTGTTAGAATTGTCTTTCGTTGCGAAAACGAATCTTATTTTGCATCGGCGTAGGCAACACAGCTTGCATTCCCAAAATCGTTAAGTTTGTGCATTTTAATGAAAGCGGCCTGCGGAATGCAATATGTGTTGCCTGTTCTGAGTCTGCAAGGCGTTCAAGTAATTGCAAGCATTTAAAATAATGCGTAGGACAAAATTCGAGGATTTTATTTTCCTTTCAATCTTGTGAGTACATATTGTAAACTCGCTGTTATTTAAGTAACTGCAGTCAACATAATAAAGTTGAAAATTGTTAGAATTGAGGCGCTTCTTACAAAAACGACCATAGTCCAAAAATGCGAATTTCGCGGTTAGTGTTGATTTACAGAGTTTCTTGGACGCCCAATCGAATGGTGTGATCGGTTTCTGCAAGAAGATACATAGTCCAACATTATAGTTAAGTAAATATTTGCTTGTTCTGCAAAAACAGCCATTGCCCACTCGATATTCATAAGTAATATCACAAAAAAAAATTAGGACTATGGTTGTTTTTGTAAAAAACGCTTCAATTGTATTTCGTTGCGAAAACGAATCTTATTTTGCATCGGCGTAGGCAACACAGCTTGCATTCCCAAAATCGTTAAGTTTGTGCATTTTAATGAAAGCGGCCTGCGGAATGCAATATGTGTTGCCTGTTCTGAGTCTGCAAGGCGTTCAAGTAATTGCAAGCATTTAAAATAATGCGTAGGACAAAATTCGAGGATTTTATTTTCCTTTCAATCTTGTGAGTACATATTGTAAACTCGCTGTTATTTAAGTAACTGCAGTCAACATAATAAAGTTGAAAATTGTTAGAATTGTATTTCGTTGCGAAAACGAATCTTATTTTGCATCGGCGTAGGCAACACAGCTTGCATTCCCAAAATCGTTAAGTTTGTGCAATTTAATGAAAAGTGGTCTGCGGAATGCAATATGTGTTGCCTGTTCTGAGTCTGCAAGGCGTTCGAGTAATTGCAAGCATTTAAAATAATGCGTAGGACAAAATTCGAGGATTTTATTTTCCTTTCAATCTTGTGAGTACATATTGTAAACTCGCTGTTATTTAAGTAACTGCAGTCAACATAATAAAGTTGAAAATTGTTAGAATTGTATTTCGTTGCGAAAACGAATCTTATTTTGCATCGGCGTAGGCAACACAGCTTGCATTCCCAAAATCGTTAAGTTTGTGCATTTTAATGAAAGCGGCCTGCGGAATGCAATATGTGTTGCCTGTTCTGAGTCTGCAAGGCGTTCAAGTAATTGCAAACATTTAAAATAATGCGTAGGACAAAATTCGAGGATTTTATTTTCCTTTCAATCTTGTGAGTACATATTGTAAACTCGCTGTTATTTAAGTAACTGCAGTCAACATAATAAAGTTGAAAATTGTTAGAATTGTATTTCGTTGCGAAAACGAATCTTATTTTGCATCGGCGTAGGCAACACAGCTTGCATTCCCAAAATCGTTAAGTTTGTGCAATTTAATGAAAAGTGGTCTGCGGAATGCAATATGTGTTGCCTGTTCTGAGTCTGCAAGGCGTTCGAGTAATTGCAAGCATTTAAAATAATGCGTAGGACAAAATTCGAGGATTTTATTTTCCTTTCAATCTTGTGAGTACATATTGTAAACTCGCTGTTATTTAAGTAACTGCAGTCAACATAATAAAGTTGAAAATTGTTAGAATTGTATTTCGTTGCGAAAACGAATCTTATTTTGCATCGGCGTAGGCAACACAGCTTGCATTCCCAAAATCGTTAAGTTTGTGCAATTTAATGAAAAGTGGTCTGCGGAATGCAATATGTGTTGCCTGTTCTGAGTCTGCAAGGCGTTCGAGTAATTGCAAGCATTTAAAATAATGCGTAGGACAAAATTCGAGGATTTTATTTTCCTTTCAATCTTGTGAGTACATATTGTAAACTCGCTGTTATTTAAGTAACTGCAGTCAACATAATAAAGTTGAAAATTGTTAGAATTGTATTTCGTTGCGAAAACGAATCTTATTTTGCATCGGCGTAGGCAACACAGCTTGCATTCCCAAAATCGTTAAGTTTGTGCATTTTAATGAAAGCGGCCTGCGGAATGCAATATGTGTTGCCTGTTCTGAGTCTGCAAGGCGTTCAAGTAATTGCAAACATTTAAAATAATGCGTAGGACAAAATTCGAGGATTTTATTTTCCTTTCAATCTTGTGAGTACATATTGTAAACTCGCTGTTATTTAAGTAACTGCAGTCAACATAATAAAGTTGAAAATTGTTAGAATTGTATTTCGTTGCGAAAACGAATCTTATTTTGCATCGGCGTAGGCAACACAGCTTGCATTCCCAAAATCGTTAAGTTTGTGCAATTTAATGAAAAGTGGTCTGCGGAATGCAATATGTGTTGCCTGTTCTGAGTCTGCAAGGCGTTCGAGTAATTGCAAGCATTTAAAATAATGCGTAGGACAAAATTCGAGGATTTTATTTTCCTTTCAATCTTGTGAGTACATATTGTAAACTCGCTGTTATTTAAGTAACTGCAGTCAACATAATAAAGTTGAAAATTGTTAGAATTGTATTTCGTTGCGAAAACGAATCTTATTTTGCATCGGCGTAGGCAACACAGCTTGCATTCCCAAAATCGTTAAGTTTGTGCAATTTAATGAAAAGTGGTCTGCGGAATGCAATATGTGTTGCCTGTTCTGAGTCTGCAAGGCGTTCGAGTAATTGCAAGCATTTAAAATAATGCGTAGGACAAAATTCGAGGATTTTATTTTCCTTTCAATCTTGTGAGTACATATTGTAAACTCGCTGTTATTTAAGTAACTGCAGTCAAGATAATAAAGTTGAAAATTGTTAGAATTGTATTTCGTTGCGAAAACGAATCTTATTTTGCATCGGCGTAGGCAACACAGCTTGCATTCCCAAAATCGTTAAGTTTGTGCAATTTAATGAAAAGCGGCCTGCGGAATGCAATATGTGTTGCCTCTTCTGAGTCTGCAAGGCGTTCAAGTAATTGCAAACATTTAAAATAATGCGTTGGACAAAATTCGAGGATTTTATTTTCCTTTCAATCTTGTGAGTACATATTGTAAACTCGCTGTTATTTAAGTAACTGCAGTCAAGATAATAAAGTTGAAAATTGTTAGAATTGTATTTCGTTGCGAAAACGAATCTTATTTTGCATCGGCGTAGGCAACACAGCTTGCATTCCCAAAATCGTTAAGTTTGTGCAATTTAATGAAAAGCGGCCTGCGGAATGCCATATGTGTTGCCTGTTCTGAGTCTGCAAGGCGTTCAAGTAATTGCAAACATTTAAAATAATGCGTAGGACAAAATTCGAGGATTTTATTTTCCTTTCAATCTTGTGAGTACATATTGTAAACTCGCTGTTATTTAAGTAACTGCAGTCAACATAATAAAGTTGAAAATTGTTAGAATTGTATTTCGTTGCGAAAACGAATCTTATTTTGCATCGGCGTAGGCAACACAGCTTGCATTCCCAAAATCGTTAAGTTTGTGCAATTTAATGAAAAGTGGTCTGCGGAATGCAATATGTGTTGCCTGTTCTGAGTCTGCAAGGCGTTCGAGTAATTGCAAGCATTTAAAATAATGCGTAGGACAAAATTCGAGGATTTTATTTTCCTTTCAATCTTGTGAGTACATATTGTGAACTCGCTGTTATTTAAGTAACTGCAGTCAACATAATAAAGTTGAAAATTGTTAGAATTTTCTTTCGTTGCGAAAACGAATCTTATTTTGCATCGGCGTAGGCAACACAGCTTGCATTCCCAAAATCGTTAAGTTTGTGCATTTTAATGAAAGCGGCCTGCGGAATGCAATATGTGTTGCCTGTTCTGAGTCTGCAAGGCGTTCGAGTAATTGCAAGCATTTAAAATAATACGTAGGACAAAATTCGAGGATTTTATTTTCCTTTCAATCTTGTGAGTACATATTGTGAACTCGCTGTTATTTAAGTAACTGCAGTCAACATAATAAAGTTGAAAATTGTTAGAATTTTCTTTCGTTGCGAAAACGAATCTTATTTTGCATCGGCGTAGGCAACACAGCTTGCATTCCCAAAATCGTTAAGTTTGTGCATTTTAATGAAAGCGGCCTGCGGAATGCAATATGTGTTGCCTGTTCTGAGTCTGCAAGGCGTTCAAGTAATTGCAAACATTTAAAATAATTCGTAGGACAAAATTCGAGAATTTTATTCTCCTTTTCGAAGCTTCTTCAAAAGACATATTTCGTCTGTTGTGACATTGAATCTCGTTAACAAAAATCGACTGAAATAAAATGATAAATTTAATCGTTTTCGTTTTTTGTTGTCGCTGGCCGCTTGTTTTCATTCGAGCAATTAATTCCACACCAAATAAATCGCTGCATAATTTGTAAAATGCGCTAGCGAACTAATTTAAAATTATGTTTATGGCTTGGCTACTTTATGGTTACATTTGCATATTAACGCTTCATAAATTAAACAAGTCGCATTAATGCCAATTAATAGGAAAATTGTGCCTGAAACGTGAAACACATTTAGTTTGAAAAAATTAGTTTTTAATTTTTCTCTCAAAAACCGACAGTGACAATAAAATAAAACCGGATTTTGATAGCCTTATGCCAGACTCAAATGCACACCAAATTTCAAATAAATAACTTTCAATCACAGCGAACCGGTAAATTCTACGAGCAGCCCGTTTTCCAATTCACTGTTATTTTATATACATAAGTAAGTAAACTTACTTTTTGTGTGTCCTTTGTTTTCCACATACTTATTTAATTATTTAACTTAAATGAATGATTTTAAGTCATGTCATGTTTTTAACACTTTAAAAACGTTTCATTGTTATTTAACATTTCAAAAAGTTTTTTCACACATTATTAAACACAAATACATTTAATACAAACAACAATTATTTTAAAAAACATCGATACTATAACTGTTTAATTATTGAAACAGTTTTCGCGTTATTGCTTCATCAGTAGTAATCGATCCACTGTTTATGTTTCTTTATATTTTTTTACTTATATTTTTTCCCCTTTCAATTTCGACTTATCTGTTCATTTATTTATGTTATTTTAACAAAAAATTTTAAAAAGCAAAATTTAAAAATAGGATTAACAACTAATAATAAATTAGATAAATTTTTCAAACCAAAAATTGAAACAGACGATAAATATAATTTGAAAGGGATATACTCGATTAAATGTAATACATGTAACAAAAAATATGTAGGCCAGACTGGCAGAAGTTTCTACAAACTTTATAAAGAACACATCAATAAAAATAGCACAACATCTAACTACACAAAACATTTGTACCAAGAAAAACACCAATATGGAACAATTGAAGGAACAATGAAAATTGAAAAAATAATGCAGAAAGGGGTTAGAATAAACATAGCAGAAAACATACATATTTACAAAAATAAAAATAAAATACAACTTATAAACAAACAATTAAGCGTTAAAGACGCAAAATTCTGTTACAAAACTTACTAAAACTTACTTACTTAACTTACTTACTTACTAAAACTAATAAATAAAGTTAAAGTATAAAATAGTGTAAAAATAAAAAACAAAAATAACATAAATAAACTAACAGATAAGTCGAAATTGAAAGGGGCAAAGATATAAATCAAAAAATATAAAGAAACATAGACAGTGGATCGATTACTACTGATGAAACAATAACGCAACTGTTTCAATAATTAAACAGTTATAGTATCGTAAAATAATTGTTGTTTGTATTAAATGTATTTGTGTTTAATAATGTGTGACAAAAACTTTTTAAAATGTTAAATAACAATGAAACGTTTCTTAAAGTGTTAAAAACATGACATGACTTAAAATCATTCATTTAAGTTAAATAATTAAATAAGTATGTGGAAGACAAAGGACACACAAAAAGTAAGTTTACTTACTTATGTATACAATTATATGTCCACATAAGGTAAATTAAAATGAAAAAGTGAAACTGTTATTTTAATTTAAAATATTGTTCCGCATTATGCAAAGCGTTTACTTTCGCATAACAAAGCAATTAATCTGAAAAAAAAACAAAGCTTGTGAAATAATTTGTTTATTTTTATTATTAATTTATGGAATTATTGCAGTTCATATGTCCGAGGATGAAAATGGAGATTTTATTATTGTTACAACGTCGGGTAAAAAGAAAGAGGTAATTTTGTGACTAAAAAACAAGTTGGGGCATGCTTTTGATATGAGTTAATACCGTCACTGTTGCTTTGTAACATAAGCTATTAATATTCATTATTTGTTGTCCAGTATTTTTTACAGTTGATTTTTAAAGTAGGAGTTACGAGATTATTAATTATTTTTTTAACTTTTTGTTGGTAGTAATGCACTGAAGTTTATAATACCTGTCGAAATTGAATAGGTTAAGTTACCAAACACCCATCACTGCCAACATAAACAAAACAAAAATTTCGAACGCTCCTCCTGATTTAAAAATCGACTATAATAAAAAAACGCCGGAATAACTTTGTTGCTTGAAAATATGCCCATTAAAGACAATCGATTTTCGATTAATTTCCGCATGTTTTTTCCGGCAACGAAGTTATTAGCGATTTTCCTCACGATCGACTGTCTGTCTAACCTTCGTCGCTGAACTTTTACAAATTGCGGCCGCCAGTTTTGACCTACAACCGACACAATCGGGATTTTTCTGGATGGCTTTATTGCGAAAATAAACTGTGGCTTTGCATGAATCGGCCAAATTAACTGTCGGCAAAGTCGCTTGATAAGCTGTGCTGCACATTTCAATTTCCTTAATTTAAGTTTGTTCAAATTTTGTATCCAAAACTTCATAACAGGAAGAAAAAATGTTGTATAGGTGTAAAAGTATCGAAGGTAGACGTGAAATCATTTCAGATGAACAGCCACGTCATGAATGGGCGTGGCGTAATCGACGCGACACAAACAGAACATTTTGGTGAACGCAAATGAATCAATTTGGTGTTATGCACACGCGACATCATTAGTGTCATACTTATGTGTCCATCACAAATAATTTCATGGCTACTAGTTATATAGAAAAAAATATATATAGTAGATATATAATAGATATATAGTAGATATATATTTTCAAAGCCCGCTTGTTTTCTGAAATGATTTTATAGATTACAATATGAAACTCGACTTTTACAACACAGAAATTCTCAGAGAAAATATTTAATAAAATATATCTCAAATTTCTCTCTTAAATATGAGAAAACTTCGTCCTTTCTCTGTGTCGCCGTGCGCGGGTAAACGAATTGTGAAATTACTTGACCCGAAACCATTTCTCTCAAACGCCGCCGCTTTGATGGTTGGAAGGCATTCACATCGTTCCTTAAACCCACGTGTTGTTTTCAATATAAAAATAATAATTCGGTGACAAGTAAATCTATAAATATGCTTTCTGAACGGAAGAATTTTCCAAAGGTCGGATGTTTACATTTTATGGAGATGACAGTACATGAAACTACATTTGTCACACGAATGGGCTGTGGAGGGAAATGTGTTTTCGTGGAAGCAACTGGCAAAATTGTGTATTTATTAAGAACCATTATCATTTTATTTTTTACAAAAAGTTTTTCGTTATTAAATTTTTATTTTTATTGGATTGGAAAGAGAACAGATTTAGTGCTGTCTAGTGACAGAGAAAAATGACAATGATTGATCAATTAGTAGCAATGACTCTTAAAGAGTAGAAAATCTGTTCGTACTTCCACGTTATGGTTGGCGTATTGACTACGATTTTCGGAAATAATGTTGTGGCGACGTATTTATAAATGCTAATCAAGAATATTCTTGGTTCTTTACTTACCGCAAACCTTACAAATACAACCCTAGTAGCACACAATATTTACTTGATATTTATGAAATATTTAAAAAATATTGTAATGTTTTCGAATGTTTTTAATATTTTTGAAATATTTTTAAAATATATTTTAAAAAATTTTATTTTTGCATTTTCAAAAATGTTAGATTTATTTCAAGAAAAAAATATTTATTATTCTATATTCAAAAAATATTAGATTTACATAAAGAAAAAAAAAAGTATTTCTGTGCATTCAAGAAATATTAGAAGAAAGTATTTATTTCTGTGCATTTAAGAAATATTAGATTTATATCAAGAAAAACATTTATTTTTCTATTTTCAAAAAATATTAGATTTACATAAAAAAAATATTATTTTTGTGAATTTAAGAAATATTAGATTTATATAAAGAAGAAAGTATTTATTTCTGTGCATTTAAGAAATATTAGATTTATATCAAGAAAAACGTTTATTTTTCTATTTTCAAAAAATATTAGATTTACATAAAAAAAAATTATTTTTGTGAATTTAAGAAATATTAGATTTATATAAAAGAAAGTATTTATTTCTGTGCATTTAAGAAATATTAGATTTATATCAAGAAAAACATTTATTTTTCTATTTTCAAAAAATATTAGATTTACATAAAGAAAAAAATATTTATTTTTGTGCATTCAAGAAATATTAGATTTATATCAAGAAAAAAATATTTATTTCTGTGCATTCAAGAAATATTAGATTTATATCAAGAAAAAATATTTACTCCTGTGGATTATATCAAGAAAAAAATATTTATTTTTCTATATTCAAAACATATTAGATTTGCATAAAGAAAAAAATATTTATTTCTGTGCATTCAAGAAATATTAGAAGAAAGTATTTATTTCTGTGCATTTAAGAAATATTAGATTTATATCAAGAAAAAAGCATTTATTTTTCTATTTTCAAAAAATATTAGATTTACGTAAAGAAAAAATATTTATTTTTGTGCATTCAAGAAATATTAGATTTATATAAAGAAGAAAGTATTTATTTCTGTGCATTTAAGAAATATTAGATTTATATCAAGAAAAACATTTATTTTTCTATTTTCAAAAAATATTAGATTTACATAAAGAAAAAATCCTTATTTATTTTTGTGCATTCAAGAAATATTAGATTTATATCAAGAAAAAAATATTTATTTCTGTGCATTATATCAAAAAAAAAATAAATTTATGTTTCTATATTCAAAAAATATTAGATTTGCATAAAAAAAAAATATTTATTTCTGTGCATTCAAGAAATATTAAATTTATATCAAGAAACAAATATTTATTGTTCTATATTCAAAAAATATTAAATTCACAAAAAGAAAAAAATATTTATTTTTGTACAGTTAAGAAATGCTAGATTTATATCAAGAAAAAATATTTGTTTGTGCATATTCATAAAATATTAGGTTTCCATAAAAAAAATTCTTTATGTTCAAAGAATATTACATTTTGTATAAAATAAAATATATATAGTGGACCCTGTGATGTCGATAATGAAAATAAAAACAAGAACCTTTAATCACAAAAAAAAAAATTATATAAAATAATATAAAATTACTCACATAGACGCGTTTCGGTGGCTATGCTACCATCTTCAGTACATCTACTCAGATGTACTGAAGATGGTGGCATAGCCACCGAAACGCGTCTATGTGAGTAATTTTATATTATTTTATATAAAATTTTTTTTGTGATTAAAGGTTCTTGTTTTTATTTTCTTTGTATAAAATGAAAACAAATTCAAAAAATAAAAATCTGAAATACTCAATATTCCTTTAATCTTTTTAAGAAATATTTTTTAAATGTTTGAAGAAATATTTTCTAAATGTTTTTTAAAAATAATTCTAAAATATCATCAATCATCGTCATAATTTTTTTTTTAATATGCAAAGAAAATATTTAAAAAATATTTCTTTGCTACTGGGAAAGTGGCCGAAGGCGGTGCACCTAGTGGCTGAAAGTGGACCCTGTTTAATTTCTTGGAGTTGACTTGCTTTTCATTTTGGAGCCTAACACCTAACAAAATCAGCCAATTTACTTACAGCTGCTGAAATCTCCTTGGCGCAAAGCAATAATGAACGTTTTGTTTCAGTTACCACCACAGAAGGATCATCGACGCCCACAATAATCTTGCTCCCATACGGAAGGATGTTGGTGGTGGACCGAACAGTCTTCGCCCAGCTGCAGGCGGACAACACAGGAATCGACTTCTTGGAGCTCGGCGCGAACATAATCAGAGCCGAAAGGAGCGCCTCGAGCGTCCTCGACTCCGACGCCACCAGCAAGGGCTTATCCCCCATAGACTTCTCGCCGCCGACCTACGAGGAGATCTTCGGCTGCGCCAAGAACTTCGACCTGCCGCCATCTTACAGCGAAGTGAGTTTGATGTTCAAGCGGGCGTCGAATCTGCCGATCACGCGCGACGACGTCGTCGGCCTGAAGAGTTTCGGCCCGAGATGCGCCGGGTCGCTGAAGGACGTCGCCGTCGTCCAGACGGTCGCCGAAAAGAGGTCGGTCTCCGCCGACGTGCTGTGCGATTTTGCTGGACCGTCGACCATCGCTGATCGAACTTTGAGTCGCGACGCGATTAGGTGCGACGTCGTCAACGTGGAAAGCAGCGTTTAGAGTTTAGTTCTTCCTTGGTCTTATTTTAGAGACCCGCTTTGACCCGCATATCACTGCTGAATTTCAGCGCTTTTTCCCAGTTGTGGGAAACGCCATCTTCAAGTCAATTAAGGTACGACGAACACCAAAATCTCGTACAACGAAATCCGTAATTCACATATCGAAAACTCGTTCCCCGAAACTTGTGGCATCTTCGCGCGGACGGAGCTCTAGTTTGTACATATAGGCCAAGCAATGAAGCATTTTTTCATAACACAAATACTACCTGGAAACCGACTGTGCGATCTTGTCAAAGACAGTGTTAGTAGATGAATTCTGTATAATTTCCAACTCGAGAATCACAACTTTTAATTTGTTATAAACAATTTTCAACAAGAAATCGCGTTTTTTTTAGTTCTTTGCTTGTAAAATAGAAACTACTGAAGCACTCTTATCGATGTCAATAGACGAATTGTAGAGAATCAAATTACGAAGAGAATGAGAGTACGAATGACCCGATCCGATAATTAAAATCGGAATAAAGCCGGAAAACCTGGAAAATTCAGTGTTTTCTTAAACAATTCACAACTCCGCCATTTTTTAATTTTAAAAGCTGAAACTTTGTACAATGGTACCTATTTATATGTACTTTATGCGTGAAAAACCCCGACTCTGACGGACCAACAGGTCTTCCACAATCTCCATTTCAATTTTTTTTTGCTACATTTTCGCGGAGGGCTGGATGCTCCTATAATTGTCCGATTTAAATTTTAAAAACAGAATTGGAAACTAGGCGTGCACAGCAACAAAACGTGTATTTTGGTTTTTCCATGAAATGCAGCGAAATAGCTGAAAGTCGGTCGTCAATATGAGTAAAAACGGTCGAGCACTAGAAAGTGGTCGAGTAGCGGGGGAAGAATGCCGCTGAGGGGAAGCACTTTATATAGGAATAAAACCGGGCAGATGAATTCTGCATAATTTCCAACTCGAGAATCATAATATTTAATTTGTTATAGGTAAACAATTTTCAACAAAAAATCGCGCTTTTTAGTTCCTTGCTTGTAAAATGGAAAATATGAAGCAATCTTAACCTTCCAGTAGTCGTACCTTTTTTGAGACATTAGCGGAGTGTGACTCCGCAAAAGAAAATTCTATATTTTTTGAAATTTTAAGTTAAAATTGGAAATAAATTATAACATTTCCAAGTGTATTATTAAGTTGTTATGCCATAAACATTAAAAAAAAAGTTTTGATCAGAAAAATTTTCAAAAAACTTTAATGAATAGTACCTGCAACACAAAATTTAAATAATTTTACCAGATATTGTACAAAATAAATACTGAAAACTTTTAATTTTACTGGTTCTCTTGTGAACTAGTGAAAAAGCTAATTTTAACTTAAACTTTAACTTAAACTTTGGTGTACATGTCGCAGCCATATTGTAGAATCCGCCGCAATATGAAGCGACTAGCCACTTTACAAAGCAGCTCTGTTTTGTAAAACGACTGATTAACGTTTAGGCAGATTGTTTAGTCGGAATGTTGACTATGTGTATTGTAGGGCGACAATAAGCCATATTGTAGATATCGGCGGCGAATTGTAAATTCAGTTTTCTAAATGATTGGGGAGATTGTAAAATATAGAATGAACAGAGAATTTTTACAATTTGGCTGAAAATTTTAGGTGTTTTATGAATCGCTGAATAACTCAGTCCGTTTGATCAAGGAAGAATTGTTAGACATTTTATTAAAAAAACCTTTTATATTGAGTTAAACCTTTTTCTTATAGTTATGACTTTATATTTGTCATAGCTACAAGGAAAGGTTTTCTTTATATAAAGTCCCTTTTCGCTGTTTTATAAAACGGCGACCCGTCATTTTGTTGCATTGGAGAACGCGAAACGTCGTTACAATAAGGCTGGCCAACGTTTAGCCGTATTACAACCCGCCTAAACGTTAACCAGTCGATTTACAAAACCAAGCCGTTTTATGATGCGGCTAGCCGGTTTGTATTGTAGCGGATTCTACAATCCGTCTGCGATATCTATAACCTAATATTCCCAAAAAGTTGATTTTGAATAAACCAATATTAACTTGACGATTTGTCAAATAACTTCAAAATTTACAATAAATTAATGTATTTTTTAATATGAAAAAATGTACGCTATCATTTTGTGCAGCATTTCCCTCAAACAACTTGGCTTCGTGCTTGAAACAAGCAACCACACACTTTGAAAATTATTGGACAGTGCACTTGTATCGAAAATGATTATTACAGATTTACCTTCGGCTGTTGTAAACCGAAAATATAAAACTGTATACAAAGTCTCACTCCGCAATATGCAAAAAAGTAAAAACAATGTATCTTCAGTCCGGTTATATTCCTATATAAAGTGCTTCCCCTCAGCGGCGGTTCTTCCCCCACTACTCGACCACTTTCGAGTGCTCGACCGTTTTTACTCATATTCACGACCGTTTTTCAGCTATTTCGCTGCATTTTATGGAAAAACCAAAATACACGTTTTGTTGCTGTGCACGCCTAGTTTCCAATTCTGGTTTTAAAATTTAAATCCGCGAAGATATAGCAAAAGAAATTGAAATGGAGATTGTGGAAAAACTGTTAGTCTTTCAGAGTCGGGTTTTTTCACACATAAAGTACATATAAATAGGTACCTTTGTACAAAGTTTCAGCTTTTAAAATTAAAAAATGGCGGAATTGTGAATTTTTTAAAAAAACACTGAATTTTCCGGGTTTTCCGGGTTTTCTCCGATTTTAATTATCCGATCGGGTTATTTGACCTCTCATTCTCTTCGTAATTTAATTCTCTACAATTCGTCTATTGACATAATTAAAATTGCTTCATTAGTTTCCATTTTACAAGCAAAGAACATTAAAAAAACGCGATTGTTTGTTGAAAATTGTTTATAACAAATTAAAAATTATGATTCTCGAGTTGGAAATTATGTAAAATTCATCTACTAACTGTCCTTGACGTAATCGCACAATCCAGGTAGTATTTATATTAAATTATGACATTTATTTTGCTCTGTTGCTTGGCCTAATAGCGATTTTTTTCTTCTTGAACGTATTCCAGAGAGGCCTAAACGAGGTTAATCAAAACGCGGTTAGTCAAGATGTTTGAAAAGTAGTTGTTAAACGTTAAGATTTTTTTATTTCCTGTAACGCTGTTTGTAAGTGTTGAAAAATATTTTCCTTGAGCACAGTGCACGTGACTTACTGTTTCTATGTATTTGGGTCGACCACCACTAAAACCGATATTGGTTTATGTTCCATACAGAATTTTTATCGGAGGCAGAACACACGAGGGTGCAATAGCAATATATTATTTCGGTGAATCTCGCAGAGCACCTGCATTAGTAGATACGCGTATTTCCGTCGACGTTTAATGGGCCATCCGGGTCAATGAATATCAGTTTAATTTACATATGCATGGAAAGCGTGAAAACGTTCAAACTGCACCGGAATTAATTCCTCTTAATGTAATTACTACAACAGCATTTGTTGAATCGTTAAATAACTCAAAAAGTTGACGTTCGATTGTTTCATCGCTTTCGTCATTGTAATCAGCGAAAAAAATAACAATTATTCGCTAATTTAACCGATTTTGTAGCTCCAATACAAACAAAGTTATCAATAATTAACAATTAACATAAGTCACCCTGTATATATTTTTTAAATTACTTAAAAACGATTTAAAAAATGCAAATTTGAAGTTATCAATAATGATGTGTCCACACTTAACGAAGAAATGCAGAAATGATAAGCTATTTATTAATTTTTAATTATTTAAAAATTTATTCCGAAAATGAAGGGTAAAAAAAATGAATCTGTTTGGCGAAATTCGCTACAAAAAACTAAAAAATCAAAAACTAATAGCGTTTCGTACTTCATTTCAGGAGAAAAGACTACTATGCCATCTTATCCCCAAGTTGCCAACTTAGTCATAAATCCCCTATTTTTTATGCGGCATTTATAGTTTGTCTGAGTTGCTTTCGTGGTTTTGTTAAGTTATGAGCGCAGAACTTCCATATGAGCAGCCTTAAAAGCTCAGTCTCGATTGTGCTGAAGTATCGGCAAAACTTGCCCAGATTAAGTAATTGCGCGCCAAACATAAACTTATAAAGCGACGGCTTAAAGCTGTCGCCCTTTTAAACTTCCACATTCAAAAAGGGACTTCATTGAACCTTGGAGGAACGCTTTTTCAAATCCTTTTTGTGAATATTTTTAATAAACCTCTGATAATCGTAAAACAGCGTCGCATAAGGCGCTGAAAGTTGAATAAAATTTAAATGCGGAATTAACTTATTCTGAAGCAACAAGTCGGCGATTTGCATAATTTACAGTATAAACCGAATCGATTTTCCTGAATTAATTTTCGATTACTGCCCTGGCAGCAGAGAAATATTTTTTAAATGTTTTCCTTGGATATTTAAGAAAATATTTTTTTGATATGTTAATATTCTAGAAATATTTCTAAAAAACGTTTAAAAATATTTCTTCAAAACATTTGAAAATATTTCTTGAAAGATTAAAGTAATATTTTGAAGAAACATGTTTTGAAGAAATAGTTTTTAAATGTTTTTTTAGAAATAGTTCTAAAATATTAACAAACTTGTCATAGAAGTATTTTTTTTAATCTCTTTAAGAAATATTTTTAAATGTTTTGAAGAAATATTTTTTAAATGTTTTTCTTGAATATTTAAAAAATATTTTTATGACATGTTAATATTCTAAAAATAATTCTAAAAAACGTTTAAAAATATTTCTTAAAAGATTAAAGAAATATTTTTAAGAAACTTGTTCTGAAGAAATAGTTTTTAAATGTTTTCCTTGAATATTTAAAAAATATTTGTATGACATGTTAATATTCTAGAAATAATTCTAAAAAACGTTTAAAAATACTTCTTAAAAGATTAAACAAATATTTTTACGAAACATGTTTTGAAGAAATAGTTTTTAAATGTTTTTTAGAAATAGTTCTAAAATATTAATAAACATGTCATAGAAATATTTTTTAAATCTTTTTCAGAAATATTTTTAAATGTTTTGAAGAAATATTTTTTTAATGTTTTTTTAAAATATTTCTAAAATATTAACAAGTGCCATAAAAATATTTTTTTAATCTCTTTAAGAAATAATTTTTAAATGCTTTAAAGAAATATTTTTTAAATGTATACTAAAATTATAAAAAGTAATATTCTATATTACAATACAATCAATAATAATACAATATAATAATATTTATACATTTTCCATTGACCAGTTTGACTAAATGATTGTCTTACCGAATTATATAATACAATATTATTTCAGATTTTTATTTTTTGAAATTTATTTTTTTCTTTGAATATAAATAATTTGTTTTTATATAAACCTATTATTTTATGATTATGTAGAAACAAATATTTTTCTTAATATGATTCTAATATTTCTTGGATATACAAAAATAAATATTTTTTTTATGCAAATCTAATATTTTTTGAATATGGAAAAATAAATATTGCTTTCTTGATATAAATCTAATATTTCTTAAATGTACAAAATAAATATTTTTCTTTATGTAAATCTAATATTTTTGAATATGGAAAAGTAATTTTTTTCTTGTTACAAATCTAATATTTCTTGAATGCACAAGAAATAAATATTTTTTAAATATATTTTAATAACATTTTAATAATATTCGAAAACATTCGAATATTTTTTAAATATTTTAGAAATATTAAGTAGGGTAACTTGAATCGTCAACATTAAAAAAAAAAAAATCACTTAGTCAACTTGACTGCAATTTAATATAAAGTGCGTTTGAGATACCATGCTAAATTTGCTGCACTGAAGCATTTGCATATTTATGGCTAATAAATAACCTGTGCCGCCGTAGTGCAGACAAACTATCTCAGATTAATCCGTCAATGGGTTGTGCTTGAGGGTTGATTAATTCCCCCTCGAGAAATGGTTGCTAACTTCTCTTCCCATTGAAAAAATAACAGTAAAATTACAAAACAACCAATCTTCGAGTTCAGCTCAATTTAATTGAATTTTTGTTGAAGTTTTGTTGTCCTACGCTTTTTCCTGAAATAATACGTTCTATTATGCTGAAAGGGTCGTCCCAAATTCGGCCGCATATTTTAGTGGTGGCCCCTTTTAATGATATTATCGCACTGTGCAGCGATTGTTGTAAAGAACAATTCATTGTAAATATACTATTTTCCTGGTTGCCTTTTGACTCTGTAAAAACAATGGTAACATAATAAAAATGGCGTTTTTTATTGAGTGCATTATTAAAACAGACGTCCTGAAATATGCACTGTATTGCAGGAACCGCTCGCATCTTGTCGCTAAATATAACAGCTCCATTAAAATTTCACGGTTCCCTTTCTTTCGATCAGCGAAATGTGCAACCCGACTGAAAATTTCATCGGGTTCGCTCATCCTGGAAGATTGGGGAAGCGTCGAGCTCGTTAAGTCTCCACAAGTGTTCATTGTCCGACTCAAAATTGAACCATATTCTTAAGAAATTTTAGTTGAAATTTTGAAAGCTATTTTCAGTAAATACAAACAATTAAATTGTAATTAACCAACCTAAAATGATAATTCGTTGAAATAACTGTCTTTTGGCCTATCAGTTGACTTTGTTCTACGTTGACACACTTCTTGTTTAAAATTAAATTTGAAAAGCATTTAAAATCCGACAGCAAGAGCTGGAGGTGCTTTTATTGTAAAATTTGAGTTAATTAATTGAAACAAGCAAACAAGTATTCATTGTTCGACTCGAAATTGAACATTATTCTTAGTAATTTTAGTTGAAATTTTGAAAGCTATTTTCAGTAAATACAAAAATTGAATTATTAATTAACCAACCTAAAAGGATAATTTGTTGAGATAACTGTCTTTTGGCCTATCAGTTGACATTGTACTACGTTGACATACTTCTTGTTTAAATTTAAATTTGAAAAGCATTAAAAATCCGACAGCTAGAGCTGGAGGGCTTTTACTGTAAAATTTGAGTTAATTAATTGTTCGACTCGAAATTGAACAATATTCTTAGTAATTTTAGTTCAAATTTTGGAAGCTATTTTCAGTAAACACAAAAATTTAATTGTTAATTAATCAACCTAAAATGATAATTTGTTGAGATAACTGTCTTTTGGACTATCAGTTGACTTTGTTCTACATTGACATACTTCTTGTTTAAATTTAAATTTGAAAAGCATTAAAAATCCGACAGCTAGAGCTGGAGGGCTTTTACTGTAAAATTTGAGTTAATTAATTGTTCGACTCGAAATTGAACAATATTCTTAGTAATTTTAGTTCAAATTTTGGAAGCTATTTTCAGTAAACACAAAAATTTAATTGTTAATTAATCAACCTAAAATGATAATTTGTTGAGATAACTGTCTTTTGGACTATCAGTTGACTTTGTTCTACATTGACATACTTCTTGTTTAAATTTAAATTTGAAAAGCATTAAAAATCCGACAGCTAGAGCTGGAGGGCTTTTACTGTAAAATTTGAGTTAATTAATTAAAACAAACAAATGTTCATTGTTCGACTCGAAATTGAACAATATCCTAAGTAATTTTAGTTGAAATTTTGAAAGCTATTTTCAGTAAATACAAAAATTGAATTATTAATTAACCAACCTAAAAGGATAATTTGTTGAGATAACTGTCTTTTGGACTATCAGTTGACTTTGTTCTACATTGACATACTTCTTGTTTAAATTTAAATTTGAAAAGCATTAAAAATCCGACAGCTAGAGCTGGAGGTGCTTTTATTGTAAAATTTGAGTTAATTAATTGAAACAAGCAAACAAGTATTCATTGTTCGACTCGAAATTGAACATTATTCTTAGTAATTTTAGTTGAAATTTTGAAAGCTATTTTCAGTAAATACAAAAATTGAATTATTAATTAACCAACCTAAAAGGATAATTTGTTGAGATAACTGTCTTTTGGCCTATCAGTTGACATTGTACTACGTTGACATACTTCTTGTTTAAATTTAAATTTGAAAAGCATTAAAAATCCGACAGCTAGAGCTGGAGGGCTTTTACTGTAAAATTTGAGTTAATTAATTGTTCGACTCGAAATTGAACAATATTCTTAGTAATTTTAGTTCAAATTTTGGAAGCTATTTTCAGTAAACACAAAAATTTAATTGTTAATTAATCAACCTAAAATGATAATTTGTTGAGATAACTGTCTTTTGGACTATCAGTTGACTTTGTTCTACATTGACATACTTCTTGTTTAAATTTAAATTTGAAAAGCATTAAAAATCCGACAGCTAGAGCTGGAGGGCTTTTACTGTAAAATTTGAGTTAATTAATTGTTCGACTCGAAATTGAACAATATTCTTAGTAATTTTAGTTCAAATTTTGGAAGCTATTTTCAGTAAACACAAAAATTTAATTGTTAATTAATCAACCTAAAATGATAATTTGTTGAGATAACTGTCTTTTGGACTATCAGTTGACTTTGTTCTACATTGACATACTTCTTGTTTAAATTTAAATTTGAAAAGCATTAAAAATCCGACAGCTAGAGCTGGAGGGCTTTTACTGTAAAATTTGAGTTAATTAATTAAAACAAACAAATGTTCATTGTTCGACTCGAAATTGAACAATATCCTAAGTAATTTTAGTTGAAATTTTGAAAGCTATTTTCAGTAAATACAAAAATTGAATTATTAATTAACCAACCTAAAAGGATAATTTGTTGAGATAACTGTCTTTTGGCCTATCAGTTGACATTGTACTACGTTGACATACTTCTTGTTTAAATTTAAATTTGAAAAGCATTAAAAATCCGACAGCTAGAGCTGGAGGGCTTTTACTGTAAAATTTGAGTTAATTAATTGTTCGACTCGAAATTGAACAATATTCTTAGTAATTTTAGTTCAAATTTTGGAAGCTATTTTCAGTAAACACAAAAATTTAATTGTTAATTAATCAACCTAAAATGATAATTTGTTGAGATAACTGTCTTTTGGACTATCAGTTGACTTTGTTCTACATTGACATACTTCTTGTTTAAATTTAAATTTGAAAAGCATTAAAAATCCGACAGCTAGAGCTGGAGGGCTTTTACTGTAAAATTTGAGTTAATTAATTAAAACAAACAAATGTTCATTGTTCGACTCGAAATTGAACAATATCCTAAGTAATTTTAGTTGAAATTTTGAAAGCTATTTTCAGTAAATACAAAAATTGAATTATTAATTAACCAACCTAAAAGGATAATTTGTTGAGATAACTGTCTTTTGGCCTATCAGTTGACTTTGTTCTACATTGACATACTTCTTGTTTAAATTTAAATTTGAAAAGCATTAAAAATCCGACAGCTAGAGCTGGAGGGCTTTTACTGTAAAATTTGAGTTAATTAATTAAAACAAACAAATGTTCATTGTTCGACTCGAAATTGAACAATATCCTAAGTAATTTTAGTTGAAATTTTGAAAGCTATTTTCAGTAAATACAAAAATTGAATTATTAATTAACCAACCTAAAAGGATAATTTGTTGAGATAACTGTCTTTTGGCCTATCAGTTGACTTTGTTCTACATTGACATACTTCTTGTTTAAATTTAAATTTGAAAAGCATTAAAAATCCGACAGCTAGAGCTGGAGGGCTTTTACTGTAAAATTTGAGTTAATTAATTAAAACAAACAAATGTTCATTGTTCGACTCGAAATTGAACAATATCCTAAGTAATTTTAGTTGAAATTTTGAAAGCTATTTTCAGTAAATACAAAAATTGAATTATTAATTAACCAACCTAAAAGGATAATTTGTTGAGATAACTGTCTTTTGGCCTATCAGTTGACTTTGTTCTACATTGACATACTTCTTGTTTAAATTTAAATTTGAAAAGCATTAAAAATCCGACAGCTAGAGCTGGAGGGCTTTTACTGTAAAATTTGAGTTAATTAATTAAAACAAACAAATGTTCATTGTTCGACTCGAAATTGAACAATATCCTAAGTAATTTTAGTTGAAATTTTGAAAGCTATTTTCAGTAAATACAAAAATTGAATTATTAATTAACCAACCTAAAAGGATAATTTGTTGAGATAACTGTCTTTTGGCCTATCAGTTGACTTTGTTCTACATTGACATACTTCTTGTTTAAATTTAAATTTGAAAAGCATTAAAAATCCGACAGCTAGAGCTGGAGGGCTTTTACTGTAAAATTTGAGTTAATTAATTGTTCGACTCGAAATTGAACAATATTCTTAGTAATTTTAGTTCAAATTTTGGAAGCTATTTTCAGTAAACACAAAAATTTAATTGTTAATTAATCAACCTAAAATGATAATTTGTTGAGATAACTGTCTTTTGGACTATCAGTTGACTTTGTTCTACATTGACATACTTCTTGTTTAAATTTAAATTTGAAAAGCATTAAAAATCCGACAGCTAGAGCTGGAGGGCTTTTACTGTAAAATTTGAGTTAATTAATTAAAACAAACAAATGTTCATTGTTCGACTCGAAATTGAACAATATCCTAAGTAATTTTAGTTGAAATTTTGAAAGCTATTTTCAGTAAATACAAAAATTGAATTATTAATTAACCAACCTAAAAGGATAATTTGTTGAGATAACTGTCTTTTGGCCTATCAGTTGACTTTGTTCTACATTGACATACTTCTTGTTTAAATTTAAATTTGAAAAGCATTAAAAATCCGACAGCTAGAGCTGGAGGGCTTTTACTGTAAAATTTGAGTTAATTAATTGTTCGACTCGAAATTGAACAATATTCTTAGTAATTTTAGTTGAAATTTTGAAAGCTATTTTCAGTAAATACAAAAATTGAATTATTAATTAACCAACCTAAAAGGATAATTTGTTGAGATAACTGTCTTTTGGCCTATCAGTTGACATTGTACTACGTTGACATACTTCTTGTTTAAATTTAAATTTGAAAAGCATTAAAAATCCGACAGCTAGAGCTGGAGGGCTTTTACTGTAAAATTTGAGTTAATTAATTGTTCGACTCGAAATTGAACAATATTCTTAGTAATTTTAGTTCAAATTTTGGAAGCTATTTTCAGTAAACACAAAAATTTAATTGTTAATTAATCAACCTAAAATGATAATTTGTTGAGATAACTGTCTTTTGGACTATCAGTTGACTTTGTTCTACATTGACATACTTCTTGTTTAAATTTAAATTTGAAAAGCATTAAAAATCCGACAGCTAGAGCTGGAGGGCTTTTACTGTAAAATTTGAGTTAATTAATTAAAACAAACAAATGTTCATTGTTCGACTCGAAATTGAACAATATCCTAAGTAATTTTAGTTGAAATTTTGAAAGCTATTTTCAGTAAATACAAAAATTGAATTATTAATTAACCAACCTAAAAGGATAATTTGTTGAGATAACTGTCTTTTGGCCTATCAGTTGACTTTGTTCTACATTGACATACTTCTTGTTTAAATTTAAATTTGAAAAGCATTAAAAATCCGACAGCTAGAGCTGGAGGGCTTTTACTGTAAAATTTGAGTTAATTAATTAAAACAAACAAATGTTCATTGTTCGACTCGAAATTGAACAATATCCTAAGTAATTTTAGTTGAAATTTTGAAAGCTATTTTCAGTAAATACAAAAATTGAATTATTAATTAACCAACCTAAAAGGATAATTTGTTGAGATAACTGTCTTTTGGCCTATCAGTTGACTTTGTTCTACATTGACATACTTCTTGTTTAAATTTAAATTTGAAAAGCATTAAAAATCCGACAGCTAGAGCTGGAGGGCTTTTACTGTAAAATTTGAGTTAATTAATTAAAACAAACAAATGTTCATTGTTCGACTCGAAATTGAACAATATCCTAAGTAATTTTAGTTGAAATTTTGAAAGCTATTTTCAGTAAATACAAAAATTGAATTATTAATTAACCAACCTAAAATGATAATTTGTTGAGATAACTGTCTTTTGGCCTATCAGTTGACTTTGTTCTACATTGACATACTTCTTGTTTAAATTTAAATTTGAAAAGCATTAAAAATCCGACAGCTAGAGCTGGAGGGCTTTTACTGTAAAATTTGAGTTAATTAATTAAAACAAACAAATGTTCATTGTTCGACTCGAAATTGAACAATATCCTAAGTAATTTTAGTTGAAATTTTGAAAGCTATTTTCAGTAAATACAAAAATTGAATTATTAATTAACCAACCTAAAAGGATAATTTGTTGAGATAACTGTCTTTTGGCCTATCAGTTGACTTTGTTCTACATTGACATACTTCTTGTTTAAATTTAAATTTGAAAAGCATTAAAAATCCGACAGCTAGAGCTGGAGGGCTTTTACTGTAAAATTTGAGTTAATTAATTAAAACAAACAAATGTTCATTGTTCGACTCGAAATTGAACAATATCCTAAGTAATTTTAGTTGAAATTTTGAAAGCTATTTTCAGTAAATACAAAAATTGAATTATTAATTAACCAACCTAAAAGGATAATTTGTTGAGATAACTGTCTTTTGGCCTATCAGTTGACATTGTACTACGTTGACATACTTCTTGTTTAAATTTAAATTTGAAAAGCATTAAAAATCCGACAGCTAGAGCTGGAGGGCTTTTACTGTAAAATTTGAGTTAATTAATTAAAACAAACAAATGTTCATTGTTCGACTCGAAATTGAACAATATCCTAAGTAATTTTAGTTGAAATTTTGAAAGCTATTTTCAGTAAATACAAAAATTGAATTATTAATTAACCAACCTAAAAGGATAATTTGTTGAGATAACTGTCTTTTGGCCTATCAGTTGACTTTGTTCTACATTGACATACTTCTTGTTTAAATTTAAATTTGAAAAGCATTAAAAATCCGACAGCTAGAGCTGGAGGGCTTTTACTGTAAAATTTGAGTTAATTAATTAAAACAAACAAATGTTCATTGTTCGACTCGAAATTGAACAATATCCTAAGTAATTTTAGTTGAAATTTTGAAAGCTATTTTCAGTAAATACAAAAATTGAATTATTAATTAACCAACCTAAAAGGATAATTTGTTGAGATAACTGTCTTTTGGCCTATCAGTTGACATTGTACTACGTTGACATACTTCTTGTTTAAATTTAAATTTGAAAAGCATTAAAAATCCGACAGCTAGAGCTGGAGGGCTTTTACTGTAAAATTTGAGTTAATTAATTAAAACAAACAAATGTTCATTGTTCGACTCGAAATTGAACAATATCCTAAGTAATTTTAGTTGAAATTTTGAAAGCTATTTTCAGTAAATACAAAAATTGAATTATTAATTAACCAACCTAAAAGGATAATTTGTTGAGATAACTGTCTTTTGGCCTATCAGTTGACTTTGTTCTACATTGACATACTTCTTGTTTAAATTTAAATTTGAAAAGCATTAAAAATCCGACAGCTAGAGCTGGAGGGCTTTTACTGTAAAATTTGAGTTAATTAATTAAAACAAACAAATGTTCATTGTTCGACTCGAAATTGAACAATATCCTAAGTAATTTTAGTTGAAATTTTGAAAGCTATTTTCAGTAAATACAAAAATTGAATTATTAATTAACCAACCTAAAAGGATAATTTGTTGAGATAACTGTCTTTTGGCCTATCAGTTGACTTTGTTCTACATTGACATACTTCTTGTTTAAATTTAAATTTGAAAAGCATTAAAAATCCGACAGCTAGAGCTGGAGGGCTTTTACTGTAAAATTTGAGTTAATTAATTAAAACAAACAAATGTTCATTGTTCGACTCGAAATTGAACAATATCCTAAGTAATTTTAGTTGAAATTTTGAAAGCTATTTTCAGTAAATACAAAAATTGAATTATTAATTAACCAACCTAAAAGGATAATTTGTTGAGATAACTGTCTTTTGGCCTATCAGTTGACATTGTACTACGTTGACATACTTCTTGTTTAAATTTAAATTTGAAAAGCATTAAAAATCCGACAGCTAGAGCTGGAGGGCTTTTACTGTAAAATTTGAGTTAATTAATTGTTCGACTCGAAATTGAACAATATTCTTAGTAATTTTAGTTCAAATTTTGGAAGCTATTTTCAGTAAACACAAAAATTTAATTGTTAATTAATCAACCTAAAATGATAATTTGTTGAGATAACTGTCTTTTGGACTATCAGTTGACTTTGTTCTACATTGACATACTTCTTGTTTAAATTTAAATTTGAAAAGCATTAAAAATCCGACAGCTAGAGCTGGAGGGCTTTTACTGTAAAATTTGAGTTAATTAATTAAAACAAACAAATGTTCATTGTTCGACTCGAAATTGAACAATATCCTAAGTAATTTTAGTTGAAATTTTGAAAGCTATTTTCAGTAAATACAAAAATTGAATTATTAATTAACCAACCTAAAAGGATAATTTGTTGAGATAACTGTCTTTTGGCCTATCAGTTGACATTGTACTACGTTGACATACTTCTTGTTTAAATTTAAATTTGAAAAGCATTAAAAATCCGACAGCTAGAGCTGGAGGGCTTTTACTGTAAAATTTGAGTTAATTAATTGTTCGACTCGAAATTGAACAATATTCTTAGTAATTTTAGTTCAAATTTTGGAAGCTATTTTCAGTAAACACAAAAATTTAATTGTTAATTAATCAACCTAAAATGATAATTTGTTGAGATAACTGTCTTTTGGACTATCAGTTGACTTTGTTCTACATTGACATACTTCTTGTTTAAATTTAAATTTGAAAAGCATTAAAAATCCGACAGCTAGAGCTGGAGGGCTTTTACTGTAAAATTTGAGTTAATTAATTGTTCGACTCGAAATTGAACAATATTCTTAGTAATTTTAGTTCAAATTTTGGAAGCTATTTTCAGTAAACACAAAAATTTAATTGTTAATTAATCAACCTAAAATGATAATTTGTTGAGATAACTGTCTTTTGGACTATCAGTTGACTTTGTTCTACATTGACATACTTCTTGTTTAAATTTAAATTTGAAAAGCATTAAAAATCCGACAGCTAGAGCTGGAGGGCTTTTACTGTAAAATTTGAGTTAATTAATTAAAACAAACAAATGTTCATTGTTCGACTCGAAATTGAACAATATCCTAAGTAATTTTAGTTGAAATTTTGAAAGCTATTTTCAGTAAATACAAAAATTGAATTATTAATTAACCAACCTAAAAGGATAATTTGTTGAGATAACTGTCTTTTGGCCTATCAGTTGACTTTGTTCTACATTGACATACTTCTTGTTTAAATTTAAATTTGAAAAGCATTAAAAATCCGACAGCTAGAGCTGGAGGGCTTTTACTGTAAAATTTGAGTTAATTAATTAAAACAAACAAATGTTCATTGTTCGACTCGAAATTGAACAATATCCTAAGTAATTTTAGTTGAAATTTTGAAAGCTATTTTCAGTAAATACAAAAATTGAATTATTAATTAACCAACCTAAAAGGATAATTTGTTGAGATAACTGTCTTTTGGCCTATCAGTTGACTTTGTTCTACATTGACATACTTCTTGTTTAAATTTAAATTTGAAAAGCATTAAAAATCCGACAGCTAGAGCTGGAGGGCTTTTACTGTAAAATTTGAGTTAATTAATTGTTCGACTCGAAATTGAACAATATTCTTAGTAATTTTAGTTCAAATTTTGGAAGCTATTTTCAGTAAACACAAAAATTTAATTGTTAATTAATCAACCTAAAATGATAATTTGTTGAGATAACTGTCTTTTGGACTATCAGTTGACTTTGTTCTACATTGACATACTTCTTGTTTAAATTTAAATTTGAAAAGCATTAAAAATCCGACAGCTAGAGCTGGAGGGCTTTTACTGTAAAATTTGAGTTAATTAATTGTTCGACTCGAAATTGAACAATATTCTTAGTAATTTTAGTTCAAATTTTGGAAGCTATTTTCAGTAAACACAAAAATTTAATTGTTAATTAATCAACCTAAAATGATAATTTGTTGAGATAACTGTCTTTTGGACTATCAGTTGACTTTGTTCTACATTGACATACTTCTTGTTTAAATTTAAATTTGAAAAGCATTAAAAATCCGACAGCTAGAGCTGGAGGGCTTTTACTGTAAAATTTGAGTTAATTAATTAAAACAAACAAATGTTCATTGTTCGACTCGAAATTGAACAATATCCTAAGTAATTTTAGTTGAAATTTTGAAAGCTATTTTCAGTAAATACAAAAATTGAATTATTAATTAACCAACCTAAAAGGATAATTTGTTGAGATAACTGTCTTTTGGCCTATCAGTTGACTTTGTTCTACATTGACATACTTCTTGTTTAAATTTAAATTTGAAAAGCATTAAAAATCCGACAGCTAGAGCTGGAGGGCTTTTACTGTAAAATTTGAGTTAATTAATTAAAACAAACAAATGTTCATTGTTCGACTCGAAATTGAACAATATCCTAAGTAATTTTAGTTGAAATTTTGAAAGCTATTTTCAGTAAATACAAAAATTGAATTATTAATTAACCAACCTAAAAGGATAATTTGTTGAGATAACTGTCTTTTGGACTATCAGTTGACTTTGTTCTACATTGACATACTTCTTGTTTAAATTTAAATTTGAAAAGCATTAAAAATCCGACAGCTAGAGCTGGAGGGCTTTTACTGTAAAATTTGAGTTAATTAATTGTTCGACTCGAAATTGAACAATATTCTTAGTAATTTTAGTTCAAATTTTGGAAGCTATTTTCAGTAAACACAAAAATTTAATTGTTAATTAATCAACCTAAAATGATAATTTGTTGAGATAACTGTCTTTTGGACTATCAGTTGACTTTGTTCTACATTGACATACTTCTTGTTTAAATTTAAATTTGAAAAGCATTAAAAATCCGACAGCTAGAGCTGGAGGGCTTTTACTGTAAAATTTGAGTTAATTAATTAAAACAAACAAATGTTCATTGTTCGACTCGAAATTGAACAATATCCTAAGTAATTTT